>OZ024813.1:160317014-161065413 GCA_964017055.1 Chloromyia formosa | reverse complement strand
CGATGGAATCTAAAATACTGTAATAATTATTGGTTTTTCCCATAGTAACTTCTTTTCTTGTTAGGTTTGAGACCGTCATTTTTTCCAGGATCTCATGTTCTTCAATTTTTTTTGGGCAATTCTTGTAAAAGAAATTATGGGTTTTTTGGCTGCATAGTATACAAATTAGTTCCGTACAAGTTTCCTTACATTCATCATATTCTATACCACATTTAAGGCACCTTCTTGTTTTGGTCTTACACCATTTGGATACATGCCCTATTCGCCCGCAATTAAAGCATAGTTTGACCTTGGGGATACAGTATTTTACCTCCATCTCTACGTATTCATAATGTATCATTTTTGGCAATCTTTTTCCTTCAAACTCGACCTTGACAGTTTTTGTCGGGACTAAGTTACCCTCCTTATTTTTTATTTTAAACCTATATGTACTTGTGATTTTTACAGGGGCACTCAACTTTGACAATAATTCCTCATCAGTCACCCTGGTAGGGACGTCTCTTATGATTCCATACGTTGTCACACAGTTCTGGGGGATGTATGCCCTGTATCCATTTGATTTGATTGTCTGGTTTGAGATGAATTCATTAGCATCCTTATAATTGTTAAACATTACTTTAACCGTGCGGAAATTAGCACTCTTAATGCTAGTAATACCGTTAATGCGGCAGCTTGATAGTAAGTCATTAACCTCAATTTCGTTTATTCTGGTTTCACCCGATATTTGCATCAAAACCACAAATTGTTGTTACAGATCGTTTCGCTGTACCAGTAATTTTTATTTCAGTTTGTACTTTATTTGGGATATCCTCGTGTATAGCATTACCGTTCTCATTAGTTTCCATACCGTTATTTTTTTCGTTGGAAGGCACTTTAAATTGTTCCAAGAAAAACAATTTGTGGTTTTGATGCAAATATCTGCTGAAACCAGAATCAATGAAATCGAGGTTAATGACTTACTATCAAGCTGCCGCATTAACGGTATTACTAGCATTAAGAGTGCTAATTTCCGCACGGCTAAAGTAATGTTTAACAATTATAAGGATGCTAATGAATTCATCTCAAACCAGACAATCAAATCAAATGGATACAGGGCATACATCCCCCAGAACTGTGTGACAACGTATGGAATCATAAGAGACGTCCCTACCAGGGTGACTAATGAGGAATTATTGTCAAAGTTGAGTGCCCCTGTAAAAATCACAAGTACATATAGGTTTAAAATAAAAAATAAGTAGGGTAACTTAGTCCCGACAAAAACTGTGAAGGTCGAGTTTGAAGGAAAAAGATTGCCAAAAATGATACATTATGAATACGTAGAGATGGAGGTAAAATACTGTATCCCCAAGGTAAAACTATGCTTTAATTGCGGGCGAATAGGGCATGTATCCAAATGGTGTAAGACCAAAACAAGAAGGTGCCTTAAATGTGGTATAGAATATGATGAATGTAAGGAAACTTGTACGGAACTAATTTGTATACTATGCAGCCAAAAAACCCATAATTTCTTTTACAAGAATTGCCCAAAAAAAATTGAAGAACATGAGATCCTGGAAAAAATGACGGTCTCAAACCTAACAAGAAAAGAAGTTACTATGGGAAAAACCAATAATTATTACAGTATTTTAGATTCCATCGAGTACAATGAAGATTTCCCTGAATATAGTGAACACCCAAGTAAAATAAAAAGAAATTCTAGTTCCCAACAATCCGTCCACCCCGATATGAGGAACAGGACTGAAGACTTCAATAAAATGCTAATCAGGAAAAGAACTTTCGCAGACACTGTGAAGACAGACGAAACTAGAAAACTACATAACGATATAATCAGACCGCATAATTTGGAACAAGAGAAATTAGCATTCATGTACCCCAATGGTGTTCCAAATAGGGTTCACATAGACTGCTGCAATAAAACAACACAACATGGCAATGCCAATGTCGGAAAACACAATCAGACTCAGAACAAAGATTACTACTTTAACAATAATCATAAAACAGTGATTGATAAATATGAGGGACTCTGTGACACATTCATGGAGTTCATTAAAAGAAATTGTAACACTAATGAACCAAAAATTAATGATTTTATGGCTGAGTATACAAAAGAACTTAATTCAAACCGGATTAAATCAGACTTGATTTTTATAGAAAATGTGAAGAAAAAATCTAACAGTAACCATTGACAATGATAGTGAAATGTCTACAAATTAATATAGAAGGAATAGGAGGAAAAAACAAAGATAACCTAGAAACTTTATGTAATCAACAACAAATTGATATAGCCATATTACAGGAAACCAAACTAAAACCAAAAAAAAAGTCCATATTTTAGGAACTACTTTACCTTTTACAACAATAGAATTGATGGCCACGGAGGGGTTGCAACCATGGTCAAAAAAAAAAAAATAAGATGTAAACCTTTAATTATCAATAACCCAATAAACAACGTTATTGTGGAAACGACCAATCTCCCTGAAAATTTTATCATTATAAAGATATATATTCCACCTGCGAGGAATTCCTCAGAGGAGCAAGATGTTAAAACCAACCTGAGCAATTTATTTGAGCAGGTCCGGGATCTTACAAATAAAAACATAATATGCTCTGGGGACTTCAATGCGCATAGAGTTGAATGGGGAAGTCGACGTGATAACAGCAGGGGAATACTACTGGATCGTCTTACAAATGACTGTTGCCTATCAATCAGTATTAATGGTGAATCTACATTTAACACGGTGAGTGGTTGTGCGTCGGTTCTTGACCTTACATTCTCAAACAGACCTGATATTGTCCAAGGGTGGCACCTATATGACACAAAAATATTTGGGTCACGGCATATTCCTATAATATTTTTTATTAAATCGTCGGTCAATAATAGTAATGCGCGGATCATCAACACATCTATACTAAAAAACAACATCAAAGCATTATCCTTTGACAACAATGTTGATAATTTCAACAAGTCAATAAAAAAAATCCATCAAAGATGCCACCTTCTACAAAAGAAAAAACTCATACACCCCAAAAATGTGGTGGGACAATAACTTAAAAAACCTTTTTAATTCATTTAAACAAGCCTCCGCAAAATTCAGAATAAATACTTATAATAACTCAGAAAACCTGTTTGCCCTGGAGGATGCTAGAATGATGTGGAAAAAAGCTGTGAAGAAAGCTAAAAAAGGAACATGGAACCAAACCATATTCAGAATTAACAACAGCAAGGACCCAAAAGAAATTCACCAACTTTTTAAAAATGTGGAAAAAACATTGCTTAAATCTGAAGACTATGGCTCGTGGGACTATGAGAAAAAAAAAGGCGTTCCTTGAAAATTGTAAACCGACCATTGATCCACAGGCTAACACACCTAACCACAGTCAGGATATCCCGGTTGTGAGTAATATCCTTAACATCGGTGATATGGAAGATACACCTAACCACAGTCGGGAGATCCCATTTGAGTAATATCTTTAACATCAATGATCTTGAAGAGGCGCTCAAGAATAGAAGTAACACATCAGCCCCTGGAGTGGATGGTGTCGCTTACAAACATATTAAATGGCTGAAGGATGATATGAAAAGGGTGTTGCTGGACATCATGAACAACTGCTGGATGAATGGGCAAATTCCGGACATATGGAGAGACATCAAAATAAAGACCACAACATGATCACTAATTTTAGACCTATATCACTCCTCAATGTCCCCCTAAAAATTATAAACAAGATGGTTCTTAATAAACTCAAGGAATACCTGCATAACCACAAAATTCGAAGTGACAAATCATATGCATTCAGGAACAATAAATCTACAACTCACTGTATTAACGACCTAATCAATATAGTGCAGATCAACAAGGCTGAGGGATTTGTATCCGTTTGTGCAACTTTTGATATAAAAGCTGCATATGACAATGTTGACCGAAAAACTCTCATTGCCACCATGAATAAGGTATCAATACCACTTGACATAATTCGATGGATTGATGAGTTCCTGAAACAGCGCAAATTGTGTTATCCGATGTGGTGATTGATGTAGATAACGGCCTACCCCAAGGCAGCTGCCTGAGCCCGACCCTATTTAACATTCTCACAAACGAACTACATGAATTATCGGATATAAATAACACGATATTACAATTTGCTGACGATTTCCTGATTATATCGAAAGGTAAAACTCTTCAAGAGGCAAAAAAAAATCTTGAAATGTTTAGTGCAAAATTCATTCACCAAACAGAAAACCTGAACATGTCATTAAATTTGGAAAAACTCAGTTCTTTATCTTCTCCAGGGCAAATTGCAATGATCACAACATCAACATAGGAGACTCATCAATCACAAATGTCAATAAGCTAAAATATTTAGGTTTCTATCTTACTTGGAACCTATCGATTAACCCTCACTATGTGGAAATGTTTAAAAAAAAAATAACTTTAATAAAATCACATTCAACATGATTAATAGACAAATGGAGGGTCTACATTCATCCAAAGGATTAATGCTTTTCAGAACCCATATAAGACCAAAAATTGAGTATGCGCGTACAACAACTGCTAATATGAGAACCACCACCATTGACAAAATCTCAACCTATTGCAACCCATTCCTCATACGATGCTTGGGAAATACACCGTCAACCCCTGTTCACACCCTATATGTCCTGGCAAATGAATTCCCTCCTGAAATGAGAAGCTTGTGGCTTACTGCTAAAGAGATGGCAAAGAGAATTACAACTGATATCAATTTTGCCAATTCTTGGATCAATAATGATCCACAATTATTAAATACGATACCATCTCAAGGGAGAAAGGATCTTTCTTTTATGAAATTATAAATAGCGTCAATGAAAAAAGCTGGTTCAAAAACAAAAAATACAAACGGGTCAAGCCAAAAATGATCGAAATTGTAAACCGAATTTTGACTAATCACAGCTATAACAAGGAATACCTATCAAAAATCAACAAGGTCCCTTCTCCATTATGTGTACACTGCAATGAAATTCAGGATAATCAACATATAATAAAAGATTGTCACAGATACCATAGCCTAAGAGCACTAGTTCCATCCATTATTAGGTACAGAGACCGCACATTATTAGATTTCCTCAGGGACTCTAACCCTGACATTTGGGTCAGGATGACAACTGCAATTGATGACCTAAAAATTCGATTGTAAGCATACACACATATATGCCACTCACTCGCTCAATCCATAGACCAGTATAAAAAAATTAATATAGAGGGCCGTTTGTTTATATACGAACAAATAGATGTAGTTGTACTGACATGCTAAATGGAATGATCTGATAAAACGTGCCATACACACACCGATCGATCGGCCGATCCATCGCCCGAAACCAATATCGGCCGACGGATTGGCGTGTGTATGTGGAAATCGCACCGATCGGGCGATCAATTTTGATCTGCCGATATTTTAGTGCGATTTTCGTGCGATCGATCGGTGACGATCGATTGGGTAGTGTATGTGATTATCGCAAGTGAATGTCAAATTACCAAATTATTAAATGATGAAATTTCAAGGATTCTAATGATTTAAATGGCACTGCAATTGAAATATCAAATATGTGGTATACGAAAATACCACACACATCCAAATAGTTAACAAAAATGAATCTAGGTTGGATTGGGAGTGAATCATAACCTATTTTTTGAATTGTCATTCGTTATCGCATCGCACGAAAATCGCTCAGTGTGTGTGCAGTGAAGATCGGCAGATATTTTGTGGCGATCCATCGGCCGATCGATCGGACGACGGATCGGATAATGTATGGCGGCTTTAAGAGATAAAATACATAAATTGACAACTCAATCACGCCGATTGATTGGTGCAAGAGTCCGAACACAAATTTGTTGAATCGCGTATTAATTAATAACCTCAGCATATATGACCAAATAGTAAATACCCACGATCCTGGTCTGGAATCACCCCTGTGTTAAACGCTGATTGAATTAATATATATAATGAAATTGAACTAATAGCCACCATATACGATGCAATCCGTCGTCAGATCGATCGCACAGTGTATGTACTATCGTTGACGATTTTTTTGGCAGTTCCATATAATTTCGATCGTCAGATATTTTGTGGCGATCCATCGTCAGACCGATCTGACGATGGATCGCACCGTCTATGGCAGGTCTACGACGAATATAATACAAATTAATATAATCGGGATAATTGACACCAATAGAAGACAAAGTACGATGGCATTACATTCCTAATGTGGAATTAGCCAACCGACCACGTATCTAGCCTCACCTGTGCGGTTCTGCTAATGCAGAGGCTACATCAGGAACAAAGCAGTGCGTGGATCACAGAAGAAGAAAAAAAGGATCGGAAAAACACACCGTATCGACGCGGTCCAAAACAGAAACCCACCCAATGATATTCCTTCCGAATGGAGAGATATTAAAATCATCCCTATCCCAAAGCCTAATAAAGATCTATCCAAAATTGAGAATTTCCGGCCTATCTCTTTCCTGAGTGTTCCTCTAAAGATATTGAACAAGATAATCTGGATAATTGCATAAAAACGACGTCATATTGCAAAATTATAATAAACTTTAATTCGATATCGATAATATTCAATGTAAATTGTTACACCATGGCAGTACAATCCCACTCGTGGACTTCTGATTTTATCAGCGGTGACATCGAGGACAAAGCCCAGCTTAGTCACAGGAGAAGAAAAAAAAAAGAATGTCTCGGATTAAACCATACGTAGATACGCTACTTTGCGGAATATTCATAACTCATAAACTTGTTGGCATTTTCGTAATTATCAAAACATATTTTAACCGTTCGGAAATTTGCACTTTTTACCTACCTTCGGCTTCGATACGACAGCTAGTAAGCAGTTCGTTATCTTCAATTTCGCAAATCCTAGCATCCTCAATCAATTTTATTAACACTACATATGCATTAACTGATGTTCCGTTATACCGATAGCATCTTTCCTCATTATTTTTCTTCGGATTTGAGGTATCCATCCGCTCATCCTCCTTATTTATAACTTTACCTTTGCTTTGCGGCTATATTATTTTTGAAATACTCTACGGATTCTTGAAAATCGATTGTCTTTACCGGTGTGCTATCTCTAGATACACAGAAAGATCCACTTCTATTTCTCCCCCTATTAGGGGGTTCCGTCCCCTTACCTTCCATAATAATTATTACTTAATCAAACAGATTTGGATTACACCCTAAATTCGCCAGAAAATTAGAAAGATCTTACTTTTTTTTGACGATTTTCCACTCTTCGTACACCAAAAAGCAATGGCTACCCCCACGCCACTTAACAGTACACTCAATTCACGCACTTCTAACTGCAATAAGCCTACGATCAAGCAACCGATCGCTACCACGTCCTGAACCAGACTCGTGCTTTGTTGACATCCAGCCGTGTGTACACTAGAAGCAAATCAGATGATTTTTTGGTTGTTCAAAAACATATTCACAATAGAAGGGCCTATGAGCATTGCCATCTAAAAATTGTATTTTTAGATGGCAATGCCCACATGTCAAATGACATTCAGTATTCACAATAGAGCGTAAGCATGTAAGACCCGGTTGACACGTCACACACACTACTTTCCCCTAAGGCCGGTTGACACGTTCAATATCAATATTCCCGAAGGAGTTCATTCATACAAATGGTAATTTAAACAATTTAAATTCTCTACCCTGGCTTTTTTTTTCTGAAGGTGTTTACCGCAACAACTGTCGATCTGGTTGAAGATTCTGTTTAGGCTTCCATCTGAAGCGATGGTAAAGGTCGCCATATATGATCGCGCAGAACCACGACCGAACTTCCATCGAACCATTAAATACCATAGAACGGTGGAAAAGGGATTTTTGTATATTGAGTTTAACGTGGTTCGATGCATGCTCGCGACCAAAATGGTTGTTGTGTGTGGCGACCTTATGGTTTTTTATTATTGAGAAAAAATATATAGATACTAATTCTGTATCTTTGTAGGAAATATCAACGATAGAAGGAGCAATTGCTACATTGCTCCATGGTGTTAGAAGAGATGAAGTTGCTACCTATCAATTTCATGGTAAGTTCTAAATATATGTATAATATATATATGCTAGATATGAACAAATCATTCGTAATTCGCACATTCACGAAAATATTAGATTATATTTATTTTCTCCTTATACTGTTTGTATATTTCCATTTTTTTCAAAAAACTGTAATTTAACACATTACATCTCATGCGCCACTGGAAATGTGGTAGTATTGGTGTGAAAAACACGTAAAAGAAAATTGTTCCCTAGATTTTTCATAGTATCGTTTCCTGTTAACTTCTTCTCTATTGCTTACTACAAATTGAAAAACTTGGCTTGATAAAAAAAAACCAATGGAAGCTGTTCACTTAACTTACTTTGTAGAAAAAGATAGAACAAGAAGAATAAATGAAAGTTCAGTAGATTTCCCCTCAAATAATTGATATTATCAAATCGACAAAAAACGAATGTACGACGATCCGCACTTGAAATCAGCTATGGATCACTTTTGAAATAATTGCCACAATCAAAAATACTATTGCCTACAAAAAAAAAACACAAACAAGACCTAGCTAACGCGGCTACTACACTATAAAAGTTCTTTTACAAATATCGTTTGTAAAAGGTATTTTCGAAGAACTTTTCTAGTGTAATAGCCGCCTAAGAAAAGATTTTCGACGTGAACGTTGCTTGTTTCAAGTGCTTTTCTTACATGCTTGCACACCTTCCCCCTTAGGCGGCTAATATCATTCATAAAAGTTCTTTTAAAATATCGTGAGTCAAAGATATTTGTAAAAGAACTTTTATAGTGTAATAGCCGCCTGAGCCACATGGAATAGTTGACGCGCTATGCCTCACTAGGAGTTAGGGCAAATGAATATGGGGTTACCCAAAAATCCAATCTTAGGCTGCGCGCAAGTTGGCACACGTTCGCGTGTCGCGTTCACGTGTTTTATGTCAAACGGTTTGTGTCTATGGTTTGCAACCAAAGATGCGAATCTGTCAATTTGATAGATGCTCGGCTGTTATCGTATCACCAAATTGGATTCATTATTGTGTATTAACGCCAATAGTTTAGTATGAAATGTGTGTTTATGCACATCCTACTAGTCCCCAGTCGTTTGTTTTGCCACTCAATTCTTACCTAATTATTCATTTTAAAGCACAATAATGAACTCAAATTGTTGATACGACAATAGCCGAGCATTTGTCATATTGACAGATTCGCATCTTTGGTTGGAAACCATAGACCCAAACCGTTTGACAGCAAACACGTGAACGCGACACGCGAACGTGAGCCAACTTGCGCGCAGCCTTAGTTCCATATGTCGTATCAATTGAATTTTGTTTTGAATTGTACGGATATGCGTAATGTTGACCTCCCCCTTCTCCCTTTTCGCTCCCAGGCAAATTATGATAACAGCTTTGGAATTCACTGACATTATGAAGAAAGTACATCAGCCACACTGATCTCCTCATACTTGTAATAAAAAAAGCAAAAATGTATATGTCCTTAATAGAGGGCATTGCTGCTAGGGAGCTTGCAGTATTTTAGTCGAGTTAGTTTCTAACCGGCACGTGTCTGACGAACAGTCCCTGCCAGACCACCACACATCAAATTCGATATCCCAGGACAAACTGAACTCTGGTCAGCATCTCTGTGCCCCAAAAAGACTATTTGGAATCAGCTTCGTGAGCTAGTTAGCCCGTAGCGTGGTTCGCTTATTACCACTATTGGCCAATAGGTGAACTTGATGTAGCAGCTAATCAACTCAACCAAGTGATACTGGTATCCTCGTCCTGTAGAGACAATACCGTAATACGCAGAACTAGCGCCGAACGAAGGATGCCCTGGTGAGCTGTGTATACTACCTAGAAAAAAGTTTAATAAGGCCAAGCGTTTAAATCAGTAGGACGATTACAGAACCGGGTCTCGGATGATCAGCTAACGATCTTCGAAAATGACAAAGCTCAACGGGCAGTAGAGTTCTTTGCCTCTTGGCATTAAGGCCGGTTGACACGTTCAAAGTACACTTTGTCAAAGTATGACTTGGCAAGAATATCCACCATTGTGAATTACTACTTTGCTACTTGCAAAAAACGCTGGATTTAGCATTTCTTGGAAATTTATACCAAAACACATTGTTCAGACCACCGTAAATTGAATAAAAACCACCAACAACTCACTATTTCCCGCCCCAACAACTTTTTTCTGTGAACTTGTCGATTTACAATCAATTCTTTGATGGAAAGTTGAGCACCATCCTACTTTACTTTGATGGGACGCTAGAGACTTCAAAGCACTTTGAAGGGGGTTGACACGTTCAAAGTAACCTCAAAGTAGGTTGTCAACGTACTTTGTCAAAGTGTACTTTGAACGTGTCAACCGGCCTTTATTGGAATTACCACAGCGCTTCGGCTGCGCGCAAGTTGGCACACGTTCGCGTGTCGCGTTCACGTGTTTTATGTCAAACGGTTTGAGTCTATGGTTTGCAACCAAAGATGCGAATTTGTCAGTTTGATAGATGCTCGGCTGTTGTCGTATCACCAAATTGGATTCATTATTGAGTGCGTTCAGAAGGTGGCAAAAGAGCAGAAACCGCTCGCGAGCAGCTCCGCAACTGCTCGCGAGCAGCTCCGGAGCTGTTCAGTTTGGAGTCTGCACCTGCTGAACGCTACTTCACCAGCTGAAAAATCGACCAGCTGAAAGCTGACGATGACAATTTTAGACGTCAAGTGCCGACAAGTGGAAAATACATGAATCCCACGCTGTCCACTACAAAAATCACGAACAACGAGATAACAAATTCAAAAGCACCCGAAAACCAAAGAACTAGAAGCCGAAAGCGGCGAAAACACAACAACCAACTTGATAACTGTCAAAATTCGAAAGTCGCAACTTGAGCGTGAGGTTGAAAAAGAAGAAGAACAACCTGAGCACTGAGCACTGATCAGTGAGCAGAAATATTTCTTGCTCGGTGAAATTTGATCATGTTCACCCGAGCAGAAGTTGCTCGGTCACTTCTGAACCCGCTCGTTCTGAACATGTTCGCTGAGCGGAAGTTGCTCAGTTCCTTCTGAACGCACACATTGTGTATTAACGCCAATAATTTAGAATGAAATATGTGTTTATGCACATCCTACTACTCCCTAGTCGTTTGTTTTGCCACTCAATTCTTACCTAATTCTCCATTTTAAAGGACAATAATGAACTCAATTTGTTGATACGACAATAGCCGAGCATTTGTCATATTGACAGATTCGCGTCTTTGGTTGGAAACGATAGACTCAAACCGTTTGACATAAAACACGTGAACGCGACACGCGAACGTGAGCCAACATGCGCGCAGCCTTCAAGCTCGTCAGTAAAATACGGCTCAGATTGGAGGTGCATGCTAGCAACTGTATTATCTGAAATCTAACTATCGAAATGTAAACAAGGCATACCTACGATAGGACACCGAAATTAACCATGGCGAAAGTGGCCATGCGATATAATCCATATTCACTATGTTTAGACCGCGGGACTATCTTCGAGGTCTAACTAAATCGATCTAACTCTCGACGATATAAACGTCTCGATTTAGTTAGGTTTGGACTTGGCTTATCTCTACTTGCGATGCGGAACTGGACTAAAAAAATTGGGACTATGTCGCTGTCATCGCTAATGTTGACTCGGTGGTTGACGTTTCCTTTGTTGTTGTCTTTTTTTTGTTCGGCGTTTGCTTTGTTTGCAATTTCAGGAAAGCAGTGCGTGATCACGGGTAGGAAAAAGTCTTTTTCTGTCGTATAATTTATATCTGTAAAATTTATCTGTGCTGTCAACGGAGAAAGAAGAAGAAGAAGTACCTCTCCGTATGGTCGGTATAAACACCACCAACAAGTACTAACACTAAAATGATTTAGTTAAAGGCCGGTTGACATGCTCAAAGTACACTTTGTCAAAGTATGACTTGGCAAGAATATCCACCATTGTGAATTACGACTTTGCCACTTGCAAAAAACGCTGGATTTAGCATTTCTAGGGAATTTATACCAAAACACATTGTTCAGATCACCGTAAATTGAATAAAAACAACCAACAACTCACTATTTCCCGCCCCAACAACTTTTTTATGTGAACTTGTCGATTTACAATCAATTCTTTGATGGAAAGTTGAGCACCATCCTACTTTGCTTTGATAGGACGCTAGAGACTTCAAAGCACTTTGAAGGGGGTTGACACGTTCAAAGTAACCTCAAAGTAGGTTGTCAACGTACTTTGCCAAAGTGTACTTTGAACGTGTCAACCTGCCTTAAATCGCCTTTTAAGGCCGGTTGACACGTTCAAAGTACACTTTGGCAAAGTACGTTGACAACCTACTTTGAGGTTACTTTGAACGTGTCAACCCCCTTCAAAGTGCTTTGAAGTCTCTAGCGTCCCATCAAAGCACAGTAGGATGGTGCTCAACTTTCCATCAAAGAATTGATTGTAAATCGACAAGTTCACAGAAAAAAGTTGTTGGGGCGGAAATAGTGAGTTGTTGGTGGTTTTTATTCAATTTACGGTGGTCTGAACAATGTGTTTTGGTATAAATTCCCTAGAAATGCTAAATCCAGCGTTTTTTACAAATGGCAAAGTGGTAATTCACAATGGTGGATATTCTTGCCAAGTCATACTTTGACAAAGTGTACTTTGAGCATGTCAACCGGCCTTTAAGCGCGGAGCGAGCGGAGCCTACACAAGGGACTGTTGTGTTGATTCACAATTGAAGTCAACACAAGAGACTGTTGCACCCAGAGCGAGCTTCACCTCGGAATTATATTGTGCGCGAATTACGTCCCCAAGTCGCAGTCAACGAAAATCAGCTGTTCAGCCAGTTATAGTCAAATCTCTTGTTCGCGCTCTTTTGACACATTCGAGCTGTGAAAAACTGGCTTCCTAACAAACTTGAAACACTTTTTTGAATTAAGAATAGAAACATGCACTTCCAAGCGCATAACAGTAACTTACAACAAAACAAATGATCACCCACAGTTTTAAACCACATGCCTATTGTGAATTGATATTTCGCGGCTCGTTGATTGCGACAAAGTTGAACTCGTCTCAACTTTCGCGACGTGAGCGACGTGTTGTTCGCGCACAGTATACTTATCGCCATATGAAATTCATTGGTTCAACTTTATTTGACAGCAGAAGCCGCGTTGTTCGCGCAGACTATAATTCAGCTATCAATTTCATTATTGGGAGGACTGAGAAGAGAGTCTTATTCGCTCGCTAGCTGTATCCTTCGCTTGATTTCATCAGTTGTATTGGTGTTCTTGGACAGGTTACTACCCAGGTATACGAAGTCGTCGAATTCGATGCTGATGTTCCCGACGTTGATGTCTGACGTTCTTGTTCTTAACTGCATCATTACTTTTGTTCTGTCCTGGTTAATGCGTATCCAACTTCTTTTGCAGCCGTGTCAAGATTATTTAGAAGTTCTTCTGCGTCGGGGAGATGTCGGGACTTGATGTTGATGTAGTCAGCGTACGCTATCAACTGCGTCGATTTGAAGAGTACTGTGCCGCTGTGGTCCGTATTCATTACCCGGATGGCGTGTTCAAGCGCCAGGTTGAAAAGCGTCGGCGCCAGTCCATCGCTTTGCTTCAGTCCAGTACGTATTTCAAGGAGATCAGTCATCCTGTTTTGCAGGAACCACCTTTGAGACGGAGTTGGTCATCGTTATCGTTGATAATCGTACTTATTTTACTGGTATACCAAATTGCAGCGTGATGTTGTACAGTACTCCACGATCGATACTGTCGTATGATTGCTTCAAATGAACAAAGATTTGGTACACGCCAACGTTGTATTCCCGGGATTTGTTTGACCGTGAAAAGCTGATCGGTTACAGATCGGCCAGGTCTGAAACCGCCTTGATATTCGCCCAATGATTCGTTATTTTGGTGCAGCGTTGCTGCGATAGCTGCGGGACACCCTGCATAGCATTTATAGGTCAAGAACGTTAAGTCCCGAAACAAATAGATAACTTAAATCCGACCGAAATATATTGAGTAAAAATACTTCTTTATTTCCCCCCTTAAAACAAGTTTTCTTTAATTCTGCAATCGTCATCATGATTGCGATTCAATTATTTTATATTTCTTGTTGGTCGTCAACGGTATCTTCCAGATTTATGCTTAATTCGCCAATATCACTTTCATGAATCGTTATCGAATAGCGTTCATCCAATACAACTGTTTTCGTTGTATTCTTCCGTTCGGCATTCAACGCCTCAATCGAATGAACCTTCCGGCGATGACCTTTCAAGCCATTTATATCAATGAAGTACGCCAAACATTCTTCACATTTGTATGGTTTCTCGCCCGTGTGAATTCGCTCGTGCACTCTCAGTGTACCGCTACTTGTGAAACGCTTTTCGCAAAACTTACATGTGTACCGTCTGGCGGCTTCTGGTTCATGAATACAAAGTTTGTGAGTTTTCAAGTGGACTGCCTGGCGAAAATCCTTTCCACATATATCGCAACTATATGGTCTCTCGCCGGTGTGAATGCGCGTATGTGTCTCTAAGGCAGTCTTAGAGTGGAATCCCTTGTGACAAACTGAACATTCGAATTTTTTCACATTCGAGTGGATTAGTCTGTGTGCCAAGAAATTTCCAAGAGAATTACACTTTTTGCCACAAAACTCACACATATAGGATCTCTTATATTTTTTGCGCGGTGAAGAATTGGGCTGATGAGTTTGCTTGTGTGTATACACGGCCATGGGTGTTTTATATCTGAAATTATCGAGAAGCGCTATAGTCATCATTCAGGTTTATAACTAAGTCAGTTATTCGTACTCACGTTTTATCGCACACATCACATACGTAGTTGCGTTCGTCGGTATGAGTCGCGGCATGATTTTTCAATGACGATCTTCGAAAAAACTGCGCTCCACACACATCGCACGAATGCGGCCGGATTCCATCATGGCATTGTCTTATGTGCCGTACTAAGTTGCCATGAGTCGAACACTCCTTAGCGCAAAGATGACACGAAACTTTGCTTCCTTTATGGATTTCCATATGAGACTTGAGCCCACCAACTCTGGTGAACGTTTTACCACAAATTCTGCATGCACGCCCGTGCGACCTCTTGTGCGCCGCGAATTTAACATACTCGGTAAAAGTGGAGGGACAAAAGGGGCAAGTCCACGTTTTCCGTTGTAATTTTGCCAGCTTTTTTCTCTTTACTTTGAAAGTTGACGTCACACGTTTAGATCTCTAGAAAAATAATGTTAAATTTAATTTAATAATGTAAGAAGGAAATATGAGCACTGATAATATGTAGTATGTATCATAATTTTTTATTACTTATTATTGAGTGGGTTGAGAAGTTACCCACAATCACAAACTACTCCCGAGCGGTTCCGTAACCGCTCGGTTATGCAGTCTATGCTTGCTGAATGCCACTCTCGTTGTCACACACTTCATATGAAACTCAAGGAGAAAGAAGAAGGCGAGCGTGAGTGAACCAGATATTTCTTGCTCGGTGATCATTTGATCATGTTCATCTGATAGAAGTTATTCAGTAACTTCTGAACCCACCCCATTATTAACAAAAGAAAATATCTCCAAAAGCTAATGGGCTTCAATTCATCTTACCTTTGAAGATTTCGTGACGGGTTGCTGAACAATATCAGACTGTAATGTTAGCGTGGTGTTTTCAGTCGTTACTTCAGCGGTATTTTCAAAAGTTTCATTAATGCAATTATTCAAGTCTGAAGTTTCTTCCACGAAATCTTCGTCCACCTCAATAATATCATTCTCATCAAATTCCATTCCTCTGTAATCTAAGAATCCTTGATTGATTACATCGTCTTCCGGATAATCTTCGATGACTACGATACTCGCACTATCCTGATCCAAAACAGACTTTACGATGGTTTCTTCGATGGGCTCAATTTTTATAGATACGCGGTCGTCGTCAGATTTGTCGAGAGATACTTCCAGCGCATCGACGGGCTCAATTTTGGTAGATACAATGTCGTCGTCAGATTCGTCGAACGATTGCTGCAGCGATTCTTCAAAACACCCGATTCCATGAAGTCTTCCTCGTAGAATTTTATCCGTCTTTTTGCATTGCACCATAAACTCGTATGCCATTTTCAGACTATCCGCACAGGAATAACAAATCAGTTTCGGTAAAAAGTCCTCCCTTTTAACCTTGTAGTGTGGGAGTTGTTTTATTTTTATGTAAAAAGAAAAGAGAATGTTATTTATTGGGTTATTGGTTCATCCATTTTATAATTAATATTGAATTGATGGAATCTATATATATACAAAAATCGATCCCTTTTTCTGTGGGCACCGAGCTGGCGCCCAAATTACTGAACCGATTTAGATGAAAATTTCACATTTTGTCCGAATTAGCTCTTCGCGGGTTTAGCGGTGTGTAATGATAATGAGCCACCTGTAATGAACCATATTCTGGTCTGGTAGCGCTGCTTCCACCAGATCGATGGCAGCACTTGATGAGTAATGATCTGTCGATGGTACGAAATCAGAGGCCGAGGGACCCATTACACCCGTACCCCGATGCAAGCGCGATGGCAACTAGGCCGTCCGCCAACCATTCCATCCTTATCGCTACATTTTTTTTTCCCCATTTTTGCGTCCCCTGTTTGTGTTGTCTTCCCCAGGCCTATGAATTTTTGTTAATACGTAAAGGAGAGGGGCAACGAGCGGCGAAAATCCCGCCCATGTCTCCCGACCTCAGCTACAGCAAACATAGGCCGCTGCTTAGCTTGAAGAGAGGCCTTTTTCTTCGCCAGATGGCACGGCCCGACCTTCACTGTCATTATGCTACCTAGGGCTCCATCCCCACGGGCATTTTCCGCCAACCCGTCCATTACAGGTGGTTTGAAAAAAAAAACCAAAAAGGATAATATACCGAAAAGAATGCATAGATGAACTGTTGGTTTGATGAAGTGAAGTGGTTTGCAGTGCAGGCGTGAGATGCACTATGTATAATTGAATGGGATTTAACTACTGGCTGTATGTTCATATCAAGTAGTTTGCGGTGCATGGCAGCTAGAATGTATAGTTAAACGTATGTATTGATCATAATGCGTAGTTGAACGTATGCGTTGATCTTAGGTGTGTACTTGCTGATGGTCGACCAGTAAAGGGGATATTTCCGAATCGTTGTTGTTGTACAGACACAATTTCTGAATCTTAACCATGCAAAAACTCAATCATTGGCCGAGATCCTAACAGAGACCCATTCCGACCCAGTGTGTGATATTGAGGTCCACATCGATATGGACGTCTAAAATACTGGATCAATAAAGATAAAACTCTCACACTTTTTTGTTATGTCCTGGGACTAGAATTGTTTACATAATGACTTGAAAAAACAGGAGACAAAGCTTTCTTATACAAGTTCTCTATATTTTGACCATTAACATTGACGAAGGGAAAAGGTTTCTTTGTTTGGGAAAAATCCACTATGGCACATAAGAAATCGCCTGAAACACTGATCGGACTCTTCAAGATTTACGAGGAAATGCACAACCATTCGGTGGAGCTATAATTTTATTAGCTGGTGATTTTCGACAGACTCTACCAATTGTACCAAAATCGACGCCAACTGATGAACTAACTGCTTGCGTTAAACCATCCAATCGTTGGCAATATGTAAACAAAAATTACCTTGACCACTAATATGCGTGTGCATCTGCAGCGAAATGCAAGTGCGATAATTACTGGGCCGATTTAGATGAAAATTCGACAGTTTATTCGAATTAGTCTTCCGAGGTTTTTGATATTGGTTTCTAAAAACATCGGAAAAGGGTAATATGTGTAGATGGATAGGATAATATCTGATAGATGAAGCATTTAGGCTGGTACTAACCTTTTCACACATATTTTTCGCACATATCCGCGGCGCTCTATACGACACTTGAACTTCCCTTCTTAAGGCTGGTACTAACCTCTTCGTGCGAAAATGTTGCATTTATCTTTCCCACGAAAAGTTGACAGTGTAGACTTGCACACAGCACATATCCGCGGCGCTCTACACTACACTTGAATTTCCCCTTCTCACTCAAAAGAGAGCGATCACCATTGTAATGACCGGTTTCCAAACGAAATAAAATACAAAGTATGTAATTGTTTTCGCTTGGAAATTGCCCGTGGAAATTGACACAATTGCATCTAACTGAGGTTGCATTTGCGTGCAGCGTTCTGTTGCAGACGCAGCAGATCCATGGACCGTGGTTGAGTTCGATGCCGGCACGGTGGAGGAGTTTTGAGAGCAACTGCGCCGAGATGTGAAGCTCCCAGATTCCATAAAAAACAGACATGTTGAAAATACACATATACTTCCTTCTGCACTGAAGGGGTTTTGGCAGCTCTTGGCCGTTGAAAACCGGATCGCTCCAGTGCGTAGAACCGGCTGTCGCAGGAACGCACTTAAGGGATCACAGCCCTCAGAACCGCACAAATACGAACGAGTTCGTCATCGAGCTTAAATTTTAAAATGGCTGGGTTCAGATAGTACCGAGCAATCGGAACCGCTCGCGAGCAGTTCTGCAACTAGTCGGTCATGCAGCCTGCGCCTGCTGCACGCCAATCTTTGTTGTCACACACTCTTTATATGAAATTAAAGGAGATAGAAGAAAAGCGTTAGCGGTGAGCAGAAATATTTCTAGCTCGGTGATCATTTTATCATGATCACTTGAATTGGTATCTTCTGAACCCACCCAATGACATCTTGCTTGCGATGGATTTGGATTGCTGCGTGTGTCCCCGAAATTTGGACGGGGGACATTCGAAGTGCGTCCATTTTGACCCGCGTCCAAATGCACGCTAATATGGGTCGACCTGTCGAACGCTAACTCGAACACGATACAAACGTCCTGCGAATAGCTCAAGACGCATACATTCTATACACGCACATACTTCAGACAAATCTGTTCATGCTCCACCAACCAACAACATATCAAAAATCCAGAGCTACCGGGCCTTTGTATGGTAAAAACCGTCTACATATTCATTGTACTAATATAAAAACGGGTATTATCTGAACGAATATTTATAAACGGCAACTTACAAATATGGAGGTCAGTCGATGTAACATGATCACTAGCTCCCCATCCTCCTCATCGAAAATACTCAATAATCCATCCGTAGCTTGGCAAGTGCGACACAGAGTCATTTCCCATTTCATATTACCCATGCTGTCCTCGAGGAAATAAAGACAGGATGCCGAATAGGAACGAATTTGTTGACATCCGAAAAAAAGACAGCCAAACATGCCAAATCAAATGGCATACGGTATTCACAATAGAGTTTGTGTAAACATTGAGTGCATTCACGATACTCGTTTCATCCGGAGCGCTACGGAGCGTTCCGTAGCGCTACTACCCCTCCCGCTCGTGATTGCAATCGCTCCTTCCATCCGCTCCGGAGCGGTTACTATAGCAGAAATTTTTTACGCTCTCTGGGCATGTAGCTACTACATTTGACAATTCGCAGCTGGTATGTGCGTTGTGACGTTTGTGTACATCAAAAGTGCAAATAGAATCCCCGTATATGTAAATTCACTGTCCTCTTGTCGTTTGATTTGATATTTCCTTGTTTCGTGATGTGCCAAAGAAATGTTTTGCAATGGAAAATTGGTGAACGAAAGTTGTGGAGAGGATTTCAACATGTTAACATAATCACCATTGTAGCGGTTCAATCACGAAAGAAATGTTGACAGGTAGCGTCTCCTCAAATGTGTGGAGGGGATGTAGCGTTCCGTAGCGAAAATTTTCACGTGAATGCAGCCATTGGCTAAGTTCATAACACAGAGCGGAATCGCAACATGCTGGGGCAACAGTATCGAAGCAGCTTTGCAACAGGTTGTTGTGTTCTGAACTTCCAATTTCCTGAATTTCCAGTTCTAAACTGACTACTGACGAAAAATTGTATGAATACGACAGCGCGAGTGTCATTTCAGGATTGTCATCATATGCTGGTCCTAGCCAGCGGAGAAATTTTTGTGATGGAGAAAATGACATTTTTCACAGCATGTTGTGTCCATCAAAAAACTCAGTGGAGAGAGTTCATAATAGCACCCATATAGGATGCAATCCGTCGTCAGATCGATCTGACGATATTGTGATCGTCAGATCGATCGCAGTGTATGTAACTATCGTTGACGATTTTTTTGACAGTTCCATATAATTTCGATCGTCAGATATTTTGTGGCGATCCATCGTCAGATCGATCTGACGATGGATCGCACCGTCTATGACCCGCCTAAGAGTAGATTTATTGGCGCCTGAAACTTACGAACAAGTTAAGGCTTAAGGGGGCTTTGGCTTTACAAAATAAAAAGAAGGTAAACACCTGTAACGGACGGTTTGGTGGGCATCCGAAGATGCCCGTGGGGATGGAGCCTGACCGTGAAGGTCAGGCCGTGCTATCTGGCAAAGAAAAAGGCCCCTCGACGAGCTAAGCAGCGGCCTATGCTTGCTGTAGCTCAGTTCGGGAGATGTGGGCGGGGTTTTCGCCGCTCGTTGCCCTTGTCCTTTACGTATTAACAAAAATTCATAGGCCTGGGGAAGACAACACAAACAGGGGTAGGAAAAATGGGGAATGAAAAAATGGGGCGATAAGGATGGAATGGTTGGCGGACGGCCTAGTTGCCCTCGCGCTTGCATCGGGGTCCGGGTGTAATGGGTCCCTCAGCCTCTGATTTCGTACCACCAACAGATCACTACTCATCAGGTGCTGCTTCGATCTGTCGGTGGGAGCAGCACTACTAGACCATAATATGCTCATTACAGGTGGTTCATTACTCACCGTTATTAAAAAAGTAACACCAGGAAAAACGTAGGTGAATTTCTGCTTGAAGACAGGTACTAAGATCAGTTTTCCGTGCGAAATCTCATACGAACACTGTCAAAAGTTGCGTTTGCGCGAAAAATTTTCGCTTCCCCAGTACTAACCTATTTCATTCGAAAAAAAAGTCTCCACATAATTATGAGCAATTTTCACACGAAAACAATTACTTTGCACTCCATTTCGCTTGTAAATCGGTCCTTTGAGTAGAGGAGAAGTTCATGTGTCGTGTAGAGCACCGGGGTAATGCGCTGTGTGCGTGAAACTTCCACACAATACATATCCGCGGCGCTCTACACGACATTTGAGTCCCCCCCCCCCCCCCCCCCCTCACTCAAAAGAAAGCGATCACCACACAACAGCGTGGAAACTTGCTCGAAACTGCTGTCCCTCCGCGAATACCGAGCCAATCAGAAAACACTCATTGAAATGAAGGCGCTAGTTAAGCTTTCGGTACCACGTATACCGAGCATGCGGATCCAATATCGCTGCCGTACCGACAACTGAGGAAACGGCCTTATAAAGGATCTATTCATCCCGTTGTAGTCCGGATGGCGCAACGGTTAGCATGTTCGTCTCCTACGCACTTGGTCCCGGTTCGATTCCTACTGAATGCGGTAGTTTTCGATAAAAAAAGGGGATTTACGTGTCGGACTATGAGCCCACTCAGCTGTTAAATGAGTACCCATTTATGGGGTAAATAACTCGGTTGAGCGTGTTGCTGATCACACACCTCTACACAAGACATACTGTCACGATCTAGAAAATGAGATGATGCTAACTCATCTCGAGCTCGAGGCTATGGTTCAAAATTGGACTGTTGCGCCAGTTATTTTTTTTTGTATTCATCCCAAGCGGCTCGATTGGACATATTGTCGAAATAATCCACAAAAATAACCGTGAGGATGATGGTTTATCATGCGTGTCTTTGTATTCACCGGAGAAGAAAATATCGAAACATCATACATCAACTACATATTAGTATGCACGCAGCATTTTCAATGCATCGCTAACATTATGCAGAGCTCACCTTATTTGTGCTTGAAATCTCCCAACTTTTTCGATTCAATTTCAAGCACAACCTAAATGTGTGGGTAGGTTAATGCTTGAAACTGGAAAGAAGGAGTTAAATATGTTCAGTACAAAGGAGGACGATAAAGATTTGAATTTTGTAAAAGCCCATACTGGTCACTTTGTAAAATTCACGCAAATCAACAATACATTCGTTATAATACAAATAACAAATAAATTCTTTATTTCTCCAATCTTCGTCATAATTCTAATTCTGAACCAATGAATTCATTCCATGAATCTACGGGGACCTGCTCAGGATCACTTCCATGCGCTGTCATTGCACTGTCTTTATCCAAAACAACTGTCCGTCTTGTATTCGGCGTATCAATCGAATGAATTTTACGACGATGCCTCTTCAAACCATTTATATCAATAAACCGCAACGGACAGATGTCACATTTGAATGGTTTTTCGCCCGTGTGAATTCGCTCATGAACTTTCAGTGTACCGCTACTCGTGAAACTTTTCCCGCAACACTTACATGTGTACCGTTTGGCTGCTTCCGGTTCATGAATACGAAGTCTATGCGTTTTCATGTGCACCTGTTGACGAAACCCCTTTCCACATGTATCGCAAGTGTAGGGTCTCTCGTCCGTGTGAATGCGCATATGAAGGCTTAATGTCGCCTTCAAGTTGAATCTCTTGTGACACAGTTCACATTCAAACTCTTTCACATCCGAGTGAGTTTGTTTGTGTTGTAGAAAAGCTCCCACCGAATTCGACTTTTTGCCACAATGCTCACATATATATACTCTTCTTCGACTGGCGAAATCAGGCCTATGCCTTTTCTTGTGTATATACAGGGTGCCACGCGTTTTGAAACTGAAATTACCAATAAACATTAGAGACACATTTCAATTGGTAAGTAAGTCAGATGGGCTCACTTTTTGTCACACACATCACAGGTAAAATTACGTTCATCACTCATGTACGTATATGCTCGTCGTTTACACTTTCGTTTAACACTATCAGGATCATGCGTTTGCTTGTGCAATTTCAGGACGGCTTCCGTTTTATACCTGAAGTTACGTAGAAATACAATAGACATTATTCGGGTTTATTCCACTAAGTCAAAATACTCACGTTTTGTCGCATATATCGCAGACATAATTGCGTTCTTCGGTATGAGTCCCGGCGTGTTGAATCAGTGTGGTCTTCTGGGCGAACTGCTTTCCACACACCTCACAGGAATACGGTCGGACTTTATCATGGCATTGTCTTATGTGTCGTATTAAGTTGTAACGACTAGAACACTGTTGAATGCATAAATGACACGAAAATTTGATCCCATTATGTATGTCCAAATGACTTTGTAGTCCGCTTATTTTGACAAACTGTCTACCACAAACTTTGCATGCATGGCGATATGGATAGTGGGTCTTCTTGTGCAAAATGAATTCAGCATAATCGGTGGATGTGGCCGAGCAAATGGGGCAATTGTACGTTTTGGAAGCTGTGATTCGTGTTCGGTTTCTTGTTTTCACTTTGGATGTTGACGGCACCCGCTTCGATTTCTTCAAAAATAAAGATTATTTGAATTAAATTTAATGATACTGTAGGAGGACAATTAGGAATTACGTTTGCTTATAGTCACTCTGCCGAGTCTCAAAAAAATTTGGCTATAACTTAACAAGTTCAACTTACCGTAGAAGATTTCGTGCTGGGTTCAACAATATCAAGCTGCAATGTCTCCGTCGCGCCTTGACCCGTTATTTTCTTTTCTTCAATGTAATTAACGGAATCCAAGTCAGAAATTTCTTCTAAGAATTCTTCGTCTACCTCTATAAGATCGTCCACATTCAATTCCATTCCATTATCATCGATATACCGTGGATTTATTAAATCGTTTTCCGGACCATCTTCTACGGCTATGATTCTATTATTCTGATCCGTTACCGACTCAACGATAATTCCTTCGATGGGCTCAATTTTCACAGACACGTTGTTGTCGTCAGATTCGAGAGGAAACTCCTGTGGTGTCTCAGCGGGCTCAATTTTAATAGATTCCCTGTCGTCGTCGACAGATTCGTCAGACGATTTCTGTAGCGTTTCTTCAATTAACATGACGCCATCAAGTCTTTCTCGCAGAATTTTATCCGTCTTTTTACATTGCACTATAAACTCGGATGCCATTTTTAAACTGTTCGCACAGGAATAACAAATCAATTTGGGTAGCAAGTCGTCCTCTTTAACCTTGCAGTGTAGGAGTTGTTTCGATGTTTATGTAAAAGGAAAAGTGGGTAGTGTCTTCGATTAGTTTATTGTTGCTTTATTTAGTAAGTGTTGCTAAAGAATGATATTAAATTCAGGATAAGCTGAGTGCTGCTTAAATTGTGTCAATTATGAACACGACGCGACGCACAAACCAGGCTTACATTCCGTTTCGTAACACTCTTTAGTCTGGAGCTACGTAAAAGTTTTCAATAAGATATTCGGGCCACCTAAAGGTATTACAATATTTACTGAATTTAGACCACACGAGTTAATTCGGATTAACTCGAGCGGACTAAATGGGTTGTTTGAGACGTATACGTACATACATATGTGCACGCAAACGAAATCTGGGTGCTCCCGCGCAAAAAAAAGTTCATGATCATTTAAATTTTCTCTGCCCCAAAAAGCGATTAGACCTTTGAAGAGAGAGTATATGAGGAAATGAAAAAGAGCGAGAGAAACGAAGCAATTCGGCACAAGTGAGGAAGTAGGCAGGGGGATGGAAATTTGACATCTCTTTTGCTCTATATGGACCGGGCGGGTGTTCCGCGGCAGAGAGACAGACTGGAATGTTATTGTTCCACCTGGAAAAGTAGGAGAGGGGATGACATCTCAAGTGCTTCCTGTGCTTTTATATAGACTGCGCGGGTGTTGCGCAGTGGAGGGCGTGTGTCTCTCTCTTTACTTTTTACGACTGGAATTGATTCAAATAGTTCAGTGTTGAGTATATGCGGATTGCTCCTCCATAGGTATTCTCTATGGATTAGACACTCTCAGTACAACAGCCAGTAATACATATAAAAAAACAAGTAGAATCTCGACAAAATGTTAATTTTAGGCAACTTACGAATATGCAGGCCAGTCGACGTAACATAACCACTAGCTCTCCATTCTCCTCGTCGAAAATACTCATTAATCCATTCGTAGCTTGGCAAGTGCGACACATAGGATTGTCGACCATTTTCACTACTTATTTATTTTGTACGCGAGAAAATAAATTGTTGACATCCAGCCGTGTAGACACAAGCAAATCAGATGACAATTTGGTTGACTGTTCAAAAACATATTCACAATAGAACGGCCTTTGAACCGGTTGACACTTTCAAAGTACTTTGCCAAATAGGCCGGCTGACCTGCAAAAAACTCCGGATCATAGAGAATACCTATGGAGGAGCAATCCGCATATACTCAACTCTAAACTATTTGAAGCAATTCCAGTC
Organism: Chloromyia formosa; assembly: GCA_964017055.1. Lineage (NCBI taxonomy): Eukaryota > Metazoa > Arthropoda > Insecta > Diptera > Stratiomyidae > Chloromyia > Chloromyia formosa. The sequence continues at coordinate 161,040,008 of OZ024813.1, read as the reverse complement.
GTAAAAAGTAAATAGAGAGACACACGCCCTCCACTGCGCAACACCCGCGCAGTCGATATAAAAGCACAGGAAGCACGTAAGATGTCATTCCCTCTCCTGCTTTTCCAATTGGAACAATAACATTCCAGTCTGTCTCTCTGCCGCGGAACACCCGCCCGGTCCATATAGAGCAAAAGAGATGTCAAATTTCCATCCCCCTTCCTACTTCCTCACTTGTGCCGAATTGCTTCGTTTCTCTCGCTCTTTTTCATTTCCTCATATACTCTCTCTTCAAAGCTCCGGATTGAGCATTTCCAGGGAATTCACACCAAAACACATTAAGGCGGCTATTACACTTTAAAAGTTATTTTACAAAAATCTTCTATATAGGATATTAGGGGGATTCACGCTCCCTGTCGTAAACTCCTGTCGTCTCCATAGTAAAATGACAGAAGTTTACAACTTTACGACAAATACGACGTGAGCATGAATCCCCCTATTTTGAAAGAACTTTTATAGTGTAATAGCCGTTTAGAGCGCGTTGACATGATCAAACTACGATTTGACAAACTAGCATTTGATGAAAAGTTGAGCACCGTCCAACTACGGTTTGACAGGAGCACAAGACTTCAAACCAGTTTGACATCGGGTTCACACGTTCAAATTGGTGGTTTGTCAAACCGTAGTTTGATCGTGTCAACGCGCTCTTAAGGTCGCCACCCATGAACGAGCACAACCACGATCAAACTTCCGTCGAACCATCAAATATCAGAACGGCGGAAATAGTGGGAATTTTTTCCCACAAGTTCTATGAAATTAATGGTTCGATGGACGGCTTGATGGATGTTTGCCGAATAGACTAGTTCTTATTTGACGTCAACCTACTGGACAAGTTTGGTCCAACTAGCTTTTTTCCGTTATGGAGTTATTAGGCTTAAATACTTTTGCCGCTATATAGCTGTAACTTTTTAACCGCTTTATCGATACTGCTGGATTTCAGTAGCAGCCGGCTCCCCACTGGCAAGCATCAATTGGAAAAGTTTCACTTCGCTTACGACTTTTGTTCGACTGTTATCGTGTCCACTACATTTTGCGGATATTATATATTTATATATAAATTACATTAAAAAAATCGAATGATGACGTGTGGAAAAAAATTCCCCCTATTTCCACCGTTCTATGATATTTGATGGTTCGATGGAAGTTTGGTCGTGGTTGTACTCGTCAATGGGTGGCGACCTTAAAGAAAACCAACTCCGGGGTCGAAACTCGTTATCGAGGGAGGGTCGAATAAGTGATTTTTTCTTCAAAAATAAATCAGTACGGTTATCCACTACTCACACGGTGATACTCAAACCTCCGAGCGACTGTGTGCGTTCAGAAGGAACTGAGCAACTTCCGCTCAGCGAACATGTTCGGAACGAGCGGGTTCAGAAGTGACCGAGCAACTTCTGCTCGGGTGAGCATGATCAAATTTCACCGAGCAAGAAATATTTCTGCTCACTGATCAGTGCTCAGGTTCTTCTTCTTCTTTTCAACCTCACGCTCATGTTGCGAGTTTCCGAGTTTTGACAGTTATCAAATTGGTTGTTGTGTTTTCGCCGTTTTCGGCTTCTAGTTCTTTGGTTTTCGGGTGCTTTTGAATTTGTTTTCTCGTTGTTCGTGATTTTTGTAATGGACAGCGTGGGATTCATGTATTTTCCACTTTTCGGCACTTGACGTCTAAAATTATCATCGTCAGCTTTCAGCTGGTCGATTGGTCAGCTGGTGAAGTAGCGTTCAGCAGGTGCAGACTCCAAACCGAGGAGCTCCGGAGCTGCTCGCGAGCAGTTGCGGAGCTGCTCGCGAGCGGTTTCTGCTCTTTTGCCACCTTCTGAACGCACTCACTGAGATACTCGCCGACTATGTGTAGCCGCGGATACTCGGCAACTGCGTGACCAGAGACTAGGAGGCTGCGCCAGATCAATCGATCTGAAACTGTCAAATACATACATACAATTTGAAACTCACTACACCCCTTTGAAGAGAGAGTATAAGAGGAAGTGAAAAAGAGCGAGAGAAACGACGCAATTCGGCACAAGTGAGGAAGTAGGAAGGGGGATGAAAATTTGACATCTCTTTTGCTCTATATGAACCGGGCGGGTGTTCCGCGGCAGAGAGACAGACTGGAATGTTATTGTTCCAACTGGAAAAGTAGGAGGGGATGACATCTTGCGTGCTTCCTGTGCTTTTATATAGACTGCGCGGGTGTTGCGCAGTGGAGGGCGTGTGTCTCTCTGTTTACTTTTCACGACTGGAATTGCTTCAAGTAGTTTAGTGTTGAGTATATGCGGATTGCTCCTCCATAGTTATTCTCTGTGCTACACCCAGATCAAGTAATTTGCCCGCAGTGTAAACATGAACTTAGCGTTCAACTTTCCCATCATTTGTGGGTAGCTAGTCAAAAATTCTTTCTATAGTACTGTAGAAGTTTTCTTTAACTTTAACCGCCATTGGTTTTCACTAGTTCACTCCACCTAAGTGTCACCATACACTGTCGAACTGCAACCCATACACGAACCTGGTAAAATGTCCTCTAAATAGCTCAAGACACACACAAATTTCACATAAACTTGAAAAAAAGCTGGTCCACTTGTACCATGTTCGACAGTGTATTTGGGGCGACCGATAGCTCAGTGCGTAGAGTCACTAGTCTCATGTCTGACTACCGGCGTTTCGGGATCGAATCCCGTCCACGACGACGTTCGTGGCCATGGATGTTTAGGTTGTCATCTCCCAACTTGTCACAGATCGGCGGCTAAATGATGGAGCAGGAGGCACATGCTGGCAACTGCATTCATCGAAACTCCACAAGGGGTTAGGGCAATTGAGTAACAATAATTTGAATAAATTACAAAATAATTCTTTAATTTCTCAATCTTCATTACATGAATCTATGACATTTTCGTCGCCAACAATATGTCCCTGATCTTTACGTAATTTACCAATATTACTTTTATGAAGCATTATTTTGTCTTCATCCAAAACAACTGTCCTTGTCTTCGGCGTATCAATCGAATGAATTTTACGACGATGCCTCTTGAGACCATTCATATCGATGAAACGCGACGGACAGACGTCACATTCGTATGGTTTTTCGCCCGTATGAATTCGCTCGTGAACTTTTAGTGTACCGCTACCAGTAAAACTCTTTCCGCAAAATTTACATGTGTACCGTCTGGCGGCTTCCGGATCATGTATAAGAAGTTTGTGTGTTCTTAAATGGGCTGCTTGGCGAAACGCCTTTCCACATACATCACAAGCGTAAGGTCTCTCGCCAGTGTGACTGAGCATATGACTCTTTAACGAAGTCTTCAAGTGGAATCGCTTGTGACACACTTCACATTCGAATTCTTTTACATTCGAGTGGATTGCTCTATGTGCTATAAAACAGTGATACGAATTGGACTTTTTGCCACAGTGCTCACATATATATACTTGTCCTTTAATGTAATCATATTTTCGTTTAATAAAATCAGGATCATGATGCCGCTTGTGTACATATAGAGCGGTGGACGTTTTAAACCTGAAATTACCGAGAGCTACATAGTACATCATTCGGGTTAGTAACTAAGTCAGAATACTTACCTTTTGTCGCACATATCGCAGGCGAAATTGCGTTCTTCGGTATGAGTCGCGACGTGGTCCCTCAGTGTCGTCCTCTGGGAAAACTGCCTCCCACACACTTCGCAGGAATGCGGACGGATTTTATCATGGTAATGTCTCATGTGTCGCGATAGGTTCGAATGGTTCGAACACAGCGTACCGCACAGGTGACATGCAATTTTGTCTTTATGGACGTCCAAATGAGATTTTAGCCCGTTACTTGTGGTAAACTGTCTACCACAAATTTTGCATGCATTACGATAAGGGTAGTGTGTCTTCTTGTGCGCCATGAATTCAGAATAGTCGGTGAATGGGTCCGAACAAACAGGGCAAATGTACGTCTTAATCTTTTTGATCCGCGTTTTTGTTTTTACTTTAGTTGAGGACGCACCTTTAGATCTCTAGAAAACATTGCATGTTGCATGTTAAATTAATAACGATACTGTGTGAAGGCAAATAAAGGCACAACTAGTATCTCGATTTTTTTTTCTAAATCATGGCTTGTTTCAAGAAAAAAAAAACAACAAAATTACGAAATAAAAAAATTAAATCTCTTCGAAAGACAGTCCCATAAGCTTATATTGTACGTAGCAAATTCAACTTACCGTTGAAGGTTTCGTGATGGGCTGCTGATCAGTATCGGGCTTCAATGGCATCGTTGTATCGTGAGTCATTACTTCTTTTGTACATTCAAAGTAATTAGCGAAATTCATTTCTGAAGTTTCTTCAACAAAATCTTCGTCTACTTCTATAATATCGTTCACATTAAATTCTTTTTCCTGGTCATCTATGAATTGTTGCTTTATCCCATTGCCTTCTGGGTAATCATCTATAACTATGATCCTCGCACTAGCCTGGTCCAAAGTCGACTTAACGATAATTCCTTCAATGGGCTCAATTTTCACAGATACGCTGTCGTCGTCAGAAAGGTCCGGAGATTTCTGCAGCATTTGCCGAGAAGACATATCTTCCTCGATGGGTTCAATTTTCACAGTTGCACCGTTGTCAGAGTCGTCGGTGGATTTTTGCAGCGTTTCTTCAAGAGATAAGACTCCATCGATGGGCTCAGCTTTGAGAGATACGCCGTCAATCTCAAATTCGGAAGTAGGTTTGTGCAACGTTTCTTTAGGAGACATGTTTCCGTCAAGTTTTGCTCGGAGAATTATATCCGTCTTTTGACATTGCACGATAAAGGCGGAAGCCATTCTCAGACTTCTCGCACATGAATAACAAATCAGTTTGGGTAACAAATCGTCTTCTTTTATCTTATTTTTATATATACAGTTGAATGATTTTTAATATACAGATGAAAAGAAAAGGGAAGATTTTTTTTAGTTTAAATAGGGTCCCTTATTTGGGAAGTATTTGTGAATATGTAATTAATTATTGTATTAATGTAAACATAATGTAACAGCTGCAACGATCTATGTGTACAAATTGTAGCTTTGTGTCTCTTCAGACCAACGGCTATATCCGCAAGTGATACGGACAATAGCGAATATACTTACGAATATACAGGCCAGTCGTTGCAACATGACCACTAGCCCTTCGTTTTCCTTATTCAAAACATTCATTAATCCATTCACACTTTGGCAAGTGCGACACATTCTATTCATATCCATTTGAATTTTTTTTATCTTTTCCGTTATTGTTGAAATATACGTGTTTTTCACGGCTTAATTGGATTTATCCTGCACTTGTTTATCGAATATGTAATGAAACGCCAAACCAAGGGTGACAGACAGCATTCACAATTGAAGGAAAATATATCGCTAAAGTCGGCCATACACGTTCCGTCATGCCCAAAACCGCGAGTAGTTTACGACCGCATTCATAAATTGGTAGCGCTACCAGAGTGCCCTCTTTTTGTACAGTAGGCGGATTCATGCTCACGTCGTAAACGTCGTATTTGTCTTAGAGCGCGTTGACATGATCAAACTACGATTTGACAAACTAGCATTTGATGAAAAGTTGAGCACCGTCCAACTACGGTTTCACAGAAGCACAAGACATCAAACCAGTTTGATGGCTGAATTAGAGTATGCGCGAACAACGCGGCTTCTGCTGCCAAATAAAGTTGAACCAATGTATTTCATATGGCGATAAGTATACTGTGCGCGAACAACACGTCGCTCACGTCGCGAAAGTTGAGACGAGTTCAACTTTGTCGCAATCAACGAGCCGCGAAATATCAATTCACAATAAGCATGCGGTTTAAAACTGTGGGTGATCATTTGTTTTGTTGTAAGTTACTGTTATGCGCTTGGAAGTGCATGTTTCCATTCTTAATTCAAAAAAGTGTTTCAAGTTTGTTAGGAAGCCAGTTTTTCACAGCTCAAATGTGTCAAAAGAACACGAACAAGAGATTTGACTATGAGTGCATTCACCACGCTCGTTTTATCCGGATCGCTACGGAGCGCTACGGAGCGCTCCGTAGCGCTACAACCCCTCCCGGTCGTGATTGCAACCGCTCCTTCCATCCGCTCCGGAGCGGTTACTTCCCCTTGGTAGCAGAATTTTTTTACGCTCTCTGGGCATGTAGCGCTACATTTGACAATTCGCAGCTGGTATGTGCGTTGTGACGTTTGTGTACATCAAAAGCGCAAATAGAATCCCCGTGTATGTAAATTCACTGTCTTCTCGTCTTTGATTTGATATTTCCTTGTTTCGTGATGTGCCAAAGAAATGTTTTGCGATGGAAAATTGGCAATTGTCAAATATTTGCGGTGTCACCTGTTTGTCAGACATTTCATATGTAGCGGTTCAATCACGAAAGAAATGTTGACAGGTAGCGTCTCCTCAAATGTGTAGTGGAGGGGATGTAGCGTTCCGTAGCGAAAATTTTTCACATGAATGCAGGCTATGTGTGCGTTCAGAAGGAACTGAGCAACTTCCGCTCAGCGAACTTGCTCAGAACGAGCGGGTTCAGAAGTGACTGAGCAACTTCTGCTCGGGTGAGCATGATCAAATTTCACCGAGCAAGAAATATTTCTGCTCACTGATCAGTGCTCAGGTTCTTCTTCTTCTTTCTCAACCTCACGCTCATGTTGCGAGTTTCCGAGTTTTGACAGTTATCAAATTGGTTGTTGTGTTTTCGCCGTTTTCGGCTTCTAGTTCTTTGGTTTTCGGGTGGTTTTGAATTTGTTTTCTCGTTGTTCGTGATTTTTGTAATAGACAGCGTGGGATTCGTGTATTTTGCACTTTTCGGCACTTGACGTCTAAAATTGTCATCGTCAGCTTTCAGCTGGTCGATTTGTCAGCTGGTGAAGTAGCGTTCAGCAGGTGCAGACTCCAAACCGAGCAGCTCCGGAGCTGCTCGCGAGCAGTTGCGGAGCTGCTCGCGAGCAGTTGCGGAGCTGCTCGCGAGCGGTTTCTGCTCTTTTGCCACCTTCTGAACGCACTCTATAACTGGCTGAACAGCTGATTTTCGTTGGCTGCGACTTGTGGACGTAACCTCGGAATTATACTGTGCGCGAATTACGTCCCCAAGTCGCAGTCAACGAAAATCAGCTGTTCAGCCAGTTATAGTCAAATCTCTTGTTCGCGTTCTTTTGACACATTCGAGCTGTGAAAAACTGGCTTCCTAACAAACTTGAAACACTTTTTTGAATTAAGAATAGAAACATGCACTTCCAAGCGCATAACAGTAACTTACAACAAAACAAATGATCACCCACAGTTTTAAACCACATGCCTATTGTGAATTGATATTTCGCGGCTCGTTGATTGCGACAAAGTTGAACTCGTCTCAACTTTCGCGACGTGAGCGACGTGTTGTTCGCGCACAGTATACTTATCGCCATCTGAAATACATTGGTTCAACTTTATTTGAAAGCAGAAGCAGCGTTGTTCGCGCATACTATAATTCAGCCATAATTCGCGCACAGTATAATTCCGAGGTTAAGTTATAAACTTATGGCTGAATTAGAGTATGCGCGAACAACGCGGTTTCTGCTGCCAAATAAAGTTGAACCAATGTATTTCATATGGCGATAAGTATACTGCGCGCGAACAACACGTCGCGAAAGTTGAGACGAGTTCAACTTTGTCGCAATCAACGAGCCGCGAAATATCAATTCACAATAGGCATGTGTTTTAAACCTGTGGGTGATCATTTGTTTTGTTGTAAGTTACTGTTATGCGCTTGGAAGTGCATGTTTCTATTCTTAATTCAAAAAAGTGTTTCAAGTTAGTTAGGAAGCCAGTTTTTCACAGCTCGAATGTATCAAAAGAATTACGTCCTCAAGTCGCAGTCAACGAAAATCAGCTGTTCAGCCATATAGTCAAATCTCTTATTCGCGTTCTTTCGACACATTCGAGCTGTGAAAAACTGGCTTCCTAACTAACTTGAATCACTATTATAGCCGTCATACATTATCCGATCCGTCGTCCGATCGATCGGCCGATGGATCGCCACAAAATATCAGCCGATCTCCACTGCACACACACAGCGATTTTCGTGCGATGCGATAACGAATGACAATTCAAAAAATAGGTTATGATTCACTCCCAATCCAACCTAGATTCATTTTTGTTAACTATTTGGATGTGTGTGGTATTTTCGTATACCACATATTTGATATTTCAATTGCAGTGTCATTTAAATCATTAGAATCCTTGAAATTTCATCATTTAATTGTAATTTGACATTCACTTGCGATAATCACATACACTACCCAATCGATCGTCACCGATCGATCGCACGAAAATCGCACTAAAATATCGGCAGATCAAAATTGATCGCCCGATCGGTGCGATTTCCACATACACACGCCAATCCGTCGGCCGATATTGATTTCGGGCGACGGATCGGCCGATCGATCGGTGTGTGTATGGCACGTTTTAAACACGTTCGAGGTCAAAAGTGCTGATGGCCAGCTATAGCCAACACCTTAGGCAATAATATGTTCTAAGTTTCGTCACAATCACGTAATATGAATTGGCTTGTAAAATGTGAGTAAGACATTTTAATAATTTTATCCGAGTGGTATCAAGAAGAGCAAGGAGGCGATATTTATATTCAAAAATAAGCGCATGCTACAAAACCCTCGGATTGCGGGCGTAGCCCTCTATATTCCGGTTTCATTGAGTTTCAAGTGAAAACCCTCGAATTAGTAACCTATATCCTCCCGCACATCGCTGTTTTTTTAAGTTGAATTATTCAGTGCGTTCAGAAGGTGGCAAAAGAGCGGAAACCGCTCGCGAGCAGCTCCGGAGCTGACTCATCAATTTAACCTGGATAAATAAATAAAGGTTTTCATTCGGTGAGTTGGTGCGTCGATGAGTCTTGGTGTCACCATACACTGTCGATCTAGAACTCATACTCGAACCTGATACAAATGTCCTCTGACACACACACACTTCACATAGGTGTGAAGAAAACCGGTCCACTTGCACTAGGTTCGTGTTCGAGTTCGACAGTGTATGGTGACACTCAGGCATAGTCAGATTGTGTCAAAGCCTCCATCTAATCCATAGTCGATGAGCTCGTGAGTTGCCGATCGTCTGAAATCAGCCTAACGCATATTTTTCAGTTCTCCATTATTGGAAATAGACGCGCAAATTAAAGTTTCTTGATCAACATACTACATTACAAAGAAACCGATTGTACTAATTTTATGCCCTATTTTCCTGCAAGGAAGATGGAATGAATGTCAACCGCAGAACCTATTTTTCAGCATATTATGTAGTATGATTAGTGACCGCTTATATTTTCTCAGCACCTCCCAGAACAAAATGCTAGTTGCGCCACTGCGCAGCAGATCCACGGACCAGGGTTTCTTTCAATGCCGGCGCGGAGAAGTAACACTGAGAGCAGTTGCGCCGAGATGTATTCCTCTCAATGGACGTAAGAACGATACGAGGCATGTAAAAAACAAACACTTTTTTTCTGGCATTTAAGTGGTTTGGCATCTCTTGGCCGTTTTGTAACGGGTCGTTCCGGTACGGCTGCCGCAGGAACGACGGATTTTGGTGAGAATGGTCGGTTTCACATGGCACGTACGGTAGACGAGATTCTAGCGAAGAGCCCCAGTGGCAGCAAGCTTTCTATACCAATGTGCAATTTTAATTCGATCGTCGTAATGGTAGCAAAGCTGTATCGTCCGTTCCATGTGAAACTGGCCTAAGGCGTCGTCTCATTTCCGGACCAAAATCTATTTATTTGTTAATTATAAGAAAATTTGATTATTTTGGAAACAATTTTACTGGTTCAACGTGTATAATTCACACAAACGAATAGTGCCACAAACGAATTAAAAAAAAACTTCATTCTTTATTTCCATCAATCTCAGGCGTATCCTCGTTACAGACAATATATTCCTCAATCATTATCGAATTGTGCTTCGATGATTCCATCGAATGAACTTTCGCACGATGCCGCTTTAATCCATTTATATCAATGAAGCACGCCAGACAGTCGTCACATTTGTACGGTTTTTCGCCCGTATGAATTCGCTCGTGAACTCTTAGTGTACCGGCACTTGTAAAACTCTTTCCGCAAAACTTACATGCGAACTGTCTGGCGGCTTCCGGTTCATGAATAACACGTTTGTGATATTTCAAGTGGTTGACTTGGCGAAAGGCCTTTCCGCATATTTCACAAATGTAAGGTCTCTCGTCCGTGTGAATGCGCATGTGAACGTTTAACCACACTTTCAAGTGGAATTGCTTGTGACACACTTCACATTCAAATTTTTTCACGTCTGAGTGCAGTTTCGTATGCAATTTATGATATACAAGTGAATTAGATACTTTGCCACACTGCTCACATACATATTTATTTCGCTTATCGTATTTTACTTTCTTTGTTCTGACGAAATTAGGATGATGCGTTCGCTTGTGAGCATTTAGGACGAAGACAGATTTATACCTGAAAATCCAGAAAAAGTGATATCCCTATCTTTCAGTTTAATAAATAAGTGAAAATACTAACGTCTTGCCGCACATATCGCAGGCGAAATTGCGTTCTTCGGTATGAGTCGCGGCGTGGCCATCCAGTGTCGTCCTCTGGGAAAACTGCCTCCCACACACTTTACAGGAATACGGTCGGATTTTATCATGGCATTGTCTTATGTGTCGTGTTAAGTTGGCACGGGTCGAACATTGCTTATCGCACAGATGACATGAAAATTTGATCCCATTGTGTACGTCCATATGAGTTTGCAGTCCGCTACTCTTAATAAACTGTTTACCACAAATTTTACATGCGGAACGATATGGGTAGTGTGTCTTCTTGTGCATGATAAATTCAGAATGATCGGCGAATGTGGCAGAACAAACGGGGCAAATGTACGTTTTATTCTCTTTGGTTCGTGGCTGCTTCTTGGTTTTTACTTTGGAAGTTGCGGGCACCCGATTAGATGTCTAGAGAAAATGAATGTTGAATAAAATTTAATAATACTACAGAAAATAGTCTCACCAAGCTAGTCTCATAAAAAAGCGAATTCAACTTACTATGTACGTTGACGATATCGCGACCGACTGAACAATGTCAGGCTCCAATGTCAGGATTGTATCTTGAGACGTTACTTCTTTGTTATATTCGTCAACGTGTATAGAGAAAACGATGTCTGAAGTTTCATCAACGAAATCTTCGTCTACCTCTATAATATCGTTCTCATCAAACTCTGTGTCATCTATGAATTCTTCTTTTATTCCATCGTCTCCCGGATAATCCTCTATGACAAAGATATTTGTACTAGCCTGATCCGAAACCGACTCAACGATAATTTGTTCGATGGGCTCAACTTTCACAGATACCTTGTCATCGTTAGAGTCGTCGGGAGTTTTTCGCAGCGCTTCTTGACGAGACATGCCTTCGTCGATAGTCTCACTTTTCACAGATACGTTTTCCTCGTATGAGTCGACGAAAGGCTTCTGCGGGTTTTCTCGCAGAATCTTATCCGTTTTCTGACATTGCACTACAAACTCGAATGCCATTTTTAGACTATTCGCACAAGAATGGCAAATTTTTTTGGGTAGCAAGTCGTCCTCTTTTATCTTATATAGTAAGAGTGGTCGTTTTTACATGAAAAGAGAGTAAGGGGATGTGTTTTTTCGTTTAGTTTATAGGTCCCTTTATTTGGTAAGTAATATTAAATAATTAATTGTATTGTAATGTTTCCTGACCGAAACCGGGTTCGTTAGATATTCTTATGCTGAGCAATGAAAACACTTTGATTTAAAAACACACACACACTTTATTTAATAAACGAAGTAACTATAGGTATATACACGCGTAACCCACAACTAATACCCCACATACACGGAGCGATCCGTCGCCTGATCGATCGGCCGATGCATCGACACAAAATGTCAGCTGATCGAAATTATATGGAACTGTCAAAAAATCGGATATTGAAGGAAAATCGTGTAGTTTTGAAATTTAGCACAACTAATGTGAAGAATCCGCTGAATATATGCTCCAAAGTCCCCGTTGATAGAGGATCCGAAAGTGTGGGATAAAGGTAAACTTTCCCAGTTTTCCTTGAAAATCTTGTTTTTTTTTTAAGTAAACATCGCTATAAAAACATGAATAACGAAATCGTGTAGTTTTAAAATTTAGTAGTAGTAATTTGATAGATGCTCGGTTGTTGTCGTATCACCAAATTGGATTCATTATTGTGTATTAACGCCAATAATTTAGTATGAAATGTGTGTTTATGCACATCCTACTACTCCCCAGTCGTTTGTTTTGCCACTCAATTCATATCTAATTATCCATTTTAAAGCACAATAATGAACTCAATTTGTTGTTACGACAATAACCGAGCATTTGTCATATTGACAGATTCGCGTCTTTGGTTGCAAACCATAGACTCAAACCGTTTGACATAAAACACGTGAACGCGACATGCGAACGTGAACCAACATGCGCGCAGCCTAAAGGGAAAATCGGGCCGGAGACAATTTTGAAATTTTCCATGGACCACTTTTTATGGAAAGAAGCCTTGTTTTTCAACCGATTGAACTAATTTTAACAGAGGAGTATAAAACCTGCCATAGACGGTGCGATTTATCGTCAGATCGATCTGACGATGGATCGCTACAAAATATCTGACGATCGAAATTATATGGAACTGTCAGATCAATCTGACGACGGATTGCATCGTATATGGGGGCTATAAGAAAGGTCCTATGCGGTCGCATACATATACCGCGTATATTCACGAAATTTACTTTCATTCGCTCGCAATTGCCCGTATAGATGATGAAAGCGCTATAAAATAGTCTGTTTCCGTAGAATTTTAGATGGTAGAGATTGGATTATTATGATATAGGAGTTTTTTAAAGGTACAGGTTGCTGGGAGAGGCGGTATGAAATGAAAGTGCAAGTTAGCGCACGTGCCCACGGCAGACTTTTTAGTTCACAGAAAAACTAAAAACTTTAGTCAGAAAAATAGAACACACGATGTTTTATGAGACGGCGCTGCTGTGAAAGCAAGCCCCAATTGAGTAGCAAAAGCATAATGAACATTTATGTATTTATATCAGCAGAAATTCTGGAAAATAGAATAAAGCCGTACTCTGAACGAATCTTTGGCGAATATCAAGGCGGTTTCAGACTTGGCCGATCTACAACCGATCAGTTTTTCACGGTCAAGCAGATTCTGACAGAAAAAGTGCTGGGAATACAACGTTGATTTTAACCAAGCATACGACAGTATCGGTGGAACGGGTCTAGCTAATGCCATATATCAATTACTCCTGCGAATATGGGAGGACGAGGTGATCCCAGACGATTGGCGCAGAAGCATCATCTGTCCAATTCACAAAAAAGGAGATAAACTGCGATGTGAGAATTACAGGGGCATATCACTAGTTTGTACGTCCTACAAAATTTTGACGAAAATTCTGGAAAATAGAATAAAACCATACGCAGAACGAATCATTGGCGAATATCAAAGCGGTTTTAGACCTGGTCGCTCCACAATCGACCAGCTCTTTACCGTCAAACTGATACTCCAGAGGTGCTGGGAATACAACGTAAACGTATACCAAATCTTTGTCGACTTTAAGCAGGCATACGACAGTATCGATTGTGAAGTACTGTATAACATCATGTTGCAATTTGGTTGGACTGGATGGTTTTGAGAATAAAGTGGAGAGTATGTCATTGCTAACTTAGTCTATCTGACTAAGCCGTGTGGACGAAACTAGTCGACAAGTGGTTTTGGCTTTCAAGCCGAGTAATTTTTGAGTGGAGTTTAATGCTGGCTTAGTCAGATAGACTAAGTAAGCAATGACATACTCCACTTTTATTCTCAAAAAGTTTAGAATTGCGCGTATGGAGCGAAAAAACGTGAAAGATTTTCCTTTGATAAATAATGGTTCAGCTTGATGTTGAAGTTGAAGTATTTTCTTCTCTTCCAATACTACTATTTCGCCTTAACCCCTAGTGGGGCATAGTGTATCAACTACTCCTGCGAGCGATCGTACTCGGTTCTGGGCAATGGGACGTACCTGATCCCACGACTTACCCAGAGACTCAACCCTTTCGCCACAAATCGGCGTATTGACATTCTAGGAAAACCCCTTGGTTGGCCTTCATTGGGAAAGGGGTCCCATTTCATGGCATGTCCAACAATGCAGTTACCACCCTTCCGCAATGTGTGATCTATCCTTCATGATTCTGTCGAGAGAGACAGCTTCGTGCGGCTCTGGTTAAAAGGAGCCCTACACCTGACTCACGACCACTACCGGTAGCTTTACCGGAGCACGACATTACAGTGCTACGCGTTGGAGAGATAAATTCTCCGCTGTTCCACCAAATATCTCACTAGCTCCTAAGTTTAATGTATACCACTGAAACTCGCTGTCTAATTGAAGAAATCGTTCGTTCTGGGGACCTTTGATTCTTTGTCCAGGAGAATACGCACTTATTCTAGAAACCAATCTTTGTCATTGAACGATAGCCAAAAGTCGTAACCGGTGAGTCAATCCTTATCCGAGGCATAGTTCACGTTTCGTCAGCATATGTAAGTTTTCGGATGATGCAAGTTGCCGGTATACATATGCTGTCCTTTGTAATCGCCTTCTACAACATGCCGGGAAAAGCTGTGGCATTATTCTTACGCCCCACACCACATCCAATACAAACTTCTTCATAAGTTTAACCTACCGAAATCCAATTTTGCTGCCTGTTTATCCTTTGTACCCTAAATGGTGTTGTCGCAGGATAGTGAGCACTAAAAGTTATCACAGGAGAAGAAAACAAAAAACGATAACTTAAATAAATTACAAAATATGTCTTTATTTCTTCAATCTCCGTTATAATTCTGTTCCAACTAATTCGTTCCATGAATCTAAAACGAAATCTTGGTCCCCGACAATATGTTCCTGACCCAAACTCAGTTGACCAATATCATTTTCATGAGTCGTTACTGAATTGCGTTCATCCAAAACAACCACCTTTCTTGTATTCGGCGTGTCTATCGAATGGACTTTCCGACGATGCCTCTTCAGGCAATTTGTATCAATGAAGCGCAACGAACAGGCATCACATTTATATGGTTTTTCGCCCGTGTGAAGTCGCTCGTGAACTTTCAGGTTACCGGTAGTTGTGAAACGCTTATTGCAAAACTTACATGCGAATCGTTTTGCGGCTTCCGGTTCATGAATTACACGTTTGTGATTTCTCAAGTGAGCTGTTTGTCGGAAACCCTTTCCACATATATCACAAGTGTAAGGTCTCTCGCCCGTGTGACTGAGCATATGAGTGGTTAATGAAATCTTAAAGAGGAATCTCTTGTGACACACTTCACATTCGAAGTTTCTCACATCTGAGTGGATTTTTACATGTTGGCTGTGATTGCCCTGTGAATTGAACTCTTTGCCACAGTACTCACATATATATATGCCTTTACCGTATTTTTTGCTACGATACGATTTGTTAAAATCAGGCCGATGACTTCGCTTGTGTATATTCAGGGCGGTGGGTGTTTTAAACCTAAAATTACAGAAAAGCACTACAGTCATCATTCAGATTAATAACTAAGTCTTGTACTCACGTTTTGCCGCACACATCACATGCGTAACTGCGTTCATCGCTATGAGTGGCGGCATGGAGTTTCAACGACGATCTCCGGAAAAACCTCGCTTTACAAACTTCGCAGGAATACGGTCGAAGTCTATCGTGGCATTGTTTTATGTGTCGTGCTAAGTTCCCACGATTCGAGCACTGTTTATCGCATAGATGGCATGGAACTTTGCTTCCATTATGGATTTCCATATGAGTTCGAATTTTGTCTTTCGTCGTAAACTTTTTATCACAAACTTTGCATGAATGGCGATAACGCCCGTGCGACTTTTTGTGCGCATTGAATTCAGCAAAATTGATGAAAGTGTCAGAACAAAAGGGACAATGGTGCTTCTTTTGTTGTTTAATTCGTGGCGGCTTCTTTATTTTCATCTTGGACATGCGTTTGGATTTCTAGAAAAGATGGGTTTTGAATTTAATGTAGAACGGCAGATAAGAACCTCTTTTTCAGTTTGACAGAAAAATGATAAGCCAACAGACAACAATTCAACATACCGTTGAAGATTTCGTGATAGGTTGAACAATTTCAGGCTGCAATGTCACCGTTGCATCTTGAGTCGTTACTTCTTCGGTACATTCTTCAATATAATTATCGAAATCCATGACCGATATTTCTTCTACGTAATCTTCGTCTACCTCTATAATATCGTCCACATTGAATTCTATGCCCTTATCATCTATGTATCGTCCATTTACACCATCATCCTTTGGATAATCCTCTATGGTTATGACACTCGCACTGTCCTGATTTAAAACCGACTTAACGATAATTCCTTCGATGGGCTCAATTTTCACCGATACGCGGTCGTCGTCAGAGATGTTGGGAGATTTCGGCGGCGTTTCTTTAAGAAACGTGAATTCATCAAGTTTTGCTCGCAGAATCTTATCCGTCTTCTGACATTGCTCTACAAACTCGTACGCCATTTGTAGGCTATTCGAACAAGAATAGCAGATCTGCTTGGGTAGCAAGTCGTCCTCTTTAATCTTAGATTGAAAGAGTTGTAGTTTTATTATGGAAAGAAAAAAGGGTGTTTTTTTTGTTTATTAAATAAATCAGTCTTTTTCTGGTTGCGCGGGCGGTCATTTACGGCCTCAGTTATAAAAAAGAGTACGACTTTTGCTAGGGGTGTGCAGCAGGGATGGAGACCCGATGTTAGCCAGGACTAACTTAAATCTCATTTTCTCGTAAACATTCATTTATATGTAAAAAACTAACATCTAGTGTTCGCACTTACCGCTTGCATTTTGATACATAGTAGAATATTAGGCGTGTTTTATGGCTGTTAAAGCCATGCAGAAAATTCCATACAGTTGCACTATGATAATTTGTGTGGTGTTTTTCTGCTCTGCATGGCTTGTAAAACAAAACACGGCTAATTTTGTGTATGTAATAGCATTATTTTAATGCGTTCGCATACACAATATTTTTAGTTATTACACCTGGTGCATATACATGCAAATCTGATGGTTTTCAAACTCGTGAACATGCTACATAAAACTGTCCATGTGCGAAGCATGGATTTTCCAGATGCAATCCACACACTTGAAGCAATTACTCATGTACTTTGTTGATTATCATTGCAAAGGCAAGTCGAATCGGAAATTGTAAACGCTCAAATTCGAATGGTGTATCTATTGGTATCAGGGATTCGGAGTGCAGCAGATCAGCCTTAAAATCCAGAGCGGAGGCGACTTTTCATATCACTTCACAAATGTGACCCCCCCCCCCCCCCCCCTAATTGCCCTAACCCCTTGTGGGGCATAGCACATCAACTGTTCCATGTGGCCTAGTTGACGTTTCGACGGTATAAACTGGTTTCGGAGAAGGCAGTTGCCAGCATGCACCTCCTGCACATCCATGGCCACGAATGTTGTCGTGGACGGGATTCGAACCCGAAACGCCGGTAGTCAAACATGTGACTGATGCCTCAACACACTGCACTACCGCTACCAAATGTGATAGGGTGTATATTAAAGTCGCTCCCACGGCAGTCGGTTCTACGCACACCGGAGCGACCCGTTCATCAGTAATGGCTCGTTTACATTTGCCAGTGCACCGGTATGCATGTAGACTTGTCGACAAGTGCCTTGCGTGTAGCTGCTTGCATGACGTGTGCCAGTAGGTGTTTACACACACAATTCGAGTTGCAAGTTGGCTGGGATTTTTTCTTCAGTGTCAATTTAATTATCACGTTTGCGACATTCAGTTGCAGGCGACATTGATCTTTGATCGTTTTTTGGCGTACCAATGACAGCAAACATATGTTCGCAAGTCTACTGGAATGCCTGTAGGAAATCAATTGGCCCGGGAGGCCAGCTACTTGCAAGGCGCCGTGCGGGTTTACTGGCCTGGCAGTTCACAGGCACGGGTGTTTACACATATGCAAGTGACAGCTTGCAAGTTACTTGCAGGGCACTTGCAATGCCTGTAAAATGTACGTACTTGCACGGTCTACTGGCAAGTGTGAACGCTACTTAACGGCCAAGGGCTGCCAAACCCCTACAACGTCAGTAGGCGTTGCTACAACAAAAACCATATAACGTATATTCTTGGTCAGTATGACGAGGTGAGTCGATTAAGCTTTGTCCGTCTGTCTGTCTGGTTCTATGCAAACTAGTCTCTCAGTTTAGAAGCTATCCAGCTGAAATTTTGTATTGTATTTTCTATTGCACGCTGTATATATGTCGGAACCAACGGATTCGGAACACTACGTCATATATCTCTCTCTAATTGCCATGACCCCTCCAGGGGCATGGGCGCGTCAACATCTCTAACATTTCTATGCTTTGTTGACGTTTCAATAGCATGTCTACTTTTTCGGAAGTGCAGTTGCTAGCATGCATCTCCTATTCGCGCCCTCTTTATACTGACAAGCTCGGAGCACTGTGAGAGTTCTATTAATACTCACAGGCAGGTTTTGATCGCGCCGGGATTTGATCTCCGAGCTCTAGATTAGTATCGTAGAGCGGTGTCCGAACGATCACGGCCACCGGGCGCGACACATATGAACACATACGAACGACCGGTTCAAAAGTCCGTCGGTCGACGACCATCGACCGCTGTACCACGTAATATATATGGCGCTTAACATGCCGTCGCCCTTGAGGTCGCCACACATGATCGCGCAGAACCACGACCGAACTTCCATCGAACCATCAAATATCATAGAACGGTGGAAATGAGATTTTTTTTCTATTGAGTTCGACGTGGTTCGATGCTTGCTCGCGACCAAAATGCTCGTCGTGTATGTCGACCTTTAGCAGTCGCAAGTGCGACTACACGTTTAAATGATATCAAGAATGATTTTCTCCCCGAAGGGTCCCAAAAATTGGGTTTCCCGGTTTCGAACACTAACGCGATTGTCGTCGCCCGAGAAACTGGTTCCGTATTAAGGTCGCCACCCATGAACGAGCACAACCACGACCAAACTTCCATCGAACCATCAATCATAGGACGTGTGGAAAAAAATTCCCCCTATTTCCACCGTTCTATGATATTTGATGGTTCGATGGAAGTTTGGTCGTGGTTGTGCTTGTCAATGGGTGGCGACCTTTATGTTGCCACTGGCGCCAAACCGAACAAATACAAAATTTTGCATTGGCAAGTTGCACGTTGTAGTTTCCATTCGTGATGCGAAAACTCGTACTCATGTTGTGTTTACCGGCCTATATAAAGCAAAACAATATTGACTTGGTCGTTCCCAGTCACGCCTCTCACACTAATGCGGAGGCGTCTGATGAGACGCTGAATGCAGCAGCAAGTTTGAAAGAATGGTATCATATAACTGGGGGTGAAGAAGCGAATGCATTAGACTACTGTTCATGGTATTTCAAGTTCTTTGGTTAGAAGAGAACCCTCTTGGGCATGAAATAAAACCCCGCACGTGCTGTCACGGTCAATGCCAAATGATGACGATGTAAAAAAAAGAACAGGATTGGAACATAGCTCATAAACATATGTGAAAACAAAAACTGGGCAAATTCCGTGGGTAGTTAATTGTCAACTCCTTGTAAAAAGTGGGTAGCTAAATGTCAAATATTGGAAGATTTCCCGATTTTA
Source organism: Chloromyia formosa (assembly GCA_964017055.1). NCBI lineage: Eukaryota > Metazoa > Arthropoda > Insecta > Diptera > Stratiomyidae > Chloromyia > Chloromyia formosa. The sequence goes on along the minus strand of OZ024813.1, from coordinate 161,020,284 downwards.
ATCTCGACATACTGCAACTTCAATTTTTCTTGTAATAGAGTGCGATTTAAATGCAATTTTCCGTGTAAATTACGCGAGACCGTGTCGTAAAAACAAATTCATTAGCTGGACCACCACGTTTAATGAAAAGTTGACCCCAAAAATTTCCTTATGTTCCAATCCTGTTCTTTTTTTTAACATCTTTGGTTGATGCTTAGAATGAGACTTCGTATTTCAATTTCTGAAAGTGTACTTGAATAATACTTACGAATATGTAGGCCACACGACCTAGCATAGTAATTAGTTCCTTATTTTCCTCATCGAAAATGTTCATTAGTCCACGAACAGTTCGGCAGGTGCGGCACATAGGATCGTTGCCCATTTTTCATTACTTTTCCTATTCGGCCAACGGCTAGAAAGAGCACAATAATTGAACAAACTAGTTACTATTTACAGAGTCAGATAAGGACGATTCCACGCTCCATGGCTTTTTTGACATTCAGGGCGCGAAGAAATATCGCCGAAGTCAAACGAAAGATCTAGGCTATTCACAATAGAATGTAAACGCACCTACGATGAAAGAATACAGGATGTAATATAAGCGAGAATTTTGGGAACCATTTTCTTCATGTGGTTGTGCGCACCAACACTATCTCATTTTCAATGGGATCATTCACCAAACATGAGCAACAACGCGGCAACTACTGCCGCTCCGGAGTATCCGTTCTGGAACGACTACCTCGCGTTGTTATTGTGTGTGCTATCGGAATCCACATGGCACATGATCCGAACATACAGAAGGTCTTTTCAAGACAAATCTTTCTTTCTCTACGATTTTGTGAAATTTATCCTGAAATACAACGCGAAAACCACGGAACTAGTACGAAATCTTTTTATTTCCGGGACTCTCGCACTTTTCGCTACGGAGGTGAAGTAGCGGCTCAGCAATATGAATGAGCCCAATGGTGAAAATGACAGACGGACATCTGTTTACCTTGCGACTGGTGAGAAATGGCCCGCGAAAGAAAACAATTGTTTTATTAAGAACACAATTGTATTTTATTTATTCCAACGCCACATCACGGTTCCGCACATCTTAAAGGACGCGTTCAACACTTTTACGTGTGTAATGAGATTCTCATTTTCCGGAAATTCTACTTGTTTCGCCGGACTTTTACGACGCGCGTTATTTTTGTTAAATTTTGGGTGTTTCGCACTATATTTTACATTTACAAGCCCACAAATAGAATGTAAGATTCGAATCTCGCAAGATTACGAAAAAATTTCACCAAATAAACTTAATTTTCTCTTATTAAACCGCACTTGAAAATTCCGCTGCTCCAATTCACTTCTTTAAAACAGGGAACTGTCAACCAAACAATTGTCATCCAGTCTAAACTACCAAAACAGCTGTTAAAGTTTGGTTCCCCGCACACATAGTGTATATGTGCGTTATAGCCGCCATACATTATCCGATCCGTCGTCCGATCGATCGGCCGATGGATCGCCACAAAATATCTGCCGATCTCCACTGCACACACACTGAGCGATTTTCGTGCGATGCGATAACGAATGACAATTCAAAAAATAGGTTATGATTCACTCCCAATCCAACCTAGATTCATTTTTGTTAACTATTTGGATGTGTGTGGTATTTTCGTATACCACATATTTGATATTTCAATTGCAGTGCCATTTAAATCATAAGAATCCTTGAAATTTCATAATTTAATAATTTGGTAATTTGACATTCACTTGCGATAATCACATACACTATCCAATCGATCGTCACCGATCGATCGCACGAAGATCGCACAAAAATATCGGCAGATCAAAATTGATCGGCCGATCGGTGCGATTTCCACATACACAGGCCGATCCATCGGCCGATATCGATTTCGGGCGACGGATCGGCCGATCGATCGGTGTGTGTATGGCACGTTTTAGATCTCATCCATATAGATCGTTGAAACGCACGAACATGGAGCTTTGAGAATGAACTGACAATAGGAGGGGTTATATGCCTGTCAAACCATACAAATTGACAGCTTGAAAATGGGACAATCTTCTTCTTGAAAAAGACGAGAGAGTAATGGCTGAATTATAGTCTGCGCGAAAAACGCGGCTTCTGCTGCCAAATAAAGTTGAACCAATGTATTTCATATGGCGATAAGTATACTGTGCGCGAACAACACGTCGCTCACGTCGCAAAAGTTGAGACGAGTTCAACTTTGTCGCAATCAACGAGCCGCGAAATATCAATTCACAACAGGCATGTGGTTTAAAACTGTGGGTGATCATTTGTTTTGTTGTAAGTTAGGCTGCGCGCATGTTGGCTCACGTTCGCGTGTTTTATGTCAAACGGTTTGAGTCTATGGTTTCCAACCAAAGACGCGAATCTGTCAATATGACAAATACTCGGCTATTGTCGTATCAACAAATTGAGTTCATTATTGTGCTTTAAAATGGATAATTAGGTAAGAATTGAGTGGCAAAACAAACGACTGGGGAGTAGTAGGATGTGCATAAATACACATTTCATACTAAATTATTGTCGTTAATACACAATAATGAATCCAATTTGGTGATACGACAACAGCCGAGCATCTATCAAATTGACAGATTCGCATCTTTGGTTGCAAACCAAAGACTCAAACCGTTTGACATAAAACACGTGAACGCGACACGCGAACGTGTGCCAACTTGCGCGCAGCCTTACTGTTATGCGCTTGGAAGTGTATATTTCTATTCTTAATTCAAAAAAGTGTTTCAAGTTTGTTAGGAAGCCAGTTTTTCACAGCTCGAATGTGTCAAAAGAACGCGAACAAGAAATTTGACTATAACTGGCTGAACAGCTGATTTTCGTTGACTGCGACTTGTGGCACTGCCATCTTTACTCTCAGGCCGGAGTGTCAGCTGATTGTCAAAGCACTAACGACATGACAAGCAGTCAACGAAGTGTGAACGCGTGCGGTCGCCCGGTGAAATATCGCGATAATTGTGTGTAAAAGTGAGTTTAGTGCCGGAATTTTAAGTGTAACTAAAAGAAGTGGCTATCAGTGCCGTGTGAAAGTAAAAAAAAACGTGAAGTGCCGGGAAATATCGAGTGAAATGGTGTATTGAAAAGTGCGAGGTTAGGAAAGTGCGACACGGGAAATTTCGCATTTTTCGTTTATTTTCCGGCAATTCGGGAAGTGTGAATGGTACAGCACTACTCTGGGACGAATCCTCGGGCCGGTGAGTTTAGCGGAAACTCCCGGAAGTGCCCCAAAAAGTGAATTTAAAGTGGTTGTCAAATGACAACATTACAGGTGATTTCCGGCCTTTTCATCGGAATTCATAGGGTAAGTATGCGTTTTTTGTTGTGGTAGAATTTAAGTGGATTGATGCGCCCCAAAGTGTGGATTTTGACCACGATGTTGACGAACCGGACGAAAGTTTCACTGCTAGGCATCTAGTCCTGTCAGCTGCAGTGAAACTTTCGTCTGGCTCGTCAACAACGCGTTTAAGACCCGTATTTTGGGGCGCATCAATTCACTAAAATTTTTGCACAACAAAAAACGTATAATTACCCTATGAATTCCGATGAAAAGGCCGGAAATCACCTGTAATGTTGTCATTTGACAACCACTTTGAATTCACTTTTTGGGGCACTTCCGGGAGTTTCCGCTGAACTCACCGGCCCAAGGATTCGTCCCAGAGTAGTGCTGTACCATTCACACTAGCCAAATTACCGGGAAATTAACGAAAAATGCGAAATTTTCCGTGTCGCACTTTCATAACCACACTCATGTCTCGCGCACTTTCGAGCGGTTCATTTTGTTCGGAAGTTAGCGGCACCTTGCGTTTTTTTCACTTCCAAATATCAGTGACAAGCACTACTTTCAATTGCACTTAAAATCGCGACACTAAAATCACTTTTACGCACGAAAATCACCAGATTTCAAGAGGTCGACTGCACGCGTTTTTCACTTTGTTTACATATGGTTCACTGCTTGTCATGACGTCATTACTTTGACACTCCGGCCTGAGGATAAAGATGGCGGTGCTTGTGGACGTAATTCGCGCACAGTATAATTCCGAGGTGAAGTTAAACGTTTACCGCGTTTACCAACGAACATCTATTGTGAATAGCCTAGAACTTTCGTTTGACTTCGGCGATATTTCTTCGCGCCCTGAATGTCAAAAAAGCCGTGGAATCGTCCTCATCTGACTGTAAATAATTACTAGTTTGTTCTATCGTACTCTTATTTGCGGTTGGCCGAGTAACAAAAAGGATGAAAAATGGGCAGCGATCCTATGTGTCGCACCTGCCAAACTATGCATGGGCTAATAAACATTTTCGATGAGGAAAATAAGGAACTGATTGTTATGCTAAGTCGTGTGGCCCACATATTCGTAAGTATTATTCAAGTACACCTTCAAAAATTCGAAATACAGTCTCGTTCTAAGCATTTACTATAGGCCTTTGAGGGCGTTACCGCTTGGGAAGTACTTTCGTTGAAACTCGGAAAATTTTGAGTGGAAATTGTGTGTGCGAGGCAACAATGTTGACAGATTTTCGCTTTAAGGCTGATACTAACCTTTTCATGCGAAAATGTTGCACTTATCTCTCCCACGAAAAAGTGACAGGGTAAACTTGCACACAAGGACATTACCGCGGCGCCCTACATAACACTTGAACTTTCCTTCTACTCAAAAGACCAGTTTTCAAGCGAAATAAAGTGCAAAGTAATTGTTTTCGCATAATAATTGCTGATAATGTATGGGATTTCGCACGAAAAACTGATCTTAGTACCCAGCTTTAGCCAGTAGAAAAACGTATTTTCGTTAAGACGTGAAACTGTTTCTGTTGTCTGCTCTTCACACATATTTGAATTAACATGGTGCCACACATGTGAATTAAACATACTGAGGACCGGTTGATACTGCTTTTGTGGACCATGTACATTATTCACTCGACTTGCATTTATTTTGGTACAGTTTTTTACTTTGCTATTTTATTACTCCTATAAAGCAGCGCGCGATGGTAATCTATCGTCTCCCTGTTTTCGTGTCCTTATGGCTCAACGCTTCACCTTGAATCTTCGAAAATCAACTTGTTAACATCGGGCCTCAGTCCCTTCTGTACACCCCCTTGCAAAAGTCACGCTCATTTTTAGGACTGGGTCCGTAAATGATCGGCCGTGCGCCCGAAAAAAAAAACTGATATTTATCTAATAAGCGAATAAATTAACTAAACGAAAAAAACCATCCTCTTTTCTTTCTATGAAAAAACTACACCGCTTTCAATGTAAGATTAAAGAGGACGACCAGCTTCCCAAGCAGATTTGTCTTTCTTGTGCGAATAGTCTACAAATGGCATTCGAGTTTGTAGTGCAAAGTCAAAAGACGGATAAGATACTGCGAGCAAAACTTGATGAAATCATGTGTCATGAAGAAACGCCGCCGAAATCTCCCAACAACTCTGACGACGACCGCGTATCGGTACAAATTGGGACCACCGAAGGAATTATTGTTAAATCGGTTTTAAATCATCAATCACTTGATGAAATCATGTCTCATGAAGAAACGCCGCCAAAGTCCCCCAAGGACACTGACGAAGATAACGTGTCTACGAAAATTGAGCCAATCGCAGGATTTATCGTCCAGACGGTTTTTAATCAGGACGGAGCGAGTATCGTGACCATAGAAAAGTATCCAGAAGACGATGGACTAAGTGAACAATACATAGATAGCAAGGAAATAGAATTCAATGTGGACGATATTATAGAGGTAGACGAGGATTACGTAGAAGAAACATCGGTCGTGGATTTCGATAATTACATTGAAGAATGTACCGACGAAGCGATGACTCAAGATACAACGGCCGCATTGCAGGCTGATATTGTTGAACCTCTCACGAAATCTTCAACGGTAAGTTGTTTTTTGTTTATTACTAAAAGTTCGTGAAAAATGATGCTAGTTATTAGTAAGCCTCCCTACATTAAATTTTATTCAAAACTCATACTTTCTAGAAATCGAAACGTAAGTCGAAACTGAAAACAAAAAAACCGCCACGAATTAAACCGAGAAAAAAGTATCCTTGTCCCTTTTGTTCTGCCACTTTCATCAAATATGCTGAATTCAATGCGCACAAGAAGTCGCACGGGCGTTATCGTTATGCATGCAAACATTGTGATAAAAAGTTTTCCTCAAACGATAAATTGAAGACTCATATGGAAACGCATAATGGAAGCAAAGTTTCATGTCATCTATGCGATAAGCAGTGTTCGAATCGTGGGAACTTAAGACGACACATAAGACAATGTCATGATAAAGTTCGCCCGTATTCCTGCGAAGTGTGTGGAGCGCAGTTTTCTCGAAAATCGTCGATGAAAGTCCATGCCGCGACGCATAGCGAAGAACGTTTCGCATGTGATGAATGCGACAAAACGTGAGTACTAGTTTACTGAGATATAGTTATTGATTTGAATGCTGACTGTCGCGTTTCTCTGTAATTTCAGGTTTAATACACCCACCACGCTGAATTTACACAAGCGAAGTCATCGGCCTGATTTTGACAAAGAGTGGCGCAAAAAATACTACAAAGGCTGTGTATGCGAGTACTGTGGCAAAAAGTCGAAATCAAAGGGCAATCACTTACAACATATAAAAATCCACTCGGATGTAAAGGACTTCGAATGTGAAGTGTGTCACAAGGGATTCCACTCTAAGATTTCTTATGAGAATCATATGCGCATTCACACTGGCGAGAGACCTTATATTTGCGATATATGTGGGAAGGGTTTTCGTCAGTTAGCTCACGTGAGAAAACACAAACTTGCTATTCATGAACCGGAAGCCGCCAGACGGTTCACATGTAGGTTTTGCGATAAGCGTTTCACGTGTAACGAATCATTGAAAGTTCACGAGCGGCTTCACACGGGCGAAAAACCATACAAATGTGACGCCTGTCCATTGGCCTTCATTGATTTAAATGGCCTGAAGAGGCATCGTCGAAAAGTCCATTCGATAGATACGCCGAATACAAGAAAGGTGGTTGTTTTGGATGAACTCAATTCAGTAACGATTCATGAAAGTGATATTGGTCAGCTGAATACGTGTCAGAGGCATATTGTCGGGGAGCAAGATATCGTCATAGATTGAATTTATTGGAACATAGTTATAAGATTAGAAAAATAAAGAATTATTTTGTAATTTAAGTTATTGTTGATTTATAAGAACTATACGGATGGACTAGTAAAAATCGATCGAATAAGCTACTGCGGTGCTCGACATAGAAGGTAACAGCGTTAACTAGCCCCCCTGTGGGAATCTATTGACCTCAACTCAGCTCTTTGAATCTGTTCCGTTTGCAAAAAAATGCTGCACCGTAACACAACCACAGTAATATGTAACATACTATGTGCCACCTGTTAGTGTGCACACAAGTTCCCAACTGTCCCCCACGACCCCAGTGAACACGTTCCTGCGGCAGCCGGTTCTTCGTACCGGAACGACGGTTTTTCAACGGCCACGAGCTACCAAACCCTCTCGATGCAAGAACTGCAGTATTCGGAGCATTGCTACCACAACAACACCCCAGTGAACAATATTATCAACTGTAGGATTCCATTTCAACACAACCTGCACCAGCCGTCGCCAATTTCTAAACTGTCTCAGTTGTACAACTTCTGTAATGGGTTGCAATCGCAGAGTTATCGGCTTTCATGGCTAGACACCGCATCATGATTGGAGCTATTCAGAAGACGAAGCACAATACCAACTCGCCCCTTAATTCCTACGGCCACAGTGGTTCAGAATCGAAAACTAGCTGGACAAAAATAATAAATCTTGCAATAGTCCACAGAAAATAGCCAAATTTTGGGGATTTGTGTTTGTGTGATGTTAAAAATATGTTGTGTACCCTAGACCTAAAAATATATGGGGTAAAAGTCTCTTTGTCGTCCCGAACTTTAATTTTTGATAGAATATCATAAAAGTAGCGACTTGAAATTCAGGTCAAATACTTAGGATTAAGTTAGCGGATTTTGAAAATGGACATGATTCGCCTTAAAAAACATGTACCTTCTATATGAAGATTGATTATTTTACTGTGAATTTCCCGATAATTTTCGTACGAGTGAAGTACATAATTAAGTTTGAATCAGGGCAATATGACAATTTAATGGGTGTAAAGTACCAAAGCGATCATATTTGAATACCCTAGATCTTATATATATTGTTTTTTCTACGACGAAAATATAACGCTTTAAAGGAGGCTGGAGCTGGAGGTATAGCAATATATATATAAATGATCAGGGTTATCTCCTCATTCGATATAGCCATGTATGTCTGTCTGTTTTCCCGTCTGTCCATTCGCATGATAACTTTCGATAGAATGAAGCTTGAAGTTTTGTTCAAATGTTTGTAGTACGATATAGTTGGTTGGTATTGAAAATGGGCATGATACGGGGCGAAGGCAACACCTACCTCCCCTACATATGTAAAATAATAAAATTTTAGTCCAGATTGAATAAACATGAAACGCTCTAACTTTGGTAGATAAATCCACAGGTTCATTTTATGCTTTCTCGCAAAAGTAAGATCGATCAGTTGGAAACTAAAGGTGGACACACATTCGCATTCTAAATCTAATTTTTCTCTGGTCAAATCCAACATTTCCCAGTCGAATTCACAGCGCAGCTGGGGAAAATTTCCCTGTTGTTAGTTGGTAAGATCTGACCATAGAAACCCATACCTCCCCTGCAAATGATATTTATAATATGAGATAACTTAAATTTCGGCAAAATGTTTGTAAAAGGATCCAGTTGGTAGGTATGGGCATGATCGGACCAAAGGAATGCATACCTTGCCTGCAAATATTACCTCAAATATATGGTAATTTTCAATAAAATTTTCAATGAAATTTTGGTTAAATGCTTGTAGTGTATGTTAGTTAGTTTATTTTTGGAATAGGCAAGATACTACCTCGCCTATAAAGTTGTGGTAAAAAGAGCTCACTCATCTTAAATATGGTGCCTACCTTCCGAACAAGTGATCCTTCATCGTAGCTTCATCGGCTAACTTCTTTTCAAACTGACCATATAGGAAACACGCTTTTAAAGCATATGGCTGTGGCCTATTTAGTGCCACCATTAGGCCTGCCAACGTCTAAGGGATATACGCTTCGGACTCGGGACCTTTTTTTGTTATTTTCCTTTTTTCAAAGGGTGGGACAATATAAAAATGAAATACATTTTTAAAATTGTGTATTTTAATAACTCATAAATACAAAGTTTGAGTAAAAATGTAAAAGATAGAGAAAGATACGATATATTACAAAATGGAAAGAAATTAAGGGTTATATAGAGAAGTATACATAGTAATTAAAATAAATTATCGGTTGTAGTAATATTCACATATTTGTCAAAATTATGTAAGTTGAAAATAAAATGTTTTTTTTTTTATTATGTACTTCGCTTTACAACAATCATCATTCATCAGAGTCATAGCCATCATTATCTATTGCAGGTGATTTTAACAAAGAAATTACGTCATTATTCATTATTTTATTTTTATACCCTAGACTTATAGTATAGGGTATATTGTTTTTGTCACGACGAAAACATGTAACACCTTAAAGGAGGCTCCGGAGGTATAACAATGTATATATAAATGATCAAGATCACCTCCTGATTCGATTTAGCCATGTCTGTCTGTCTGTCCGTCTGTTTGCCCGTTCGCACGATAACTTTCGATAGAATGAAGCTAGAGACTTGAAATTTTGGTCAAATGTTTGTAGTAGGATCCAGTTGGCTGATATTGAAAATACGTAAAATCCGACCAACGAAACCCCTACTTCCCCTACAAATGAAACTTCAAATAAGCGATAACTTTCGATAAAATGAAGCTAGAGACTTGAAATTTTGATCAAATATTTGTACTGAGATCTAGTTGGTTGTTAAAATGCGCAAGATTCGACAAACGAGACCTCTACCTCCCCTACAAGTGAAACTTCAAATAAGCAATAACTTTCGATAGAATGAAGCTAGCGACTTGAAAAATTCGACAAATATTTGTAGAATGGGTTAGTTAATTGATTTTGATAATGGTCAAGATCCTCCTGAATGAGTGCCAACCTCCCCTATAAACTGGCCATATAGGAAACTCACTTTTAATGCATAGGGTCGTTACCAATTGGTACTTTTGGTATCACCACTAGGTCTGTACAAGTCTAGGGTATGTACGCTTCGGACTCCGGGCCGAGGAAGATGATGGAATTGTCTCATCCCTGTCGGATGCGACTATTATTTCATTCAGCCAAGCAGCACTACTTTTCTCAAATCTTTGGTGAATATTGTGGCTTTCTTTCAACTTCCGAAATAGCACGATCAGAAAGTTATACATTTTGGACGTAACGGAACTTTCTTCAATGCTCGAAAAACAAGCACACTGCACTTTTTGTTTTATGTAAATTTTTAATAATTTCATAGCTTCTGTTTTTACCGGAAATTTCCCACCTTCTTTCAAATGTAAATAAAGCTTCCTTCGCCGAATATTATATCCAATACCCATAAGCAAAGGAAATCAAAAAGAAATTAAATTTTATACCGTGAGATAACGGAAAGTAGCGATGATTCAGTCTGGATGATATCACCGATAAATAGGGTGTTTAACATATAACCCCCTATTCGAGTTCGCTTCAGTTCAAGCAAAGTTTTTTAGATAACGATTTGCGTTTAAAACCCCAACAAATTCGCTATCAATAGACTGCGTACTAAAACGAATTTGTTAGACCAATGTTATTACTAACCTCCTGTTATACGAATCATTATCGAAAAGAATTTTCACTTTATAAAAAAGACGAATTTTCAAAATAATACACACTATACGATTAAACAACCGGGTACTACTAAGCCTTGTTTTCATAGGTAAACCAATAAAAAAAAAGAAACAATTAGGAGGTAGCTTGGCATTTTTTTTAGCCGATGCTTGAATTTTTCTCCAGCTACATAACAAAACAAAAATATTTGCATTTTGTTTGCACAGAAAGCAGAATAATCGAACAGCCTTTTTCAAGCGAGAATATCTCGAAAACGGTTTATGATACGGGAAAGGTGGTGAAAATATTTTTTATGGATTTTTAATGGTCTTTCATTTTTGCTCAGAAGGTTTTTGGCTAGGGTTGACCGTTTTTTAAATATCTTTAAAAATCCGTTTTGACTGAGTGATTACTGTCGCGAAATTCCATTTTACACTGCTAGGTGGCGGGATGTGGCGATGATTCAGCCTGGATAAAAATGCCAACTAATAAGGTTTTTGATGTATGGTGTCTTTTTCAAGTTCATTTGAGTTCAACGAAAGTTGCAGTCCACGAAACGTAAAAATTTGCGTTCAAAAATCTAATAATGTAACTACTAATATAATACACCCCAGAAAGTTTTTTTTAATCCACAATATTGTCAATAGCTTCTACTAACCTCCTATTTTACGAATTATCATCAAAAACTGGGATGAAAATATCCACGTCAGTAAAAATGAATAAATTTGCTAAACGATGTCAAACGATTTAATCATCGGATGATAATACCCCTACATTTCGGTTTGTTTTGATAGGTACGCCAATGGAAAAAAAAATATATGGAAGTTATTTTTTATTTGCTTAGACGTTTGTGAAGGCATATAACAACATGAATTGCAAAAATCTGTTACTTCGAATTTTTAATTTTGTCCAGCTAGAATGTAATTTTGAACCACTGTGCGGCGGTTAAAATATCATAAGGAAGGATAGAGTGTCCAATGCTGGTGGGTGGAAGTGCATTTCTAATTCACTACTCAGTAGCATATCGTGAAATTGACATAACAGTCGCCGACAACATCCTGGAGGTACAGGCCATTGCCATTCAGTCGGGCGACATGATATGGAAATCTACATACGGGGTGACGGGTTTAGAATATGTCTGCCAGCTCCAACCGATGTACGCAAGGCCGAGTTCAACCTAAGGAAAGTCCGGAATAAAGCGGCTGCAAAATGTATTCCTGCAGGACAAATACCGAAAGTAAGGCCTAACTTTCCCACCTCAGCCGCTAGATTGGCAGACGGAAGATATCAAATCAGAAGCAATAGCCCGGACGACCAAAGAATTCATGAACTGAACTGCGAAATATACAAGCAAGTAGCCGAACATAAGAGACAAAAATGAAGCAATCATCTTAACAGCTGTAACTTGATAACAGGCGTTAACAAATTATGGTCCACAGTTCGTGTCCTTTCAAATCCAACAAAGCAAAAAGGGAATGTCGCCATTCAAATTAGTGATATTGCGGTAAGCGACCCCATGCGCTCCTCTAGCCACTTCAATAAGCAATTTATTGAACATCCTACATCTTACAGGCATAAGCGCATAGTTCGCAGGAAAATGCACAATCGATCCGCCGACTACATGCCATGTTTCACCTCCAATGAAGTAGCTGCAGCTATCAGAAAGGCGAAAAACTCAAAAGCCATGGGATCTGATGGCATCTCAATGGTTATGCTCAAAAACCTCGATATACCAGAAATTGAGTACCTTACGGCTACGTTCAACCTGTCCATCTCTTCGCTGATCATTCCTGAGCTCTGTAAGAAAGGGAGAGTGATCCCAATTTTGAAGCCGGGCAAAAAAAGCGACGCTAGGCGAATCTCACCGGCTCATTAAACTTTTATCACCAGTTGCCAAAACGCTAGAGGCTTTCATACACCCTGTTCTTATGGACCACATTCAGCTAGAAGATCACCAGCATGACTTCCGAAGAATGCGCAGTGCAACAGCGGCCTTGGATGTCATTACATCCCGCATTCACGTTGGCCTTAATCAGGCACGCCCTTGTCATAGAACTATTTTGGTGGCGCTTGACCTGTCGAAAGCCTTAAGGTGGCCACCCATTGACGAGCACAACCACGACCAAACTTCCATCGAACCATCAAATATCATAGAACGGTGGAAATAGGGGGAATTTTTTTTTTACACACGTTCTATGAAATTGATGGTTCGATGGAAGTTTGGTCGTGGTTGTGCTCGTCAATGGGTGACGACCTTTAGACACAGTCATCGCTTCTATCTGACATAAACTGCTCATCCCTTCCAACACAATACGTCAAATGAATCGCCAACTATCTCGCTGGTAGGCAGTCCTACACGGAGTTCAAGAACAGTAAATTGAAGCTTAGAAAAATTAAGCAAGGTATTCCCCAAGGAGCACCTCCTGATGATCCCCAATTAATCACGTATGCTGATGACTGTTCAATTCTGGCAACATGGAACGACGTCAATGAAATATGCGAGCTGATTAATGGCTACCTCATTGAACTTAACCGGTTCTCAACTGTGTCAGCATCCAAATCATCCGGAGCCCTGGACCCACCTGGACAAAAAAAGTAAGAACGCAGCTTGAGATATACTATATATAGACAACGAACGCATTTTCACCACCAATCAACCAAAAATCCTTGGGTTACCCTGGATAGCATGACGACCTTATCTGCCCATGCCGCTGCAGAATGGGAAGCAGGAATAAAATCCTTAAAGCCGTGGCCGGTAGAACATGGGGAAAAGGCAAGGAAACGCTACTGGTCACCTACAAAGCACCCACGCAACTTACCCCTAGGCCGTTGTGGGAAAACCCCATCGAAATAGCTAAAATTCTTTGGCTTTGACACCGAGGAGCTTGAAACAGAATTAAACATATAACACACATCCCACACACACACATACTACGATTCTGACTATTGCTACAACAACAACTTCTGGGTTGAATTGGACACTCAGGTCTTTGATACTGACGTCGGAAAATTAGGCCGAATCATGCTTTGTTCAGTACTCGGCGGAAGTTCGATACGGCAACTCGCACTTCCAATGGTGTAGGCAACGCAGCAAAGGATATATTGATAAAACTTTCAAAGCAAAGTCCCAATCATCATCATCATCGTGGCGCGACAGCCCGACGTCGGGCCTTGGCCGCCTGGATCATTGTCCTCCAATTATCTCGGTCACGTGACCGCGTCCTCCAATTTTGGGAGCCCAGTAGCTGCGCGGCGTCCACACCTACTGAGCTCTCCCAACGAGATCTCGGTCGTCCTCGCAGTCTCGCTCCATCGACTCGTTCTGCATTCATTACTCTCTTAGGCATGCGATCATCGTCCATTCTTTGTACATGCCCTGCCCATTGAAGTCGTTGTAGTTTGACGATTTTCGAGACTTGCAACTCATCGTACATTTCATACAACTCATGGTTGTACCGGATGCGCCATCCATCTCGATCGCAAACAGCCCCGAAAATTCGCCGTAGAACCTTACGTTCAAAAGTGTCTAGCATGTTTTCGGAGGCTTGAGTTAGGGTCCATGCTTCGCAGCCATAGCATAGCACTGGTCGTATAATGGTTTTGTACACGCGGAGCTTCGTGTTTCTGTGCACATGCTTCGATTTCATTATGGGGAGAACCGAGAAAAAAGTCTTATTAGCTAACTGTATCCGTCGCTTGATTTCGTCAGTTTCGTTGGCGTCCCTTGACAGGTTGCAACCCAGGTAAATGAAGTTGTTCACGAACTCGATGTTGAGGTCCCCCACATTGATGCTCGGTTGTGCAGGTGTCCTTGTCACCGATTGCATCATTATTTTAGTTTTACCCTCGTTAATACGTAATCCAACTTCCTTTGCAGCGGTATCAAGCGTATGCAGAAGTTCTTCTGCGTCAGCCAATCTTCGGGACATGATGTTGATGTCGTCGGCGTACGCTGCTAATTGTGTCGACTTGATGAGTAGCGTCTTGCTGTTGCCCATATTCATGGCCCGAACAACGTATTCCAATGCTAGGTTGAAGAGCGTCGGTGCCAGTCCATCGCCCTGTTTCAAACCAGTGCGTGTTTCAAATAGATCAGTAAGTCTATTCTGGATCCTGACTTGTGAGACGGAGTTGGTCATCGTCATCTTTGTCAGTCGCACTAATTTTGCCGGTATACCAAATTGCAGCATGATGTTGTACAGTACTCCACGATCGATACTGTCGTATGCCTGCTTGAAGTCGACAAAGATTTGGTATACATACGTTTACGTTGTATTCCCAGCACCTCTGGAGTATCAGTTTGACTGAGAAGAGCTGATCGGTTGTGGAGCGACCAGGTCGGAAACCGCTTTGATATTCGCCAATGACTCGTTCTGCGTACGGTTTTATTCTATTTTCCAGAATTTTCGTCAAAATTTTATAGGACGTACAAACTAGTGAGATGCCCCTGTAATTCTCACACCGCAGTTTATCTCCCTTTTTATGAATTGGACAGATGATGCTTCTGCGCCAATCGTCTGGGATCTCCTCGATCTCCCATACTCGCAGGAGTAATTGATGTATGGCATCAACTAGACTCGTTCCACCGAATTTTAGCAGTTCAGCTGGAATCTCGTCAGCGCCCGGCGCTTTATTTCGTTTTAGTGACCGCAAGGCGAGATCAACTTCCTCTACTGTCGGGGGTTGAATGGGTGGGACTAGATCAACAATATCGTCGAGAGCTTCCTGTGTGGGGATGTTAGATGGTCGGTTTAGCAGCTCTTCAAAATAAGAGGCCCATCGTTTGTTAATACCATCGGTGTCGCTGATGATGTTTCCATCCTTGTCCTTACAAAGGCTAGTCCTGGGTTGGTAGCCGTTCTTAATTGCATTTACTAGTTTGTACGCTTGTCTGGTGTTCCTATTAGCTAAGTTTTCGTTTATGTTCAGCAACTGCTCGTCAAGGTATTTACGTTTCTTACATCTAATTATTCTATTCGATATTCGCCGTATCTCGTCATATTTTTCTCTTCTGGCTCTGGTTCCTCGTTGAATCCATTGTCTGTAGGCCTCGTTTTTCGCGTCAAGTGAATTTTGTCCCAATCAGCTTTGTTGTAATTGCTGAAGTTGCGGTATTCTGCTGGTTGAAAGTCGCATAGTCGATTGTTGTTGTAGCAACGCCTGCTGGCCGTTGCTGATGAACGGGTCGCTCCGGTGTGAGAACGGGCTCACAATGTGCATCGATGATGAGACTGGCACTAGTGATAGATATTTCAGGAGAGCTAGAGCATTATCCCACAATACGAGTGGGAGTATCGTCATTTAAAGGACAGAATTCAGATGAGTCCAATTGTTCAGCTATTCTGATTCCTCTGTCTTCATTATCAAGGCTGGAGTGCCATAGCTCATGATGTGCGTTAAAGTCACCAAGTACGAGGCGGTGTTTACCGGTGAGTAAAGGACTGAAGTTGACCCTGTAACCTGAGGGACAGCTAGAAACAGTAGGCATGTAGACATTGAAAATTTCAATTTCCACATTACTCGATTATATGTATAGGTATGGCCTGTAGTTCAAAGACATTGCCATTGTGTACAGGTGGGGCTAATTTTTGGTATTTTGCAGATCGGCGAATTAACAGTGCAAGTCCTTCGCCAGCGTTGGTCAATCGGTTCTAGCGCACAATGTTGTAGTTGAGAGACGAGTTGGAGTGGAGCTGTGTCTCATGTATGGCACCAATCATGATACGATGCCTGTCCATAAACGCAGTTAATTCTGCGACCTTATGTTGCAGTTAAGTTGCACCAGTGAGAGAATGTTGAAGTTTGGGATTGCAGGTGCCGGAGTAAGATTATGCTGCACTGATGGCTTTGGAAGAATGGTGGTGCTGTTCATTGGGGTAACGGTGGACAACTGCGAACCTAGGTGTAACTGGATTGGAGTAGCCAGTTTGGTGGTGTTAGGCGAGGTAGAAGATTGTTGTCCATTGTTCCTGCATTGGGTAGCGATAAAAGAAGAGTTCCACTGCCAATGATGTTTTAGATCAG
Source organism: Chloromyia formosa (assembly GCA_964017055.1). Classification (NCBI taxonomy): domain Eukaryota; kingdom Metazoa; phylum Arthropoda; class Insecta; order Diptera; family Stratiomyidae; genus Chloromyia; species Chloromyia formosa. The sequence goes on along the minus strand of OZ024813.1, from coordinate 161,003,474 downwards.
AGCAGCTCCCAGGGTGACACCATTCATAACAACAGTTGCATCTCACTAAGGTGGTGTTGGGGTGCAAAGTTTTATTGCAGACACATCAGATCCATGGGCGGGGGTTGATTTCGGATGAGGAGAACTGAGAGCAGTTGTGCCGATAGATGTTGCTCCCATTTGATATAAAAAAACCGATGCTGACAGATACGCATACACGATACATACTTTCCTTCGGGCATTGAAGGGTTGCAGCTCTTGGCCGTTTTTGATAACGGGTCGTTCCGGTGCGCCGAACCGGCTGCCGAAAGGGAAAGTGCCATCCCGCGTGGCTTCCTTCTGAATAATTTTCTCTTATTTGTTGTCACGTAAATTAATAAAAGAATTACCATTTACAACAAGTGTGTTTTTTAATTACACATCACATCACATCTTAGTTAACTTACGTCTAAATAACAAAACCATAATCATTTATATTATAAACTTTTAGAATTTACATTACATACTGTTATTCTTCATTCATTGGCGCGTACCATAGCATCAAAAATCCGTTGATTTCGTTTTACAAAGCGCCAATTTTTTTTTAAACCCTATTCTTTGTTTTTATTGGAACCACGACATTTTAACAGAAATTAAATTTTCTAATTTGTTCAGTTATTGATAAAGTAAATTTTCAGATTTTTCCAAATTTTGGATCTTTTCTGTTTCGCGATTAATAGGGAGAATCTTTAAAATTTCTTGACTTTCAAAGTGCTTTTTCGCTTTAGTGGTAAGTAAGAACCTAGAACCCACACACGGGGGATTTATAGTGTGGAGAATTCTCTCCATAGAGAGAATTTTCCTATTATTCGCGAAGCAGAAATATCCTCAAATTTTAATCTTTTTAAGAGCCGGCACACACTATGGGAGCTGTCGTCCGATCGATGGGCCGATGGATCGCCACAAAATATCTGCCGATCTCCACTGCACACACACTGTACGATTTTCGTGCGATGCGATAACGAATGACAAATCAAAACATGGATTATGATTCACTCTCAACAAAGATTAATTTTTGCTAACTATTTGGATTTGTGTGGTATTTTCGTATACTACATATTTGATTATACTACATATTTGATATTTATTAGGTTGGTGCAGATGAAATATCGGATTCAGTAGTAAATTTTTGAACAGCTGTAACTTTTTATGAAGATAATTTTATTAATCGAAATAGGTACCAGCGGATTCGAAACACTCTTCCCAACGAGATACAAGTGCATTTATTCCTGTTTCGTAGAAGTCCGAGTTTGTGGTTCGAACAAACTCCTTGAAGGCATTTTTGACAGCTGCTTCATTGTTAAACTGTCAAAAACTGATCCAAATGTTTAAAGAAATTTTAATCTGTTGGCGAGAGGTCTGGTGAATATGGCGGGTGAGGAGTCTCATAGGGCAACTCGTTCAATTTTTGGATCGTTGTTCTCGATACATGCGGTCGTGCGTTGTTATGAAGCAGTATAAATAACTCCATCCCTGTTGACTAGCCTAGGTCGTTGAACTGTCAATTTCTGATGCATTTGGTCCAGTTGAGCGCAGTATTTCTCAGCATTGATGATTTCGCTAGGTTCCAGGAACGAATAGTGAATAAATCCAGCTACAGACCACCAAATAGTCACCATTATTTCCTTTGGATGAAGGCTTGGTTTCGGCATGTGTCTTGGAGCCTCATCGGCATCTAGCCATTGGGCCGATCGGCGACGATTATCGTATAGTATCCACTTTTCATCGCAGGTCACAATTCGGTTCAAGAATGGTTCGATTCTGTTGCGGGAGAGAAGATAACTGGAAATCTACATTCGACACGCCATGTTTTTTCTCGGTAAGAGCATGCGGAACCCACTTGTTAAGTTTTTTCACTTTTCCAAGTTGTTGTAAGTGGCCTCAAACTGTCGAATGGAGCACGCCCAATTTCTCCGCAAGATCCCTTGTGGTTTGGCGGGGGTCCGACTCCATGAATGCACGCAGCTCCTCGTTATCGATCCTGGGTTTCCACCCGGCTCATTTCGGAGGTTCATATCTTCGGATCGAAATTTTTCGAAGTGCAAAACCGAAATGACTCAATAAGTCAAACATGAGACTGATGCCTCAACACACTGCACTACCGGTCGCCTGGTGGCAGTTTGATACATAAAAATCGCAGCCAAATTCATTGCAAAATCCGACATCTCATCTGCACCAACCTAGTAAATTGCAGAGCCATTTTAATCATTAGAATCCTTCAAAATTTCATCATTTAATAATTTGGTAATTTGACATTCACTTGCGATAATCGCATACACCATCCAATCGATCGTCACCGACGGATCGCACTCAAATATCGGCAGATAAAAATTGATCGGCCGATCGGTGCAATACCCACAAACACAGGCGGATCCGTCGGCCAATATGGATATCGGGCGACGGATCGGCCGATCGATCGCTGCGTGTATGGCACGTCTACCTACACAAAACTATTACTTTAAATGATACTTACTTCTTTGATTTTGAAGAAGTTCCAATCTTGATTTTTCGTAGAAATCGAATTGTGTTGCCTTTTCATTGCGTTAAATGAAACAAAATAAACTAAACAACTAACATATTTTTTTAATTTTTAGCCATGTGTCATGTCTCTGACTCAATCACTTCCGTGTATCCCTGATGCATCTCGTCCAAATAAACATTCAATTGATCTACGACCCCCTGATCCATACTCAATTCGCCAATTTCATTTTCACAAATCGCTACTAAACTTTCTTCATCGAAAACAGTCGCGTGCATTGTATCCTCGCCTACCAGCTTTATCGGATACGCCGTTTTAGTGGGCTGATAAACATCAGCATGGATCTTTTGGCGATGCTTGCGCAGGCCATTGGCATCGATGTAGCGCGACTCACAAAGCTCACATTCGTACGGTTTTTCGCCGGTATGAATTCGTTCGTGAACCTTAAGCGTGCCGCTGCTGGTAAAGGCCTTTCCGCAATACTGACATTTATGTCGGCGCGCCTGTTCATGAACGGCCAGTTTGTGGGTATTTAAGTGGGCGATTTGACGAAAGCCCTTTCCGCATATATCACAAGTGTACGGTTTCTCGCCCGTGTGACAAAGCATATGGGTGAGCAGTGTGTTCTTGAAGTGGAAGCCTTTCTGACACAATTCGCACACGAATCGTTTCACGTCTGAGTGGATCTTCTTATGCGTTATATGAGTGGCAAGCGTATAGGATTTCTTGCCGCAATGCTCACAGACGTAAAGTTGTCGTTTAGGCGGCTTGGCCCGTGGCAATTTGCGACGTTCTTCCACCGGCATGTGTGTTCGTTTGTGTGTGTTTAGGTAGACGAGTGTCTTGAACCTGGAAAATAAAAACAGTGCGTGCTGATATGGATACTGGTCAATGACTAAACAAGTAAACTACTCACTTTTTATCGCATATATCACAGGAAAAATTGCGTATTTCGCTATGTGTCAGGGCATGCTCTCTCACCCCCGATTTACGGGAAAAACATGCACCGCACACTTCGCACGAATGCGGTTTGATCTTTTCGTGACATTGATTAATGTGTCGATATAAGTTGCCGCGATTCGAACATTGCTTACTGCACAGATGACATTGGATTTTGTTTGCTCCACTATGCGTGGCAATATGATCCTTCAATCCGGAACGCCTGGCGCACGTTTTACCGCAGATTGTGCATTGAAAACGGGGACGGCCGTGCGTCTTCTTGTGTGCATTGAATTCAGTATAAACCGTAAAAGTGGCCGAGCACCAAGGGCATATGAACGTTTTGTTATTCTGACGTCGTGCTAGATTTGTACTTTTCACTTCAGAGGTTGAGGACACATGATTGGAATCCTAAAAAAATTCATTCATTAATTTTTTATTACAAAAATATTTCAATTGAACTTACAGTTTCCGATGCCGCGACCAACTCCACCATATCTGCCCCTACTGGTTGCACTGCATCCTGCTCTTGAGACATGGACGAATCAACGAGCAGTGACACTCCGTCTTTTGAATTTTCCATGTCGTTTAATTGATCCATGAACTCTTCCTCCAATCTCTCAATAATATCGTCCTCTTCAAGTAATTCCGCGTCCGGATCATCCCCGTTGCCACTTCCACTACTCTCGGCATCTTTGGAAGGTTGCATAAAATGCAATTCATTGCAGTAGTTTTCTTCTATCAATTCGACATCGGCATTTTCTATATGTCCAAGATCTCTTTCTTCATCGATTCTGTTATTTATTTCGCTATCCAGAACTCCAATCAGCTCACTGTTTGAAATATATTCTTCTTTGGCTATGTTTTGATCCAGATTCGATACGGTGTTCAGGATATGGTCATCGATTGGCTCAGGCTCTTCTTCCTTTATAAAGTCACATGCAGTAGGGTCGATGAACAATTTCTTCGGCACTTGCTTGGAGACGTTGTTGTCCGACAAATCTTGCAGCGTTGCGAATTTCACTTCGACGTTTTCGAACATTCTTCGGAGCGTCTGGTCGGTAATCTCGCATTGTATTTTAAAATCGTATGCCATTTGCAGGCGATACGCACAGTAGTTGCAAATTTCTTTCGGCAGCAAGTCATCTTTTTTAACCTGATAGATTTAGCAATATTGTTTGGACATTAGGAAAAGAGAAGCGAGTAGATTCGATTAGTTTAAACGGTCAGTAGATATAGGTTGATTAAAAATATAAAAAAGAGACAAGCTGAACATCTTTGCGGGTTCGAAATCTGCCATGGTTTGGGTTGTTTGTATTGTTTCCCCCCCTGTAGTGCGGGCTGTAAGAGTAAGCCACAAATTTTCCCGACATGCCACATGGGCAGGAGGTGCGTGCTACCATAGATAAACACTACATAGATGTCCATTCTGCGGAAAAAATCGGGACCACTTATTTGAGGCGCTGTCGCCTAATTTTGCGCCTGATGTCACCAATACAAAAGGAAGGACACACGGATAACCGCATAAGAGATGGCTCTCTCGCAACGCATTCGAAGAGACCTGAAATGCTCTTGCTTTGAGATGTGCATGCATTCATTCCACCATAGGAGGTGTACCGTGTATCATACGTATGCATTTCTTAATTTTGTTCTTAGGAGGGTATGAATAGGCGCACTCTTTAGCGTATCTATCGCGTATAGAGTAGGGAAACGAGCACGCATTACACAAACAACAAGTCGCTTGTTTAATGCGTGTTTGTTACACCACATAGATACGGAAAAGATATGAGCGGAAGCACAGGTTTCTGCAATTGCAATTTTGAAACGAGTCGTTATTACCAATGACTTCATTTGTTGGCTTATAAATGATTGCTATTATCGACATAAAAATGCATGGAAATAATAAAAATAGAAGGCTGTTCACTTAATTATATATATACATACTATATATATAATATTATACGATTTTTATAATTAGCGGAAGCAGCTCCCTATCAACTTAGAGGATATTTTACGCATATCTGCTTATACTTAATGTTTGCGTTCATATACAATACTTAGTATAGGGAAATTTTATGTTCAGTAGAAGACAAAATTGGCACAATTCAATATTTTGTGTTGTTTCTTCGTAGCGTACCTTTTGCAAGTTGCAGAGTGACATGACATTACATTCTTACTGACTTTTTAATTTTACCAAATTTTGCTGCTGTGTGCATAACAATCAAGGGAAGAGCTAGCGTAGGTAACGTTCCCTATACCTGTTGTGTTTGTATCTGTTTTTAATGTCAGTTTATTACTTTACCTGTCATGACCTTTTGAAATAATGCAACATAATGTCATAATGGAATTAGTGTTCATTTTTGTCATTCATTGAGTTAAAAATACTTTCATTCTGAGTAGGAAATTTGAATAGAATAAACTCATAAATTTCATAATTGGAAAATAATTATTCAGTATCTAGACAAGGATGATTTTAAAAAATTGATGGATAGTGAATAATTACTTACCAATTATATATATAACCAGTAGTGATCAACTACAATAATCATAAACTTCAGTTCGCTGGCTTAGTAATTAAAAGTAACAATAACTTCATAACCAATTTGTTGTCGTTTTACATTCCATTCATTGTTTAAAAATGGGTTTCATTCATAAACAGAGATTTAAATAGATGTATATTCAGGTTTTAGAATCAGTTGATTTTTGTACTGAAAAGGAATCTAACTTGTATTCGCATTAAAAATAAAAACAAACTATCCCGTCTAATTTTATTATTATTTGTATTCTTCTGTTAATATCGTTACGCAATGTCTGCTCGCCGACGTAAATGTTGTATTATTGGCTGCGCAAATACTTCAGAAGTTAAAGCCAGGAGTATGGTTGATGACGATGATACTTGCAGCAGTTGCCATAAAAGGGAAGAAGCAGCAAAATTTTGCAGAAAGAAAATTAATCATTTACAAATTAAATTTCAGAAGATTTTATTAAAATTCAAAACGTTGCAGAAAAAATATAAAGGTATAAATAAAAAATGTAAAAAAGTTAAAATATTGCAATTGCATATTATCAAAACATTTCGAAATAATTTTCTGAAATACGATTTGAACATCGAAAGTGAAGGAGTAGCTAAATGGATTGTTTTGCAAGAACTTTATAATCTAGATCAAAAGTCATCAACAAGAGTGTGTCCGAAACTTTCAAGCACGCATATTTCTCCCAATTCCTTTGAGAAAATGAAGGTGAAATATGCTGTGCAAATGTTAAGTGGTAGTACTGCTGCAGGTATAAGGACCATGAATGAATTAGGGAAGTTTAGTGAACGCGTCGCGGATAATGTGGATCCAACTATTAAATTGTTGGAACTTTTAAATAACGTTTTCGATTGTTGTAATAGCAAAATGAGGTACACGAGCAACCCTTACACATGTGCAATATCATCCGATAATCAATTAAAAAAAAAGTTAATAGAGGCAAAGTCATATTTAGCAAGATGTAATTTTATAGTAACAAGAAAAGGTGTCAGAATTAATTGTATTCATAATTTTTTACAAATTATACAAGGAATTTTAGAATTGTCCGAAATTTTTATAAGCCCTACCCACGGTTGGGAATATTTATGTACTAGTAAAGTAAACACTGATCCTGTAGAAAATCTTTTTAGTAAAATTAGATATAAACGAAATTCGCCTTCATTATCTGAATTTAACGATCTTCTAGCGCGGGTAGTGTCGGTTAAATTTATTAATTCTTCCGTTTTCGCAAATTGCGAAGAAGATACTGAACAATTTTTAGATTTAGACTGGGAAGCTATCTTGGATGAAACTTTAAACACCGGAGAATCTTCAACTGAACTTGAAAATGCAGAAATTAATTTGGAGACCAGTGGGGATTGCGGTGGTTCCAGCGAAACAACTACACAACATACTGACCAAGTCGAAGGCATCATCAACGCCGAACAAGTTTGCATTTTTGATGATTTTTTTATTAAACAACGTGAAAGCGTTAATTTTCTGAAAGAATTGTGTAGATTGTGTAGTGAAAGATTAGTTGAGTGGTATAATCTATATAATAATTGTCATTCTCATAGATTTTCAATTTTAGAATATTTCATGGTCGTTTTAATTCGAAAAAATTGTAAATGGGAAATGGATAGAATTTTGTCAGAACAAAAACGGCGTGATGTTAATCATAGAAAACTTAAAATATTAAAAGGATAGCCAAGTTTTTACTTTTAAGCTAAATTATTATTGTTTTTCTGTTAATTTTCTTCAATATATATATATTATAGTTTTGTTGCTTAATTTTGTATATTTATTCATATTGGTTAAGTAATTTTTATTAGGTAATCACAACATTTACAATAAATAACATTTTTAGGATTAACAGACTGGATGCTATTATTTATTTTATATTGGTTGATGGTTGCTTTCTATCCACTTTCCCCCTCTCTTCCCTTTCGTTGATATTATAACAAATAACTTCCTCAAATACTGTTATTAAAATGAATACTTCCTTACTTTCTTTATTAAGTTTGTCACTACCTGTTTTCAATTACTTCTACTATTTTTATTAATTTATTTTATGATAAATTCCTCTTTTTTTTAAATATATGATTATAATCCATGCCTGATGAATGAAAGAAATAAGAAAGCCTTTTAAAGCAATCCACATAAGTGCAAACCTCGATTGGGAGTCCACGCGAACAGTAATTGTTCGAACTTAATGAGTCTATGAATAGGACATAAACTTCACACTCCTCGGTCTGTTCCTCTGGCCGCATCTTGCGACGTAGGCAGGGCAGCTCGCACAGCGCGCACAGATTTTAACTATTGTTACAACAACAATGTCATGTGCGCGCTGTGCTGCCTACGTCCAAGATCCGGCCGGCCTGAGATCGGTACACCGCAGGAGAGAAGCAAACCGCAGCAAACACGAGATTCATAAGAGATTCGACTGAAAGAGTCTAACTACGTACGTGCCATTGCTCTTCAATTGCAACTAGTGACGCTCACGCTTCATTCGCTCTCACACACACATGTCTGCGTGGTTAACTCGAAATTTTCGTAGATATCATTTCATAGACGCGATATTTGTTCCAGAATAGACATCTATATAGTCTGTTTATCTATGGTGCTACCAACATGTATCGTTCGAAACCAGTTTATACTAACCAAACCTTAACTAAGCCTTTGTCACACTAGGGGTTAGGGCAACTAGTATAAGCTGAAAGTCTGCTAAGCAGGAAATTAGTGATAGGCAAAATGACTCTTTTCACTGTGCCAGTACATAAGCTCTGACTCTTTCCAATGAGTCGTTCAAAAAGAGTCATGCAAAGAGTTTCAAACTTGGTTAATAACATATACAATAAAAGTTGTGGTTTTTAAAAATACGGTTTTTTTCAATTTTTACCCCCGATTCGAAGTCGGTGACCCCCAATGCCATTTAGTTCCAGTCAGCCACATCGTACCACTATTTCCCATGAAAACGGGGTTGCCGATCTGGGATGGACGACACCATTTTTTTGCCTTTTTGACCTCAGATTCAGAGTCAGTGACCCCCAATGCCCTTTAGTTCGAGCCAGCCAGTACGGACCACTATTTCCCATGAAAACGGGGTTGCCAGCCTGTGGTGGGTGACTCCAATTTTTTTTCTCTTTTTTGACCCTATGTTCGGAGTCAGCCAAATCATTCCACTCTGTTCTAAAAGCTCCATGCCATGAATTCCTCATTTGGCAGAGAATTTTAGTAATTGGAGTATGGGCTTCGTGAGTGAAACATCTGAATTTGAGTCTATGATACGTGTGAAGTACAGATCGGGAGTGTCCTGAATAGATCCTCATTCTTGGACCATATGTACATAAGCTTTGAGATAGGGTTCACAGCCATTAATAAAACAAAAAGTACAGAAACTCGAGGGCAGCTAACTGGGAGGCGTACAGCCTGATCATAGATACCAAACTTTCAAATAGGCGCACGGAGTATGTACGTACCTACCTATTCTACAAACTGCCGAATGAGTGTAGCATTTTCCAGACGGAGGTGCTTGCGATCCAAAAGGCAGCCGAGGTGATGATATCATCCCGGAAAAAGGGGAGAGTCGTTATACATTCGGACAGTAAAGCGGGTGCTACAGTCCGTTATCATCAAGTTTAAGACAGTGCATAACTGCCTAACAGCTCTACAAGCACTGGGATCTGCTAGGATCGTGGAAATCCAGCGAGTTTCGGGCCACAGCGGAGTTCTAGGTAACGAAATAGCGGACGGACTAGCCAAACAGGGGGCTAACCTCGAACGAGGGATAGCTGCCGAAGCCAATATAAGCATGCAAGAAGATGCTGGACGACACTATGCACGAAAAAGCTAACGCTAAATGGCTTAAGACAAATGACTCTAGAATAACGAAAATATTTTGGAGCTCTTTATGACAAAATGAAAACCAAAAGCCTCTTAGGACTACCCAGAAGTCAGTGTGCTGTGCACTATTAGTTGGCATACTAACGGGCCACTGCCTGATAGAGGAACACGCGTACAGACTAAAGCTAATAACTAGCAATGACTGTAGGAATTGCCTGATACCAAACACGAAAGAAACTCTAAAGCACCCTTCTATGCGAATGTCCTGCACTCGCTAGAAGAAAAATAAAGTGCCTAGGAACCAACTTCTTCACCTCGAACCTCGAAGGAGTTGCAGGACTCAGTTGGAGAAGCCTCTTGAGTTTCGCCAATGAGTCAGGTTGCTTCCGGCTCAACAACGATCTTTTGGTAAGGGCTAGCAACGATACGGGATGAGTAACTGAAATATGTGGTAGCGCTATGGACCCCAGCAGTTTGTGCGGAGCTGTTAGGCTGCCACTCTACCTAACCTAACGAAAAGCTGACAGACGAACAATAGTCTGCATGATGAGAGCAGCGAGCATGGCCAAAACCTCGTAGACACAACCAGCAGCAGCTGATGGCAACTTTTCCTACGTTGACCCATCTGCTTACTGAATTTTCTTGATGGATATTTAAAACAAGCACAGAACCCGACACTGAAATCGCACCCGTGCTTCATTCGGACTTAAACGCACCGGAAAATTCGAGAAGAGAGGGTTAAAAGGGGAAGAAATTGGCAAACAGGCGTAGCTAATGCCCGAGCCAGAATGAACTCAGAATGCAGAAGGAGCGGCAGCGAAATGTTTAGTTAGAAAGCATGTATTTCCCTTAAGCGACCTAGATTAAACGCAGCGGCAGCGGCGAACGCAGATTTGCCTGTTGTTGCTACTGCTGCTTTCTGCGTTCAATCTGGTTCGGGCATAACTTTATGAGACGACAAAATATAAGCCGTAAAATTCCTTTTTTGGGGGTCATTGGGGGTTTTATACATCGGATAATTTTAATGTTTCGGCCAATATTTCGTACAGCTCGTGAGTGCACTTTCTTCGCGACTCCTCGACTTGGGCCCGCCGATTCGATACTAAAGGCGGTAGTCTTTTCGATAAAATGGGTTTTACGAGTCCGACTATGAGCCCAGTCAGCTGTTAAATGAGTATGTACTCAATTTGGGTAAATAACTTGGTTGAGCGTGTGTCTGGTCACACATCGTCACAATCTAATAAAAGAGGTGATGCTAACTTATCTCGAGACCTTGGTCCTAATTGGACGGCTGAGCTAGTTATTTACTGTTCTAAAATGTTATTTATTTGTTAGACCATAAAATACAATTCACTAAAAAATTAGTGTTACTCACAGAGATATTGGCGATGCATCGTAACATGTGCAGCAGTTCTTCATTTTCTTCATCGAACAGGTTCTTCAGATCATGAACAGTTTCACAAACACGACACATGCAATGGGAATTCATTTCTCATTATCTTACTTTATTCACTTCAAGTGAACTTTACTCCTGCTTTGACCAATCACTCCAAGAATCCTGACCAATCCTCCAAAAATGCTGAATCTAATAGCGCATTCTGTTGATATTCCGTGTGACGTTTCCCTCGCACGCAATTCACAATAGAGTATGTAAACACAAAACGTCCAAAATGAAAATACAGGTATTCTCGTGTATAGTGTGAAATCAAATTCCATGGAATGTTTAGTTCATCAGCTGTTTGGTTAGACATCGCACACGCTTTGGAACTTGTGTACAAGCAACCACACCGTCCAATTTTCTGCATCATGACGACGTCTTCGGAGGATTCGCCGTTGATTTGCATTCCTGGACAACGTCTGTGCCTGTCCGACGAGAATACAATTGCCGGTCAGGGTACGTACGAACGACAGGGTTACATTTATTCAACTTTGGCGGGAACTGTGCACGTCCGACAGCAGGATCATGTAAGTTTTGAAGTTGGCGCATTATATGCGTGAGTTGCTGATGTTTACGTTTTTGTTTTCAGTCCAAATTCATTGAAGTCAAGTGCTTTGGAAGCCCAACTATTGTGCCGATAGCTGGGGATGTTGTGACGGCACGGATAACTCAGGTGAATCAACGATTTTCAAAATGCTCGATCACTTGCATTGGCGATCATATCCTGAATAGGACGTATAGGTTAGAATATGCCGATTGCGGTAATATGTTTGGGATTGATGTTGTGTTTTTTTGCAGGGGTCTGCTGCGCAAAGAAGATGTTCGCGCGACAGAAAAGGACAAAGTGGAAATGTACAAGTGTTTCCGGCCGGGTGATATCATTTTGGCAAGAGTGGTAGGTACCATACATTACGTTTATATCGCGAGGTTCGAGTTTTAACTAAATCGATCTAATTCCTGACGATATAACCGTATCGGTTTAGTTAGTTTGGTTACAAACTTAGCTCCACTTATAATGCGGAACTGGACTGAAAAATTGGGACTAGATGGTGTTGCTGTCTTCGCTAATGGTGTTGTTGATGATAATTCCATTTTATATGTTATATAAATACCTCATGCTTTTCTCAAATTCTGCATTCGCTTCATCCCTCGATTGTAGCGTTATAAACGCGTTTTTATTAAGAGGTTACTGCCTGTTGACATTTTCCAAACAAAAGTTACAAACCAACAACTGACATCTTTCATAATTAGCACCTCTCCGTATGGTCGGTATAAGCCATAGATATACTGAACAGATCTGTAATAATACTATCCCCACTCTGTACTTCAGGTTATTTTCGAACCAACTCGCGCATGCGCACTGCTACCCATTTGCACGCGGTCGCTATACGTTCGGTAAATGTCGTGACGCCATCGGCCACTCAGCCACAATTTTGACATTTACGAAGCATTTGGCCCCTCGCTCTTCGGGCCCCTGGGCGAAATGTTAATACGTGTTGTGCGCAGAGTCGAATATGTCAACCATAACTCGATATTCAAATTTTTACCCCCACTCTCTATGGTATAAACACAACACAAAGTACTAACACTAAAACGATTTAGTTAAATCTCCTTTTAGTACCACAATGTAAACATGGCTATAGACTTAGGAATATCAGGACTGGAACATCAAAATTTCATTAAAGGTGATTCAGCTAATGAATACCTTTTTGACATGGATATGTCGTATGGCAGGGGGTCTGTCACGTTGTTGTTGTTGTGGTAGCGATGCTTCGAATGCTGCAGTTCTTCTTGCATCGAGGGGGTTTGGCAGCTCTTGGCCGTTGAAAAACGGGTCGTTCCGGTACGAAGAACCGGCTGCCGGAGGAACGTTGTCTGTCACGTCGGATGTCCGATTCCCAACCAGGCTCGCAGAATTGTCAGCTGGCCCTTTTTTTACATTTGAGCTTTTTGTCATAATGTGCAAACAAATTTCATGAGATGTCTATATTGGGTGCGCTCAGCCAAATACGAAACATGTTTTGTTGCTTTCAACCCCCATTCAATTTCCGATGTACAGTGGCGGACAAAAGTCTACGGCAACACCTTATATTGAGTTTCTGGTTAATTAGAAGCTTTAATCAAAAATCCATTGATGCACATTTTTTCAGTAACATAAATACATTTATAAAAAACAAAAACAGAAACTTTTCAAAACAAACTTAAAGAGAAATTCATAAAAACATAAAAAATTGAATGGACAAAAGTCTACGGCAGTCAGTGCTGGCTGACTTATACCAGTGACGTGCACTCGTAGTAAGCATTTCCAAACTGGTTGACTTACCGAAATAAGCAATTCAATAATAAACTTTGCTTACACCAATACACATATCATCATTTCAGTCAATGTTTTTCTTTAAGCTGAAGAATACATATTATCATTCAAATATTCCTTTACACATTCAAATTCTGATCCGCGCCTTCTTTTGGTTAAAAAACATTCGTTCAATTACTTTAGATAATATTCAAACCTCCCACATTTTGCACACCATAGACACCAAACTTAGAATAGGAAAATGTGCCTAGATCTTTAGATGCATGTACCATGTGTGCATCCAAATACTAGAGACATGTTGATTCTAGAAAATGGGAATCTTGGATTTCGGTAGTACATTGGGCAACGATTTTTTTTTGTTTTGTTCGCAAATTTATATGAGACAAGTCAAGCACTGGCGCGACTGCTTTTGTGTGTGGGATAAAGCCCAATGATGGTTGTTAATGAAATGTTGCCAATGCAGGGAATGTTTATGGGAATTTGATTTTTCCAGTAGAGCTTTTGTTTTTGTTATGTAATGGATTTTCCGTTGCAATTTAAAAGAGGAAATCAGTTCAATCGGGTGATTTTGATTAAATTGTGATTTGAAGTTTTTTTTGACCGTTTGTAGTGATTTAATTGATTTGTGATAAAAGTGGTAAGTTTTCTTTTCGCATTATGTCGGAGTATTGCTGCGCGACGGATTTCGTACTAAAAGCGGGATTTTCAACTCTTTCCTTTGCCAAGAAAAGAGAAATTATAGAATCGGATAGACCGAAGCCAGATCTTAGTTTAGAGTTTAAATTAAAAAATATTACGCGAAAATTCCATATCGAAACGTATGAAAAGTACATTTGGTTAACGGGAAGCTGTAAATTAAATAAGTTATTTTATTTTGCTGGCCGTGTCTTTTGTTCACGAATGAAAAATCTGTTTGGAATAAAGCTGGATTTAGTGATTTGAATAATTTTACGGGCTCAGCAGCAAAGCATTCAAGTTCCGAAAAACATCTTCAGTCGTTAATTAAATTAGATAATTTTGGTTCTCAGCGTATAGAGTTTATGCTTAGTAACCAGGTGGCAATATCTGTTAGTTTGCATAATGAAAAAGTTGAGCGTAATCGTAATATTTTGAAACGTTTAATCGATACTGTAATTTTTTTGGAAAAACAGGAGCTTCCTTTTCGCGGAAATAATGAAGACTCTTCTTCAAATAATCGTGGTAATTTTATCGAAACCGTAAATTTCTTGAGTTTGTACGATCCGATAATTGAGTCCCACATAGATTCTATAAAAGCAAATGCAGCGTTTTCGGGTTTGTCTAATAGAATCCAAAACGATCTTGTTTCCGCTATAGCTAATGTGGTTCGAAATAAAATCAATTTGGAAATAAAGGAGGCTCCATTTGTAGCTGTAATGGTCGACGAAACGCCAGATGTTAGCGGTCGGGAACAATTAACGATGATTTTTAGATATACAATATCAAATGAGATTGAAGAAAGATTTATCGGATTTTTGGATGTAAGCGCTAATCGTACAGCTACAGCAATAAGCTCTCACATTTTAAAACAATTGCAAAATTTTAATATCGATAAGAAATTAATTGCACAATGTTACGATGGCGCAGCAGTAATGAGTTCTCAAATTCGTGGAGTTCAGACTTTAATTCGGGAAAAACATAAATCGGCAATTTTCGTTCCATGTTACGCTCATTCACTAAATCTAGTATTGTCTAAAGCAGTTGAGTTTATTCCGGAAATTAAATTATTTTTCGCGCACATCAATAAAATCGCATCATTTTTTAATACATCCACTAAAAGGTCGGACCTTTTTGCAAATATAGTAAATCGTCGTTTACCATCGGTTTCCAAAACGCGTTGGCATTGAACATTGGTTGAACATAAGCATGAAATTTGTACAGTTTTTGAGACAATTTCGAATGGTTCTCAACACTGGGATGGCGATTCCTTGACTTTTTCCGATATATACTTACAAAAATTCGCAGAGTCAGATTTTCAATTATATCTGTTAATTTTTTCTGAAATTTTTTCGAAAACTGATATATTATTTAATATTATTCAGAGCAAAGTGGTAAACATTTCATATGCAAGCCAAAAAATTATTGAATTTGAAAATTGGCTTGAAAATGACTTTTCTAAAAAGTTTGATAATTTCTATTCGACAGTTACAGCAGAATATCAGCCACCACGTAAGAAATGTAGAAATGCGATAGATCCTTTACAAAATTTACGGCGGATATTTCGGGAGATTATAGATGTTATTCTCGGGCAAATTCGAGATCGATTCCATTCGTTTAAAGATCTTTCATTTTTAGAGTTGCTTGAACCGAATTATTTTTCTAAATTCAAGTCAAATTTTCCCGATAAAAATTTTGACTCACTTATTGAATATCACGGTCAATTTTTCGACAGAATAAAGTTGAAAAATGAGCTAAAAGTTATTTATTCTTCAGATGAGTTTAAAAACGCGAATCCTAGTAAAATTCTCGATTATTTTCAAAAACGGCCTTATGTCGCAAACGGTTTTAAGCAAGTTCATATTTTAGCAAAATTATTAACGTCAATTCCAGTCACAGTGGCAACTGCGGAAAGGTCATTTTCAACACTAAAGCGCGTTCACACATTTTTGAGAAATCGCCAATCCCAAGAACGACTTTCGGATCTTGCTTTAATTGCGGTTGAAAAGGATCTTCTTATACAAATGCGAAGAGAAAACGATTTTTTTGATAATGTGATTAAAGAGTTTTTACTTAAAGAACGGCGCATAGATTTGGAATACAAATAAATGGCAATGGCGAAAGAATATTTATTTATTTCAAGTACCCCTGAATTTTTCTTAGTCTTAATTAACATAATATTTATTTATCATTTTTTTTTATTAGTAATATTTTATTTATCTATTTTTTTTTTTGTATTCCGGATATATGTGCCAATATTTTATTTATATCTTTCCTGATTTCTTCTTTAAGGCTTAAAGCCGCTTGGTATAAATGTTTTTGTGACTGTCCATATTCTATTATACAGTCCATTTTTGTTTATGCTAAATTGGCTTTAGGGCGCCCAACTGCTTGACTATGAAAAATTTCCACTGCACGTCACTGACTTATACAATAAAAATTTCCAACTAAACGTGTCGGAATTTTTAAAATTATTTGCTGGCTTAATACTTGGTTGGACCCCCTTTATCATCAATTACTGCTTGTAGTCTTCGGGGCATAGATGTGACTAAATTACCAGTTTCTGCGGATGTAATTTTCTCCCATTCTGTAATGAGCGCTTCTTTCAACAAATTTTTATTTTTTACGCAACATTTCCGAATTTTCTGCCCCAGAAGCTCCCATACATGTTCTATTGGGTTTAAATCCGAACTTTGGGGAGGCGTATTCAGCTGCCTGGGAGCGTAGTACAACAACCAGTTCTTGACGAAAAGTGCTGTGTGCTTCGAATCATTGTCCTTTTGGAAAATCTAGCTCCCTCCAAGGCATAACTTCTCAATTAATGCCCTTAAATGTTGTTCCAACAGGCTCTTGTAAACATAGCGGTCCACAGTAGTTTCAACAAAAGCCAATCTGCCGACCTCAGATGCAGCTATGGCTCCCCAAACCATAACATTACCTCCACCGTGCTTGACAGTAGGAATCAAATTTTTGGTCTCTAATGCCGTATTCTTTTTTCTCCATATTTTACTGCGACCATCACACCCGAACATGTTGTATTTCAACTCATCGGTAAAAAGGACTCGATTCCAAAAATCATTGTCCTTGTTGATATGGGCCTTGGCGAACTCTAGCCGCAGAAGTCGGTTTTTTGCGGATATTAATGTTTTTTTTTACGTGAAGTTCTGCTTTGAAACCCATTAAAATTTAATGCTCTCGAGATTGTTTTTGCATGGACATCCTTTTTCCTTACCGCAGCTACTTGTTTCGCCAAATCTGGAGCACTTATTTTTGAATTTTTGTTCACTTCTTTTCAAATTGAACTAATGTCTCTGCGTGAAAGCTTTTTCGGTCGGCCAGTTCGCGGCTTATTTTCAATGGAACCACTGTTTTAAAATTTTTTGATAATGGTATAAACAGAACTTCGTTTTAGTTTCAGTTATTTCGCAATTTCCGAGCACTTTTTTATACTGGACGATCAAATTTCGGACATCACTAGAAATTTCTTTTCGCGATGACATTTTGCGGTCCTTACAGTTCGAAACAAGCGATAAACCTATAGTAGAGTTGCAGCCGCACATGTACTGAATGGCAGTAAGATCAAATAAACAAATTTCGAAGAAATACAGTTAGGTTTAGTTGGAAATTTTTTGTGTATAAGTCAGCCAGCACGGACTGCCGTAGACTTTTGTCCATTCAATTTTTTATGTTTTTATGGATTTCTCTTTAAATTTGTTATGAAAAGTTTTTGTTTTCGTTTTTTTTATAAATATATTTACGTTACTGAAAAAATGTGCATCAACGGATTTTTGATTAAAGCTTCCAATTAGCCAAAACCTCAATATAAGGTGCTGCCGTAGACTTTTGTCCGCCACTGTATGTAAACTTAAGCCTCATTTTCACGACGATAGTACTATCAAGAGAGTACTATCGTGATAGTTCACCTCGATAGTCTGTCATGATAGTGTGCAATCTACACGGTTTATAGCGATAGTACAGCGACAGTAGCGATGTACAGCGAAATATTGCAAATCCCCGATTCATGCAAGTTTCCCATTCAAAAGACTTTGTATGTGACTGTCGCGAGAGTGCTATCAACTATCTAGCCAAGTTAGTAGCACTGTTGTGATAGTGACTATCAAGTAATCTACACGGTGATAGTATCTGTCATGACAGTTACTATCATATGAACTATTGTCGTGAAAATGAGGCTTTACTGATAAGAAATGTATCGCCATTTTTTCCGATACACATCTGATCTTTTAGGTTCATATGTAACTGAATTGCTGAATGAAACAAGTTGAAGGCACTTGCAACTATTTGTTGAAAGGAGCCGGAGAGTGCATGCAAGCAAAAGCTTTCAAATTTCATTACTCTCGACGACGAAGTTGCGCACACGGTATTTATAGATTACAAATATGTTCGACGACGATCTCCTATTTCTCCATGAGCGACAGTGAGTTTCTCAACAGTCATCATCTTATGGGTTGTAAATGCATGTACAGAACTCTGAAAAGTTCGCCTCATGATGAAATAGCCTATTTCGCAACGTCCCGCATCTATACATATGAGCATTCGTGCGCACACGAACCCTGTGCGCGCACGAATGTTCATATGTGTACGGCAGGAGCAGGCGTGCGCGCATAATTTTATCCGCATGAACACGATCCACCGCTAGTAGATCTCCGTGCGCGCACACCTTTGTGCGTGTAATTTGGTCTGTACGAGATTCTATGCGCGTACGAATGCTCATTTGTATACGAAGCTTTGCGCCCCACTACAGGCGGAATGTTTACCTCAACCAAATCATCGCACCGCCATTACTGGCGGCTTGACTTAGTTGGCAATGGTCAGGTACCACTGCGTTTTCAGGAGGCGCCCACGAGTGGGACTATGAAAGGATTTTGCGCCCCCTGCTCATCGTCACCCATGCGTGGGATTGTTTGTCCTAGTCGAAGAGTTTTGTGTGCGTGGGTCCAGTTGTTTGTATGGAATGGATGGATGCGAACTCACCCATAGTATGGAAACGACTTGGATGTGTTAGGTTCAATATGCAGTGATGGACCCACGCTTGAGCGTGAGACCGTTTTGAGTTAGTCTCGAGTTGTAAGTGGGTTGGGAGCAACATGCGACGCGCCTTAACTGCTTATCCCTTCTCACATAACCTCTCTACACCCAACCCGTCTATCAACAAGACGCTTTTTGCTTTTTTGGTCTGAAGCGTCACGGCCAAGCTAATTTTACGACATTACCCTTCCATAAAACATATTCATGTTAAAAAATAATAATAAAAATCTTAATCTTAACATATTTTGATTTATTTATTAAGTGGCGGATTTGATACAAAAAGCAATTCAATTTTACAAGTACATATTTCCAAATTCATGACACGTTATATAATTTTACCGTATTGCAAAAATTTTAAATTTTTGTGTGAGGTATGACCTAAATCCTAAACCTAACAACACCTGGAATTATACTTTGCATCCCACTAATGTTGCCAATACCAGATCAGAAGTTATTGAAGTCATTGCCTGCGTTCACGTTCTTGAGCGTTGCGGTTATTCAGCAATTGAAATGCATGTAAATGGAAAAAATCACTGATTTTCCTGTTTACATGCATTTAAATTGCTGAATAACCGCAACGTTCAAGAACGTGAACGCAGGCAATCTGAGCTCTAATCTGGGCTCCTAACCCAATCCCCGCCATCTTCGAGTACGTGAGCTTTTCCAATACTTTTGGTCAATAAGAAGAATAGAATTTTGTCGATTCTATGTCGACTAATCTAAAGAAATCAACCAATGGCAGATGGACCAGAAATGTCTATGACATTCGCGGCTCCGAACCGGGTTTATTTTAGTTCCGAGAAATGGCGTTATTTTTCTTCCTTATTTTTTTTCAAAAATTTTCAAACCATATTAAGGTTCATCTTCCTTCTTTTTCAGCTCCCCCAAACGGAACTTTCTTGCTATCAACTAAGCACGGCTGAAAACGAACTTGGCGTCGTGGTGGCATTGGCAAACGAGAGTGGGCCCTATGGAGTTCCTATGGTGCCGATCAGTTGGACCGAAATGCAATGTCCCGACACGTTGGCTAAGGAACCCAGAAAAGTAGCAAAAATTGTACCCGAAAGTGCACTAATAACACGTCTAGAATAAACATTGGTTTTACCCTAATCCGTTGTGCGTATTTTTTTTTGTATACCCTCATTAGCATTTTTTATACCCTTCAAGGATGTGATAGGGTATATTAACTTTGTCATGAAGTTTGCACGCACAGAAGGAAGCATCTCCGACCATATAAACTATGTATATTGTTGGTCAGTATGACGAGATGAGTCGATTAAGCTTTGTCCGTCTGTCCATCTGTCCGTCTGTTTCTATGCAAACTAGTCCCTCAGTTTTAAAGCTATCGGGCTGAAATTTTGTACAAAGCCTTCTTTTTATTGCACGCTGCATATATGTATGTCGGAACCAACGGAATCGAACCACTACGTCATATAGCTGCATTAGGAATGACCGTCCAAAAATTCGTCTTTGTAAGAAAAACTTTTTTATTTTTAAAGATATCTATTTTAAATTTCACGCCAATCGACAGTATCTTTAGTTAAATCACATTCATACACATTTGGTTGAAATTGGACTACTCTATCATATAGCTGTCATAAGAACAACCGTTCCAAGAACAAGTTTTTGTTAGGGAAACTTTTTTTAATTCCGAAGATATCTTTACCTAATTTCATATTATTCAATCAATCATTGACTGGCAAACTACGTCCCTCAATTTGGTTGAAAGCGGCCAACTATTTCATATACGTCTCACAGGAACAGTGAAATCGGAACAACTTTTAGTACTAATTTCAAAGTGGCAAATGCACCATAGGTCACAACGGATATCATATATTTTGTTTTTATAGAAGGGTGAAATTAAAAAAAACAAGCCGAAGGTTTTTTTTAATTTCACCCTTCTATAAAAGCAAAATCCGTTAAACAACTTGCCAATCTACCACTTCCGCCTACAGTTTGAAATGCTCTGAACACAAACTGAAAAGAAGCATTTTACTACCGAGGAGGTTGAACTCAACCTCATGCTCTACTTTTTCGTTTTCTTCGACGATGACGTTTTGTCTTCACACGACTCACCCTTTCTGCTTTTCCGCCACACTGGAAAAAGTTTTCTTGAACTCCCCTCCGTCATGATAGCTTTTCATCCCTGCGAAAATCAAGTCCCGAGGGGTTGATTTCTCTTGACGTTGCCGGGGACAAGGATTAGCCAACAAGTTCAGTTTGAAATCTGGAGTCGATGAAGTCTGAAAACGTGGTTCTCGCGCTGTTACAGCGACGGCTTATTTTTCTTGGAAGAAATGTGAGTTGAGTTCTACAGACTCCCAGGAGTCGGTTCCTTTATTTTGTTTGTTAGAAAATTGTTGTTTAGTTAATGAGACGTTAGCCATTTGAGCAAAAAGGAAAGTATGTGAAATCGTGTGCTGGGCCAATAATTGCTGTCGCCTGGTCCTATGTTCGATACCGAAGAAAAGTAGCCGAAGAAAAGTGCGGAATTGTAACGCTGTAAGGAAATGTAATCAATAAGAAGATTTCATCTCAGTCAACGCGAAAAACGAGGATGAGTAAGTCTGGACAAAGCATGAAGTCCAAACCATACAAGTGTCTAGCGGCGGCGGTCCCGAATAGTACTCGGGATACCAAACAAATCGACTTACAAATAGCTGGTACAGGATTCGGTGACTATGAATAATTTCCATGTTTTCTAGTGCATTGCAATTCAGTCTGCTTGTAACGGGTCAGTATTCGGAATAGTGTTGGCATGTGGGTGGTGGTAAAAGTGGGCCGGTGGGTGGGCAGACGTCATATAAAATCAGCCATGTGATGGCCTTGTTTTGCCGTTGCACAAAGTGTTGCAAACGAAAGAATCATGTGGAAAATTCGATGCACATGCGTGCATACAGCTGATAGCGTTTGACAGGTTAATATCTCCTCTCTTCGTGTACAGGCATAAAAACGAGACAGACTTAGGAAGCGCAAGGATATGGTGAAATCCCGCTATCCCTTAAAATAGCACAATCACTAGATCTCGTCCTTGACACTGGCTAGCACGAGGATAGTCGCTGTTTTTGATTGTAATGTTAATGGCAATAACGATGGAGCTTTGTTTACGACGAAAGGATAGCTCATGTGGATAAGAATATCGAGAAAGAAGCCGAATAATAAATTAACTGTATACACGCGCCTGCAATTTTCGCCGCACGGTGCATTTTTCTTGATGTTGATGAACGATCGTAAGGAGCCGACAATTTGTGGGCATGTTGACGTCACAGAAAGTTACGAAATTCTCGTGAAATTTCATAGAGAGGCGCAATTTTGTTTGAAAGGTCATCCTTTTTGGGTGGCGGTGTTATATAATAAGAGCAACCAAGTAATGAAAATATTCACTTGTAGTTTGATGTATCGTTTTTTAAACTAAAGTGCCTATCCAAACCATATACATATATAGTAATTTTTCATTCATCTTCTTTATAAGTCCTTCAAAACCTCAATTAACCTAGAGGCAATTTGTGTTCAATATACCCTGATATGATAATACAACTTGGCTGAGAAATTCTTCCCTTGCTGGAAGAAATTATATTACTACTTTTTGCCTTATGGAAAACATGGGATCATGGATATGTCCTATACGTCCTTTTTGTTTTTTCTTCTGTGGTATTTCCGGACCCAAAGAGTAGTTCAAATAAGATATGGTCCATTTTGAGAGTGTCCTGATTAGAAGGTCCGACTCTGCCACCTACAGATTTCACTGCCTGTCTATTTCATCAAGTATAGAATCGAACTCATAGAATGAATAGATTTTTGTTATATGTATTGCTCTCGCTTAGGAAACGTAAACGAGTAATTTATATCCTTTAATATTGTAGGCATTTGATGTTAGGGTATTTGTAAAATTCCGTCCTCAATAAATTGAATTTAATGTTACATTAGTATCGCAACAGAATCATGTAGCGCTTTTAACAACAATGCAATAAAACGAGCGGGCTATTAGCTGCTAATGTGAATGAACGAAGAAAACTTTGACGTTATCTTTAATTATTTTGCGATTAGATTCACTAATACTTGGGACGATGGTGGATTCCCCGGAGTTTCATTTACGTAAAACTCCCTTTTAAATTATTACTTTTTGGCATGAGCCAAGTCAACACCGACAAAAACAATACTAGGTGCGTTTTTTATGTGTAAACATCTTATGGCGCGGTACGGTGTAAAACCATGGAATCTGTGGAATGCGTAAACAGCATTAGTGTGTGAATTCTCAATTTGTTTTCAGTGTTTCATTTTATGTACACTACACATAGCGTGCACAAGGAACAACTCATGTCAGAAGCTGCACAACTAAGTCGTTAGCGCACCCGGGCTAATAAACATGTGGTCCATGTTCAAATTCCCGTCGCGTCGAGCTAATTGTGTGGTGTTAACCTGCTCTGTACGGCTGTTAAAAAAGCGCCTATTCCACATCAAAATCAATTGAACGTGCGAAAACTCATTTCCACTGTTCTATTGATTTTGAAGTGGCGCGTTTTTTTTTAACAGAAATGCAGAGCAGGCTAACACTACACAATTACACTAACAATTTGATTTGAGCTACTCTGGATAGAAGGTTAGTGCACGAATGCAACGGAGTAGCATTACACGTATTGAAATGCAGGCGGTGCAGGTGTCGAAGTTTTCGAGCAGTTTGCAGTCTGCAAAGTACTTAAACTTCATTTCCTGTCCATAAGATGTTCGTTTTGTATAATTATATGGAATAGTAAACATACAAAATGATTCTGCTCATCATCATCATCGTGGCGTGACAGCCCGACGTCGGGCTTTGGCCGCCTGGAATGAATGATTATGCTGCCTAAAGGAAATTCGTTCGATTGTATTTTAGCGTAATTGTAAAATAGAGTTACTCTGCTCTGCACAGCTGTTCAAAAAACAGGCCTATTATCGCCTGTTTTAATCTGTTGTTGTGAAATATGTTAGACAGTTTATAATTGGGGGATAATATAAAAAAAATCGTCTAATCTGCTGTGTAAATATCGTAAGTTCAAAATACCGGTCGTACCGATTCTTGTTATTCTTGGTTTTCGTTCCTTTCCGCTGCTCTGTGTCAAAGCTATTTTATACTCCTTACTTTTTTTAAGTTTATCTAAAGTCTAAAAACAAAAACTCTCACAGTACTCTCAGGGATACTGCGAAACATAAATAAAATAAATAACTAACGCAACAGTCTAATTTTTTGGACCAAGGCCTCGAGATGAATTGGTTGAAAAGGTTTGGTGTAAAGGTATGTGATCAGCAGCACGCTCAATAGAGTTATTTACACCAAATGGGTACTCATTTGACAGCCGGCTCATAGTCCGGCACGTAAATCCCCTTTTTCATCGAAGACTACCGCATTCAGTAGGAATCGAACCGGGCCCAGTGCATAGAAGGCGAACGTGCTAACCGTTGCGCCATCCAGACTCTGCGAAACATAGAACACTCTAAAACTGGCCGAAAAATTTTACGGGATTTTTAACATTAACATTTATTTACATTATACACATTCTCGACGTTACTTATTTTTGTACCCCTAGAAGATTTTAGCTTATTTTTTTCGCGTCAACGGTGACAAACCCCCATACCATTCCATACATAAATTTCATTCATATTAGTAGCAAAGTATCAATGTGAACATGCTATGGACAAGACTCAACATTTTCCAAGTAAATATACATTAATGCTCTTTATTCATTCCAAATCTCATGTTCGAAAACTAAAAACTCAGAAGTGCCGTTTCGTAAAAGCTTTATCATACCAATGTGAGTATTTGCTCAAAAATTGTCAAATTTGAGCTAAGTGAGTAAATACTTTGAGTATTTCATTTTTATTCATATGGCCTATTAATGAAACTTATTTCATGCAAGCATTTTCTGTGTGTGTACACGCCTCAGAGCATTTGATCAGCAACCCGGCTATTCTTGTAAAATCAACTTGAGCCGCATAGTGCTTAGATGAATTTGCTGCGATATACTTGCACATTTGAAATTGGCTGATATCAAATCTTCACTAAATACTAAATGTGGCACGCATTCTTCCTCCTCTCACTTGAATGATAGTTCAGGCAATGAACACTGCTAAAGTATGATTAGAAAAAAAAAATCGTGTCTTTTGAAAATTCAGCACAATGGTTCTGGACAGTCTCTTAAATATATGCTCTAGAGTCCCCCGTTGATGGCGGGTCCTTTTTCATCCTTTTTCCAATTTTTCTTGAAAACTATGGGTTCTACAAAAAAAAAAAAAAAAAAAAAAATAAATAAAAAAAACTGCAAGCCTTGGTTTTCAATCTATTGGACTCATTTTTAACGAGGCGTTTCACAAAGTAGTCGCCGAATTGCATTTGGTTGGACGACGCCCATTTTCCGCGTCAACTAACTGAATCTTACTAAAAATATTTGCTTAAATTCTCATGTCGCTGGCCACATTCTACTGTATGAATTGTTTTATGGTCTAGGGTATAATAAATAAAAAATAAATAACTAGTGCAACAGTCCAATTTGAACCATGGCCTCGTGATGAGTTAGTATCATCTCATTTTCTAGATCGTGACGGTCTTGTGCAGAGGTGTGTGATCGGCAACACGCTCAACCGAGTTATTTACCCCATAAATGAATACTCATTTAACAGCTGAGTGGGCTTATAGTCCGACACATAAATCCCCTATTTTATTGAAAACTACCGCATTCAGTAGGGATCGAACCGGGGCTCAGTGCGTCGAAGGCGAACGTGCTAACCGTTGCGCCATCCGGACTACTACTCCCCTACTATTCCAGACCCTTTTCCATTGGGAACTTTGAAACATATATTCAGACATAAGGCGACCGGTAGCGCAGTGTGTTGAGGGATCAGTTTCATGTTTGACTACCGGCGTTTCGGGTTCGAATCACGTCCACGGCGACGTTCGTGGCCATGGATGTGCAGGAGGTGCATGCTGGCAATTGCCGATGAAGCGTCAACTGGGCCATATGGAACAGTTGACGCGCTATGCCCACAAAGGGTTAGGGCACTTGTCAAAATAGAGTTTAAAAAAAAAACAATTCTATCATCGAATTAAAAAAAAATCCAATAATTGGCTAAGTTCATAAAACAAAGCGGAATCGCAATATGCTGTGCCAGCGGTATCGAAACAGTATTGCAGCGGCTTGTTGTCTTATGAACAACAGTCGCATCTATGTAGTCATCCATCAACTGTAAAATTTCATAGCTCAAAATTGAATACCGACAAAAAATTGTATGAATACGACAGCGCAAGTGTCATTTCTAAACTGTCAGCATACGCTGGTCTCAGTCGACGGAGGAATTTTTGTAATGGGAGAAATGACATTTGGCACGTGTTGTGTCCATCAGAAACTCAGTGGAGAGAATTCATACAACAAATTGGCAACAGTATGCCAACGTTATGAACTTAACCATTGAATTAAAAAAAAAAAAATATTGTGGCGTCGTCTCTTGAGATGACATTAAAGCTAGACGATGTTTTTCCTATTTTTCGTTCGTTGCCTGAACTATGAGATGAATGAATGAGTGAATGTTGGGTGCCAGACTTTTTTGTCGGTTCCGTTTGTAGAGTCGCCGCCATCGTGGCTCTCTGGGTCGTTCTTGTGTTTTGGGTTTGCTGCTGGCTCGAGCGATATTAGTCGCCGTCGCCAAAGAGTATAAAAATTGCTTATTGCTGGCCGTCCTTCTTGTAGCTTAAAATTATATTTGGTTATTTATATTAACAAAACAAAATTATTGTACTAAATCTAATAAAAAACCCAAGACGCATTACGCAGAAGTGATATCGCACATGGAAGTGGTGTTGTATTTGTGCAAGTGCAGTTTTGCGATGTTGAGTGGCGGCCCGCTTATCAACAATAGATAGTAGCGACACCTACAACAATAACAATCATAATATCACAACCTGTGGATCTCTTATTGACGGATATCAGTTAGATAGATAGTGGGTCGTCGGTTCAAATAAAATCGTTCATAATAATTAAAAGTGAAATTCGAACAATGTGAATAGTGTTTTTGATTTTAAGTTTAGCCTATAACTGACGACTACCTTCGGAATTGTTGATGTTTACAGTGGAATCGTTAGTTATAAACAAGACAATCGAGTGCATGAGTTGTGACATGCGATTATGAGTAGTCAACAGTTATCGATTGGTTATCTTAGTACAGCTGAAATAAAGCGTTGTGAAACGAAATCAAAACTAATATGGCTTATTATACAATAGTATAACAAGAAGAACGCCAAGCGCGCTCGAAGAATTCAGTCGTGAACTTGAAGAGTTCTATGACCATGAACCTTTCCACCTATACCTACCTTCCGACTAACATAAAATTGGCTCACCTGGTCTGATGCTATGCCGTTTCGCCAATAATTTTATTGTACTGGCCCGGTATATCTGTATAACTGAAGTATGGTGGTATACGGTGACGCTAGCGATGTACTCCACTCGATGAGAAATGGTGTGCCGGTTTGGCTGACTAATACTAGTTTGGATCGGTGACCCACAAACGTGGTTTTGAGAAAAAAAAACAATAGCAACATATACTGGTTTCAAAATGTTCTACAGTGTACATGAAACACAAATATTGTATTTTGTTTCTTTTTTCCCATTTGTGGAAATAGTGGGAGTTGTGTATTTCCTCTTACGCAACATACGAGCAATATGTCTAAAAGATGATATTATGGTTCCCTCATTGTCATTAAGTTTTGGTTTTGGGATGCCGTTTTCTTAATTATTTAATGACACAGAAAGTGGCAGATGAGCTGACCCGGAGATCCGTTCGGTGGAGGGAAGGGCGGTCGTATATTTTTAAATAATAACAAAAAAGACACCTGGCGCAGTGAAGCCAGAGGAACTGATTTTTGATTTGGACTAATTCGGGATCATTTATAAGTTTATGTAAAATTAAGATATTGGTGGTATACTTAACTGCAGTTGTTAGTACCAGGTGCAGCTGCAGAATTCTGTATTTCGATATGTTGGCGAAATTTTCATATGATAAAACTTTTTGTTCGATTGATTTTGCTATATGAATTTATCTCCGGTTTCATTTTAAGATTCATCAACTAAATGCCTTTCGTGTAGGTAAATTTTTGCTTTTTACTTTTTGCCATTATATTTGTGTAACCTTTCGGCTGTACAGTGGATTTTCGTGAAACTCTACCGGAAGCTATTCCTCACTCATTTTTGCTTAACTAGCTTTCTGCGTTATAAATTAATTGTGTTCTCAGAATTTTGCTGTTATATAGCGGTAACTCTGGAACTAACCAATTGATGTTGCTGAAATTAAATAGGAGCCCAGTCCTGACGACTGCCCACCAATTATCATTCAGCTAACTTCCTGCGTTAAAGAGTTATTTTGCTTATAAAATTCTATATATAGGGATACATATATACGAGTATAGCTGTAACTTTTGAATCGTTTGATGCATTTTTCTGAAATTCGATTGGAACTCAGTCCTCTATAAGATCCATCAAATGGATATGTTTTGCCGAGCTAATTTCTTCCGTTATGTAGTTATTTTGTTTATAAATTTATGCCGTTATATATCTGTAACTTTTTAACTGCTTGATGGATGTTTGCTCAAATTCAACAATAGGCTAGTCCTTATTGACGTCTACCTACTGGACAAGTTTGGTTCAGCTAGCTTTTTCCGTTATGGAGTTATTACGATTAGATTCTTTTGCCGTTATATATCTGCAACTTTTTAACCGCTCTACCGATCTATCAACTGGAAAAGTTTCATTTCGTTTACGACTTCCGTTCGACTGTTATCGTGTCCACAACATTTTGACACTAAAAAAAATCTAATGATGCCAATCGATTCCTGGGGTCATGAAACGTAAAGAAAACCAACTCCGGGGTCGAAACTAACTATAACTATTTTTTTCTTCAAAAATCAGTTAAAAATCTCAGATACTCAGATTTCAGTGCCACTTTTCAGTTTTTCTGAGTACCCGTGTTGCAAACGTTTTCCCGGTTTTCTCGGTACTTGTTTCAGTACCGGTACTATACTCAATTTCCCTAACCCCTTGTGGGGCATAGCCCGTCAACTGTTCCTAGTTTACGTTTCGTTGGCATAAACTGGTTTCGGAGAATGCAGTTGCCAGCATGCACCTCCTGCACATCCCTGGCCACGAACGTCCCGGTACTAGAAATGTTTTTTCACTACCAGTTTCTCGAGTGCCGTTTTGTTAATTGTCTTGACTCCTCCAGGGGCATGGGCGCGTCAACATCTTAAAATTCCGATAGTCTATCTTCTTTTCGGACATGCAGTTGCTGGCAGCTAACATGCACCTCCTATCCGCGCCGTCTTTATACTGACAAGCTCGGAGCGCAGTGGGAGTTCTATTAGTACTCACTGGTACGCAAACAAACTTTATTCGGGCGACAGCCATCGATTCCATACAACTTATATGGATCTTCTCATACCGCCGCGCCGCCGTTACCGATCGTATGTGATCGACCTCTTGAGATACGTATTTCGTCTCAGTGTTCGAACCCGGCGAACATTTTTTGGGTTCCCGTTGGGGAATTTACCCACAGGTAGTTTTTTTTGGCGCCGAGGATCAAACCTCCATTCTCTAGATCAGAGGTTCTCAATCTTTTTGATGTCGTGGCACACTTAATTTTCAATAGTTTTTTTCGCGGAACACCTTAAAGCAGAAGTTGAAAAACTGATAGAAGACAAGAGCGCTATGAAAAAAGAAATATTGAAAGGCAAAAGAGACCAACCTTGTTAAGTTTTACAAGTTTTATTTTTGAATTAAATATCGATATTGATTTTTGTATAATACATTTTTATTTAAACAATAAAAAGAAAGGAAAAACTTAAAAAATTCAAGTCAAGGAAGAATAAAGTGTACAACGATTATTAGTATTTGGTTTTAAGATTACAAAAATTACTACTTATATAAATGCCATTTAGAGCGAAACATGAGCTTAGTGATCTTTACAGATTTCAAAATATTAGGACGAATGAAGGATAAAACCACTCGCATTTCCTGTTCAAAATTTCCAAGCCTCTCACGTTTTTTTTGGCATAGTTGAAAATCCTGCTTCACATAGATACGATGTCGAAAATAATAGTAATGTGTTGACTGCATTTTTCGCTATCAACGACTTTTCATCATTAGCAGAGATCCAGAATTGTTGTAACCACCGTCTGGAAAAACAAACATTCGTATTTTGCATCCATAATTTACCGTGGAAACTACTTCGTTCAATACTTCATCGATTTTTTTGGGCATTTTCTTCATTACAAGTAACTTGTGGATGTAAAAAACAATTATTATGCCGCCATTAGAGTCAGTAGCCGTTCTTAATTCATTCATTCGTGCCTCGATTCACTGTCTTTGCTAAGGTGACAAATCCTTTGATTGATCACATCATAGATGCTGCCCCGTCAGTGCACTGATTGTGATTATTATTGTATTTTCAACCCTTAAAAAAGAAAAGTGTTGGTGTAAGTTTTTTCTTTATCAAAGTAAGTAAAGCACTGTACCGTTCGGCCTTAAAACCCCTTCAAATCAATTCGCATCCCGGGGAACCTTAGATCCTCTACAAAACCCGAAGTTGGTAACCCTAAGTAGCAATGATTATCGATGCTGATGCATCTATCTGTAATTCAGATCCTAGAGAAAATGTGCCTTTTAGATGACTTTGGGTACTTCACGTTGTTCATGTCCTTCGTGTTCTTTACGTCCTTTATGTCCTTTATGTTCATTATGTCCTCTGTGTCCCTTATATCATAGTGGTCGAGAGTCCAATATGATTAAGTTAATTTTTCTGACTGTACCTATTTTCAACGTAAATTTTTGTGCGGAAAATAATTTTCTTTTTATTCACCAGTTGCTTTGTGGCCTCTGCTCCAGAATATGATCATCTGCGTAAATAATTATGCTTCGTTTACACGTAAACGCTGAGCCTAACACGGAACATTGAAAAATTGCATTGAAAACTTTTTTTTTTCTGGTTAAAGTTTATCTTATAAATAAACGCTAAACGGCACCCATCTTCCAGCTAAAAATTTATCGGACGATAATATCAAACAGCGGATACGGGCTGCTGAGATTTTGACAGTTAGAACTGTTTACGTTTGCACATTCAAACCTTTCAAATGAGACAATTAAACTGGTCACAAAGAACAGAGTAATGGAAACTCATTCGATGGAAGAGGATTTTGAAACCAACTCATATTTTGAGCGTCCCATACGCTAGGGTTTAATTTAGTGTCCCGGATAGCTAACTGGCAGTTCAACCAGACATTGAGAAAACGGGCCTATGCCAAGCAAACAGTTGATTTTCGATAGCTGCGACTTGACAATTTGGTTCGCGTCAAATATAATTATAGCTTCACTCCAGGAAAAAAAAACATGGATATTTACTTTTTGTAAGTCAATAACAAAACTATGAGTTTGATTCATATTTCATGCCCATACTCGCACACTCGTAATGCTCCTGTTCCTGCGTAAATCGTATTAGTCACAGACTAGCCTCGAACTTATATTCCGATATCGAATAATACGTTAATCCTTTTTTATCGCAATTTTAAGCCATTCATTTACGTGACTGATCTACTGAACCACCTTCATATTTTTTTCAGAATTATCATGTACTAGTACTACCGTAGCTTATCAGTTCAGTAGTTTTGTGATAAAAAAAATGTGCAAAATAGCTGACGGATGGCTGCATTGGCGCTTAATTATGTATTAGACATTGGCCGGCTGCCGAACAATTTGATAAGACAAATTTAACAATTTGATGTTTGCGACATATTTTTTTTGTATCTGAAATAGATAATTGTTACATTATGAGACATGTGAGTGGTCGCGAACAGTGTCCTCAAATAAATAGCGTCGTTTGATTTGGAAGGTCGGGAGTTTATACTTTGGCTGATTTGCCCATATCCATTATCGGTAGCCGTGAGGTCTCAGTCGCCACTCAACGTTGCTTGTATCTAGAGCAGGGGTTGATTTTCCCGGCGCGTTAAAATAAAAAACTACCTGTGGGTACTATTAGCACTCCCATGGCGAAGCTTGTCAGTAAAAGAGATGTTGATGCGCCCATGCTCCACTGGAGGGGTTAGGCAATTAGCAGTAGTAGTAATATTTGCTCATGTTTGAAGGATGTGTTAATTCAAATTCTTTCGGATTCATGTGTGTATTTGGTGCCGATCAACCAAGAAATAACATTTGAAGGCCAAAGGGTCAGACAGTTTAAAGTTTATTCCATCTGATGCTCGAAGCAAATTGCCGGCAGAAGCAAAGCACCGGCAGCTGCAGCAGCATCGTCTGTGTCTTGGGTAAATGTGCTTTCATACACCTAACTCGCAAATTTTCAGATAAATCTTTAACTTTTTGTTCAGAAAATTTGCCAAGTCCGAGTGAGGTGCAAGAAAGCACATTTACCCAAGACACGGACGGTGCTGCTGCCGGTGCTTGGCTTCTGTCAGCAATCTGGTTCAGGTATCGATTTGAAATCCTTCATTCTGGTTATTAAGAGGACTAAGGAAATATTAATTTATTTATTTTTATAGCCCAGAATTTTGGTGTGAATTTGTTGACGAATTAACAATTCCCGTATGGATACAGGCCTAAAGTTTCTAGGCTCAGACCCATACGGTTAATGTTCCACCAATATTCAAATCTCTAAAACCTAGTCGAGTTCTCTATGCACTTTTTGTGCAGAACGATATATTAACACTTACCGCCATGCTAGGCCAGAAGCCACAATGCAGGTTCATTTTGACCAGAGGAGCCAATAGGGTTTTGAACGTAGAATTTATTTGATGTCTTTAGCGGGTGCTCTGTAATTCGCTGGCTTTCTGCACTTTTTTTTAATGTTGCTGTTAGGCGGAATAGCAACCTTAATTATGTATAATTCGTTAATTACTGTGGCTATGACTATAGCAGTCCAGTACTCGATGTCTATTAAGGCCGTATTCAGGAAAAACATAGGGTTTTTTTTCTCAATTTTGATTTAGGTATTTTGGGATGCTGAGTCTGAATTTCAACTTTGCTATATCGAAAAAGGGAAGCGTTCTCAGGAAACTGCCGAAACCGCTCGAAAAATAATCTTATTTCACCTTTTTGCTTATATTTTCGAAAATACTAACTTTTGAGAAAAAATAATAAGAAGAAAATAAACTACATCAAATTTCCTATAAAAAAAAACATGTTTGGTTTTTTTTCGTCAGATGGATGGTTTACGCGCTAGGGGACGTTTAAGTTTGACAAAAATTTCAAAATTTTTGTTTATAACTCGAAACCCAATATATAAACTTCTCAAGCCAAAAACCATAAAAATGGAATACCATTCGAAAGCCAACATATTAAGGCACTTTTCGTAGAATTTGCGAACTGCTAGATTTGATGAATACCGCTTCAAATTCGATTATTTTTCAGTGGAAAAATAAATGCAGATTTTATAGCATTTATTTTTCCATAGAAGAATAATCGAATTTGAAGCGGTATTATTTTGGGCCGTAATAGAAATCTCATAACAAGGAAAGTGTTATTCTATTTGAAATTGTATATAGGTTCAGTAAATATGAATCCAATATTAGTTTCACAGATACGGAGGTTGACAAATATCGTTTTTGTTAAAAAGTTCAAGTTTTTGACAAAAGTAATGGAAAATTTCATAATTCTGTGCCACGATCCTGATGAAAAAGCAAATAGGAGCCTTTTGTAGTTTATTTTTTTTTTCTTCAAAAGTTAAAATAGTATTTTCGAAGATATACGCAAAAAAAAAATGAAAAAAAACTGTCTCGAGCAGTTTCGGGCAGTTTTATCGGAACGCATCAATTTTTCGAGGTGGCAAAGTTGACATTCTGATTGAGAAAAAAAACTACTATATTTTTCAAACCACGCTAGTACTGGACTATAGAGCTGTAAGTCGAGAGCAAAACAGCGGATAGGGAAAAGTAGGGAACGAATAAAATTTGTGGTCGAAATACGTATGGATTGTGTTTTGACTACAAATTTTATAATGAGGAATCACACACAATACATACGTGTTTTGACCAGAAAAGATCCCTCCCTTAGCTTCCCCTATCAGCTGGTTTACTCTCGACTGTCAATTGTATGGGGGGTCACAAATGGGACGATGACAGTCGAGATGCAAAATGTGGGGCGTATGTCCTATCTATACCTTATAGCTTTATGGTTATGAGTTTGAGTAAATGTTAGTTTAGTTTCTAGTAAGATGACGACACAACGCTTTATTTCAGTTAAACGACGTATTTTGAAGGTTGTAATATTAACGGCGAAAATTCTTTAACCTGACTTTCGCAAGTGATTGTGTTTAAGTAATAATATAAAAAAAAAATTGGATAGTGATTCGTGAACCGTGAACAAAGAAAACAGAAATAAGAAACATGGCTAGTACTGGAGCAAGAAGGAGAAAACGTAAGGAAATTTTTTTATTGTACCCTTACAAGGGATAAGATATAGTCAAAGTTTATTCAAACATTATTATTATTATTATTTTTAATCTTTCACTTGTATTTAGTTTAATTTATTCAAATAATAATATTATTATTCGTACGGAAAATCAACTTTGACATCAGTAAAACGGCAACTGTTTCCAAATAGTGGTACCTGGAAAATAAATAACATTTGTTTGTTTTAGATTCTTTTCTGATTGTATTTTAAGGCAGATTAGTCATTAACTATTAACTACAATCAAATAGCAATAACTCGGAAACTAAACAATATATAAACATTATGTAAAAAGTCGGTTATACGGAAGCCGAGCTGAGCAGCGGCACGTATTAGTGGCAACTTAGTTCGAGTGATGTGGGTAGTGACTTTTCCTCGTAAACCCAGTCATTATAAAATTATGAGAATCACGTGCTTAAGAGCCAAAAAAAAAAAACATTGTTAACAAAAATTAGGAACTGAGTGAATTGGAGCCGGTTTTACATAAGGGTCGCTGGTCTCATTGTTTTAGAAAACTTGTTCTTCTACATCCAAATACCACCCTACTGTGATAACCTCATACTCGAAAAGGAGGGGACGACACAACTTTGTTTGTTACTTATAGCGCACATTTAGTGAATATTCGGTGTCCACACTTATTTACGTTAGCTGTAAGCTGTTCAGAGGCATGTTTGTGTTCTGTTCGAACAATGGACGCATGCCTAATTGAAGGGAGGTATGCAATGACGAAGTTGTGGGTCAGGTCTCAAAATCAGGTAGCGACAATTAAGCCACTTAGGAGTAGTTGACGTGCTATGCTACACAAGGAGCAAATAGTATTTCTGATTTTCCTGAAGACCAAACTACACATATATGATACTTAAAATTTCGAAGGGGACGCGGGCCCTCATTGCCCACCTTGAGATTAGGTTGCTACCGTGACGTTATCCTGTCGCCGTCATACAAAAAAAGTAATCCTGGCAATTCGGCAAGATCATTCAATTTCGGAATAGGGCAATTAATTAGCACCTAATTCTGTGATATGTCTGATGTAAGTTCTTCGTGGCAAGGGTGTCAGCTTAACGAACGTGATTGTATTTTTTTTTTAGTTCGAATCGGTCAAGAGGGTCTGACAGTCTCGGATGAATCTGTTTTTATAGTAAGTACACGCAGTATAGAGATATGGAAACAGGAAGCGTGAAGTATATCGGCATTTACCTTTTATGTTGATAAAATATTACTGCGTATTTACTCGCATTTTTGCAAGATTTAAAGTCAATTAATTGAGTTTTTGAAGTGGCAACATATACATTGCTTACAAATATGTTTGCTTAGCGAAATTGATAATTATAACGATGTGCCTCAAATAGATTGAGACGATCACTCAGGGTTTGATGACTCAACACTTGACCCAATTAGGAGCAAGCCTATTCGGGAATACCCATTTTAGAGTTGTGGTAGATTGGTTAATATATTATCAATTAAGCGCTCGTGCCCACGGCAGACTTTTTAGTTCGCAGAAAAACTAAATAGTTTAGTCAGAAAAATAGAATACACGGTGTTTTATGAGTCCGCGCACTCAGGGATTACTAAATAGTTTAGTTTGCTGGGTGCGCGGTCTAATAAACCGCCGTGTGTTCTATTTTTCTGACTAAACTATTTAGTTTTTCAGCGAACTAAAAGTTTGCTGTGGGCGCGAGCTCTAAGCACAAGGTTCGAACCTGACCCCGAGCATTTTATTTTAAATTTTACTGCTTGTCGTCAGCGTCTAATTGACTCAGCTTCGAATGAGTATAACGATTTAATAAAAATTGATGGAGTAAAAGGAGGATAAGCTTGATACGTAAAATGGTGATGAAAAATGAAGTCCTCTTCCATACTTTGTATTTCATACTCTGAAATTGGAACTGAGGGATAGTTCGAAAATACTTAGCATACTTAATTGCACTTAACTGAATTAGAATTCATATTTGATTTGTAACATTTATTTAGTAACATACTTTCTATTCTCGAAAATATAATATCAGTTAAGAGCGTGCTTAAGTCATTAATCCTGCTTTATTGCAGATTTCATAGAAATAAGATTCACGTTTTTGATTAAGTCCAGATATGTCTTTATATTTAAAAATAATCACATAAAAGCAGTTATTAAATGAGCACGTATTAGACATGTTCATAATATTTTTGAGCGAAATTTTGATAAACTGCGTTTGAAAGTCCGTGACAAATATAAAATCTAAATATGGCTGTTGAAATGTTGACATACTAACTAAATTATCTTCCATGTTAGACTTCCATTGATATATGACGTCCTTTTTGCTAATATCAACAAATGACACCTCTTGTGGGTGTAGATACTGTCTGTCTGATTTGATATTTTGATTGTCATCTGCCCGATGAATATTGTCGTTTGTAATGCGTGAACAATAAATGAATCTTCGCCAAGAACAACAATTTAACAATACAACCGATTTCCCAATCATAAAAAAAGATACAAAAATACAATCTGAAGATCTTCCAATCTTTTTATCATAGAAACCTGTGCAGTCGCGAAGGAAACCATCTTTGTTACATTATTGTCTTTTTGACGAAATTTCGATTTTTTTTTGTATTTCATTGTATATATATATACATATATATGTATATCATTCATTATTCTGTTAATAATCTATCAATTGATTTTACGCTTATTCAAACAAAACAATTTATTAGAAAATATCTCAAA
This sequence comes from Chloromyia formosa, assembly GCA_964017055.1. Classification (NCBI taxonomy): domain Eukaryota; kingdom Metazoa; phylum Arthropoda; class Insecta; order Diptera; family Stratiomyidae; genus Chloromyia; species Chloromyia formosa. Next base: position 160,966,038 of record OZ024813.1, on the reverse strand, counting down.
AATTTATTGACATTTCCCCATAACGTGAATTTAACTGCAGCCTTTACTCATAGCTTTGATTTTAATTGTAGCTTTTGTATTGTATTTTGTGTAGCTTATCTTAATATGAAGGTAATTATGAATAATCAAAACAAAAAGTTGAAATTATTTAGATAAAGGAAACCAATGAACTAGGCGGATATTTTTTAACGGTGTAGACAACTGTAAAAGGAATTAATCTAATGTGCAGTAACATCAGAAGTTGCGCTACAGGATTACATATTATAAAGAAATGAAAACGTAGAGTCCTTCAATGATAATATTATCCACTTTTCCAGTTAATATATTTCTTTCTTTTATTATGACAACGTTTCGCTATTCATTACAACAACAATAATGAGATGATTAGAAATAGAGAAGTCCGGATGGCGCAACGGTTAGCACGTTCGCCTTCAACGCACTGGGCCCCGGTTCGATTCCGGGGATTTACGTGTCGGACTATGAGCCCACTCAGCTGTTAAATGAGTACCCATTATGGGGTAAATAACTCGGTTGAGCGTGTTGCTGATCACATACCTCTGCACAAAAAAACCGTCACGATCTAGAAAATGAGATGATGCTAACTCATCTCGAGGCCGTGGTTCAAATTGGACTGTTGCGCCAGTTATTTATTTTTATTTATTTAGAAATAGAGAATAAATATTAACTGGTAAAGTGGATAAGATTATCATTGAAGTTTACTGACCAGCGAAAAGAATAATTCAATAGTAGAGTCCTTCGTCCACAATCAGAGGATTTTGTAGTGTCCTATTCCTATGCTTAACCAGTCAATCCGGTATCTACTACTACTACTTCGCTTTTCACAGAAAACAACCAGAGTCCATCACACTGTGAGATTGTTGAACGAGATAACGAAAAGAGATCAGCCTCGAAATAAACTTTGACACGATCCAGCCCAAATTATAAAGCACATGTCCTATAGGCCGCGTTTAGAAGCTGCGGAATCACCTGCGGTTTACAAATTTGCATTGAATTTAAATGAAACAAACCGCTCAACAACGGCAGCCGCCGCGGCTTGCTGAGCGGCGAGATTGCATATAAATTCCATGTAAATTTGTAAACCGCGACGGCTCCCGCAGATTGGCTAAATGCGGCCATAAAGCTAGTCATAATTGGAGCTTTTGATCCTGCGCCTAGCCGTCTAGCGCAGGGGTCGGAAAACTCCGGCCCGTTAGTTAATATTATTTTTGACATCAAACAATTACATAAAAAAAATTATATACATATACATAAATAGTTTAAAATTTGTACAGCATCTATAAATGCGGACATTTACGGAGAAGCCACAGAGCCAAATGACTTCGCTCGAAGATAAAGCTCACAGTGTGTGTGTATGTTTGGAGGGGGGGGGGGGGGTAAACTGATGGCTCTAAAATCCAACTAAGGTTTGCGGAATCCAAGGTGGGTATTCATCTCGCCCAATATGCAGAGGCCAAAACCACCGAGCGCTTGAATGCTCAGCTACCTGGTGGGCGACATCCGAACTAAACTGTTTAAAAAACCACAAATAGAAATAACTGCCCGGATGAAAAGCTAATTATGCTGCAAACTAATAAAAAGTATTAATAATAATAAAATAAATTGTGGTAAAGACAAAAACAAAATTGTGTTTCAAACATAAATATAAAATGCGCTGACAGATATAGTTTTGTCAATTGTCAAAGCACGGAATGATGACAGATTATTGCCTTGGCTCGATGGACTCGGCTCTTTCGTAATTGATATCTAATTTTGGACTTGAAGCCAATGGACGAGGATTAAATACCGCAGGCCAAATGGCCTTCTCGTGAATGCCCACCTTAACGGTGCTACCGCAATACTCGCGAGCTCAGACCAAGTGCTCGCCGAATGGTGGACCCAACCAACTACTGGGCTTCCGGCATTTGCTAACAAGTATTTTATTATTATTTTTTTTTAATGATGAATGTTATTCTTACTCAAAGATTCGATATGCCGGAAAATTCACGTGTCCGGTGGAAGTTGTTTGATATTTAACAAGTACTTGGCATTTGGCGGGTATTTGCTCGGTACTGAGTCGCAAATGATGTGGTACCACCATTAGGACTCCCTTCTCTACTATCATGAATAAATACCAAATTACAAATATAATTTAAATCACTGTCAACTCAGTCCTTGTGTCGACGACTCTATGAATTTTATCATGACGTTACCCCTTGAAACTTCAGCTCACAAGTCCATATTCAAACCTTCCGCCATATTGAAAGTGTTCGGCTTGTAAATCCATTCTCACATTGCTGTGACTCATCTGTTGAAGCTTAAGCGTAGGCAAATCCATTTCCGACCTTCGTATATTGAAACCTAAAGCATTATTGAATACTAAAATCCTTTTGCCGAGGTCGCATTTTTCGCAGCATGTCCTACTTCTTGCAATAATCGTATCCTGATAAAACATCGGTTGTGTATGTGTAAGGTTCTCTATTGCGACCGCAAACATGAGCCGCCCGATCATTATTTGAGGTAAAAAAAGATTCTAGAGAATCTTATCTTCTGTCTGTAGTATCTCTCAGACAACTTGTAGTTTGTATAAGGAATGATACTACTAAAGAGATTAAATTCTGTAATGCCTTTTTTTTTTGTAAACTCCCAGTTTAAAACTCCTCTACAGCTCATATGCATCTGATCATCACGTAACACGTATTTTGCTATCAACCCCCGAGATTGGTCACTTAATAATTTATTGATTTCTTGAGTGATATTAGTTATTCATTCGACGCGTAGAGGCCTACAAAATTGTCTTATTATTGTTAACCTATTTCGATTCCAAGGTAAGCTCTCCAGCAACAAATAATCTTACTATACGAGTATCTTCAATTCAAAAAGACTTCCTCATTTCCCATCTACATTAATCTTTTCGCAATAACGACAGATTTATAACGCTATCTCATCTCTCATTACCATTATTTGTGAATCCGCAAGAACATTTAAATCGCGTACGTTTACTAATATCTTTAAATTGTTCGATTCAATTGTAATGCACAATTCGATTAACTATCAAATCACGTTTGTGGTTCGTCTATTTGTCCTTGGTCAGCTGAGGTCTGAAGCTGTTGATAAATACGAGTATATGTAGTTTCCTCAATCTTTTCGGAATGGAGACCAAGCCAAAAGAAAAGAGCGCCCAAGTGTCTTCCCTAACGTGTCGAAATTTTTAAAAGTAGATTTCTACATAAATGCCAATGGAAATTTTTGAGTTATACCTTATTCATTCAAGAGAGAGAATAGAATTTTGTTAATTATGGAATTAAATTCGAGGAAGTGTTTAAAAAATCAAGAAAGGGATTTTAGTAAATATTTATCAAGGCTGTCCCTTTCAAGAACATTCGCGCTCGGCCATTCACTTAGTGAATTATTCGTACATGTACATACACGTACATACTAAAGTAATTTAATTTAAAACGTTTGAAAAGCGGTAACATAAGATATTGTAAGGTTTTGTTTGGTTCGTAGAAGAAAAAACTGTAATTTTTCCGCTACAAGGAATAACCTAAAATATAACACTGCTTAGTTTTCTAGGATCTATGGCTATGCAAAGAATATTGCGTACAGCAGGAAATCGACAACATGCTTGTCAGAACTCGACTGCTAGCACACATAGTATACTTACATGTTATGCTTTACCAGAAATCATGGTTCAACGTTCGGACATTCCAGGTTCCAAGAGAGTATTCTATGTTTCGTTTGCGTGGTCGTTTTCGTAAATCTGATCGTATCCGAGGCTTGACTTCAGTTTTCTGGACAATTATTTTATTTTCTGGGGACGGGTTGTCGGCCCATCACCTGAGTTTCTGCCTCAACTATATCGCTTACCATACAGGGTACAGCAAGAGTTAGTTAGCAACGTTTTACCGTCACTGATCCAGGGAGCGCCCACGAGGAGGACTCTGGAGAGATCTTTCACTACAAATACAACATTTGGTAAAAATTTCAAGTCTTTAGCTTCATTCCGTCAAAAGTTATCGGGCGAAAACTCAGCCACCAAGGACACATGAAAGTCCGCCAAGGCTGTGCTATCGCATCAAAGAGTCAACCAGGAGGGGGCCTAAAATCACATGGCGTCGATCTGTGGCAAAAGAGTGTAAGGCGCTGGGTAAGTCGTTTGGGGAGTTGCGCCTCATTACCCAGAATAGAGTACGATGGAGCGCAGGAGGGGTTGACGCGCTAGGCCTCTTACCGCATTGCGCGTTAACTACTCCTGAACATATAACCAGTTTCAGCTGATGATTTAGCCGCATTCTACGAAACGTCGGGAAAGGCGGTGGCTTATTCATACGCACCCACACCACAGGAGAAGAAAAAACAAATCATCATGGTCTTGGCGGGATTCGAACCGATTGAATGACATCGAAATGACGCCTCAACGCACTGTGTCAACGGTTCCCTAAATGACCGCAACGAAACGAAAATTTTGGTCTCAAGTTCGTCGTAGTCAGATAAAATTTAATCTAATACAAAGCCCTAAGTACACATATTTGTATTTCGTACGGTCCTAATACCTTCACCCTTTATATGCCCTAATGGAAAAGGTTTTTTTTTCTTCCAATGGATCAGAATATACCTATACATCAAGTAAATCCCACTAATTTGAGTATTTTTTTTTGTTTTCATTTTTATTTCCTCATCACGACCGTCCGGTGCTCACGTATGTCCAATTAGGTAACCTAATCAGGTGTATATCAAAAACGCCCCGGCAAGCGTTAGAGCTCACGTTCATTTTTATTAGGAAATTTGAAAAAATCATTCATGTCAGCGGCATTTCTATCTGATTCAAGCTCTGGAACTAACAGTATCGGTGAAGTACTTGGAGTAGTAGAACTTCTGTCGCGATTATTCAATCTGTGGGTGTTTCACAGAACTTTGGGGATGATTCGTAACATATTCTGGTTCCATCGATTTCCACACTATAGTCAGCCAGTCATGTGCCGTGACATTCACATGTTCCGGTTCGGATAGGGTCTAATGGGGCGTCAATAGTAGCTGGAATCAATCAATGGGTATTGATCACTACATTGACGATTTAGCGGTCAAATGATAAACCGATAATTTAACAAAGAAAACGATCGTCACAACTTGTTAATGTTTACGTATATTGAATAACTTGTTATTTCTAGCATTGAACTTGACATAAAAGAGTTTTCTTCGGCATTGGAGGTATCTCATTGAAGCGCCTTTATTCGCGTAATACCATGACAGTAGTAGCTGTAGCACGCTTTGTTGTGGGGGCGGTCGAACACAGCACAATCTACAAGCAACAGCAGAAAAGAAGGGAAAATTTTGTAAGTGAACCATAATGTTTTACCGGCTTGACTCGTAAGCCGACAATGCACTTGACAAATTCATTTGGTATGTAACGCGCGCGAGCTCTAGTGCTCGTACTAGCACTTGAAATGAATGCATCTGAAATTGAGCGGATCTTGTCTAACAATATAATGAAATGAGCATAAGTGCAAAATTAGAATAGTTTTAGTTTGGACTTTATTTTTAGACGTAACTATTTACTGTATTATATTATTGTTAGTGTGGGTGTGTGTCTTTGGAGAGCAACAATTAGATATTGTGGATGTTTAAATTTACAGGAAATTGATGACAGTGCTGAACTTATATGAACACCTAGATGTTCACGGATATTGCAAGCTAATTTTCTTATTGGGACCAATTTGTAGAAACGATGTAATGTTGTTGATGCATATATGTTATTAATTGCCTTGACCCCTCCAGGGGCATGGGCACGTCAACATCTCTAGCATTTCTATGCCTTGTTGACGTTTCGATGGCATATCTACTTTTCGAAAGTATAGTTGCTACAATGCAACTCCTATCCGCGTCATCTTTATACTGACAAGCTCGGAGCACTGTGTAGGTTCTATTAGTACCTGTAACGGACAACACAAACAGGGGAAGTAAAAATGGGGAATAAAAAAAAGATAGTCGATAAGGATGGAATGGTTGGCGGACGGATCAGACGCCCACGTGGTTGCAAGTGGGTCCGGGTGTAATGGGACCCTTGGCCTCTGGTTTCGTACCACCAACAGATCACTACTCATCAGGTGCTGCTTCGATCTGCTGGTGGGAGCAGCACTACCAGATCATAATATGGTTCATTACAGGTGGTTAATTACATACCCACAGGCAATTTTTGATCGCGCCGAGATTTGAACTCCGAGCTCTAGATTAGTATTGTAGAGCGATGACCGAACGACCACGGCCACTGAGCGCGACGATCCATGCCGAAAAATTCCGGTTCACACTTCCAAGAGCAAACGATAAATCCAGCATGCAAAAATTGAAGAAATATTCCAAATGCTAATCCGGAACCCTTACTGTAGCATCTGTAATGAACCATGTTCTGGTCTGGTTGTGCTGCTTCCACCGGCAGATCTATGGCAGCACCTGATGAGTAAGGATCTGTCGGTAGTACGAAACCAAGGGCCGAGGGCCCCATTACGCCTGGACCCCAATGTGAGCGAGAGGGCAACTAAGCCGTCCGCCAACCATTCCATCCTTATCATCTAATTTTTTTATTCCAAATTTTAACCTCCTCTGTTTGTGTTGTCTTCCCCAGGCCTATGAATTTTTGTTACTACGTAAAGGACAGGGGCAACGAGCGGGGATAACCCCGCCCACGTCTGCTGAACTGAGCTACAGCAAGCATAGGCCGCTGCTTAACTCGCTGAGGATCATTTTTCTTCGCCAGATGGCACAGCCCGACCTTCACGGTCAATTAAGCTACCTTAGGCTCCGTCCCCATGGGCATCGTCGGATGCCCATTAAACCGTCCGTTACATATTTGGCGCCCAACGTGGGGCCCGAACCCACGACCCTAAGATTAGGAGTCTCATGCTCTACCGACTGAGCTAGCCGGGCATAGGCCGCTGCTTAGCTCGTTCAGGAGCCTTTTTCTTTGCCAGATGGCACAGCCCGACCTTCACGGTCAATTAAGCTACCTTAGGCTCCGTCTCCACGGGCATCTTCGGATGCCCACCAAACCGACCGTTACACCGTAGCACCTGATGAGTGGTTCTTTACGGACGAAACCGGGATTCCATATTAGGGGGATTTTTCAGCGCCTGGGGGTGATCATCGTCTTAAGACCGATTAATATCTTATTTTATACATTCATTCAACGTAATTCCTAGTAAATCATACTATTTTTTGCCATTATTCTGAATTCCAATCTTATTGAACTACACAAGTAATTAGTAGAAATTTTCATATACATGCTAGTGCTTAAATAGAACACTTCTCTGACTCTATCGTAATTTTCCTTTAGTTATGCAAATAATTATATGATGCCAGTTCTCCGAGAAAATATCATAAAACCACAAAGCCCAGTATAATTTGATTTGATACAATGTAAGATGTGTTTATGTAAACTATATAGTACTTATTCCTTTTGTTAAAATGTAGCAGTTCACTTTCTAGTTTGTGTTTCAGTTCTTTATTTTTTCTATTGACGTTTCGTTTTCAGCACTTACAAGTATACAAAATAAACATAATTTTAACATAAAAAAGTGTTTGAACTGTCAGAAGACATAACAAAAATCAACATAGACAAAACTTATAATTTAGTGTTAGTTGACATTTCATACAAATAATAGAAAATAACTATAACAATTTTGACATATTGTAAATACATATACTTGTTTTAACAAATACTTCTTTTACAAAAATAAAATATAGAAAGACAAAAAATTAACAATGGGAACAAACTCAGCGTAATTGCTGCAGACAAATACATATTTACAATACTTATTTTTATACCCTAGACTTTTAGTATAGGGTATATTGTTTTTGTCACGACGGAAATATGTAACACCTTAAAGGAGGCTCCGGAGGTATAGCAATGTATATATATAAATGATCAGGGTCACCTCCTGATTCGATTTAGCCATGTCTGTCTGTCTGTCTGTCTGTCTGTCTGTCTGTCCGTCTGTCTGTCTGTCTGTCCGTCTGTCCGTCTGTCTGTCCGTTCGCACGATAACTTTCGATAGAATAAAGCTAGAGCCTTGAAATTTCGGTCAAATATTGGTAGTGTAATCTAGTTGGATGGTATTGAAAATGGGCATGATCAGGCCAAGAGAACGCCTACCTCCCCTACATATGTAAAATACATAAATGTATCTATAACTCCCGATTAAATAAACGTGAAAAGCTCTAGCTTAGGTAGATTACTCATGAGGGTAATCTTATACTCTCCTGGGAAAATAAAATCAATCAGTTGGAAACTAACGGTAGTTTTCTTACAAAGAACCCCGTACTACCCTAATTTTCAGGTTTTTTGTATATAACTCCTGAACCAATTGACGTAGGCACCTGATTTTTGGCGTGTAACCTTGAAGTGAGAAGCTGCTTAAGGTTTTGTAAGTTGGGCATAATCAGATCAAAGGAACGCCTACCTCCCCTACAAATTTCAAAAAATTAAATATTCCCTTAATTACGATAACTTTCGAAAAAATTATACTAGCAAGTTGAAAATTTGACAAAATGTTGCTAGTAAGACCTACTTTGTTGGTATTGAAAATGGGCAAGATCCGACCCAAGGAACCCCCACCTCCCCTACAAATGAAACTTCAAATAAGCGATAACTTTTGATAGAATGAAGCTAGCAACTTGAAAACTGCGACAAATATTTGTAGAATGGGTCAGTTAATTGATTTTGAGAATGGTCAAGATCCCACTGAATGAGTGCCAAACTCCCCTATGAACTGGCCATATAGGAGACCCACTTCTAGTACATATGGTCGTTGCCAATTGGGACTTTTGGTATCACCACTAGGTCTGTACAAGTCTAGGGTATATACGCTTCGGACTTATTTTTTTTTATTTTATTACTTTTAATTCTTTATAGGAGCGTTCTTTTTGTACAGTTGAGCAGAGTAGAATAGTGCACAGTGTTCGTGCGGCTCGCTGTTTTAGTTTCAAGTGCAGATCCAAGTGCACTTTTTAGTCTAGTGTTTATCAGCACTCATGAACGAGCACGACCAAACTTCCATCGAACCATCAATTTCATAGAACGTGTGGAAAAAAAATTCCCCCTATTTCCACCGTTCTATGATATTTGTTGGTTCGATGGAAGTTTGGTGGTGGTTGTGCTCGTTCATGGGTGGCAACCTTAAGCTGATTGGTTAATAAATGCCGTAAAGTAAGACCTAAAAAGCTTTCGGTTTTTGTGTCTTGTAACTAATGCAGGCCTATTCGATTGTTCATTTCAGATTCACCTTCTAAAGGTGCGTTTAGATTTAGCGAAACCACTAGCGAAACTGTTGCGCGAGGAAACTCACCCGAAATTCACCCGTGGCCAGTCTGACAGTTTTGGGTGAGGAACACATTCACACTACGCGCAATTTCGCCTCGCGCGTCAGTTTCGCGAGTAGTTTCGCTAAATTTAAATGCACCTTAATATTTTGTATATGAAGATTATTTTTGTAAGTTTGTCGTGGAAAAAGGGCGATTGTCGCCAAATGCAGGAGTACTCGTATATTTGGCGAGCGTGAATAGATAGTAAGGGTTTCCGCGACCGCATACAGTAAAACCCCATTTAACCGAACCCCAGGGTGTGGCGTCATTTTGGATAATGAAATTTTTCATAAGGAGCATACAGTAAAACCCCGATTAACCGAACCAAGAGGGCGGTGGGGGCGTTACGTTAGCTACCGACTGCATAATGTTTTACATATGGTAAAATCTAACTTAAGCCGGCCACGGACTATCGAACCCGACTTCAAGCACGAACATGGTACAAGTGTACAATTTTCTTCAGATTGATGTAAAGTGCGTGTGCGTCTTGAGTCATTCGGAGGATACTTGCACCTTATTCGAGTTTGAGTTCGTGTTCGACAGTGCGTGGCCTGCTTAAATTGGATTTTACCATATGTAAAACATTATGCAGTCGGTAAGGCCGGTGTCATCTCGGCTTACGGAATTTACGGGCAATCCGTGGAAACTATTTATCTATACTTATCGATCTTCTTCTTCTACATATATAAAAATGAAGTGTATGTTTGTTCGCTTTTAGCGGCCAAGCGACTTGATCGATTTCCACGAAAATTCTATAAACACATTCGTAAGTGAGCGTCAATAAAATATTCTCCAAACTGAACGATTAGTGTCAAAACCATGGGGTTTTATGACACTCTCAAAACTCGCCACCCTTCCTCTTTCCCCCTTCCCCCAACTACCGCGACTAAGTGACCGTGGAAAAAATGTCCAAAATGAACAAGATTAGTGTCGAATCAATAGTTTTCGAACACTGTTCGTGTTCGGTATAATCTTCTCTGCGAGCTTGATAAAATGACGTAATTTTAACGTTTGTTTTTGCCAACTTTAACCCTATACGGCCGCCAAACCCACTCTTGGAGGTTTGCCAGACTTCTCATTTTCGTATTCTTGCATTATAAAGAAACGATCGCGAAAGTTCTAGCCTTGGAACTTATAACGCAACCAAACCACACCGATTTGCCCTAACCTCTAGGGGGGCAAAGCGGGTGAACTATTCCATGTGGCTTAGTTGACGTTTCGTTGGCATAAACCATAACTCCCCCTGAGATACCGGTTGCCCAGCTCTCAACTATTATGCCCATCTATAATTTGAGTAGTTTTTGTACCTACTTTGTACATACTTTCTTTTTCATCTGGGTGTTTCGCCAAAATGGTCTTTGGCTATATTTTGCCAAAACTCCACTACTCATTGCTTGAACCATGGGCGCATACATGTTCCACCCAATTCATGTCAGAATGCCCAGAAGTGACTAGTCTTCACATATGAATCTCCTAAGCTAAATAGCCAACAGACCATGTCTAGTAACTTACCAGTAGACAACCGGCAACAAACTACAGTGAATGGGTTCGAGTTTGCTTGCATAGTTGCATTTCAATCCAAATACATTATTCACATTCTAACACTGTAATATTAATAAGTTTGCATTGAATTTGTCTGGGTGGACGGATTTATAAGAATGCGAGCACCGAAGATGTTGCTATTTAGCGAGTTTTATGTTAAAAAATTATAAAAATATTTAACCGCAAAGTCCATGAATCTTATAATTTAAAATTAAAAACACCTTATTGACTTTGCTATTATTCAAATTTATTTTACAATAAATTTATTGTAATTATCTCGAATACATTTCGACTATTGTCATCCTTAGCGAGTACATTTACACTAGATTCAAATCGTTAACATGACTCTATTTATATTAAATGTGAAAAAATTGTATGTAGAAATGAATGTAGAAATAACGGAAAGTTACTGTAATGGTTTTTATTACATTAATATTAAAAGCTCAAAATTTTATATAGAAATTAATGTGAAAATAACGGAAAGTTACTGTAGTTTTTTTATTACATTAAAAGTGAAAAAAATGTAAGAAAGATTAATATAAAATAAATAAAGTTTTTTCATATTATACGAGTACATTTGAATAGTGGTGTCCGTTGACTGGTGTTATATTAAAATAATACATTTGAATTGTGGTGACCGAATCGGAGCTTCTAGCGTATTCATCAAAGTCTTGCTGTTAATATTAATATAAATGCTTTCATACGCGTCCAGTTTGTGTGTTTGATTCACCTGTTTTTCAAATGTCGATTTTCCATACTCCAGTTGAGGTGATTATGCTCCAACGCGAGTAGGGCGACGCACAGTGTTTCAAAGTCGAGTAAAAAGTGGCGAAATATCAAGGAGGTGTTGGATTCGACTGAAAATTCGTGTACGGGGGTTTTTAAGGGTGCTGATAATGAATCTGGAAACCAAATTTCAAAATTGAAAATAACGGATATCTTTTCCAGGAAAATAGTCAAATTCAATTTAAAATAATAAATAAATACATACATAGCAAAGATTTCGAGTAGCTTAATTCAATTTATTATTATAAATATACAGTACAAGATACTTAAGGACAGATGTCATGACAATTCATTTATTAGGACTCGTCGGTAAAGATAGTTTTAGCGATTCAGTAAGTCGATACGCTCGAATCATTATTATCAGCACATGGAGAACCATCGGAAGACATCAACATTTTTATTGCTTCATGCGATAAGCTTTTGTTTCTTTTGGGTGCTATTTTCCTTGCGCTAGACACAACAGGATCTGAAGATACCATTAGCCAGTGAAACACGTCCTCCATAGTTTTTTCGCGTGATGATGTTATTTAATTTTTTTCTCACCGTAATAGTAATAGCTGTATTTAGCCAACCTGCATTACTTTTATAAAATTTTGCAGTTGTTCTTTTAGTCAATTGCCATTTTGATCTTATTCTGCTCACAAGCCTTTTTAATAAGGGTTGCTCATTTGGGTGAATTTCGAAGGGAATTCCAGTCTTTGAAAGCAATTTGTTTTCCACATTTGCAAGTATCTCATTCGCAGTTAATTGCAAGTCGCCCTTAATCATCTGGAAAAACTCCTTTCGAGTACATACTACTTGCCCGGTATCTGATCCTTCATATTTGAAAGTCAAATAATGTAAATAAAACATAAAAATAATAAATTTATAAAATTAATACGAAATTCCTTTTGGGTTGATTGCAATTGCCAGAGGCAGATAGGGGCAGCTGATTTTCAAAACATTCGATAGAAAACAATATTACCTAGCTACCCCATTCGGAAAAAAAGCTGCCACTTCAATATTGTATGGATATTAACACAATACAAAAATATCAATTTTTTGGATTTTGTCACAGTTTTCTGGATTCTGAAACACTGTGCGACGGTTGATTTAGTCAGCTGACCTTTATTAATAGAAATCAAATGTTCCTGAAGCCGCGTTTGAGTCGAGTCGAAAGTTTTTTATGTGCTCTTCAATTTTGCCTCAGCAAGTTTTTTGTTAGGATTAATAGTTGCCGAGATAAAAGCGAAAAAACTAAAAAAAAAACTTTTTTAACCCCTATTACATCTTGCGCGACGGTCGGGTCGGTGAGGACTTTTAGTATGATATACTTCTAGTATCAACCAACATTCATGCTAAGTTTCAAGATTTCTTGAATTTTTCCACCCGATTTTCACCCGTCACCTGGAAATGCAATACGGAATCTGAAGAAGATTTTATAAATGGTTATAACTTGCCGCCTGTTCAAGGTACAACAGTGAATTTCATACTCATTTTGGGGCAAATTTTATTATCTTTAACTTTTTCTTTGGCAACTTTTTTAACCAATAAATGATGAACAACTTTTTTGTCCATTAAATGAAAAAAAAGCTTAAAAATCGTAAAAAAAAATATTTTTTTTTAATTACCGAAATTGAAAAGCATACTCGTATATCTCTTAAACTATAAGATATACTAAATAATAATTTAAAACGAGCTTATAGAAAATTTTGTGCTCTTTAATTTCATCATTTAAACTTTTTTTTCTACGATGAACGACTTCTGAGATACATATATGCGAAAAACTGAAAAATGGCAACTTCTTTGCTCCGTCATTTTCCACACTTCGTATGTCTGGAGCTTTTAGTCTACTAGTCCAAACAAAATCCAATTGTTCATTTTTCTTTTACCGGCATTTCTATCTAGAAAGTTACATATTTCAAAATCCCCTTGACAGTAAAATTGATAAGGTTCCGTCAGAGCTTCAACTGGTAATAGATTGACCACAACGGGAAGCAGCAACATTTCCCGACTTGTCGCAGTTATGCGGCAAAATGGGCAGGAAAAACATTGTCCGAAACCGGTTTATGCTAACGAAACGTCAACTAAGCCACATGGGAATAATTGATAGGCTATGCCCCACTAGGTGTTAGGGCGAATAGTAAGTGAGTACTGTAAAATTTAAAAATATTGGCCCTTTGCTGGAAAAGTTTACCGACTCCTGTTTTAGAATATTGAGCACATTTTTATAGTCTTTACGAATTTGATAGGGTATATAAACCCCATTTCCAAGGGGCATGGGCGCGTCAACATCTCCAGCTTTTCGATAGCATATCTATTTTTTGGAAGTGCAGCTGCTAGCATGCACTTCCTATCCGCGCCGTCTTTATACTGACAAGCTCGGAGCACTGTGAGAGTTCTATTAGTATCCACAGGCAGTTTTTTATCGCGCCGAGATTTGAACTCCGAACTCTAGATTAGTATCGTAGAGCGGTGACCGAACGACCAAGGCCATGGAGCGCGAACATATAAACTACGAGTAGATGAAGCTTTGCCCGTCTGTTTGTCTGTCCGTCTGTTTCTATGCAAACTAGTCAGTATTCAAACTATCGAGCTAAAATATTGTACAAAGTCTTCTTTCTACTGCATGCTGTACATATGTATGTCGGAATCAACGGAATTGGAGCACTGCGTCCTACAGCTTTCATAGGAACGATGGGTCCAAAAGTGTGTGTTTGTGAGAAAAACTTTTTTGTTTCTAAAAATATCTTAACCAAATTTCATATTTTTCAATAGTATCTCTTGCAAAACTACATTTTCGAAACTAGTTGAAATCGGACCACTATATCATGTAGCTGCCATAAGAATGACCGGTGAAAAAAAAAAATTTTGTCAGTAAAACTGTTTTATTTCTAAAGATATCTTTACCAAATTTCAAATTTGGCTACTGCCAAATCAAATTCTCAAAATCAATTTAAGCCAGGGGCAATTCGGATAATGGAGACATTTGGTATTTCGAACCCCTTAAATTTAGCACCTAAAATACATTTACAAATGAAATATGTACATACATTATTTTCAAAGAAACAAATTTACTTCAATATAAAGTAAATAAAAAAAATATTTCTCATACAATAAATATTTTCATCACATTTCAATCAGCTCACAATATTGACTAATGAAAAAATCATGAATTCGAGTTTGTCGGGTCTTTCCTTGGCAAAGCTGAATAGCATTCTCTTTTAACGGTCGTGATGCAACACGTTCTTGACAAGATGCATTATTTTGTTTCGCCCATTCTAAAGATCTTGTTAATGTCTGTACAGCTTCCTCATATTTTACCGATACTCTTTCTTTTATTAATATCAACAATTTCGCTTTCTTCTTCAGATTCGGTTGAAATTTGAATTGCTTCTTTAGCTATCTATTGTTCGATGTCATTTCACACAATTTATTCTGTGGTTAACTGCTGGAGTGTGTCTTGTATGTAGATAATTATCCCAGTTTCTAATTTTGTACTGCGAACCTACTCAGCTAGAGACACTTTATCTTCGGACTCCCATTCAGATTCATTTAGCAACACACGCCAACACTTTTCAACACTCTCTTTTAGTTTATGTCATGAGGTAGCAAGAAAAAATACAGCATTTTGGGAGATACCGCCTTTAAGTATTTACTGATTTCAGCTTGCTAATATGTGAGAGAAAAGACTTCTTTTATAAAAGATTCGAATGACATTGCTGTCCATGGGCTGTAACACTGCTGTACAATTTGACGGAAGGAATATCGTAGTTTTTTGCTGGTCTGTAGATCTAAGTTCCCTTTCATCAGAGTGGCATGGTGCATTATCAACCACTAGTAATGTTTTCATCGGAAGGTTTTTTCTACTCACTCATTCTCTAACCTGTGGAACGAAAGATTCATGAAAACAGGATTGAAAAATTTCCGATTTCATCCACGCCATTCGCCTGGCTTTGAACTCCACTGGTAATGATACATGTTTAAAACATCGCCGATTCTGTGATTTTCCAATCACGAGCAATATCAATTTATGTCTGCCAGATGAATTGGTGCACGATAAAAATGTAAATCGCTCTTTTGCTTGTTTTTCTACAAGGAACTGTCTTTTCTTTGCTATGCACCAATGTCTTATTTGGGAAGAGCTTCCAGAAAAGGGCAGAATCGTCTGTGTTATAAATTCGTCTTAATAAGTCTTCAACAAGCTTCTCGAACTATATAATGGCCCCTTAGAAATATTTGTCGATACGTATAATTAGCCAATTTGGGAAAACGGGGGTTCGGTTAATCGAGATAATACGTGATTAATATTAGTGGGGTTTTTTCCTTCCTTAAACATCAGTAAAGTACCGTGCATTTTTTTAAATACTGTTTCAATATTGTGCACCAAATACAAACAATTGGTTATTGTTTTTCTTTGAATAGATTCTCTTAATAAATACACACCTGCCACTAGGTACACTTCTCTACTCGGGGATCCCCCAACCGATAATAGAAGTTCACAATAGATGCAGAACTTCTCGGATCTACTCGTAAATTATCATTTCATGTGGCTTAAGTTGGCGCTTACCTTTTCCAACATCATTTCGCTTTGAGTGAATGCTCGCTTTGTCGGCGGAAAAATAAAACCGACGAAAACATCGCACAAAAGGTGGTGGTCACTATGGGTTTTCCCCGCTTTCAACATTGCAACTTACTTCAACCGACTTTTTATACCAACGAATTTAGCTACTTCATTGTAACGCGAATTGAAAAAAAAAATACATATGAAAACAAAACCAACGCCATTCAACGCTCAATGTGCTGCACACAATGTGCACACAACGTGCATTCGAGCGGCATACTTTAAGTAACGAAAAAAGTTTGTAGCTACCGGAGCAATCCAAACTAAAACCATTGACGAAGTTACCTTGATACTATCCATACAATTCAACAATCTTGTACAAGTATCTTTTCTGCTCGCGCTATCTTTCATCATAATAAACGTACACTCAATTCAGTATGAGCGGTGTGCGCATAGTGATCTGTCGTACTATTACTAACTTCCTATCGCTTTATTGGGCGCTTGTTGTTCCGCACATTATTTTTCTGAGATATCGACATCGGGTCATTTGTATAATAAAGCGACTGATAGCGCGTATATAGTGGCGAATTCGTAACGGTCGTTAATATTCGTAATAAAAAACAGGCAAAAACCATTTTGTATATACATATAACAAAAATGTGAACTGTAGGTGCTGTCTAATATGATGTTGGAGATCCGGGATAGAGTTTGCATTACCCTTCCTCGAAATAGGAATAAAACAGTTCAAAATAAATAAAAATAATAAATGTGTGTCTGCAGCAAATCTCCTAAAAAAATTTAATATACACATACTCGTGTGTACCCTGATTTTTTAACCATAACGCGTAATTGTATTGTTATTATTGCTATCGCGTAATCTTGCACGACAATCAGAATGGTGTGAAAGACGCTTTTTTAGATTATCGAGATTATAACAATATATGACCGTGTGTTGCTAAACAGCCGCCTTCAGTACTCGATACTTCATCAAACCGTTTAGACTCTCCCGACAATTCGAAGCCACTTTAACCGAGTCTCGACTTTGGTGTTTCATGAAAGAATTTTTCCCACAAAAAAATAAGAAAGTTTAGTCGAAGAGTACTCGTACAGCACTACATTTCCATAAAAAAAAATATTTAAATAAATAAACATCTTAACAAAATCTGACTGAAAAGATAAATTCAGTTCAAGTGAATATTTTGTTAAACACAAAATTGAAGACGTGATAACCAATTTGAAATCCTTTTCCGTGTTTTTGAATTTTTAACGAAATAGTTCAAAGTGATTGTTGCACCGATAAAATAAAATTGAATTCAATTCAATTTTTGCAAGTTTTAATTGATTTTGAGTCAATTCTCAATTAACGTGTTTGTTTCGTTAGTGATTCTTTTAAAAATAAAAATGGCAAAATGCATCCATTAATGACTAGCTGATATTTAATCAACCGCTATTCTGCAAATAATAGATAAAGTCTGTTCTAAGTGATATTCGTTGGTGTTGTTTTTGTTTAATACATTCTTCAGTTTTTTTAATTGGAATATAAAAAAGCCTAACCGGAAACGACAAGTAAGCTTGTTTTTGTATTCGTTTAAAATTTTTCCCCGTTTTGGTTAATTGTTGTTTACCCAAGATAAAAATAAATTTATATGTAATTAATTTATTGTCAAAATGAAAAACCAGTCAACCGATTTTTCCTGTTTTCGCGTGACTGTAGTAAAAATAGCATCCCTAAAATTGATTTTTTTGCTTGATATATTATATAGCAACCGCTGCCACTCTGAGGAAAATTCCAAATTAGTTTATTCTTGAATGATGATTCCGGAAGATTGTCATTGATTGGGTTGGCGAATCGAACAAGTGGTCTACAAGTATAGGAAAGGATACTGAATATTCTTATAGGCGGACGAGAATCTTATAGAAATAACTGTGGATAATTTAAAATGCTGATGAGAATCTGTAGGAAAAACTGACGATATTCCTACAGGAAATCTGAAGATTTTCTACAGCACTTTAGATTATCGTCAGTGAATTTTGCAGATTTTCGTCAGCACTTCAGGTTACCATCAGCTATTCCTTCGGATTCTTGTCACCGCTTCAAATTATCGCCAGTTATTCTTATAGATTTTCGTCAGTTTTCCTGCAAGTTAAATCTTCAATTTATCCTAAAAAATTCTCGTCTGTTCTTCCTATTGGAATATCATCAGTTAAACTGATAGTGAATGGGCTCCTTAGAGAGTACTTTATATTACTTGCTGTTACCGTGACTCAGGCATTGTTAATTATTAAGATTAATATGCATGGCCATTTTTTGAGCAAATTTCGTTATACAGTCACTATGTGTAACATACGGGTACCGATTTCTAATAAAAATATTAAAATTTATCTTTTATTCAGGAGTTTGCTGCAAAAAAAGGTAGCTCCATTTCTGTCAATGTTTTTGTCGAATTCCCAAAAACGTCTGGAAAATTGAAATTTAAAATTATACAAAAGTGGGAAATTTTGTAGATTTGCTCACTTGTTCTGCATGTTATGATCATATTTTTACTCAATAGAATATTGTGCAATGGTTTTCCAAAGGTTTTTTCGTGATTTGCCAAAAATTTAACAAAAATGGAGCTACTTCTTTTTTGCAGTAGCATTTAATTAGTTTTTCTGATTTTTAAAAGCGTATTTTCCATTAGAACCCATTTCTTCAATCACTTTCCGTCCATCGAGTCATTTTTGGCATTACCAACATTGACTTTGAATAATACAGTGCTAGAAAAAAAAAGCTGTTGAAACTATTTTATTTCGTTTTTCGTAAAAATTCTTCGAAGTAGTTAAAGTGATGGTGTTTTATTGGCACAGGTTATAACAATGGGTGTGTATCCTGTCTAGAAATAGTGAACATTTTGGAAGAAGTTCACTCATTTGATGTTAAAAGCGTAATAAGCAGAAAAGTGCAGAGAAAATCGAAATATTTGTAAAATAAGTAAAAGATGCGGATGGAAGTTCCGGGAAATGGGCGCAACCGAGGGAGCTTTAGTCGGTCAAGAAAAAAAGACCCTAGCTGAATCCATTCGTTACAAAGCCATCCGAACTGATTCCAAACTTCATCTTGCCTTAGAAACGATCTAGTTTTAGCAACCGGTATGCAAATCTCATGAAGTTTAATAAGAAATAGGCTAGCGAAAGCTGGCTTTCGTAGGTGGAAGCCAGTCGGTAAGCCAGACATTCCATTAAAACATTAGGCTAAAACGTTTGAAATGGGTTCAGGGCTACTTAATGAATTAGCCTAGCCATAAAGTAGTTTCCTAAAGCAAATTGTGGTGTAGTTTTTTTTTCATTTATGTTATTTTAGGTTTGTGGAATTTGAGTTATAGCTGGAAAAGAACAGCAAAAACACGTTTTTCTTTTTTTTGAAAATATTTTGATAACAGTTGATCCTCCCAAAAAACTTGTTGGTACAAAATGAGAGATCTGAAACAGTTTTCGAGATATTCTCACTTAAAAAAAGACTATTTTTCATGCTGGTTTTCTGATGTCTTTTACCGAATATAGGAAAAACTACACATATACAGACCAAAAGCTGATGTCATTTTGAAAGTAAAATAAGTTATCTAAAATTTAATGCAAAAGTCAGCTTCTCACGTCTAAGTTGTTCTGAAAAATAGCTTTTTAAACATTGGAATCCTTTTCCAAAAAATGAAAAATCTTCGTTGTGTCCGGTTTGCCTAAAACAAATTGTGGTTTAGTTTAGATTTTTTTCTTCGCTTACGTTATTTGGGGTGCTGATTACGAATCTGAGGTTCGCTACCATTTTTTTTTATGGAATTGAGGTTATAGCAAAAAAAAACACCTTTATTTTGAAAATATTTTTAAATTTAGTGAAAAAACATTCTGAGATAAAATGAAAGATCTTGAATAGATAAATAAAAAAGGTTATGGCAACTTTTTCCGTATCTTCAATAGTTCTCGAGATATTCGCACTTGAAAAAGGCTGAAAAGAAAAAATCTCCGTTATCTGATGTATTTTTTAAGTGAGAATATATCGAAAACTACAATATTAAAGATACGAAAAAAGAAAGCGAATCTTTTTGGTTGAGCTGTTTATAAACTTTGATTTTGTTGTTGTTATTTATTTATAACTCCAATTCCACAAAAAAAATGTGGTAGATAAGAGCTGCACCACAATTTGCTTTAGGTCAGCTCCTATAAGCAAGTGATGATTCGGCTATATGTTTATTATATCTTCTGTATCTATAAAATCGATTGTGTGTATGTACGAACGCTTATACTCTCTAAACCGCTGCACAAAATGACATGAAAATTTGTACAATAATTCATTATGTCACTACGCAGTAGTCTGAAGTGTAAATTCTTAATAGCTGTCTTTTGAAAATGCGCTGTAGACTTTGCGCTGCTACTTCACACTTCACACTTCACTTCACTTCGATAATGGATCGCTAACATAATGTTAATTAATAGTTAACATATTGTTAATGGACTGTTAACATTCTGTTAACATACTGTTAATGCACTATTAACAGGATGTTAATATACTACAATATTGTATTAACATATTATTAATACTACATAATAATACTTGATACATACTGATAATGCACTGTTAATATTCTGTTAACAAACTGTTAAGAATCTGGCGCTTCCAAAACCAATCCCCCGGGATTACTGACCGTGAAAAAATGCCCAAAATGATGAAAATTTTGAGTGTAGCGAACCCTAGATGAAGGAGCGAGCGAAGTGAAATCCACGCGACATCTAGTTTCTGAGAAAATGCGGATTCTACAAATAGTAAATAGAAAGTAGTTACGAGCAGATATTCAATTTTATAGTTAAATGCTTACGCATCAAACCCTTCATGACTCAAATTTTTAAAATGATTCATTCTTTGGGAATTTATTACTCAACAAGTTTTCATTGTTTTGGATTATATGATATTTTTCTATTGAAATAAAGTCAAGTTTGTCTCTTCAGTGCAGTATTAGCAACTATACATATATTTAGTATAGTTTTTGAGCTGCTCGTTAAATTCCTTATGATTCCAGAATAAGTCGGGTTTATGTGACATAGGTATACTCGTAATTGCGTTTCTATTTAGGGGACACATTTATTTTACGGTTTTAAAATGATAATTAAATCTGAAAATGATTCATGAAAGTGAAGGTGTTTTTCTGTACACGATTTTTTTTTTAAAATATGTTCCCCAGGTTTTCCCTCTTTAAAACGGATTGATTTTTCGTGTGAACAATTACATACGACTTATGAGCTGTCGTATACAATTGTTTTCATTTTATTTAATATTTTTTTTATGTTCATACCATGAAAATATTTATAAAATATGTAATGACCATTAATTGTGTTAATTGCTTTGACCCCTCCAGGGGCAGGGGTAGTTTTTCTGGGATTCTACCGAAAGTTCACTTCGTATTTACGAGCATTTTTGGTAGTAGTAGTTCTCTGAGCTCCACTACAAAAATAGGAGATAAAAAGATATCCTGGATAATTAGTATCTTTCACAATTCAAAGCGGTAAACTTGATAAAAAATGACGTAATTTTAACGTTTTTTTTAGAAAATTTTAACGCTCTACGGCCGCCAAACCCACCCTCGGAGGCTTGCAAGATTTCTCATTTTCGTATTCCTGCATTACAAAGAAACACGCGTGAAAGTTCTCACCTTGTTGCTTAAACCTTAACCGCTCCTCAACTATAATAAATAAAATACCATTTTCTAAAGCATATAAAATGAAATGTATGAAGAACACAATACAAATTACACTTCCGGCTTAAATTACATAAATTACTGTTGTATAACAGGCCGAGCTAGGAAGGAAATTCAGGTCTGTCAAAATTCGGTTGAAACTGAATACGGTTAAATAAGTCCACGAGAAAGGAATAATGTTGACCGCCGACACAATTGGTACGATAAATGTTTTTCGTTTTCCTTAAAGATGTTTTTCGATGCCGACTTTTCATGGATGCTGATTTCTCGGTCACATCAAACTCAGTATAGACAATTTAAAGAAACAGCAGATATTGGGCGGTATCAGTAATGTTTGTCGACTTATATTCCTTATGATTACTCTGCAAAGCAACTTAGTACATTCGCGCAGATGGCGGTTAATAAGATCAACCTAATTCAAACAAAGACTGTAGGCGTAGACACAGTACTCGACATGGATCTCGGATAGAAATACACTGAGCCAACGATTAAGATACTGATGTTAGTCCAAGGACTCCACAAGCTGCCTCTTCCATGTTTGATCCATCGGTATATCTATGATAAATCTATGACTGATTTTTTCAGTAAACGTGACGTTTTGTAATTTATTCCACATAGGGAAGACTGTATACGTAGATGAACTTCACGAATAAATATTGTTTATATCGCTTAGTGAATATTATTTGTGAGCATGAAAATGACAATTTGTCGAATAGATGGCACCGCATAAGAAGGAATTGCGTTTGCTCTGCCAATTATAATTCGCGAATTATCATTCGAAGGATATTCGAATGATCATTCGCAAGGACACAAATGAAATCGAATTATCATTCGAACGAGAGAAAATACTTACCGTAAACACACGTTGCGACCGCTCGCCAATCACCAAGCAAATGCACATTGCCCAGTAGTGTGGTTGAGTCTACCATTAGGCGAGCATTTGGTCAACACTTGCGAGTATTGAAAAATTACATTTTGAAGAAAAAATTGGTTTTAAACTATTTATGTTTGTTCAATAATAATATTATTCACTTTTCCAGCTTATATAAAAGAAAAAATAAAAAACTTTATAAGCTGGAAAAGTGAATAATATTATTATTGAAGATTAGAATATTTTACCAGTGAAACGAATAATTCAATATTTATGTATGTTTTCTCAATATAATTGTTCACATTAAAAACAATATTAGCTCGCGGGCCGGATGAAAACCAGTGGCGGGCTGGATTTGGCCCGCGGGCTGGAGTTTGCCGACCCCTGGTCAGACCATGAAATAGAATATGGTAGACTCATTTATTCACAAGGGAAAACCGCACAATAACTCCCCATAGAATACAGTTAGCGACATTAAAATTTGGTAAAATATTTTTACTAATATCTACAATAGTTGGTTCGTTCCGGAAATGGGACCGATCCAACCAAAGGTGCGCCTACCTCTCCTACAAACATTATTTTTACAAACATGCCAAAAACTCAGAAACCGAATAAAAGCATGCAAGTCAAATTCGAATGAGTGACTGCATATGACCTTAGTAGTACACTCCTCCGCAATAATTATTTAAATCGGATGAAAACTAAGGCTACCTTCCATACAAAGTTTTTGTTAGTTTTAACATCTAACTAAAAATAGGAAAAAAATAGAATCTTTGAAACACAATGGATGAGAACAATGCTCTGAATACATGCTCAAAACTCCCGGTTGATAGGAACGGTCGGAAGAGGGAGTCAAATGCCCTTCCTTCAAGTGTTCCTCGAATAATTCGGCTAAAATCTATCAAAAAACGTGGGAAAAATCGTGTAGTTTTCAAACTTGACACAATGAATAAGAACAGTCCTCTGAATATATGCTCCAAAGTCCCCGGTGATAGTCGGTCCTGAAGTGTCAGAAAAGAGAGGGGGGGGGGGGGGGGGGGGGGCAAAGTCCCTTTTCTTCAAGTTTTCCTGAAATATTTTGACGAAAATCTAACAAAAAACATGAGAAAGTATGAGATAAAATCATGTAGTTTTGAAATTTAACACTATTAGGTCAAGTTTCAAAACTAGATGAGTTTTTTCCATGTTTTTTGTTCGATTTTAGAGAGAAAAAAAAAACAAATATTCAAGGAAAACCCGGAGAAAGGGCTTTTGATCCCCTTTTTCTGACACTTTCTGACGCCCTATCAACGGAGACTTTTGCGCATGTATTCAGAGCATTGTTCTTATCAATTGTGTCAAATTTCATCATTTTTTTTTCTATTTTTAGTTAGTCAAGTCAAAACTAAAAAATAGAGAAAATAGGGTAGTTTGGGGCACTTTGTATGGAACGTAGCCTTGGTTTTCATCCGATTAAACTAATTTTTACAGCGAAGTGTACCAAAGTCATAGGCAGCCATCCACCCGAATTTGACCTGCCTGATTTTATTCGGTGCCGAGTTATTGGCATGTTTGTAAAAATAATATTTGTAGGAGAGGTAGGAGTATCTTCAGTCGGATCGTCCCCATTTCAGGCACAAACTAACTAGATATTAGTAGGAATAATTTTGATGTCGCTATCTGTATTCTATCGGGAGTCATCGTGCGGTTTACACTTGTGAATAAATTAATATACCATACATTTTTTCATGGTCTAGAGTATAACAAACCATTTTGTGGTCTAGGGTATTATAAATCACTTTGTAGGGAATTTGATGTGCTTTGATTCGGCCTTGAGATATTTTTTATAATCTAACTAATATCTGAATATTATAGCAGATTCAGCATTAAGTTGGAAATAGTTCATCGAACCAGAAATCGGAGTCACTACGGTCTTTATTGGTGTTCATGTTCGTACAAGTCACGTATCACCATACACCTTTTACAGGCATTCGCTTATTTATGATAGTTTGCATTCTTTAAATCTTTACATTTCTGAATACCAAACATGAAATTAAGACAAAAAAAAAACATTATCTGTAAGATGGGAATATAAGCCCGTTGAACTTGAAGGAATTCTTTGAAAGGATTCGCAGACAACAAACTTTAATTTCATTTTTCAGGGAACAAATTTTAATATTATAATAAGTTCATTCCTCTCAGGATATTGAGGATACGCAAAGCAATTATTTATAGCATTTACTTTCAACTGTTATATATGCACATGAGACGAGAAATTCAAGAATTTCAGCGCCTACGCTGGTTGGCCAACAAATCGAATGGAAAATAGCTTTTACGCCCATTAAATGGACAATGATCTCAATTGATACTGGTCCATTTTTTCCGTTTAAACAAATTTTCGGGCAATAACAAAAAGAAAAAAAAACTTGTCTTAATTTCCTGAAGACAGAAAATCAATAAAAGAAAAATTATCGTGAAAAAACGAGTTCGGGAAAATTATCATACCAGAAAATGTTTTAATGCATAATATCTGCGGACTCTACAGAAAAGGTTGCTGAATCTATTTTAAAGTGCACTAAATTTTTGATAGTCAGCTTCGTACGAGCATCACTTTCCGAGAACTAGAGCTTTATAGATTTTATTCCTTTTTACCAAAAAATGTAAAAAATTTGCATTGTCAAATATCGAGAAAAGTACTCATACCATGAGCAAAGTTATTTAAATTGAGTTTGTAGATATTTTAATTACCTTTAATTTGATATAGGTGGAAATTCTGTAGGATCAATACTTACGTAGGATATGACAAATCAAAAATGAGCAGCGTAAACATTGCTCATTTTGTATGTATAGTACTTATAAAAAATTCCACTAGTATGTACCTTTATGCCCGGTTCACATTATTCCAGTCCAGTAATCCAGTCCAGCAATCCAGTCCAGTAGTCCGGCGAGTATGTTTGATTCGGTAACTATAGTGACAATGATTTCTACGCGAGCTGGAATCAAAAAGTAGACCGACAATCCAGTCACTGGACTGGATTGCTGGATAGGATAGCTGTCCAGTGCCAGTTCACATTATTCCAGTAGCAATCCAGCGCTGGACTGGATTGGTTACTGGAATAATGTGAACCGGGCATTATCATAACTTGAACAAACAGTATTGTTTTAGATTATTATAATATAAATCTATAATATTTGGCCTACGTAGACTTCCTTATAATTGGTTTTACTATAAATATTGCCGATTTGTTTTTTTTTTTTGGCAGTACGAGAGGATCATAAAGTCATTAGTGGATGATCTATCCAATACACGAAAAGATATTTTTATAACTCTGGGCTCATTAAGGAAAGCGGAATGTATTTTTCTTACCAATAAGTAGCAGCAGCAGCAGTCGTAAAATAGTGAGTATGTGAGGTGAAAGATTGATAAATTCATCAATTTACTGTTTCGGCACCAAAACAAAAAATGTATGTATTACAACAAAACACTTTTATTTGCTATTCACGAGTGAACGTGTCCCTTTTTGCCATTTCCTAGGATTTGTTGTACGGAAGTGGTTCATATATCAAATTAAAGACAACCAAATTATCTATAAATTTATTTTTGTTAAGTTTCTTCGTAGAATGAGTCATTTTAACGATATTTGGAAAGATATATCAACGTAACGAACATTTTTGATTGTTTACCCAATTTTGAAAAGCTGCTTCTTGGAAAGTTGTGGACGTAAATTTGGCATCAAATTAGAAAATTTAGTGTACCATAAAAAATATGCTACTGACTTTTTCTATAGCGTGTATACTTTTGGAAATATGGGTCAAAATCCAAAAAAGGGCGTTGTTTTACTCAATATCTTAATTTCTCAGGCGAATTTTTGTTGGCAAACCTCAGATTCATGCTCAGCAAAATACATAAAGGTACACACAAATCTAAAAGTCTGCAAAACTTTCCATCTCAAAATGCCAGGGTCTTGAAATATTGTAATAATATGTACCTTATATGCAAAGTTCTTATGTTAATGCACGTATCACAATCAACACATGTCAATAATAGAAATGAAACGTGTTTTTCATAACCAAGACTTTCTCGTAGTGATTTTTTTATCTGCGTAAAGTTACCGGTATATCATACTCATTTTTATTATAATATAAAATATGTGTACAGATTGCTGTTAACAACCAATAATAATACTGATGTTGACTATACAGAATGCATAATGGAGAAGCATGACATTTTTCATATAAGAATTTTATTCGAAAAATTGCATAATATGTAGGTACAGTTCAAAATACTAGCAAAACAATTGCGTGTAACGACAGTTTTGTATGGCATTGAGGAAATACACACGCACGATCTATAGGTATTTTGAAAAATGGCGACTAGTAATTATTTTTCTAATACATACTATATTTTTACGTTTTTCAAGAGGGACTAGTGACATTTTCATGTTGACTTATGGTTATAAGATGGCATTTCATATCTGATTCATGCATTATTGTAAGCGCATTCTCACAATTCAACCTGTTGTTGAACGACTAATCTTGAATTAAATCCCTTGTGCGAAAGCCTGTTTTTAAAAATTGGATCAAGTTTTTGGTGGATCAACAGAAGTTTGATCAGATAAAAAACAGTCATAGGGTCGATTTCACAATGTCTGGTTAAGGTTTATCCAATAGATAAATGCTAAACGGAACCTATCCTTCAGTTAAAAATTTATCGGACGATAATTCCAAACAGGTGATATGGGCTGCTTTGACAGCTAGAACTGCTTACGTTTGCACATACAAATGAGACAATTAAACTGGTCACAAAGAACTAGAGTTATCGAAATTCATTATTGAAGTAATGCTGAGAGACGGTACCGACGTAGAATAGAATATGACCTATGGCCCATGGTTTTCTCAATGTCTGGTTAAAGTGCCCCAGGAATACTTTCGTAGGGGGCGTTGCCCCTCCAAAAAATATCGTCCCTACGAATAAATCATACAAGTATCTATAACAATTCTTTGTATTATTAACTTCTTCAATAAAATAATTGCATTTTTAGGGTCTTTGTCGAAAAAAAAAACAAAATCCTTATGAAATCAACTATGCAAGTCATTCCATCCTACTAAACCTGAGACGCTTAGGTGTTGGTCAGCCATTCAGGCTACAGCTATCTGCCTTTTTCCAAACTGTCTTATCGCTAAGACATTGGCCGTCAGCGATTTGATACACTGCCATTACCAGGGGGCGCCCACGCGGAGGACTATGGAAAAGGTCTTTTGCCCCCCCCCCACCCCAAGTCACCATAGAAGGGGGGAAAAGGAACATTTTTTTCTTCTCATCGGGTGTAGGCATGAGGAGTGTCATATAAAAGGGCACAATTAGCACACACTTCATTTCTAGCATTTTTTTGAGCTATTGAGCTATTCAGAGGACATTTGTTCCAGGTTCGTTTTCAGTTGGAGTTCGACAGTGTATGGTGATACTAAGCGAAAAGTATTGCCAATCCATTAACAATATCATAGCAAGAAACCTACCAAGTTTATATCAAATTCTAAGTGCGATTTGTGTCACAAGGTTTTCCCGTCCCAAATCGCAATGAATAATTCAGACTAAGGTAAAATATTTCCTGGTTCCTATGTTCATACTTTGAAGTAAGTAGACGCTCGAGGATTGTTCACTGAGACAAGCTTCGTTTTCTACGCAACTACAAATAAGAAGGGTGTATTACAAATGTCCTGCTCCATGTTTTCACTTTTATATTACATAGAAGATGTGCTTATTGTGCAACGATCTTTCGAGATAAATACAGATATATTGCAAAACGAAGGTGAAAGTTGTAATACATTTTTTTCTATACTATTCATTTGCTCACTGCACAATAATATGCATGCAAAAGAAAGGGCGCAATCAATATGTAAAACGAGTATGTAAACAGATGACTCGACATTCATCTCTTGAAATGCATCCAAAAATGCATTCGATATACGAGTACGAATGTGTATGTACGGAATCCAGTAACCACAGTTCCACAACACACTATCTTTAAGCTTCGGCTCGACATTGAAAACAGCATACTAATAAGATACATGGATATAGTATTACATGAATATTATTTCTACGTTTTTCTTTTGTTGACCAAAAATGCAGTTTGTTTTGCTTTGTTAATGTTAATTTTTAAAATAACTATGGAAACCTGGTATTTTTATTTGAAGCTAATTGTGGCTTCAAAATAAGCCGGTAGTGCTAAATGTGGAGTTTTGATACATTTTTAGAATTGAGGTTTTATTTGTTTCTATTAAAATTTTAATTGCGAAAAAAATAGTGTAACTTCAATTAAAATTACTACATAATAGGTAATTCTGCCATTCTGAAGGGATCCATTGATCAGGGACGTGCCATCGATATTCCCAGGTCCGCGAAATGCGGAGGTCTTGATTATCGAGGTCCTCCTACTTTGCGGAATTTTCGTTCCTCGCAAATTTGAAATTCCCGCGGAAATTTGATTGCTAGCATGCAGTGCTGAGTAAAGTAAAAGAATACTTGGAAGACTTCAGAAGAAACAAATTTCCCTAATGGTTACATAATCTACAAAGCGACAAGTACTCTTCCTGTGTCTTCTGCATTTGTAGAACGAATTTTTTTCCATGTTAAAATTAATCAAAAATCGGCTCCGTTCTAGCATGGGTGTAGAGTGCTTAGAGCATCTAATACTGATAAGATGTGAAGGTGGTGTCCAATTGGATGATATTTCACTAGAAAAAACAGTCGACACGGAAAATTCCTACCTGACTGGGCGAAGCATAGTGGTTCGCATCTTTGACCAATAGTGGGTTTGTGTCGCAAATTCGCAGGAACCGGCCGAAACATAACTTGCGACAATTTCTTCACAACATACAGCTTGGCAAAAACGTTGATGGAAGAGTTCAGTCTTTCACTGATTGGCACGGTGAATAAAAAATGAACTTTCATTCCTTCCGAATTTGTTGTAGTAAGAGGCCAGAAGAGAGTACAATTTTCGAGTGTATGTGGTTTTCGAGAGGATGTCACTTTATGCTTCTATTTCCCAAAAAAGAATAAAGCTCTAGTTTTATTATCAACAACACACTACACAACGAATGTTATTGGCAACCAGAAGAAACCAGAGGTAATTATTGATTATAATCGCACGAAAGGAGGTGTTGATAGTATGGACAAGATGTTAGCTGAATACAATAGTTGTAAGCGTCGAACACAAAGGGGGCCACTTGCATTCTTTTTCAACATGTTGGATGTTGCTGCTCTTGGGGCGTACATAATCTATCAAGAGAATAATATCAATTCAACATAAATTGATACGGGTGCGCGCCGAAAATTTCTTCAAGACCTTTGCCGTCAGTTGGTTTCGCCGAACATCCAATTTAGGCCGTTTCCTCACTTATCGGTATGGTAGCGGTGTGGGATCGGCATGCTCGATATACACGGTGCCGAAAGTTTATCGAGCGCCTTTATTTCAATGAGTGTTTCCTTATTCGCTCGGTCCCTCCCCGCATCCGTGAATACCGAGCCAATTGGGAAACACTCATTGAAACAAAGGCGCTCGGTGAGCTTTCGGTACCGCGTATACCGAGCATGCCGATCCCGCATCGCTCCGTACTGACAAGTGAGGAAACGGCCTTAGATCTAATAACAGCCACATTATACGTAATTTTTCTACCAAAAATAGTATGGGAGCTATTTTGCAAACCAAATTAGATGCACGGATGAGTGATGTAAATCAAGCATCAACATCACGTTCAATGATTAAAGACGCTAGCGGTCGTATTCAACAGAAGGAAAATTGCTATTTATGTTCTAAACGAAGACCATCTCATTCATATCAATCATGCAACAGACCGGTTTGCAACGAACACAGTGTACCAAATATTACCTGCAATAAATGTTAAAATGTTAAATACTATCTGCAATAAATGTAATTTTACCTTTGGTACCATGGCTTATGCCAACGAAACGTCAGCAAAGCCACATTGAATAGTTGACGCACTATGCCCCACTAGGGGTTAGGACAAATGCGTATGAGTTATTCCACCTTTACTTTCATATCGATTTTTAATTTTTAAAATATGTATGTACTGTATATCAAGACCTCAATTCAGCGGGTCTCTCTCAATTGCCCTAACCCCTTGTGGGGCATAGCGCGTCAACTGTTCCATGTGGCCCAGTTGACGTTTCTCGGCATAAACTGGTTTCGGAGAATGCAGTTGCCAGCATGCACCTCCTGCACATCCATGGCCACGAACGACGTCGTGGACGGGATTCGAACCCGAAACGCCGGTAGTCGAACATGAGACTGATGCCTCAACACACTGCGCTACCGGTCGCCCCAATTCAGCGGGTACAGTCGTATAAAAGTTTAAGTGGAAAGTGAATTCCACAATTGCATCACTGACATATCTTCAAATTTTATACGACTTACTCATCGATAATCGATATTCGACTTCCTTTACGCTCTCTCAATAATACGTATACGACGCAATCTGGCTGCGGAAAATGTACGGGTGTAATTCTGTGTAATAAAATCTTACAAATCTTATCAAAAACAAATATATCGTAATATTTTCAATACAATTATAAGTACCTTTTGCCAACTTCCTATTGTTACACTTTTTAATCAAAACACTGTTTTAAAGTATGGAAAAGAGACAGCCCGTGTTGCGAAGAATTAAAAGATATTTCAAAGAAACACTTATGCTTATGCGATCTTGTCATTTTGTCTCATGTATGTATCTATCTGAGGATATTGTTTGTTTGGCAGTGTTTATACTCTAGACTTTGTAAGTATAGGGTATACATTTTTTGTCACAACGAAAATATGTAACACCTTAAAGGAGGCTCCGTAAGTATGGCAATGCATGTATATAAATATAATGCTCAGGGTCACCTCCTGATTTCATTTGGCCATGTCTGTCTGTCCGTCCGTCTGCCCGTTCGCACGATAACTTTTGATAGTATAAAGCTAGCGACTTCAAATTTTGGTCAAATGTTTGAAGTATGTAGGATCTAGTTGGTTGGTATTGAAAATGGGGCATATCCGACCTGAGGAACCCCTACCTCCCCTTCAAAGAAAACTGGAAATATGCGACAACTTTCGATAGAATGAAGCTAGCGACTTGAAATTTGGCCAAATGTTTGTAGAATCTAGCTGGTTGATATTGAGAATGGGCAGGATCCTTCTGAATGAACGCCAACCTCCACTGTAATAGTTTAAATATACGTGTATAACATCCGAATGGCTGAACGATGAAACTTCTTATTGGATCCACACACACAGTTCAAACTGACCATATAGAAGACTCACTTTTAATGCATATGATTGTTGCCAATTGGTATTTTCGGTATCACTACTGGATCTGTACAGGTCTAGGGTAGATACGCTTCGAACTTTTTTTTATTAATTATGCTCGTTATCAGTCTTGCTCGATTGATCAGAAAAGTACGCACACTTGGTGATAAGACCCGACATTCAGAGCGAGCACAATACAAGGTGTTTTTATGCAAAAGTACATGAAAAAATAACAATACAAAGACGATTAATATACTTAACATAAGACAATAAAATTAATAACAACTTATTGTATGGAAAACAATATAATAGGTATAAATAAAAAAAAACTAAGTTCGACAGCATTGATGATGATTATTGCAAAATATTGAATTTTGTAAGAGATAGGCCATGTAAGATACTTGTCTGTCTGATAGGTAAACGATAAAGGTATTTACCTTTGATGGATTCATTGATGACGTTACAGATATGAGGTTAAAATACAGTATTATATTATTACAATATTATTGGTACAGATTTTTATGTATTTAATGTTCTTGCAATGTACATATAAGCGCGAATTACAATATTTTCAGTGAAATTGGAATTTTTGTGACACTTTGTTTCATTCTGGATACCAAATTAGTATGCGTCTGTAGCTTAGTTCGGTAACGTACCGGACATTTTTTGCCACTCGAAACACGGTCGTTTGCGGTTCAAGCCCCGCAACGGGACCGAATACTTTTTATTCTCAAATTCCCTCTGTTTTTATTTTCTCTAAGCTATGCGTGTGCAAGACGACCAGACAGAATTCCCGGTGCGTTACCGAGCTAAGCTACATACGCATACTATACATACATACAAAAATTCCAATTTCACTGAAACCAAATATTGTTTTGCGCCAAAATTTAAATTGAACAATCTGTAATGAAAGCTTATGATGGATTTCTTGTTAATCTGATGCTTTACCCTGTATTTTCCAATTTTACCTTAAGCCAACCTTAAATGCTCCACTATCCAGTGCAGTAGCGGAGCATTTAACATTTAACCATTTAACCACGACGACGTTCGTGGCCATGGATGTGCAGGAGGTGCATGCTGGCAACTGCATTCTCCGATACCAGTTTATGCCGAGAATCGTCAACTGGGTCACATGAAACAGTTGACGCGCTATGACCCACAAGGGGTTACGGCAATTGAGAGAGAGATTTAACCTGTAATGTTGACCCTGATTGCTTCTTCGGCATAACCATCATATAGGGTAGGTTTATTTGTTGTGCAATACTCATACTCGTCCCTTAGAGAACGTTACCTTATTATGTGTAATGATAGAAAAAGTGATCGTGAAAAATAGGATGTATAAGAGCATGAGTTTGATTGTTCGCATGGAGTAAAAAAAAATGGTTTTCCCTTCTTCGTGGGAACAAACGATGAAGAGACCAGGGGTGTTTTTTAATGTTTTTCAAATGAGATTATCTCGAAAACTGTTCAAAGCAGAAGAAAAGTTACTAGGATGTTTTTTATGTATTTTTTGTGGTATTTAGTTTTAACTCAGAAGTATAGTTATAAAAATAAAAGCAGAAAACTAAAAAAAACTCCCCTTTAATCCCCCACCCCAAGGATTTTCGGTCAACCGGGGAGATCACAAACTTGGATTTATAATAAGACCCCATAAACAACATATCCAAAAATCAGTTCTACCCAATTTGATCCGAGGTAACCCCCCTTGAGAATTCAGATTACCTGGCCTATGACTCATTCTTCAGTCTTTTTCGTTTTAAGAAACATTGAAACAAATCTATAGGTAGACCTATCGATCTTTTCTTTTTTTCATGCAAGTCATATCTAGTTTCCCCTTTTCTACACACAAAGTATCTTGAGTTATTAATAAAACATAATTTGAGTTCGATTCACCAGGATTTTAATCGTGAGTGAATGAAGCGCTATGGATTTCAATTGCAAAACTTAAAACATTCTATAATAATTTGAAAGTGAGATGAATACCATACTCATTGTCATTATGGTGCTACAGCCCGTCTTCGCGCCTTGGCCGTCTGTCCATACCAAAATATTTAATTGTATATGTTTATCAAATATTCAAATATTTATTGATCCGACGAAATTCCATATCAGATCTGGATCTGCCTGAATCAAAGACCGGTCAGTCATTTTGTATAAAAACTTATCAAAATTTAAACCAAATGAACGCACCTATAATAATAATTAAATATTATTTTTTTTTGCATTTTATGGCAGTCCTTGGGAGCTTTTTTTAATTAATTGTTCAACCATAATTAGAAATTCTTCAACTATTCAAAGGTCTATCAATGTATGGTGCATGCGGTAAATTGCATAAGAGGAGATATGAATTTGAGTAAATCAATCAAAACCAATGCGGAAGCGCTTGTTCATGGAATTAAACAGATTCGAAAACTAAGTACAGTGGAAATGATGTAAATATGTATCTCCCAAACTACTGATGTTAATAAATTGTATAAGAGCGGCATCTCTTTGTGCCAGAACAATACAGAACAGCAGCAAAGAAACGATACATAACAGAGTAGAATAGCGACAGTTGAATTTTGTTTCAAATTTTTAGACTAACGTAAGTTCAAATTCTATTCTAAGTGCGAATACAATGTTTCGAATTTTATTTGTACGGCGGAATTGGAACATTCCTATTTCGCAAATAATACGTAGGAGTATCTCTCTAGTCACACAAGAGACTATTGTGGTGATGAGTTTCCCAAACCGTATAAGTAAACTACATTGCTTGCATCGAATTTCCAAAATATTTCTATCTGAAAAGTTGCTTACAGAACAAATGTACCAAATGTCCATTGAGAATTATGAAAATGTTGTAATTGTAACGGGTACAGTTGTTCCAGGACAGTGCGCAAAAAACGTGGCTAACGTTGTTAGTGTAATGCGTTGCGTGTAATGTTGTTCTGTTCTGGATAAAAAAAAACGCGGCAAATGTTAATTTTCGAATGATAAAGAAGAATTTTGTAAATTTTTCTAAAAAAATTAGAAGGGAATATATATGTAGATGCAAGAAAACCTTGTTCAGTGTACTCAAGGTTCGATACATTTTTCGATGTTTAGTTCGATGTATTTGGTATTTTTAAGCATGAATACGTACAGAAGATACACCCAAACTCGTAGATTGTATGAAATAAATATAATACTAGAGAGCCACATTGCTAATATAGAAAAAAGTACATTAAGAAAATTTTCATGGTCATGTCTGAGGTTCCATAATTAAATTGAAGTAAGTTGCGATTACTACGATAGTATCTTTGTATGTAAAATATGTACAATGCATTCATTACAATTAAATTTTATAATCGAAACTCCGTAACGGTTTTTATTGGTTAGGTTCACCTTTAAAAAAATCGTATATAGGATCGGTTCAAATACAAACTTTGCGAATGGCTTGTTTGTATCTGAATGACGTTTGCATTACAGCAAGAAAAAGATACAAAAATACGAATCAGAAACAAATACCTCTAGAAATCTATACTCTTGATTATTTTTTTATTTTTGTTTATGACTCGTACTTTGATGAAGGTGAAAATAACAACCACGAAGGCGAAGAAAAGGAGGAGAAAACCATGTTACCATACAATAATAACTACCTATACAATGTGAAAATTATATTATGCGTTCATATCAAGCAATCTATGCACTATTTGTACAGCATGTGTTTTTGGTTAAAAGAGAGCTGCATAAATCATAATTGGGGTATAACTCAAACCGGCAATTGCTTAAAAATATTGTTTAGCATTGGGAAATGCACTTTTTATTATAGTCCATTATTTTGATGGATTATGGTTAAATTATAGTTGGAATTTGATAAATTCGTAACATTGAGTGGGTCAGTATCATTGGCCCGATGCACAATGCATCGTTTCTCGGCCGAAAATCAAAGAATTTACTATTTTTGTCTGACTTTGAAAGTTTCCTATATCTATGAGAACATGTCGGAGCACCTAAAAATTATATTTTTAAATTTTCGTTTGTTTAATTTTTTTTTAGTAATAAACCAGCACCCAGTTTTCTTTGTGCTAAAGCCAACAATTGTCGGGCGGCTGCGACGGTCATTATGTTACCTTAGACTCCGTCCCTACGGGCATCTTCGGGTGCCCACCAAACCGTCCGTTACAAAATCTGGATATTATTTTACATCATCTTACCTTAACTGTTTAAGATAATTTTGATCCGAAATAATGGTACCCGTTGTGCGTCTGTGGTCGTTTTTGCTAGCAAACGGCGGGTTTTCACGATTTTTGACGCCTTATACCCGCATGAATCGGTCCCCACCTATTGATGTCGCTCTGGACCGGTATCGTCCTGGTCTTCTATTGAATGATTCTGTCTCCTGGTACATATACCATGCACATTTTTTAGATTTAAAAATGTCACCCAGAGGTCATCAACTGACCAAAGTACCGTACGATACTTCTCTATAAAGTGTACAACACCACACTGATTAAATTTGGAAAAACGTGGTCTGATCCCTTGCGGGAAGTCCTTGGGTAACTAAACAGTAGCAAACATAAAAAAAAAATAAACAGATTAAACCGTTATAGACGTTTTTTTGACCGAAAGTAACATTTTCAATCTTCGTATTTTGGCCGTTTCTAGTAAAATTAACTAAGATTTACCGTTATATCGAAATTTTAACCTTCCAAATGTTTCACTCTTCCTTTACTAGTGTTAAGAACTGCACCCTTGCTATTCTCGTTAGCTTCAGCACGAAGAAAACTGGGTGTGCCACTTTTTTTGATGTGCAGTGTATTAGGCTAAAGAATTCTTATCTGGAAACATTAAAAAAAAGTGTATGAGTCACAAGTTGACTTTTGGCTTACAATCGAATCTTGGTTAGCTAAAGTTATATTTTTCAGATAGATTACGTCCCAAACTTACAGTATAAAACAAGGAAAAAAAATAGAAAATTAAAATAATAAAATTAATTTAATTAAAAAAAAAACAACTTCGAAAAAGGATTGAAAAACGTCACAAAATGTTTTAGGTGGTTGACAGTTTTTATCTTCTTTCGGCGTTTCGGGTTCAAATCCCCATAGATTAGGTGCATGCTGGCAACTGCATTCTCCGAAACTAGTTTATGCCAACAAAACGTCAACTGGACCACATGGAACAGTTGACGCGCTATGTCCCACAAGGGTTTAGGCTACTTTTGGTTTGCCTTTCTTTGCCTCTTTGGGCGTAATAAGCTTCTTTTGTGGGCGAGTCATATTCAAAATCGCAATATTTATGTTATTTATAATTCTAGGGCCCGTTTTCTCAATGTCCAGTTCAAATTTAAACACGAGATAAAACTTGTTGTTTTCCCTGTAAAATTTGACAGATGGGTACGTTCAATGTCTGTTTAACTGGAGTTTAAATTTTAATCAACCATTGAGAAAACGGGCCTAGATATCCTAAAAGTGGTAATTCCAGCAAAATAATACTCAAATATTCATTTGTTAGATAGACTAGGTACGTAACAACATACAGTCTGACGTGAAAAAAATGTAAAATATATAAATAGAAAAACAAATAAACTCCAAAAAGTAAATTAATTTAACAAAATCTTTAGGGAAAGATAAAAAAAATCAAACACGCAGATCGTTTCAAGTGGCTTAGAGTTTCTTAAAGTTGTATGTATACACTTTAAGTTTCACTACTATTCTTTCCCGGTTAAAATGCCGTTCTAGGTGCAATTGACATTTTTATGTGTCAAGAACGTGAGTGTTGCCTCTTCAGTCTCTGTCTGTAGTGGTCTTCTCTCGTCAGATGAATTCTCTATCCGTGTATCCAACAGAGAAAGCCAATCTTCAATTTGCCATGCCATTTGTAGGAACTGAGCTCTACTATCATCCTCCTTTGCTTCGAATGCCCCGTAACCATGGTATTCTTCAGCTTGGGTCCTTTCCATTATCGCCCTTTTTTTAAAAGGGTCCTCAAAAGTATCATTTTTGACGAGGTTTGACGTTCTCTTTTTAATTTTTAATTCGTCATTACCTTTAGAATTATTATATTTTCGGACTTTCGTTTTATTACAATATTTCATATTAACATCCTTGTATTTCCGGTTATTTTGTACTCGGTTCTATTCAGTAATTGCGACTCTAGTTCTGTTGAACAGAAATTAATTCAACAAATAAACTATCACATAAGTATCAAAAGATCAATGCACTTTTGAAAAAGAACTACCCACTTGGAGTCCTCATGGAAATTTACAACAAAATGCGTTCCTCATAACTCTGTCTCCATAAACTTTCCGTTGAATTAGATTAATAGTCAAATATCGTTCTACTGTCATTAGAATCTTTTTTTTTTAGTTTTTTTTTAATGTATGTAATGGATGATTGGCAGAATTTCTTTTCTGAATGTTGAACGATGATGAATGAATGAGCGAACAAAACTTTTAAATGCAGTTTAAATCGATTACTCAACCTTTGTTCCTCAACTTACCTTCTTTTTGTTTATTACTCTGCAAATATGAGTACTGAAATCATCGAGTATCGACTAGAAATATGTACTTGGAACTAAAGTTGATATACATTTATAATTAAAAACTAATTCAATTATGATAATTAGCACTTTTCTAATGTGAAGCAATAAACATGTCTGCACGGTAGGATATTATTTTTATTGTTTCACATTAGAAAAGTGCTAATTATCATAAAAATTATTAGCATCAATTCAATATTTAAAAAAATAGATATGCAGATAGTTTTCAATGGATATCAATTTTTGCACATTTTCGGTGTATGTTATTTTTGTTTAATAAAATCTGTCAGGGAATTTAATTTATTTTATATTACTGAAATTGTATCATTAGAAACCAATGGTGTATATATTAAGAATAAATGAATTGGAACTATGTCGAGTTTAGTCTTTTTTCTTTTGCGTGTGATTTTTGATGAAGTTTAATAATTAATAATTTATTTGGTCTCAAGCAGAGCTTCTTTCAAGAAGTTTGTATCAGAAAGTTCATAGGGTCAATCATCGCTTATAATTAGTTTACGTAAAGCAAACCTCAGTTTAGCCAATTTTTGTATAAAATTTTTTAAAGATTTCGTGTTTGTGCACTATACGAGTATGTGGATAAATATAGTACCAGAAAAAGACTAACAGTTAATATTTTTGCAGCAACACCAGATCTTCAATTAATTAATTTTTGTACAATTAATTAATTGAAGATCTTTCAACGGACAATTGCAACTTTCCGAAATGAATATTAAAAAGAAAAACAACAACAAAAGTCAAAACTAAAAATACAAACCAAAAAAATCTTCCGCATTCAACTAACTGAATAGAATGAGAAAATTTCCTTTTAATTTCTCTAATGAAAATACGTGCGACAATTAGACTTTATAATGACACAATTAAAAATTAAGTCTTAGATCAGTATCAGACATTTGAAAAATCATGTGTGCATAGTCAGTCAAACAAAACAGTCTGCCAGTCATTACGATAAGCGGAAAATCTTATTTTCAAGCTGGAATGAGATTCACGTGAATCTTACTAACATACCATACAGCGGGCACGCCTGTCACCTCGTCAAGATCACCAGCTGTTGTACAGCTGCTCGTCGTAGGTGTAGCATCAACGTTAGCTTCATCAGGCCCATAAACTTGGAGCGATAGATGCAACTTCAGCAATCATCGACCACAACAAAGTTGATGCAATGTCGTTATTGCACTCTCCAGTCGATGCTCATAATAATCTTTAAAAGCATCTTGTCAGTTTTGAAATCGACAAAAAGTGAATAATTGTCGCTACTAGTATGGTGTGTGCCTAAATCATATGAAACACGATTCTGATTAAGAAATTGAATAGATGATAAAAGATATTGTGCATTTTTGCATCTTTAAATACATTATAGGTTCGGATGCACTGTGTACCTATGTCTTGAGAATTTGTAAACTCGTGACTGAGTTTCAGAACTCTTGTGCAACGGATTGATGTTTTGTGGGGTAATGAAATGTTACTGAGTTTGTACACACATATTGCGTAACTTTGGCGCTATTTTCACGATGAGACCTTTTGTAATGGAATATTAGGGGAATCCACATGGCACCTAATCTTTTTTCTGTACTAAGAGTCAGTGATATATTTGAATAGTACCTGTTCTGCATAAACCGCATACTTGGGTCCATAGCGATACCACGTATTTTCGATACTTATTACGTCCCGATGTTATTCCTTACAAAGAGATCATTGTTGATATCGAAGGATCCTGACGCATTAGCGAAGCTCCAAAGGCTTCTCAGGCTGAGACCTGAAACTCTTTCCAGGTCGTTGAAGATAGGCACCCAGGCATTTTAACCTTTTCCTAGCGAAGCCTGAACCGCACAGAAGGTGCCTTAGAATTTCCTCTGTATTTGGGGTGACCGGTAACGCAGTGCGTTGAGGCATCAGTCTCATGTTTGACTACTGGTGCTTGGGGTTCGAATCCCGTCCACGACGACGTTCGTGGCCATGGATGTGCAGGAGGTACACTGCATTCTCCGAAACCAGTTTATGCTGACGTAACGTCAACTGGGCCACATCGAACAGTTCGCGCTATGCCACACAAGGGGTTACGGTAATTGAGAGAGAGAGAGAGAGAGAAAATCTAGCAGCCACTGCAAGTGATCAATTTTAATATGTATGCATGTTACCTTATCAAGTAGTGCCCCGTTTCTTTAAAAAAATACGAACACGAAGCAATCTCAAAACTTATAAATTTACAACATTGTATGCACTATATAAATTTATAACATTATGTGCACTAGCAATTCTAAAAGTATTCGGTCTCGACATCAAAAGCATCACTGAAAATATTTTATCCATTTTTAGATCCATTTATTACAATACAGCCCAGAAAATATCCACTATTTTCACTGTCATTAGTGTTTTATTATATCTATTATATCCATCAACATCAGCGATGGGACGAAAATCAGCCAGGTGAACTATAAATAGCGTGCATTGCACGACACGAATGTGAATTTCACTATGTGAAATTCATTGTATTATACTCACGCATAAAGGTGCGTTTTGCTAGGCACCACTTCTTCGAACTTCTTATAACGACACTGATCCCAAGCAGTGGGAGCCACTGCTACGATACTGGCGTTCCAAGCACTCAGGCAGCATCAGGGGACGAAATTGAGTCGGTAATCACGGCTTAGAGGACTGTGTTGGCCATTAATAGCTTACCTCCGTACAAGTCCCCGGGCTTAGATGGCATACTTCCGATTATGCTCGAGCAGGCTGAGGATGTAGTGACACCATAGCTGGTGGCTATTTTCAGAAGTTGTATAGCGTTGAGCTATGGCCCCAAATCATCGAGGCGAGTTCGTGTGACCTTTATTCTAAAGGTGAGTAAGTGAGGTCATGACACCGCGAAAGATTTCAGACCTATCAGCCTTACCTCCTACGTTATGAACTCACTTGAGCGAATCCTAGACAGTTCGGCATTCGGAAATTTCCGCAGATCTCTCCATTATCAGCATATCAGCATGTCAGCTTGCCTACCTGAAGGGAAAATCGACGGAAGCGGCTCTTCACGAGGTAGTTTGCACAATTTAGCGCGACTTGCACTACATACAGTATGCCTTAGCGGCTTTCATAGATATTGAGGGCGCCTTCAATAATGTCAAAACCGATACTATACTGCAAGCCCTCAACGAGTTGAGTGTGGATGTGGAAACATATTTCAATAGTTGGGTAATAACCATGCTGAAAACAAAAATAATTCAGTCCGACTTCGGCGAGAGCCGGATAACCGAGGATGTACGCAGTGGGACGCTGCAGGTTGGCGTCATTTCCCCTGTGTTGAGGATTTTAGCATTGGATGGCCTCATCAGAAGATTGGAGAAGTCTGGAGCTCAGATTGTCGTAAACAGATGACATTGTAAACCCGTGATGAATGACACCATGAGTGGCGTCCTGAAGATGGTTAGCACTTCGACAGCAGAGTACAGACTCAGTGTGAATCCAGAAAAAATCGAGTTGGTTCTTTTTACCACAAAAACAAAAATTGAGGAGTTTGTATTCTTTGTACTAAATGGAGCCTGGGAGTCATTTTCGCCTCGAAGCTCTCATGGAAACTGAACGTCCAACAACGCGTCAAGAAAGCCTATAGCTCTCAATGCTTGCATGAGAACCTGCGGCAGGAATTGGGGACTTCAACCGAGAATGTTCTTGTGGCTATACACAGCGGTGGTGCGACGGATTCTCACATACAGAACGCTGGTCTGGTGACTAGCGCTGCGCAGGAA
This sequence comes from Chloromyia formosa, assembly GCA_964017055.1. Lineage (NCBI taxonomy): Eukaryota > Metazoa > Arthropoda > Insecta > Diptera > Stratiomyidae > Chloromyia > Chloromyia formosa. The sequence goes on along the minus strand of OZ024813.1, from coordinate 160,923,679 downwards.
ATGTAATATTGACATGGTAAGAAAGTTTCAAAGGACTGCATTAATCGGAGTAACGGGTGCTTTGCAATCATGTCCGACAGAGGCACTAAATGCTATCTTACATTTACATGGCTCGAAAATGGCTTGTGGTGTCGGTGCAGGGATTTTTTCCGAAAACCTCGGAGTTTCGAAGTCACTTCGCCTCACAGATTATGTATTTCAGACGGAAGTGCTGGCAATAAGGGAGGCAGCACAGTATCCACAAAGGACATTTTCTCGGACAAACAAGCTTCTATAAAGGCGGTGAGAACGGCATCTAAAATAGTAAAGCAATGCCATCGCGAGCTGAACGACATGGCCTGTATCCACAGAATCACCCTCCTTTGTGTTCCGGCTCACAGGAATATAGCAAGGAACGAGCGGGCCTAGGTGACCGTCATCGTTCGGTCAACGCTCTATGATACTAATCTAGAGCTCGGAGATCAAATCACGGCGCGATAAAAAAACTGCCTGTGAGTACTAATAGAACTCTCACAGTGCTCCGAGCTTGTCAGTATAAACACGGCGCGGATAGGAGGTGCATGCTAGCAGCTGCACTTCCAAAAAGTAGATATGCTATTGAAACGTCAACATGGCATAGAGATGCTAGAGATATTGACCCGCCCATGCCCCTGGTGGGGTCAAAGCAATTAGAGAGAGAGGCTAGGTTCTGCCCTTGACGTATCTTACGCGGTGGTTGTCCACGCGCCACTCTTGGCTGTTAAGAGGAGCTTATACAACTATTACATAAAATTAGCAAATGACAGATGGAGCGCGCTGACGACGTCTACAACATCTAGGAACACATGCCCATTTTACAGTATACTAAAAAACAATGCCCTTCGGAACACCCATGCAGATGTGGCCAGAGTTGTCGCGGTCACGACCGAACACTGGCCAGTGGGTGAGACCAGACTTGGCATCCCCTACAATGAATTCTGCCGTAGCTGTAAGGATGGAGCGGTGAAGGAGACACTGAATCACAACTTTTATAGATGCCCAGCACTACCCAGGGTGCGTCATTGAGCTTTTGGTAGAGCGTTCTTCAAAGATACATCGGAGATCGCCAGCAATCGAATAGGAGAGATACTTTGTTTTCTCCATTTCACAGGTTGGACTTAAGGTAACGCTCAGATTAATCCCCCTAACAGACTTGAATCAATCTATTTCTTAAAAAAAGAGAGATTTAAAATCAAGAATTAACTATTTAATACAATATATAAATATTTATTACATTTTAAAATAGACAGCCCGCCGTCGGGCCTTGGGTCCTCCATTTATCTCGGCCACGTGACCGCGTCCTCCAATCTTGGAAGCCCAGTAGCTGCTCGGCGTCCACATATACTGAGTTTTCCCAACGAGATCTCGGTCGTCAAGGCAGTCTCGCTCTATCGACTCGTTCTGCATTCATTACTCTCTTTGGCATGCGATCATCGTCCATTCGTTGGCAAGATTATATCACCAAATATTTATCATATTCGACAAACACCCAATTATACCATGCGGACAAAGGTCATCATGCCAAAAGTACATCATTTGAACCTGGGTGATTTTTCCCCTACAATAGACCCATAAATACAATATTTAGAAAATTTGACATAACTGCAACAGAGTTCATTGGTTTGCACCGAAAAGATGCAGAAAAGTAAAAAAAATGGAATAAGATTACAATATATCGAGTTGACGTAGCAACTGTCTTTGACGATTTACAGCATCCGGTAAATTCAGATTAACATCAAAACAGAGATTTATTATAAATAGCTCTTGTTTATAGCATTCAGCAAATCAATATGCGGGGTTAAAGATGAAATCATAAAGATAATTCATAACAATAGAGTCGAAAATTCCAACAATTTTGAAATACAAGTAATTGTGTTATATGTATATTGTGTTATATATGTATATATTCATATCATCAAAAAGGACCATGCGGTTTATTATTTTTCTGTCTAATCCAGCCTATCAAGACATTCGTTTTCTTAATTTTCTAATTGTGCCATATCGATCTTTTTCTGGCTAATCAAATCACAGATTGACAGCAAAGATTTGCTTTTACGTCAATGTCTTGTCAAAAAGATAGTATTGATCTTTGAACTTGCTTTCTGCAATGCCAGATATAAAAATATTAGCCGTGTTTTTTTATTTTTTTTTGTTTGCCAATGGAGGAGGACTAAACTAACAACGCTGTCCCCGATAGTGCTAGATAGAGTGCTGGTGCAGGAAACCTGCGACCTTTCAGGTTGAAATATTCGAAATTCGTTGGGGCAATAAAATTTGACAAGACTATTTTTTTCTGGTGTTCAGGCGCCATCTACCTGGTGATTTTTAGGGTTTTGTAGTAAAACAAAACTCTTATGAAATCGGTCAAATGTCTGTCTGTCCGTCTGTCCATGGAATATCTCACGAACCGCTGGAGCTACATACATGAAATTTTGTAGGAATGTGAAGAATTACTATAGTTCGCTGGAGAAAGCGAATCGTCGTAATAGATCAACTTTAAGGGGAGGTCCCCATAGAGGGGAAATGAAGGTCGAAATTTTTTTTTCGTTTGGTACAGGCAAGTGGGGTATCATAAGAAAGGTACCGTCGAGTACATTCCATTTTTGAAATTTTTTTCAAATTTGAAGAAACGGGAAAAGAGGGAGAGGGGAAAATATGTCATCCGAGTTTGTCCCCCCCCCCTTGCATTTCGAGACCGTTATACTTAGAAATATGAAAATTTACAGAAAAGCGCCATTTTACTAGTGTAGAAAACCTAGATTTCTAGAATTTTGAAATTTTATCAGAAAAGGTTAATAATAGTACATTTCTATAGTTTCAGTTAGCACAACCCTGCACCCCTTACGCGTAGCCGAGGTCAAAAATATTGATGGCCAATGGTAACCAACATCATAGGCAATAATATCTCTAAGTTTCATTATAATCACATAATATTTAATAATAGTACATTCATTTAAAGTTCGGCATTTTGACACTATCCACACAAAAAATACACCTACCAGCCTCATAGGTGTGAGTACTACTTTCATGTTGTTTTTCGTAGTGCGAATTGCAGTTATTTAATTAATCATTTTTTAAAGGGTAAAGATTGGTTGGGGACGCTGTGTCTTAATTGGCCAACTTTACCGGGTAGAAGGAAGGGGGGGGGGGGGGGGGGGGGGGTCCACATAGAGGCGAAATTAAGGTCAAATTTTTTTATCGACTGATATAAGCAAATGAGGTGTCGTGAGAAAGGTAATGATGAGTACATTCCATTTTTTCGCATTTTCTCGAAATTTATAGAAAGGGGAACAGTGGGGGAGGAGAAAATATTAGTTCGTAATTTGACCCCCCCCCCCCTCGCCTGCATTTTGAGACCGTTATACTTAGAATTATGAAAACTTACAGGAAGTGGGTTTCGAAAAACATATAAAATGGAAAATAGTGGAATTTGTACAATATATCTTCTCAGAATAGGTCAATAATAGTTTATTTGTATAGTTACAGTTAGCACACCCTTGTACGCCTTAAACACGTTCGAGGTCAAAAGTACTGATGGCCAAAGATAACCAACACCTTAAGCAATAATATGTTCTAAGTTTCGTTACAATCACGTAATATGAATTAGCATGTAAAATGTAAGTGGGTAAGACATTTTAATTACGTTTCTTTCTATCCATCTGAGTGATATCAAGAAGAGCAAGGAGCCGATATTTATATACCAAAATAAGCGCTTGCTACAAAACCCTCGGATTGCGGGCGTAGCCCTCTATATTCCGATTTCATTTGAATAAAATGTTGATTTTGTGTATTTACATACTTAGTTGCCCTTACCTCTTGTGAGGCATAGTTCGTCAAGTACTCCTAGTTAGTCCTAGTTGACGTTTGGTTTGCATATAAAATATTTCGGATAATGTACATTGCTGGTATACATATCCATTACGTTTAATCGCCTTCTACAACAAGCCGAAAAAGGCTGCAGCTTACAATTCTTAAGTGCCACACCACAGGGGGATGTATTCACATGAAATAATTCGTGTAATTGTCATAGGTAAATATTACTGAATTTATTTACTTTTTTACAAATCTGCAATTACAGAAAAAACTGCAGAATAAAAAATATCTTTGGTCAAAATAAAATTCTCTATTGTCGCAAATAATACGGCTTTAGTTCTTTTCCATGAATCAGCTTCTATGTACCGGCACACGCACTATTTCATTAGACTTCCAAAAAAAATATCTATATAATTAGCATTAATTTAAATACTCTTTCAGAACTGTAAAATTTTTGACCGATGAGCTGTCCTTATTATTATTTTTTTTTCTTGTTCATAACATAAATTCATTTGAAGTAGACTAGAGCGAGATCATGAATCATACTCGTAAATATTCTCCAAAAGCGAGTCATATACTATTTCCAAAATATTCTTACCAAGAAAGAATAGGTAGAATCTACCGACTTATAAACTAGCATGTTTCCTAGTTAGAAACACATCTAGTAGAATAATATTGTAGCAGTTGGCGTGAAAAAAATAATACCCCTCATAATGTGAGCATAATTCATTTTATCATTCAATTGCTATCTTGGAATCTGATTAAAAGATTACTACTGTCTTGTTCTTATTTTCTTCTTATTTTTTTTTTCGGGGGACTGACATTTATCAGGTTAGTTTTAATTACCGTAATTATTCTTAAGTCTAGCCACGAGAGAGCGTTTGAAGTATTTGTGTCTGAGGTGCGATGAAATCAGAGCATATCTGAATGTTCATAAATTTTATTGCAATAATTACCATGAACCCATTTTTGATTACAAATTTTATTTAGAATATTTTGAAAATAAAATTTAGTTTCTGAATACAAGATGTTTTCTTTTCCTTGGCCCTGATACGGCCTCAAGTCGCACAATAATAGTATAAAAGTTTCTGAGAAAAAGATGATCGAAATCGTCCGTCGTTCTTGTCACCTTAAATGAATATAAAAGACCTATGTACATAAAATACATATGTAAATACGTATTTGAAATTATATTATAATATCTTTATATTGAGATTGATATCTAAGAAAAAAGATATCTAGGGAAAAGAGAAGGCTATTTTTTATTATTTTATTATAACAGTAACATTCACCATAATATACCCATTTTCAAAGAATATTTGAATGTCAATGAAAACTGATGTTTGTTTGGGTATAATTGCTTACAGCCCTGCTAACCACGTCATGATGAAAACATCAATGTACTTGTTATGATACTCATAAAATCAAATAGAATAAGAAAGTGCGGCTGCTGTCCCTAATAGTGAGCATTGCGACCATAGGAGCCCTATTGTGTGATGCCCTTAAAAAATTATAGCAAGGGAGCCTCCACCATTCTTACTATTCGTATCCCTGATATCAGCAGAGCTTGTGGCGATCCGCCCGAAGAACGTAAACCTTGCCCGTACAATCGCTTGACATTCACATAAAATGTGATATGTGGTCTCATTGTCCTCTAAACAGAGACAACATTCCGTCTTTCTGGACAAATTCATCTGAGTTAGATGATATCTGACCCAGAGATGATGCCCACAAGTAGCCTGAGGTCAGCTCTACTCATGTGGGTAGTGTTCCCATAGTCGCATAGGCTCTCATAAACTTCTTCGATTGCCGCAGCTTTGGAAGGTCATGCCTGTAGTGCTGCCGTAGCCTTTTAGACTATTCCTTTATTATCGTTCTGGCTGAAGCCAGGCCTAAATCATAATATGGTTCCGGTTCGATAAAATTAGACGTTGACATTTGCCGCTGATTCATCCCTCAATGCAACAGTGACCGTGCACCCAGTATAACAGGTTTTGTTTGTCGATCCCCAGACAGTGGAGAAGTTCACGACATTCTGTCACCAGCCTTAAAGAGATCTTATGTGAAGATAGAGCCCTTATAGCTGCCATCTGAATGACGCCTCAGCGCACTGAAATACCGGCCCTCAGTCGACTATTTTTTTCCCACTTCAACTTCGAGACACACAATACTACTCAAACAAGATAAATTTTAGAAGACTTAAAATACCCATCCATCAAAAGTAAAAGAAAAAAAAATATTCTGTAAATCATCGTCAAATTTTCAATAGCCTTGCACTGTATTTAATCCAAATCAGGTTAATAAAAGTAAAATCATTAAACTTTTGACAACTGCATTAATGAATTTGTAATAAATTCGCCTGCCCAGAAAAAAAAAACACAAACAAAAACGCGCGTATAAGTCTCGACAATAGGAACAAATATTCCCACCCTGATAAGAAGATATACGTATATACAAAAAGATACTGCAAAACCAGTTGTGTTAACCTGAATTTCGCAAGACACTATGCCGATTTGATGAAATGGATAATGGATCATAAATAAATTGCACCTAATAATAATGTTAGATGCATCTGTAATTTGAAGATTTTGATAATGGAAATGGAACCAATGATTTAATAACAATAAAAAGATAATATGCAATTGAAAAATGGATCCGTGTCACAAAGATTAGTTGAGAGCGGCGCCAATCTAGAATTTTCAGTTTGCCATCGACCTATTTGTCCCTTCGTCTTTCGGATATGGCTATTGATATAGCTTCTGTAAGTCTTCAGTTAGATTGAATCGGATCGGAGTTTCATTTTTTCAAACTCCTACCATTTCTTCTGCAAATAGGGTGTCTGATTCAAATGTTGCCAATATGGCCGTGGTATTGCCGACTGCAATGGTAAATACTCCAATAAAGAACTGGCGAAACGAACGAGCTGACTACAGCTCTAATCCATTACAATAAATATTTTGAGCCTCGTGGATGGGAGGTAACCATAAACAAAATGTTAAAATGGTCCGCAATTCTACTCAATTGCCCTAAGCCCTTATGGGGCATAGCGCGTCAACAGTTCCATGTGGCCCGGTTGACGTTTCGCTGGCATAAACTAATTTCAGAGAATGCAGCTCCCAGCATGCATCTCCTGCTCCCCTATTTACCAGCCTACCAGTGAAAAGTCGGGAGATGCTGTTGCTTATTATTACGCCCCGCACCACAGGGGGAAGACAACACAAACATCCATGTCCACGAACGTCGTCGTGGACGGGACTCGAACCCAAAACGCCGATAGTCAGACATGAGACTGGTACCTCTACGCACTGAGCTACCGGTCGCCCCTTTCGCAATCCTGAATTCTACTAAAAATTGATTCGAGTCGTCGCGTCAGGCCCATGTACTCGAGAGTCTAGATGGGACGGCGTCCTCAACTCAATAACCTAACCAATAAGATCGGGAAAACAGGTACTTTCTGAAACGAAATATCTATTGATGATAAATTAGAGATTAAATCTCTCGAACCGGTTCAAGGATCCGAGTCAGGAAATATCGCGGTGCATGTGAGCTGTGGGCCCTTGTACCTAATCCAATCTAAGTAGACCTTGAATTGGTCGTCAGTCCTATGATTGGCACCAGTTTCTCTCTTTGGGTTTAACCATTAAGTAATAATGAACGGTTCATATAATTTTTAAACATGTTCCACATATTTGCCCTCACCCTTTGTCACTTGTGGGGCATAACACGTCAACTACTCATAAGAGATATGGTTGAGTTGACGTTTCTTTAGCATATAATAGGTGTCGGATGATGACATTCATGCTGGCATATACATATACCATCCTGTACGACAAACCGGGAAACGAGGTACACTCATTTGAATTCACTCGTTTTCAATTTCATTCAACGGCAACCAATTTTCCCCCCTTCGATCGTTCACCAAACACTTTTTCAGAAGCTTGTTGTGTTTGTAGATGAGGGACGTTGGGCAGTATGACATTGATTCATGAGGCGAACAATTCCGAGCTTTGTGCTAGCTTTTACCACCCAAAAGATAATAACTGTTGGGAAACTCCTTGTCGCTCATAGAAAAATATATTTCCAAGATCGTCGTCGAGCCTATCTGTTATAAATTATGCGTCCATCGTGTGGGTCGATTATTCGCGGAGAGCCAGAAATGCACTAGCGAGCTCTTTTCCACAAATGGTTATAAACGGGATGTCTATATGAAAGTTGCATAAAATTTGCGAAAAAGCTCAAACGACGTGTGTGCCGAACCGAATGCGAAAGTGAATAATTTATCAAGTGTTGATCAATTGAATACTGCCGTCCGTCCGTCGCATCCAGCCGTCGTTGATTCGACACTAATCTTGGTAATTTTCGACATTTAACTCTTTTTGCTCCCAACCATGTCATTTGGAAGCAAGCTTTGTACTTCCTGATAATTCGCAAGAATTGTTTTGATAGAGGATCTAGTCCAAAATATTTTGGAAGCGCTTCTGGTGGCTCTATAATTGGGGGCAGTTGAACAGCACATTCTGAGCGTTTCTTTTCAAATTTTAAATCATGGCAGTATAGTATACACACTTTTTCCATCTTCCAAATTGAAACGCTTGGATGGATGCTGTAATATAAAGTTTTGTCATTACGGGAGTATCTCTATATACCTTAGTGACCCGAAAACTCTTAATTCGACACTATCTTCGTCATTTTAGACATTTTTTTCACGGTCACTTAGCTGCGGGAGTGGGAGGAGGGGAAGAGGTTCAGAGTTTTGGGAGAGTCATCATTCATCTCAGCGACTCAGAAAATTATTGTTTTGACATTATTCTTGGTCATTCTGGAGAATGACGCTGACTCACCCCCATATAGGGGTCGGGATTAGTGAATGCGGTCAAATCGAAAAATTCAAAACGCTAGAACCTATTCTAGATCATTAAAAATATGTTTATGAAATTATCATTTAATTCGATCGAACCGTTTGACCACAAAAAAAAAAACGAAAACACATACATTCACACTTTTATTTATATAAATTTTCTTAAATTGTCCGAATAGTATAATAGTAGTGCCTCCTAATTAACAGTTTGTTGGTACGTATAAGGGATGGCACTCACCAAGTTGTATCAATCAGACTATTCGAATATTTCCTTATCTCCAAATCGGTTGACTATCATAATGAATGCTGATTTAAAATGTATTTCACTTTCAACTTTCCAACACTATTTGTCTGGTAATTTCTTCTTTTTCTAAACAACAATTAACCAAAAAAAAAAAAAAAAAAATCCTGTATATCCTGTGTTCTTATTTTTCGCAATATTTTTTCTTTCTATGTTTTGCAGCCATACTTGCGTTCCGGTGACTGAATGTAAAAATCGATGAAAAATAGCCCAAAACAAAAAACCATAACTCACACTTCCTAACCAAATTAATATATACTAATCCTCAAAAAAACTATACAATCAAAAAATCGTAAAACAAAATCCCAATAACCTCTGAACAAAAAAAAAGGAAAAAAGAAACATCGCACTGTAAATACTAGCAAATAAAAAATCAACTGCATTCCAGTCAATACATTCACAACTTAAATAGTTAAAAATGTAATCAAATTGCCGATAATCCAAAAAATATTACACGAAAAATTGTTTTTAATTTAATTTTGAAAATTGGTTAAATTAATCAGCGTAAAACTATACACTTAAAACTGTCTCAAATGTAAACAATATTTGTTTTTACTTCGTAGAACAAAAATCTTTCAATCAAGTCCCACCCAATAAAAAAAAATAGAAATAACCTTTCAAATTGGCTACTCAACTTATGATCTAATCTATTTTATATTGTACCTCGACAATCTGCTTTAATTGGATTTAATTTTATAAATTAAATTTGCAATAGTTAAACGCTTAATAAGAAAAAAAAACAAAAACTAAGTTGTATCTTAATCGAGATTAGGACGTAATACGAACAAAAATACAAGAAGCTAATAAGTCGCAATCGAAAAGTATTAAAATATTGTCTTTAGAAGAAAAGTATTATTTAAATAGAACGGCAACGTGCATTCCAATATTATTTAAGAAAACAGTAACTAGTTCCATTTAATTTTTAACTATTACAAACAAAAAATAATAATTCATACCAAAACAAACAGTCTGATACGCTTAATGTATTTTATAGACGTTTATTTGTATTAATTTAATTTAAATATTTAAAAAAATAAAAAGATTCCATTTCAAAGCAATTGATTAAACTAAAAAAATTAATTTAAATTGCATTCGATAACGATCAATCGTGAAACAAACCTCAACGACAAAAGCCAAGTAAAAAATACATGGGAAATTAATTTTAATAATAATAAAAATTTCGTAACTATCCTTTTCCGCTTAAAAAAAATATCATAAAACAAAGAAAAAAATAACGGCACCATTGTGTCACAAATTTTAAAATAAAATGCCGAATCCTGGTGATAATTATAATTTTGAGAACAACAATAATAATATTGAGAATGGCTTAGATCAACCATACACTAATTTTAATGCACTAGACCAACAACAACATGATGCAAGCAATGAAACAAACAACACAACTAACATCAACAACAAGAACATTAACCTGACTGTTGATACACCGGCTGATAAATATAAATTATATACTATTTACGGAAATGGTGAGTTTTTCAGTTTTGTTTTTGTTTTTTTTTTCAGTCAAAGTTGATTTTCCGTTTACTTTTTTGTCCTGTCGTCTGTAGATCGAACTGCGTTTTCCTCTATATTGATTGCACTTTAAAATTTTCTATTTCTCTTAAGCTGGTGTCAGACACTGTGGAAAACTGCCGTTTATAGCATTTTTAAGACAAGTTAACGGTTTCTTAAATCACTTAAGTCAACTATTCGTCAAATAAAATGTTTGTTTTTTTGTCAAAACCATTTAACGAATTTTCAAATAAAGTTAAGTAAACGATTTGATGGTTTTCCACAAAAGCGTTAATTTTTAATTTTATTTGGGAAAGCGTTAACTTGTCTTGAAAATGCTATATATGACACGTTCCTATCGAATTTTCTATGACATCTATACTACCATAATTTCATAGGAGTATTTCGAAACTCTTATATACATGGCACAGAGCGTCCGACTTCTGTTTTATACTATTCATTACTACCTATATACATTACTACTTTATGCTATTTTCCATACTCAGAATAAATGAATGTTTAATCTTACTTTCGAATTGAGGGCTTGAACCTCAAACGACCGTGTTTCGAGTAGAAAACAATGCTCGGTGCGTTGCCGAGCTATGGCTACAGACGCATACTGAGATGGTGTGCAGAATGAAAGCAAGTGTCACAAAAATTCCAATTCTTCGTCCATACATTTTCATTATAGACGAGTAACTTGTACTGCAAAAAAAAAAAAGTAAAAAAAAAATCTGTAAAAGAAGAAGTAGTAGAAAACAATAAAAAAACTTAATCAAACTCCACTTCAAAAAGCATACTCTTATCTTCAGCAAGCACTATCATTACCGGTGATTGATTAAATTTCATAGTTTCGTTTTAATACGTGTAACAGTTTAATGGCAGCTGACAAAAACACTTTCTGATACCAGCGAATAAAGTACCTATCTATGTTGTACATTTACATAAATCAAAGATTTGAATGTAATTAGTTTTTTTGTTTCAAAACTTCTCCTGGGAGCAAAAGTAATTAACCTTGAACTCTGATCTGTAGTTACTAATATCAAGTAATATCAAATACATGGACCAAATGTCTGGAAAAAATATTGCGATAAGCTATTTTTGGTTTTTATTGGACTCTGTCTGTGTCGAGATCACTCTAATTATTTAATCGAATAGAAATCAATAAGACATACCGCCAGTCTTTTGATCAAGTTTGCCGTTTCGCGTGCGTAAGAGTATTTTAAATTGCATGTCCTAAATTTTGATTAAGACAAGTGTGACACGTAAGGACCAATGCCCGCACCTCCTTTAGATTTTGATTATTTTTAATCTGTATTCATTTTATCTGTTTATAAATTTTCCAGATTAAAATAAATAAATCACATTTTATTTATGATCTAGATAAATATTGGCTATTTGTTTATACATGTACGATAAAAAAATCAAAGGAGTACTGACCGTTATTACAGAATGAGAGAAATACATAGACAGAAAAATATTATTTTATAAATAGTTATATTTATTTATTGGACTTGTTTGATAGATAAATGATTGATTGCAGGTAAATTAGGATTTTTTTAATTCTAGTTGACACTTTGGCACTTGGTATTTTTATTGATATCCTATCAGTTGAGGCTAAATTAAAATTTACAATAGGTGATGAGAGCATGTTTAAATGTATTCATAATTTAAATGGCCACTAATAAATCTAATAATTCAAATATGTAAGCGATTTCTTTTCAACGATTTCTATTGCTACAATTTTAATTTTATTGAATTAATATATGTACATATTTACCAGAATACATGATGACTATTAGTTTTTTCGCTGACTTCTGCTTTACAAGGCCTTGTCAATCAACTACTACAAAAATGCCATATTCCATTTGTATAAAAAAAAAAACCAAAAGCCGGTGCATGGTTCGATATTTTCAAATCCTATGGTTCGAGTATATCCTCAAATACTGAGCACTCTTTGTAAACTCTATTTGTATTTCTCTGCTCTACTCTAATTATTTCTTACGTGTTTAGGTAATAACATTTCCAGCGGCCTTTGAATTAACGACCATGAGCTGCTCGTCGAAAACATTTCACATTCCAATGGATAGCCACCTCGCCCCATGATCATCATCATCATCATCGTGGCGCGACAGCCCGACGTCGGGCCTTGGCCGCCTGGATCATTGTCCTCCAATTATCTCGGTCACGTGACCGCGTCCTCCAATTTTGGGAGCCCAGCAGCTGCGCGGCGTCCACACCTACTGAGCTCTCCCAACGAGATCTCGGTCGTCCTCGTAGTCTCGCTTCGTCGACTCGTTCTGCATTCATTACTCTCTTAGGCATGCGATCATCGTCCATTCTTTGTACATGCCCTGCCCATTGAAGTCGTTGTAGTTTGACGATTTTCGAGACTTGCAGCTCATCGTACATTTCACACAACTCATGGTTGTACCGGATACGCCATCCATCTCAATCGCAAACAGCCCCGAAAATTCGCCGTAGAACCTTACGTTCGAAAGTGTCTAGCATGTTTTCGGAGGCTTGAGTTAGGGTCCATGCTTCGCAGCCATAGCATAGCACTGGTCGTATAATGGTTTTGTACACGCGGAGCTTCGTGTTTCTGTGCACATGTTTCGATTTCATTATGGGGAGAACCGAGAAAAAAGTCTTATTAGCTAACTGTATCCGTCGCTTGATTTCGTCAGTTTCGTTGGCGTCCCTTGACAGGTTGCAACCCCGGTAGATGAAGTTGTTCACGAACTCGATGTTGAGGTCCCCCACGTTGATGCTCGGTTGTGCAGGTGTCCTTGCCACCGATTGCATCATTATTTTAGTTTTACCCTCGTTAATACGTAATCGAACTTCCTTTGCAGCGGTATCGAGCGTATGCAGAAGTTCTTCTGCGTCAGCCAATCTTCGGGACATGATGTTGATGTCGTCGGCGTACGCTGCTAATTGTGTCGACTTGATGAGTAGCGTCTCGCTGTTGTCCATATTCATGGCCCGAATAACGTATTCCAGTGCTAGGTTGAAGAGCGTCGGTGCCAGTCCATCGCCCTGTTTCAAACCAGTGCGTGTTTCAAATAGATCAGTAAGTCTATTCTGGATCCTGACTTGTGAGACGGAGTTGGTCATCGTCATCTTTGTCAGTCGCACTAATTTTGCTGGTATACCAAATTGCAGCATGATGTTGTACAGTACTCCACGATCGATACTGTCGTATGCCTGCTTGAAGTCGACAAAGATTTGGTATACGTTTACGTTGTATTCCCAGCACCTCTGGAGTATCAGTTTGACTGAGAAGAGCTGATCGGTTGTGGAGCGACCAGGTCTGAAACCGCTTTGATATTCGCCAATGACTCGTTCTGCGTACGGTTTTATTCTATTTTCCAGAATTTTCGTCAAAATTTTATAGGACGTACAAACTAGTGAGATGCCCCTGTAATTCTCACACCGCAGTTTATCTCCCTTTTTATGAATTGGACAGATGATGCTTCTGCGCCAATCGTCTGGGATCTCCTCGTTCTCCCATACTCGCAGGAGTAATTGATGTATGGCATCAACTAGACTCGTTCCACCGAATCTTAGCAGTTCAGCTGGGATCTCGTCAGCGCCCGGCGCTTTATTTCGTTTTAGTGACCGCAACGCGAGATCAACTTCCTCTACTGTCGGGGGTTGAATGGGTGGGCCTAGATCAACAATATCATCGAGAGCTTTCTGTGTGTGGATGTTAGATGGTCGGTTTAGAAGCTCTTCAAAATAAGAGGCCCACCGTTTGTTAATACCATCGGTGTCGCTGATGATGTTTCCATCCTTGTCCTTACAAAGGCTAGTCCTGGGTTGGTAGCCGTTCTTAATTGTATTTACTAGTTTGTACGCTTGTCTGGTGTTCCTATTAGCTAAGTTTTCGTTTATGTTCAGCAACTGCTCGTCAAAGTATTTACGTTTCTTACGTCTAATTATTCTATTCGATATTCGCCGTAGCTCGTCATATTTTTCTCTTCTGGCTCTGGTTCCTCGTTGAATCCATTGTCTGTAGGCCTCGTTTTTCGCGTCAAGTGAATTTTTGCATTCTTCGTCGAACCAGTCATTTCGCGCTCGCCGGGCTTTATATCCCACGACCTTCTCTGCGACATCCTTGATGGTACCCTTGAGTTCTTCCCAGAACCCATGGACGCCTGTGTTGCTGATGTTGTGTAGCTTAGGTGATAGTTTTTCCTCAAGGGCGGTAGTATACGCCACCGCTGTAGCTAGCATCACTCAAGAGCTTATCAACCGCAAAGATTTTGGGAGGGCTGATTCTTGACTGGTGCACTGAGGAGATTCTACATCTGTAGGTCGTCTTCACCAAGTGATGATCTGAGTCGCAGTTTGCTCCTCGATAGGAGCGGACATCCATGACACTAGACGCCCATCTCCTGCAAATGAGGACTTGGTCAATTTGGTTGACGGTATGTGCATCTGGAGACTTCCAGGTCTGCCCATGATCAAGGGAGTCAAAATGACATCAACAGTAGTTAAGTGTATTCACCTAATGATACCCACTGAATGCATTTTGCCTGGATATCATTTTATTGCCAAGAATGCCTTTTTTCCCTGATCGAAGATCTCAAAATGAGTTCAAAAGTAGTGTACTGAATTCGTCTCATCACCCCCAGTCATATATTGTAATATTCATCTTTCCTTGATATCGCTTCATTGCCAAGAATATTCTCTTTTCTTCACCAAAGGAATCAAAACACAATCTGTCCTAACCAAAGGTTTTCAAATGCCTCAACAGTACTCCTGTGCATAGGTCTCATCATCCCGCGTCAGAAGATATCATTTTCTACCAGGTTTGGTTCTGTTTCATTTCTTGATCAAGAGAGTCCTTTTACCCTAAAGTATACCTGCAGCATAACAAAAATATCAGCCTGTGGTACTTATAAAGCCCCAGGAAGCTACGTACCAAATTTGGTTGAAATCGGACCACGGGAAATGCCTGGAGGAGCGATCTTTAAAAGAGCTAGGCGAGTAACTCTAGTTTGTGAATTTGCCTTGATCCATCCAGAGGCATGAGCGCGTCAACATTTTTTTTCATATGCTACACTTTGTTGGCGTTTCGATAACATATTTTTCGGATGGTGCAGTTGCTAGTATGCATCACCTATCCAAGCCGACTTTTACGGACAAGCTCGGATCGCTGTGGGAATTTTAGTAGAACCTACCCACAGGTATTTTTTATTAACGCGCCGAGGACTGAACCTATATTTCTCTAGATGTAGAATCTTAGAGTGGCGTTCGAGATTTTACGGCTACTGAGCGCGTTTCTGGTTTGAACACAACAGATTGTACTGTTACTCCCGTCGATAATTAAAATTGCGGTCCCCATTTCGTACTCACACAAAGAACCAATATACCAAATTTGATTAAGATCAGAGCACGGGGCGGGGAGTGCCCGGACAAACGAACTAACGGGCATAAAGCATTATTCGGACTGTATGCCCGTCAATTACATGAGTATATGGGACAGGCCAAAAACAACCGTTATTTTTTGATAGACCTCGTACATGTTGCTGGCATACACATCTTGTCCATATCATCGCATTCTGCAACAAACCGAGAAAGGCTGAGACATTTTCTTACACCCAGACCAGAGGGGGGAAACAACACAAACAAATATGGTCACAGCGGAAGTCGAATCCATGAACGGCTCGGAGGAAACATCCAGCCCTCTCACAAAATGCATTGCCTTATACTTTCGCTTACGTGAACCTAAAATACCCGGTTGACCCTCTCCGTAGGCAAACTAGCTCTCCTAGAGACCTAGACCAGGGATTTATTTAAGGACTATTCCAAAAGTATTGGTAGTGGGTTGAAGCATCTCGCTTGCTTATCACGGCACTTGCGTCTTTGCTGTAAATTCGAAAAAGCTAGGATTTTTAGTGTGGACAAACATCCCCGAAAAAAAACCAAATAAACTACGTCATCAATACAACCGACGACACGCCAAAATATCAACTATTGTCAACTATTGTCCATCGTGGGAAAATGTGGATTCACTTTACTCAAATAGAACCACGAATACTTCAGCCAAATTTGTGACCATATCCTGGCCACAGTACAAAAGAGACCACTGTTCCCAACATTACAAACGTAGCTCAGACCACATGTACATTATTTGAAAAGACCAATAAAACTTCTCAATTCGCTCGGAGTAAGTGTCCTTAATCTTCATTTTCCAGTCAGTGAATATTTTTCAACTTTGTCGATTATCAGATACCTTACATGTCCACACAATTACCTGGCAGGTACTATGGAAAGAAAATAGTTCAGGGAAAAAAGACCATTGTAAGGAATTTCAGGAGTTGCCACAGTATTTGACTTAGTCCCATTCTGGCAGGATCAGAATGCGCATTGATTCTGAAACTATTTTCCGATGAAACGGTGTAGAGTTTCGCATATCATAGTAAAATCGCGATGAATATTTCATATTATTTGTAATACTGTTAAGTAATTGAATTTTCAATTTTCATTTATACAATGCAATGAATTCACCAGAGATCCTTGATGATATTATAGTGTAGTGTTAATGTGGAGTGTGATACGTTGCTATGCTTTTGTTTTATTTACTGAAAATATTTACTATAAAATAGTTTTAAATCTGAAATGGAGGATATGCGTGGCACATATGATACAATTTTAGGTAATTGCCTTAAAATAGAAAAGAAATTGAATCTAATATACATACATATAAGTGGACATAAATGTACTTTAAAATGGTTACTAACGAGGTCTTTGGCTTAGCTGACTTAGAAAGTAACTCTCTACTAATTTATGTATTATAGAGAAATTGTTTCTAATTTTTTTTTGTTTTCACAGATATCGACAATGACAAATTGTCCGGCTTTCCCCATTCTACAACTGGTTCACTAAGCTCAATCATTACGACGTCAATAGCATCATCTGAGCCTGATCCGGGACCAGAGAAGGTTGGTTGCGATGAACATGGAATTAATGAAAAAGCCGCTCTTAATCATCCCGGATTACATCATGAACCCTGGTGGCATATATTGCTGCAGGTTTCGATACCATTCTTTATTGCTGGTATTGGAACGATTGGGGCTGGCATTGTGCTCGGACGGGTAGAGGTAAGTTTCTTTATGAATATTTATACATTTCTGTTCAATAAAGATTCATTCTTAAGTAAGCCCATTTGAGGGAGGTTTTCTTACACAATAAGGATATATGTCATAAGCATCTGTGAAAATTTGAAAAGGAGAGGAAAGACCCGAACGAAACTCAGCACTGTCTCTTGTAATATCTTCTAATCCATGGAGATGATCCAGGGAAAGGTTTGTCGAGATTTGCTTTTATTTAAGCAGGCGCTTTACAAGATAAAGCAAAACACCAGTTTCAGTTCTTATTATTTTTGCGATATGGTGAAAGTTGATTGTTTAGATACTAGCTGACCTACCCTTACCAAATTTTGATAAAGGGATTAAAGGGTTAGTTTTTAGCTTTTTTAAAGAAAGTTAATGTTTTAATTGACGAAGACTGTATCGATTTCGTCACTGGCTTAGGGACATAGTAGATACGGTTTTTGAAATATGCCACCGGGAACCATTCCATTTTTTAATTTACCAGTTCCGATTATTTATTAGCGATTATTCATAATTATTTCTTGAGTCACGTGAATGTCACTTTACCTAGATTGAACCTTTAAAACCCCGAATGGATATTCATTAAACAGCTGAGTTGGCTCATAGTCCGACATATTAATTCCCTTTTATCGGAAAGACTACTGACTACTACTAGGATTCGAACCAGGACCCCAGTGTACAGAAGTTTAACGTGCTAATCGTTGCGCCATCCGCACCGGAAATTAAATTATGACTTGGATTGACGCCTCGTAAAGAATAGTTAACCGCGTGGTGTTGTAAAATATAAAAAAAAAATCGAATAAATTTGCATTCCATGTTTAAATTGCACATGTTTCCTTATCACTTCGTCACGGATTTGTGACAAAAGACGAATACAAATTATGTTTTATTTACCAGAATATTTAATTGTATAACTTTTCGGTAGTAAAATCGTTAAACTTGACTTGAAATCTACCTACGACATTTCAGTACGGAACTACGGCATTTCAGATAACTTCATTTGGATGTACACAGTGCAAATAAGATGAGCAATTATAAAATAATATTTCAGTCTCTTACAAGATTTCAAATTTTGTTCGGGAACTTTTATGTCTGTCAATATCGTTAAAAGAGCACAAGCCGTGTATGGAAAAAATTAATTATTTGATTAAAAGAAGATATGACTGGTAATGTCTAGTAATTAGTAGTTTAGTAGAACTAGAGGGGAAGAAAAAGTGAATTCCGCTGAAACTTTATTAATCACAGATTCCCACTAACGATAAGTAAAAAAAAAAAGTTCAAAATTAGGGGAATCTTAAAACATGAATGCGGGTTTGTAAATTTAATTGTTTTGGACGCCTGGAGTATGTTGTTCCAAGGACCTCAGTATTCGTAATGTCCAGTGATAATAAAAATGATATGGTGAAACATATCTACCAACCTGAAAACGTAGACGGAGTCTTAGAAATTAACAAATTATTGAACAAAAAGGAGTTAATTTATCTCTTCAAAAAAGAAATCAATTTTCAATGTAATCACGAAGATTTTGTTAAGACGTTAATTATCCATATTGGAGGTGCATGCTAGCAACATCCGAAATATATATACTATCGAAACGTCAAAAAGGCATAGTAATGCGAGACATGTTGACGCGCCTATGCCACTGGAGGGGTCAAAGCAAATAACAAAAACACATTCTATTCAAGTCACAATCGAGACAAATGTCCCACACGTAGAATACACTATACTGCATCCCATCATAATGAGGTTAAATTTAACCTTGGAACTCCAAATATTGCCGTATAAAACAAACCAACATAATTCGGGCCAAAATAATTTGTCTATCCGGGGTATTAGATACACACAAAATGATTTCATATAGAAATAATACGAACATGTCGTATTAAAATTATTATGTTTTTCTTCTTACGAACCCCACACGTCATTTATAGTATTAATGGTAGGGAGTATTTTTAAAATTCCGTGTGGCATTGAAGTAGCATGCTCACACCCTAATTACATGCATCTTATCGCAAAAATACAATAGTATTGTCAATTAGACTTCAATTCAATTGCACGGATTAAATTATATACAAATATGGCAAAAATAAAAAGAAAAACAATGTCTCAGCAGATTCCATTGTGCATATATGGATTTTAGATGTAGTAAATAGCTGAACACTGATGTGGGAAATTTATTATTACGAGTATTAGATATTTATAGTTTCATCTTCTGATCTTTATCGTTGATCCAGTGAAATTATCGTTCATTCATATTTCCACGATGTCGTTAAATGACAATGCATTGTGTGACGTTTTAAATTTCCATTTGCCGCTGTTCGAGCGATTTAGAATATCCCTCTTACGAGTGGTAAGTTATTGAAACGTGCGCCGAAACGGGACCTTCATTAGAGGGGTCTCTCATGATGGATATGTTTTTAATGTAAGGAAGGAGGAGGTCAATGGCTTCGACTACAATGTTGTGCCGATGACTCTTCTCGGCAGAGTCGATAGACCAATCAGATGTTGTTCGGTAATGATAGTGAATTTTCGCCTGTGTTGTCATGTTTACTTATTATCGAATCGTAGTGATATCCTTCAGCCACTTCGTATTGAGCATATAGTAACACCCCCTTCAGAACGAATGTGTTAGTTGCCTTGATCGTACAGGGTCGGCGGTCAACGAAGCCTTAATGAGAATTTAATTCAAGTCCATGCAGAAGTAGTTCTACCGACCGTTTCCTTTGTAATGCTAACCAAGGCTTGGGCTTCACTGGAACATTATTTCCCACCGTTGTCAGCCACTATTTGTTCACATTAGAACAGCGAGCCATATGAACTTACTCTATTCAAGGCACGGGCTTGTTAATAACATTCTTTCTAACGGTCGAATCACAGTCCATTCAACCGCAACTTCCAGCTCCTGGGCTGCTTCGTAATATCATATCATCTACAATTAATCGGAAAATATTTCTTGAATTAAACAGGCGCCTCCTTGTCTTCACGGCCATGTCAATAAAAAGTTATCCCCGAAGATGTTGTGGCCGTCACTCTATCAAACACGTGCCCTTTTCTAATCCGTTCACCCAAAGGCCTACTTTTTCAATATTACCTGGACTTTACAAATGTATCGATTTTCTAATTATATAGTTCATAGAACAAGAAAATGTGTCAACTTTAAATAACCATTGAAAAGCTTATCGATTCGGATTTTAACACTTGACCACACTTTAAAAGCTGCTAATAGTAATTGCCGTTCATTGTAACTTAAGGCATACACTTTATTAAGCGGGCGCGTTTCTTTTTATTAGCTGTCATGCTAATTTGTTCCTAACGTAAACAGTAAATAGGAAAATTTTCCCGAGCAGCACGAGACTTTTGTAATTTAGCGTGTGTTCCAGTTGGTTCATATTGTCTAAAGTGGAATTCCACTTATGAGTGAAGCGTAGTGAATTTCGTCTTTAACCTTATGTTTTATATGGACATGACCATAGCAATACACTGAGGATTCCTAAAGCCCAAAGGGGAAAACCTTCTGTGGGGCTACTTTCAAGTGGATTTTCGGTTTAGACAGGACGAACCTACTGTGAGACAATTCTTGTAATGACACTTTTCCGTACATTTATTGACACAAAATAAAGAAGATTCCAAAGCAACCCAAAAAACTACTCTTTTGACGATATCACCGGCTAAGTTCATAATACATAGCCGATATTTTGTATGAATTTTATCCACAGAGTTTCTGATCATCCATCACGAAAATTTCTCCGCTGACTGGGACCAGGCTGAAGCCTCGTTTTCCAAGCTGCGGGAGTCCGCTCCTTGCTGCGGAATAGACTGCTTACGAGGCAGTCTATCCCGCAAGACGCAGCGGTATCCTGTAGCCTGGAAACACGGCCCAAAGTAGTCTATTCCGAAATACGCAGCGGAATTCCGCAGTCTGGAAAATGGAGCTTAATGCCTAAACCAGAATGAACGCAGACTGCAGAAGCAACGGCAGCAGCAGCGAAATATCAATTTAGGAAGCATGCATTTCTTTTAAGCGACCTAGATTGAACGCAGCAGCAGCGACAGCAGATCTACAGATCTACCTGTTGTTGTTGTTGCTGCTTCCGCTGCTGCTGCATTCTGCGTTCATTCTGGTTTGGGTATAATACAACAAACCGCTGCAATGCTGCTTCGATACTGCTGGCACAGTATATTGCGATTCCGCTTTGTTTTGTGAACTTAGCCATTGATAATAAATTTATTTAAGATTTTTCAATAAATTAATAATGAATTTGAGTAGTGTTATAATCATTTATTATATTTTTCTATAGTGTCTCCCAGAAAATTGGTTGTTGCTATAACGGATAATAATGTATGTTTGAGTTTATGGGTTTTGTAAATGTTAATGATTATTAAATTGAATGATTTGTGAACTCTGATTAATACATTTCGCGATTTTGTAACGAATTGCAAGCCTGTATGATGATGGATGTTAAGGGCATGGGCAATACGTTCTCAGTTGTGGCAGAGTTTGGTAAGCGCTAGATAGCTAGCTCATTTATCGGTAGTGTGGGCAGGGTTTATTGTTACCACTCCTGCCTAGCTCGACATTACAAAACAGAAACTTTACGTGCCTGTTCGAGTGCCTAGACAAAGCGGGACGACCCTATCATGATATACAAAAAATATCACCGAACCTAGCACGGGAGCCTCCTGATGGCATTGGGGCTCCGCCCTTCCCTTCCCGACCTTTTGTTGAGCCACGTAATTTTGCTCAAACCCCTAAGCAAAAACTGACAAGACCTACGCGACGAGAGCAGGAAAGTGTAGGTTTGAGGTTCAGGAAACAAAGATGTCTACTGTACTGTGACTTGATTTATATTTCTTTAAATTTTTTTTTTTAATGCCCGGTTCACATTATTCCAGTCCAGTAATCCAGTTCAGCGATCCAGTCCAGTGCTGGACTGGATCATATCGTCTACATGATTCCAGTCCAGTAGTCTGGCGAGTGTGTTGTTGATTCGGTAACTATAGTAACAATGATTTCTGGGCGAGCTGGAATCAAAAAGTAGACCGACAATCCAGTCACTGGACTGGATTGCGGGACTGGATTGCTGGATTGAATTGCTGTCCAGTGCCGGTTCACATTATTCCAGTAGCAGTCCAGCGCTGGACTGGATTACTGGACTGGATTGGTTACTGGAATAATGTGAACCGGGCATAATTTCCACATGCGAAAAAGTTGGAGGTAGAATATCGTCGCCATCGTATTTGGGCGTCGCAGTCGCTATTGTGCATATCGGCTGACTGAGGTGGACGTTGTGTAAGACAAAAAGAATGTATGGTTTGCCGATTGCTTGTGCATGCGCGGAGTCGGCTTCTTGGGGGGTACTTGCGTTGTACATGGCAACCAAGCCGCTGTCATATATGCCTAGGACGTTGTGATATTATTGCTTGTAACTTGTAGACATGGTCCTCTTCTGCTATTCCTTTTTATTGTGCTGTGTTTTTTTTTTGACGCCGCCTTGTTGCTCTATGTTAGAACACCGATATGCGCATTGACAGCTGTCAAAATCCATTTTTCCTGGAAGATTGAATTCCATTCTGATTATATCTTCGGCGTTTCGATGTCGCTAAGGGGGAGTTATGGTCGACTGGATCGAATTGTTACAAATAGTTTCAAGTGTGCCGGGCGAATATTTTTGGCCGATGCACTTGCAGCTGAGCAACCTCAGACGCCTCCGGCTACGCCTTATAAGGCACACGATACAATTTCGCCAATTTGTATCAGAGAAGTGCATTTGTCCTACACGATAATATTATGTTAAATAGCCTAACAAAAAAGTTGCCCAAAATGAAAGCGACATAGTTTATTTACCTCAGCCGAAATACCTTTGGCTTGACATGCTAGTTGATACTCTTGCTTCGCTTTTTTGTCAAGAGAACCTATAATTAACGTACTTTGATGAATTTAACACAATTTTGTTTCTTTTTTTTTACAGAAATGGGAAGTCTTTCAAGCGGTTAGTCAACTATTTATTTTAGTGCCTGCATTATTGGGTCTGAAGGGAAATTTGGATATGTGCCTGGCGTCACGTCTATCGACGCAAGCCAATCTTGGCAATATGACGTCGACGCGTGAAATTATCAAAATGGTTATTGGCAATATTGCATTAGTACAAGTTCAGGCAATTGTTGCATCATTCATTGTAGCAAATTTTGCTATAGTTGTTGGCGGTTTAATGAATGGCGAGTGGAAAGTTGAAACTGTATTTCTACTAATTGCGTCCAGTATGTTTACGGCAACATCGTCGTGTTTTGTTTTAGGTAAGTGACCCATAAATATTTTAGAATAATTATTGTATTATTTATTAGAAATTCGTAAGTTTAAATTTTTCGGAAATTGATTTTAGAGGTAGTTGTTGTAGTTGATCACGATATGCGCAATAAGGAGTTTAACCATCTATTAGCGGTAATAGTAGAAAGGATTGCACTGATATTAAATTGCAGAATAGTGATTCTGCGGAGTGATCAATTGACTGACGCTCGGGCCAACCCAATTCCATGTAAAATACACACACAAATAGTGTTCAATAATGATCGCGGAGCTATCATTGCTGGGCTATTGTTTCATTGGCCAAATCGATAAACACCTACCTTAATCAAACAGGTTAACCACGCGCGCTGATATGATCGCTTAGCTTAAAAAGCTTTAAACCTTATTCAGGTCACGAGTTTATCTGCAATCGCTCAGCGATTATCGCTCCACATTCTCACCGATATTTTTTCGAAAATGTTGACAAGTGTCGATGAATCCAATGTTCAACTGACGGCATGAGATGTAATTTCAAAGACACATGTTTTCATAACACTTGTGTTTAACATTAACTTCCTGGAAGAAGTGTGTTGATTTCAAAATACAAAAGAAATCCATGAACTTATACACCTACGGTAAGGCCAACAATCTTGTGCAATTTCCGTAGAAATAAAAATCAAAACAAAAAAAAACCCGAAAACAATCCAATAAATTAATAATTCCCAAAAAACAATAACAGAAGTGTGTCAGCCAATATAATCATTCCAAAAACAAATAAAAAAAAACATCCTTGAAACAATTCACAATACAAATTTTCTTTGGAAATGCGTAGCTTAGATAAACTTCCGTTTCGTTGATATCTTGTTCATAGGAGTCGTCAAAATATTATAAAACAATTAATTCTGACTCGATGAATATACTAGATTTGCGGCAGCCAAGTATGCTCAAATAATCAACGAGACTTTTTGTGTACAGATATTGACAGTCTCGTTTATAGTACTCATTAGCACATAATCTAAATTGCAGAAATATTTTCCACTGAACTTCGGTCATTTTTTTTATCTGTGTTATATTTTTTGTGATATCCACGAAATCATTTATTTCGAGAGTACACATTTCGGTTCTGCTCTGTTGACAACAGATACGCAACATATGGTACCCTAGACAGCAAGTTGAACATTAAGATACGCACTTACCTTTACGTGAGTAACAAAATATAAAACCAAAGTTCAATAATGATCCCTAATCTTATCAGTGAGTACATAGTAAAATTTGGTCATTTCCAGGTAAAGTCGTATCGGAAATAATCTAAAGTTTGGGTTTCCTCCAGCGGAGAAATGCAGTTTAATTATTTAATTTCCGTTTTCATTCCGGAATAGAAACAATAGCAGACAGATGCATCAATTCAAACAAAATCGCCTTTCCTATCCATTTACCGAATTTATTGTAAAATATTACAAAAATCACGATCTAGTAAATGAGATGATGCCAACTCATCTCGAGCCCTTGGTGCAAATTGGACTGTTGCGCCAGTTATTTATTTTTTACAAAACTAGATTAAATATTAATTTCGTGTCTTATTTTTATCAAAATTCCAGATTTTGTTTTAGTGGCTGTGATATTGATATCGAGAAAATTCAATTTGAATCCCGACAATTTAGCGACCCCATTCGCTGCATCTATTGGTGATATAGTTTCTCTTAGCGTCCTATCGTTCATTGCATCTTTATTATACGAACATATTGGTGAGTTTAGTTTAATCGAAAAAATCATACATAAACATTTTTTTTTTTCAATTCTTAGCATAAAATTTTGAAGAAAAAGATAAGGTTGAAAGTCATTTTTAATAATTTCGACAAAAAAATATTAAAACAAAACAAAACTTTTGTCTTTTACCCTCTCCCAAAATGTTTTACTACATAGTTTTTATTTATTTCTCTTTCAGCGGAAGATTTGTGGATTACATACATTGTAATGGGCATTTACGTATGTCTGTTACCATTTTGGGTAACAATTGTCTATCGCAATAAATATACGAAAAAAGTTTTAACTTCTGGTTGGGTGCCTGTTTTATCGGCTCTATTTATTAGTGGGTAAGTACAATTTTTTTTTCTAATTTTAACTATCAATTATAAATACTAAAGAGAACTTAATATTTTGCCTCCCAAACATCTAAACTCAGAAGACAGTCAACTTTATTATTGAATTGTTAAAAAAAACATTTACAATTTACCTATTCCTAATAATTACATATGACAAACGTTTCATGGATTATTATTTACTTACATTATTATTTTTTCGAATCCTGGAATGTACGCTCCCTGAACAATCTGGGGGCCTAGAAGAAGGGCAGAAATGCCAACTAAGCATTACCGCAGTCCAGGAAACAAATTGGCTTGGCAGCGAGATCAATGATAAGAAATTGAGCTTCCATCCTTTGCGAATGTGAAGCTATTGCCCTCCGTCGAACAGATTGTAGCTGAATTGCCTTCCCTATGGCTGAGGATATAGCCTCAATTAAACATTTTAGCCATTTTAGTTTATTTATTGAAAAGAACAGGTTGGATCAACAGATCTAGTTCGGCCCTTCACGATTAAGGTAATAGCACAATAGGCTGATTATCGCAGTGTTTTTGGTTCTTCTTCGGACCACGGTCCATTAATCATCTAATCTAATCTAAAACATACTTTAAGGCTCTACGCAGACATGCCTAAAATGTGACAACATGCTCCATTTTTAGGGGATCGTTAATAGTGGCATATCCTTTCGAAAAAAAATTACACATCGCCCCAAAAAGATATAACCCCAGCTGAAGCGGTAGGAATAATTTATGTGAAACACCGCAAGCTCAAAAACTTGTGAAAAATTTTCTTTATTTTGTGAGTCTACACATTATTTCGAAACTGCCTATGGCGGAAATTAACTTGAGAGTGGGCCCTGAGTGAATTTCTACTGTAGGCAGTTGTAACGGACGGTTTGGTGGGCATCCGAAGATGCCCGTGGGGACGGAGCCTTAAGTAGCATATGACCGTGAAGGTCGGGCCGTTCCATCTGGCGAAGAAAAAGGCCCCTCAACGAGCTTACTTGCTGTAGCTCAGTTCGGGAGATGTGGGCGTGGTTTTCGCCGCTCGTTGCCCCTATCCTTTACGTATTAACAAAAATGCCAGGGGAAGACAACACAAACAGGGGAGGTAAAAATGGGGAATAAAAAAAAACAGTCGATAAGGATGGAATGGTTGGCGGACGGATCAGACGCCCACGCGGTCGCACCGGGTTCGGCTGTAATGGGACCCTCGGCCTCTGGTTTCGTACCACCAACAGATCACTACTCATCAGATGCTGCTTTGGTCTGCCGGTGGGAGCAGCACCACCAGACCATAATATGGTTCGTTACAGGTGGTTCATTACACAGTACGAATGTACCCTGAATGTATCGTAATAATAATTTGACTCTAAAAAACGTAGGTTCGTACAGTCTAATGCGGAAATTCACTTGAGCCTGTGTGTAGCTTTAGGCAGTACGGACATGACGCTTTATTAGTTGATATTTGAAATATACGACCCAAGCATGTTTGAAAACATTTTTTTCGTGATTTTTCATCCCAAAATTTGGAATTAAGGGGGAGAGTGGATATGCCACAAGCCAAATTTATACATTTATGGGTCTTTTATTACGATGACTTTTTCCCCCAGAAGCAAAAACGATTTTTTGGGGGAATCTTGGCAATTGTTGCACAATTTTTTGTATATATCGTTTTTATTTGAAGAGGAGATAATTAATAACGCCTCGCAAAATCAACAAATCACAGAGTTTTAAGGAAAGCGGCGTCTAATTCTACGCCTATTTCCCCGCCCATTATTAATCAATAAAAATAAGAAGTCGGAAAGCAGAATTTGTATTTCGTTGCGCTCACTCGAAGCGATTTCTTTTTTTTTCGCCCGTCAATCGTACGATTTGTTATCTCAGCCAGTCGACTGTAACGCCGATAAATAATAATACGTCTATAATTAAAATAAATCGAAAACTAATCAACTAGCAAACAAATCATACCATCGATTGGGAATTAAGATAACATATAAAAGATAAGCGCTAAATGAAGACACGTGTACTTGTATATGTCTCGATTGATATTTTTGATTTCTTTTGTTTGTTGGCTTTGGCGACCGCATTGTTTTAAGCTGGACACACATTAGTGCCCATTTGGACGCGCGAAAAAATGGACGCACTCCGAATGATCGCAATCCATCGCGAGCCAGACGCCATTTTGAAAGTCAAGTTCCGATTTAATTTCACGCACCGTCAATTGCATTACAAAGGTTTTTTGTTGCTATTTAACACTGACAACACAAAACATGAACAAAATTTGACTCCGTTAAGTTCGGATTTCGCGCACAAATGTCGTGGCAGTCGGGTTCTGGCCCGGGGATTTTGGGCAAGTGGAATATCCAACTTAGATTGCTGTGAATTCCGGAGATGTCAAATTGAATCTCACACAGTACGAATTTTTAATTGGACACGGGACAATTTGGATTTTGGACGCAAGTGTGTGTCTACCTTAAAACTGCTGCTAGTTAAGTTATGGATCCTCCGCATTAGCGTATCTTAGTATCGAACTTATCGAAAACCACGGATATTAAGATAATGTCGCTAAAAGTAGATTCAGAAATATTTATACGAATATCAAAAATTCTTGTGTCTTTGTTTATTGATTTTATAGTACTATTTAATTGTTGAAAAATGCACATCCGTCGATAGCATCGTAGCTCAGAATCAAAACTTGTAAAACAATATAATTAAATTTTTGCTTGACTTGTCTGTATTATTTTTTGCTTCTTTTCCGAAACAATAGCCACATTTGATTGAATAAGTTTTTTTTTGCGTAATATGATCACTCAAAAGATTCACTAAATCCTTGTTGATTGGCTTCTTCTGATAATAATTTCAACATTAATTTCGTCGTTATTTCTACTGATTAGGTTAAAGTCAGCAGTGGAAAGTGCAATCAAAATCACGAGTTTTATTTATTTTAGCATTAAATTTCTTTCTTCTACTAAAATTAGTTGCAATCAATTTCTCTTATTAACAAATAATCAAAGTCCGATAATTTATTAAATGGTTGGGAACGGCCTGTTTGACGATGAACAATCCATATCCAATATGACATATTGCACTTTGTTATATCAGTATTGTATCGTTGTGATTCTGAATCACTCACTGTATTATTTAATCAGTGCGCTCTTATAATGCGATTTGAACGGATTAATTATTGTAATTGCTCCTATGCCTTTTTGCGATATAAAGAGTTTGTAGATAAAGGTGTACGTGAGAAATCAATGAATTTTTCGCATCGTTGTCACACATATTGAGATTTATCACCGTGATAAAGGTATGAACTATTGTTGGAAGGGTAGTCGAATTCCATCTGATTTCAATGGCCTCGTTTCTACCGTGAAATTAAAAGGAGTATTAGCTTGGTTATATGGGGGTTACTACTATTTCGTGGTGTGTTTATACCGACCGGTACTAAATATGACAAATATCAGATGTTAGTTTGTCACTTCAGCTTGGTTTCCATCTCATGTGGGAACGACTCAAATGCTCGTGAATCCTTGTTGGGCATGTAAGAACAGAAGGGTATCTTTTTGTTGTTGGTGCTTTTCAATGCAATTTTTCAACGTTCTGTGTTTTGCTCAATGTTTACGTGTAAGCGAAGCATTAGGTGGCGGGGGATGATCGGTCTGGAGTTACCTTGACGACAGTGTTTACTAATTTAGACATTTGCAAAGATATCTGATAGCATATCATATTCATACGAGTATTACACATTAGGCGCGTTTTTTTTCAAGATTCATATAGAGCAGAGCAGGTTAAGACCACACAATTACACTAACAATTTGATCTGAACTGCTCGGGATAAAACGTCAACGCAAGAATGCTGCTCGGTTAAGTAGTCAGCGTTTTGAAATGCAGGCAGTACAGGCGTCGAAGTTTTCGGGCAGCTTTAGTTTGGGAAGCATATAAAGTTAAAGTATTAATAAAATGATCGTTTTTGTGTAATTATATGGAATAGTAAACATGCAAAATAATTTTGCTGCCTACAGGAAATTTGTCCGATTGTATTTGTGCTGTCATCGCGATCGGTGGCCGTAGTCGTTCGGTCACCGTTCTACGATACTAATCTAGAGCTCGGAGTTCAAATCTCGGCGCGATCAAAAACGACCTGTGAGTACTAATAGAACTCTCACAGTGCTCCGAGCTTGTCAGTATAAAGACGGCGCGGATAGGAGGTGCATGCTAGCAACTGCACTTCCGTAAGTGTGAACCTCTCATCAATCATATGTGCTTAATTTAGTTTGTCAATTATGTCGAAAGAAAAACAGACTACAAAATACCTAAAGCAAAAACAAAAAATTATTTTATGTTTATCAGAATTTATTACTTATTCAGCCGGATGACATCTCCCCGATTCGAATTTAGTTAGTAAAATCTCTATTTGAAAAAGATTTTAGCATCTGTTCTTCTGTTTCTATTTATAGACAAGATACTCAAAAATATATTTTAAGCCATTATCCAAATATGGAAATTTGTTCTCACCCCATTCCATCGACCCGAGTTGTCACATGGAAGCTTTTATGATGGGTAAAATTGATGAAAGCAATTCATAAGATAATTGTTAAATTTGACCAAACCTCATCAAATGCGTTAAACATTTTATTTTATATATCTTTTGTTCTGTTAGTACTTTATCTTGCCGAACCAATTGCGTAACTGTTAGAAATCTTCAATATTTAGTTTAGACCTTTCATAATTAAAATTTCTAATAGCTTATTTAATATTACGTAAAACCTATTACCAAGATTATGCAATTAAAAATGTGTCTCCAAATGATGTTCGTTTGGTTCACACCCTCCAGTTATTCCTTGCATATACGCAATTGCTAGATGCGCATGCATTCGTTTCGTTCGGTTCTGGGTCGTAAATCGAACCCTATAGATTCCAAATATCAAACATGAAACATTCGAAAGTGATAGGAATACTACTACTAGACGCTTTTCTTTGCACTCTGTTCCGGAACAATTGTTTACATTACACTAACGACTTTTCCCTCGATAGTTCTCGACGGAGGTCTTGTGGCCCGTCCCATGTACTATATTCATATGATGGACGGGCATATACAATGATCCATGCTGTGCACATGTGCGTTAATCCACTTCTCGTGGCCTGATCTTAAGCAAATTCGGTTTGTAGATTCCTTGAGTGACCCTGATCTCGGAACGGTGGCAGCAAATTAGATCATCGACTGGACTAGCGGTATATTCTGCTGTGTTCAAACCAGAGTTACTCGCCTAAGTATTTTAAAAAATCACTCTTCCAGGCTT
This sequence comes from Chloromyia formosa, assembly GCA_964017055.1. Taxonomy (NCBI): domain Eukaryota; kingdom Metazoa; phylum Arthropoda; class Insecta; order Diptera; family Stratiomyidae; genus Chloromyia; species Chloromyia formosa. The sequence goes on along the minus strand of OZ024813.1, from coordinate 160,892,392 downwards.
TCCCGTGACCTGATTCCAACGAAATTTGACATGTAGCTTCCTTAGGTTGGTTTACACAACACAACAACAATGGTGATATGTTGGTCCTACTGCAGGTTCGCGTCAGGATAAAAATACCTTTTGACATTAAAGTGATGTTTAGGCAAGATAGGTATCTTATGACACGGTTTGTTGGGGTGAATGCATTTTTAATTCTTCGTAAGAAAAAATGACATTGAGTACTTTGATGACGAAAAAGGACATTCTTAACAATGAAGATATCTAGGCAACATGGGTATCATATGACTCGTTGCCATGAGGCGAATGCCGTAGACTACGGTGATGGTATTTTGAGTCCTTTAGTCAGGAAAGGACTTATTGTATTCGCCTGCTAAATCTCCTGAATCGGGTGATAAGTACAACATTTTTCAAAGCAAATCATAGATAACTTGAAAGTAAATGGATCAAAATTAAAATGTATTTGCATGGGACGTGCGTAAAGTGCCGATGAACATCATCGCTTTTTTTGTGTCATTTGTAATTACAAAGACTAGTGCACGGATTGGCGCTGATTTTACTACCTTAGTTATACGAGTATTTGCCAAAGTATATTTTTATCCAGAATATGCCAGGATTTGAGTTTACTGTTGATTCGTTACATATTGGCAACATGTAATTCTACTGTCCACGGGTTTGAGACTTCTTGTTTTGGAACTGTTTCGTACCGTTTCTTTGCTGCTTATCCTATTCTGTATACTGTAGCATAAATTTAGCAATTTGATACGGTGAAATCCCGTATTAAAGATGAATCTGCTTGGATAAATTACCGATCAGTCGTTGGGAAAATATTGTGAAAATTTATCTATTTTACATCAAACGAAACGGACGTACCTATTAACATCAGTGGTAGTGCGGATGGCGCAACGGTTAGCACGTTCGCCTTCTACGCACTGGGCCCCGGTTCGATTCCTACTGAATGCAGTAGTTTTCGATAACAAAAAGGGGATTCGTGTTGGACAATGAGCCCACTCAGCTGTTAAATGAGTACCCATTGGAGTAAATAACTCGGTTGAGCGTGTTGCTGATCACACACCTCTGCACAAGACACACCGTCACGATCTAGAAAATGAGATGATGCTAACTCATATCGAGGCCATGGTTCAAATTGCACCAGTTATTTATTTATTTCATTAACATGAAAACGATCGAGTGATGGACGAACTAATCGGGAATACTTAAAAATGGTAGGGATTTTGAAAGCTGAAGTTCGAGGTGGGAACGATTTGAACCATTTTCCACGAGAGACAACTAGATCAACCAAACAAAAGCAAGAGGAGAAAGATATTAAGCCATCTAGTGAGGCTAATTAACCCTAACATTTTCCGGTTAGACATTACTCATGCATGAGTGTGGAGTAAACAAAAAAACATATCATTATTACAAATGTTTTAAGCTAATAGAGATGTGGAAAGAAATCAGTACACACCTTGTTAGCATCAATTTAGAGCGTTTCGTCCAAAATAGAATACGAGCATCTCCAGATGTTACGAGAATTATTTTTCGTGTAACTTTCAAATTTGCGTTAATTTATTTATTTATTGACACGGAAAATAATGGAGCACGTCTATTTGATTATGCACTCGCGGATTTTTCCAACAATAATGACATATGCTAATGCTAATCTAAGTGTGATTTCACAAGATGAGTCGATGCGTGGGTTGATGAGTCCTTTTAGAATAGACGAAACACTGTTTGACTGATAAAAATTGGCGGGAATATTGTGAATTTAATTGAAAATTTTATGAGTTGGACTTACTTATCGATGGCTTTTAACATTTCTAGGGTTTTGTAGTAAAAAAATCCTTGTAAACTTGGTCAAATGTCCGTCTGTCTGTCTGTCCGTCTCTCCATAGAATATCTCACGAATAGCTGAACCTAAGCTACATATATATGAAATGTGGAGGGAGTGTGTAGAAATCTTATAATTCTCTGGAGAAGCGATGCGTCGTAATAGGCCTTAAGAGGAGGGGAATGAGGGTCATCATTTTTTTTTGGTCTGGTACCAATATCAGGGGAAAGGTAATGCTGAGAACATTTAATTTTTGGCATTTTCTTCCAATTTGAAGAAAGGAGAAAAGAGGAAGAGCGAAAAAATATGAGATCATAATTCGTTTCATCCCGTTGCTTTACGAAGCCGTTACGCTTAGAAAAATTAAAACTTACAGGAAAGTGGCATTCCACTAGCATAGAAAACGTAAAATAATATAATTTTTAAATTTTCTCAAAATTGGTTCATCATCATCGTGGCGCTACAACCCGAAGTCGGGCTTTGGCCGCCTGGATTATTGTTCCCCAATTATCTCGATCAAGTGATCGCAGAAATGACGGTTACGCGGCATTGGCCACTGAACGCCATCCGCCCGTCCATACAATGGCGATGGCCCCGAATGGCCTGGGCTGGGCCATTGTCTGTAGCAGGCTTTAGACTGTGAACTGGAGAGTCCAACTCACTAATTCATCATCTGGAAACGGTCATTTGAGCCCATGTTAAAATCCGTCAGTTCATCTGTGCGATCGTCTGAAACCACCCTAAAGTATAAGTTAATGTGTCGAATTAAGCGTAGTAATTTTAAATTACATACTAATTGATTTTTATTCAGGAATGAATGTTGTTGTGTGGGGAACTATATGTAGGTCTAAACAACTTATTTAAATATCTCATCGGAACTTGTGAATTGGTGGACTTATTGTTTGTGGGAAATAGATATTGCGTATTCTGCAGTATGCGCAGGATGGCAGATACTTAGGGGTGGGTGACTGGTATGCACGCGCTGTTTTGACAATTTTTGACTCGTTACAAAACTCCGGAACACCCCCCCCCCCCTTTTTTTCGATTTTAAATTCCTAAAACGTAGTTTAAAGAAATAAACATGAAGCAGACGGACGTCCATAAAGAGAATTAGGAAAGCAGAATATGGAAATCGTAGAAAATATGGAAACGTGGGAAATATGAAAAATAGCGAAATTGGAAATAAAAGTAATAAAATATATCATACAAAATGTAGAGAATGGAAAATTAGATATAAGAAACATGGAAAATGAGAAAGAGAAAAATATGAGAAATGCGGAAAATAGAAAATATAGAAAATGGAAAATACGAATTCCATTCACTAGCCAAGTTTCACTTCTATCGCATTCGCTTCGGCCATTCATCCCGGGGGAGGGGACTTTGTCAGCGCCATCATTCATCCCATTTATTTGCAGTCTCATGGACCTCCGGGTTTATTTACTACCATATAGGCGATGATGATATAGGCTCTAATACGAATTTACATGTCCTCCGTTCCCAGTCTATCCAAACCGATTCGGAATAGACGTACCAATCCACCCGTAATGTCCTTGGAGATCAGTCACAGTTCATGATTTGCTCCAGGAATCTGTTACGAACGCTGATCCACTTGCTGTGTTCGTCGTTGCCCATGAAATACATTTTCAAGGATTTGTAGTCTTGGTCGGCGAGTGGAAGAAGTGAGCCCACTTAATGGTATATCTGGCCCTGTACTTTAAACGTTCGCATGAATCTACTCCTCGCTAACACCTCCTTTTGCTCCGAACGACGTCATTTGGAAGCAAGCTTTTTACTTGGAAGAAATATTTTGATAGATGATCTCGTCCAAAATATTTTGAAAGCGCTTAATTGGAGGCAGTTGAACTTTTTCGTTTGGACAGCACATTCTGGGCGTTCTTTTTCCAAATTTTAAAGCAGTGGATACACACGTTTTCCACCTTCCAAATTGAAACGCTGGGCGCTGTAATCTTAATTTTTGTCATATTGGAATGCAGCCATCACCAAAGAAATATAATAATTGTAATATTTTTACATTCACCAAGCACCTTATTATTTTCTCCGGCCTTCCGAAAGTGCTTATAAAAAATTTCGTTATGCAAATTGACACCGCATCCTGGGGTTCGGTTAAACGGGATTTTACTGTTTCAGGTCGCGAACTACCTAACTATCGATTTCAGCCCACCAAATATACTCCTGCAAAATTTGGCGACAATCGTCTCAGTGGTTTGAAAGCTTTTGCACGACAAACATACTTCGTTTGGCTTGCTTCCTTTATACTGTACAGATCCATTTGAACCTCATTCCTCCAATATGACTTCTTCCTACTAGACAGAAATCTGCGTGTGTATGTTTTTTTGTGACAAATCCGCGGGTTTCAATGAATTCCGCTCTGTTCACATCTTGAACGAGAAAGACTTCCTTGACGTCACTGGAACTCTTGGCAAGGGCAATACAATTTTTCATTTCAATCTAATCTATTTTAAATTCAGTTTTTGACTAAACTTATCAAACTAAATGTCTAACATAAATCTCTTCGCGTTTTCAATTACAGGATGGGAGGTCTCGTTTTGGATAAAGCGGTCGATGAATTCAACGGGTATGTTGTGTTTCAACCGATCGTCAATGGTATCGGCGGCAATTTGGTTTCAGTCCAGGCTAGTAAAATTTCAACAATGCTTCATCAAACTTCACTTATCGGCATTGTACCGCCATATACGAAGATTTTCGAGAATCCATTGAAAGCACTGTTCAAAGGAGGTAAGCAGTCGAATTTTATCATCATGATATCATTGTATAACTTTTTTTTTTAATTTTATTTTCAGTTCCTTATGCAAAGACTGCCCGTATTTTGATTATGCTATCGGTAGCTGGTCAGCTTATCTTCGTATATGCTGCTGATTTTATACACTGGTCAACAACGACAATCGAATATCCATTTTTGCTTTCCTATCTGCTAGTCAGCTTAATACAGGTAAGATTTTCTCTTGTAGATTCTATACTCGTATTATAGTCGCTGAAGTTCTTGACGGTTTGTTTTGTTCTGCCTCTCCGCCGTTCTACTTGTCATTCCAGGCACTATCATCCAATTCTTCTAAATTAGTTAGATTCCATTCGACTTAGCATGCGCATAAGAGCCAAAATGACACAAAGAGCGATGATATTCATTGGTACTTTAGGCCCCTGCCATGCAAGTACATTTTTATTTTGATCCATTGGTTTCAAGCTGTCTATGACTTGCTTTGAAAAATGTTGTCCGTATCGGCCCGATTCAGAAGGCACTCATACTACCAGGCGAATGCAAGAATGACCTTTTCCTTTCAAAAGGACTCAAAACACCATCAGCAGTAGTCTAGTGCATTCGGCTCCTGAACGCCAATCATATGATACTCATCTTGCCTAGATATTACCTCATTGCTTGGAATGTCCTTTTGTCCACACCAAAGGACTCAAAATGCCTTCAAGTGGTCTAGTGCATTCGCCTCAACATCCCCAGTTTTTATGACTGCGATCATTCATTGGGAAACCCTTCTACTATCTAGGTGAACTAAGAGATGTGGATGTCGGTTGTTGTTGTGGTAGCAGCACCTACTGGCGTTGAAGAGGTTTGGCTGCTGCTGATGAACGGGTCGCTCCGGTTCGTAGAATCGGCTGCCGTGGGATGTCGGTCGACTTCTACGGTTTGCGGTTAGCTCCGGATGGTTCGATATAACATAGAGACTGGACACAACTCGGGTAACACAGTTGACCTATCTCTGGTCTAAGTGTGCTGTGGCAATTACGGCAGCCCCCCAACCTAACTTAACTTAACACACTAACGAACAAACAGCATGCATCGAACTATATACCCGTCCATAATATTTTTATATGGGATGGGCCAAAAATTCATAGGGAAAAAAGTCTTTAAACGACGTAGTGGTTCACTTTATTGGCTCATGGTTTTCATTCAACTTCATTAAGAAAAATCCGGATAGTGTGGCAATTTTTCGAATATGTTGGTACAGTGCCTACCATTCAAACGGTTGTTTGTCTTTCGGTTACGAATATTGCATGGAATAATAAACGTGCCATACACACACCGATCGATCGGCCGATCCGTCGCCCGAAATCAATATCGGCCGACGGATTGGCGTGTGTATGTGGAAATCGCACCGATTGGGCGATCAATTTTGATCTGCCGATATTTTAGTGCGATTTTCGTGCGATCGATCGGTGACGATCGATTGGGTAGTGTATGTGATTATCGCAAGTGAATGTCAAATTACCAAATTATTAAATGATGAAATTTCAAGGATTCTAATGATTTAAATGGCACTGCAATTGAAATATCAAAAATGTGGTATACGAAAATACCACACACATCCAAATAGTTAACAAAAATGAATCTAGGTTGGATTGGGAGTGAATCATAACCTATTTTTTGAATTGTCATTCGTTATCGCATCGCACGAAAATCGCTCAGTTTGTGTGCAGTGGAGATCGGCAGATATTTTGTGGCGATCCATCGGCCGATCGATCGGACGACGGATCGGATAATGTTTGGCGGCTATTAGAAAGATGTCAATGAACCATTTGAAATCCTTTTGACCATTCAAAATAGAAAAAAAAATCTCATTCTTATAACATTTTATTTATTTTCACCCATTTCAGGTTATGCTGCTTCTGTACATCGCACACATTATTATTCATGCCATGTGGAAATATAAGATGGATCCCGACAACTCAGCCATCCCATACTTGACAGCTCTTGGTGATTTGCTCGGTTCGTGCTTCTTAGGTTTGGCCTTCCTATTCCTACGATCAGTTGGACGTGAATATGCTGCGGATCGTGTTGAAATCGTGGACGAAACACAAATCCTTGACAGCTTTGTACATTCTCAAGGAATGTACTAAGTGCGTAATTGAAGGGCTTCCATGTAGTTGTGAAATTCAGGAGAACCACGCATGAAAAAAAAAGACATAAAAAATTAAACCAGTCTACGTAATTTGAATAAAACATTAGTTCTAAGACGTAAATTGTTTTTGCAAAAGAATAATGCACACGTGTTTACATCTTGGAAATAAAAAACCATAGAAAAAAATGTATATAAAAGTAAAACCACTGATAGACAATGTTAGGTAACCATAAACATAAATCTTAGCAAACAAACAACAGTAAACCACGGCCCTACATGTATGATAGGATCACCAAGATGAAACGATCAATTAATGTATTCATTAGTTATACTAGTCGCATCTATCTTCTTTCTTCCTTTTCCATATCTTTTGTAAAAAGGTCTATCTGTTTCCTATGCCTTATCCTCCTTTTATTTGTCCTTCCCTACTATCAATTTGCTAATTCATAATTGTAACTAGGAGCAATTTTTATGTAAATTATTTTGCAATATCGAGAGATTTTCGTATTGATTTTATTTTTAAGTTTTCTGCGTATTGTTGGTTTTAAGTTTAAATGTACCTCAGAGCCTTTGAGGCGAGTTTTTTTTTATTTTAAATTTTTGTTTACTTTTTTATTGTATTGTATAATAATGATAATAGCATAATAGTATTTGTTTAATTAGGACAAATTGAATTTTTATGATTTTTGTTCGAAAATCGCGATTATTATTGTAATTAAAGATTGTGCCGTCTACATTATAAAATTACACAATACAAACGAAAAATAGATATAAAAATACATAGTAACAAAATTTTATTTTCAATATTTTGTTTTAATACGATTTTGTAAAAAAAAAATAAATTATTTAAAAAAGAAACAAGTATGATTCCAATGTTTTTAGTTTATTTAATTTTTACTGATTTTAAACTTTGAACATTGTTCTAAGATCCCAAACAGGTGGTTGGAGACATTATCTTTTCCGCTCATTGGGATTATTAACATCTGATTATTAATAGAGGTTTTTTTCGGAGCGACTGAGCTATCATAGCTGGCCTATGATCGTAACAGCGGTCATCATTTATGACTACTTGGGCTATACAACTGTTTTTCGCCGAACTTGCAATTTGAACAATAAGCTTTAAGCTCAAAGCTTAGCGGTCATCACTGAGCTATGATCGCAATGATGGCTCCATCTCCACTTAGTCGGTTAGTTACTTTTCATTTTTCTTTGAGTAACACCTGAAGATTGCTCAAATAAATTATGCTGAAGTATGATAATTTGTTTCTATTTACAAGTTGTATTTATGTTAAACAATTTGATATTGAAATATTTTTTCTCCTTAGATAATGTATTTTGAATGGAAAGGAACAATTAAAAAGTACAATAGTAATGAAGAGGAAATGTGTGGAACAATCGAAATAAATCGATCAATCTTAGAAGATAAACGAAAGAAATATTTTACGAGAATTTAGAAACAGATGAAATTTAGGAAAAAAAGAAAAACAATTATAATCTAAAATCAAAATTACTAAGCGATTTGCTTCTAATGGTAAGTAAAAAGTGCCATGGTTCTTAAGATTTTGTCCATTCAAAGGCAAATTCTTGAGAAAATAAACATATTTAATTTGAGCATTATAGTTGATGAAAATTGCTATGTATTAGAATAATGTTAACTTGTTTCTCTGCAAGCCAAAATTTAGGGTTTGACAATTGCAATTTTGTTTCTTCGTATGAACTGGTCTATATTCAGCATTAACATGCAGTATTAAAAATGTTAACATATAAATAAAGGCCTGAACAAACTAATTGGCATGCTATTAAAAAGATGAAAAATAATTATTAAAAAAAAACTACAAAACAGGAAACGATGGCAATAGGAAATATTTTGGGAAACTTCAAGAAACAAAATATATGAAACAATATAACACAAAAGTGAAATGAAATAGAAATTATGATTATGATTAATTAATGTCAAACAGAAAATGAAAACTATATTTTTAATGACAATAAAAATCATGTTCAGAGGAACTTTTTTTGTTTATTATTATACAAGCTGATGCGAGAGCTGCACGGCTTAAAATTGAAGTGGTGCCATTTCCTTCGTTTTCCGAAATTAACATAACGTTAAAGGTTGTGTGGTAAATTCTAGAAATTGTTTTTTTTGGTACTGTACACTTTTGGATTGCGGACCTCTTCAGAGTTTCTCTTCTATGGGTTCCAGGACATAGGAGCATAGAGGGGAACGAGAGGGCCCATCAACTGGTGAGGGCTCTACACTACACGAGTCCTACGCGGTGAATGTCCACCCGCCGTTTAGTGCCGTAAAAAGGAGATTCATACACGACGATAATGTAATGAACCATATTCTGGTAGTGCCACTTCCACCGACAGATCGAAGGCAGCACCTGATGAATAGTGATCTGTCGGTGGTACAAAACCAGAGGCCGAGGGTCGAATTACGCCCGGACCCCGATGCGAGCGCAAGGGCAACTGTGCCGTTCGCCAACCATTCCATCCTTATTGCCCCATTTTCTTTTATAATTCCCCATTTTTGGCTCCCATGTTACTGTTGTCTTCCCCAGGCCTATGGATTTTTATCAATACGTAAAGAACAGAGGCAACGAGCGGCGAAAACACCACTCACGTCTCCCGAACTAAGCTACAGCAAGCATAGGCCGCTGCTTAGCTCATTGAGGAGCCTTTTTCACCGCCAGATGGCACGGTCCGACCTTCACGGTCATTGCGCTATTGTACTTTAGGCTCCGCCCCCACGGGCAGCTTCGGATGTCCACCAGACGGATTTGATAGGAAAATTTTCACATCGCATCAGGCAATGCAATTCATTCGATACGAACGATAGCTACGTTCGTACATGATACGGAATTTCAATTGAATCGGATTCGATGGTCGAAATTACCTTTCGATAAGATTCAAATTACGTGAAAGGCCCTAGTTAAAAACTCTCTTCTAGATGAGATCCAATACGAGGACCTGGATCAAATGCCGGTCGTAATTTTATATAAAAATGGATCTGACCCGAATGAACCCGTAACGACCGTAGTCAGACATGAAACTGACGCTTCTACGCACTGAGCTATCGGTCGCCCCCATTCACAACCGTTCTCTTCTCTGCTTCTCTGCTTCTCTGCAATGTTTGCACCAAGGTATTGAAGTTGTTCACCACATCATTGCCTGCATTCAGGAATCATCATCGCTCCCTGAGCGGTCCTTCCCCTCTTGAGCGCTGTGGAGTGCTACTGTCCCAATGTCTGGTGAATGCAATCGCTCCATGGAGCCGTTACTGAGAGGCTACTTCTCCTTTTGAGCGAAAATTTTCCACGCTCCCTTGGCTTGGAGCGTGATACATTTTTGTTTTCACAATTCGCATCACAGATGGTGCGCGCGTCATATGTCATTTGATTGAGTGTTGAGTGTTTGAGTGTTTGACAACACAACGTCCTGCGTGTTATTTTACGGGAATTTTGCAGCAAAATTACAATTAAAAGGTGAGTGGTGTCAGCTGATTGTCTCAAATTCGATATGTAGCCGGTGTATTCACAAAACAGGTGTGTGACGGTTGTGACAGGGAGCAATCGCTCCGTGTGACATGGAGGGGAGATGTCGCTACGTAGCTGCTCAATGTTTTGTGAATGAGCCCATTGCAATCTGAGTGTTATTTGGCAAAATCAATAAAGGGAAAACACCGTCAACGGTGATTCCCCCGAAATTCAAATGTAACCGATCTTTAGCAATTCCCAAGCTCCCATTGAACGCCCCCATCTGAGGCATTTGTCAAACGAAGCACTACCTTACCCCGGACGGTACGCCAAAATACTGTCCATATCCGACCTACTCCCCTACTCACTCGCTTGCCATTGTGAACGTGCGCACACCCAATGCATTACAGCATTACACTCCGATCCCGTCCACGGCCGCTACAAGACATAGGCCCCATCGCCAGCAACAGCAATTTCCAAACAAATTCGAGTTTTTCGTGCGTGGACGTTTCGTTTTTGTTCCATGTTTTGCGGTTGCAATACGACACCGCCAGTTTGTTTGGGACGTACTTCGTAGTTCGTCGTCACACTGTCCGCGAGACGTGAAATTCGCTGAAATTGTCGATTCGTCGTGTGCGAGTTGTGATTTTGTTTGAAGAAGTTTCGATCGAAAGTGCGCGACTGCCGTGTGCGTTGTTCTGTTCTGGTGTTCTGTTGAGTGTGCAAGTAGAAGGAAGCAGCAAGGCTGTTCTCATTGCAGTTGACATTGGAATTGAAGTACTAACGACCAGCGGAGACTCGTCTCCCAAGAGAATCGAACGAGTCGCCAGATTTATTGGATTTCCAACGCAACGGCCATCATTTAGCCGCCTTCGTCCCCAAATCAGGTAGTTGACAAGTTTCAGGTGGGTCGCTCGCAAGTTGGTTCTTGTGCAATTGGTGCGCCCGCTTATAAATAATTCAGATTATTGTCGTTCATTAAATACGCCTAATTGTAATTGTGTCGCGTAATTTCACGATTCCGACGATTGGTGACACGCAGCCGAGCCATCATCCCCCCGCTCGTTGGGGTGTCGTCTGATGCATTCATCAAGGCTAGGTCCTTGATGGCGCGCGATTCTTCCACCAATTCATCATAATTGGAGCGCCATTGTTGATGTTATGCATTCATTCGGTCTGGTCTGTAGATGCAAACAATCGCGCGTCTTGTGCACAGAAGCATTCAATCAACGTGTATCGAATTACTCAATAGCAGCACCAGCAGTGGTGGGTCGCGCTGGCTGCAATCCCTTCCCTGCTCCCTCCCACAGCCGGCCCGACGACTGGCACAATATAAAAAACTGGCAAGAGGCGATATAGTGCACCGCACAATGTACCCATAAGTCGGAGGTCGGGAGTGTGTTCCGATTGTTTACATTATTGAATCGCTCCAAAAACTTTTTCACAACCCGATGTGACATGCAATAGGAAAGTGAATAATGGACCGCGGGCCAGACCCGAGACCAAACTATGTATGTGCTGCACAAGTCGGAGCCCATGCCTGCTCGACTGGGTGTGAATTGGACAATCACATCTCCGTACAGAGAGCTACGGAGCTAACAATCATTGGCACGCATCTACTTATATGGTGAAGTAATCGCGACTGCCTGCTTCCCCCATGAACACGTACACCGTTTGCACCTCAGTGAACTCTCGAGGGCTCCTAACTCTTATGAATCAGCGGATGTATCTAGTAGATTCCATTTTATTACCTGCAGCTCAACTCTTTTTCCATTTTGGTGTCTGTACAGTGATAGGTGCTGTTGTTAAATCGCTTATCACTTAAGTTACCGCGGTTTTGTCCGAGTTTGTTACGAACTATTAAATGATGTGATGTATCTATTGTCGCATAACGTTTGATATTTGAGGACAGTTTCCTTGGATTTCAAAAATTCTAAATGGTACCAATTTCCGACCTTTGTGAGATTGAAAGTTTGTGAACTATGTAAGACGGCCTTTTATGTTTTTTTTTAAGGAAAAGTCAAGTCATACAGCGCACTCACCTAGTTCCCGCAAAACCGCGGTCGTCAGAGTCTGAAACTAAAAATAAAATGTAAGTTTTCACTCTTAAAAAACCGCATGCAATCTTTGGATCCTACGACTACCGTTACAAATGACATACATATCAAGCAAGGCCCACACAAGAGACCGCTGCATCGTGTGCGTGAAATCGGGTGAAATGAGGTCACAACCAGGACAGGAGTTCTGTATGTTGTTATCAATGCGGGTTAGCTACGAGTTCAGACGTGAGCACCAGTTAGGACGATGTTGGGCGAGTGTAGTCCTAGCTGCTCTAGGAAGTCGTAATTCATCTGAAGATATAGCAATTGGTTGTACATTTAGTACCGTGCTTGCTTTCATATCCGCAAATGAGGAAAGCACTTCTTCACTGTGCAGTGTTGTGATGGCCGACTTGTAGCTGGCGTTATCGAAGGTTATGGCTTGCGGTCCCTCAAGTTACGTCTTACATGACGTGGCAGAGGGGTTCTGTCCATAAGGTTAGAGTTGGAATGGTCACTTCGATAACAGCTAACCAGATACCGCTTCGTTAGAAGTGTATTGTGGCCTTCTTAAGGGCATCATTCTGGTTTCTTGGTGAAGGTGGTCCTGTAACGACATAAGGAGGCAGCATGTGACAGTCCTGAGAGCTCCACTTTGGTAGGTCTGGATGTTTTCCACTGAGTGTCACATAAGTTTTCTGACCAGATGGGAGCCGTATAATTGGCCACAGATCTCCCGATAAACTTGCATGTCGCTAGTAGGGTCTGCTTGTCTTTCCCCCAGGAACTGCCTGCTAGAGCTTTAAGGACTTTGTTCCTGCTTCTCATCTTGTTACAAATGGTTAACGCATGGGCCGAGGAGGTAGCCATGCTGTCATCAGTGACACCGAGAATTTTAGGGTGGTTAATAGTGGTGACAGTTTGACCATCTACTGCGATATTTTGTTGTTGCCTTACTTCTTTAGTCCATGTGGTAAACAAGGTAGCGGTAGACGTCGGCGCCGACAGAGTAAGATTTTTGCTGACGGAGAAGGTGTTCATCATGTCAAGATACCTATTTATCTTCGCACGTTTGAGTGCCGGTTGCTAGAATCGAGCAGTCATTAGCATAATTGACGATTTCGAGTCCGTCAGGTGGCGTAGGGAGTCCTGACATGTAAAGGTTAAACAGGGTGATAGGACCCCTCCTTGGGTGACACCTTGTTTAATTCGTCTTGGTTTGGATTTCCCAGATCTAAATTCTGTTTTGGACTGTCTGCCGGCAAGATAGTTGGCGATTCACTTTGTAATATGCGACAGAAGCGATGTACCGCATATGTCAGACAGGAGAAACGAGTGGCTGGCAGTATCAAAAGCCTTTGACAAATCTAATGCCACCTGAATTGTTGGATGCAAGCAGGAAGATCTGTGACAAGTCAGTCGCGACGAATAGTTAACGCGATTAATCGCCACTTCTAGTAGCAGCGAGTGAACTCGCCTGGTGTGACTGAAACTTAAGGATAGTCTAAGAGCCAACGAACAAAAAAGCAAAGTCATTTGCTAAAAGTTCTAATAGGTATCATCGAATAGTGCTTGATTAGATAGACAAGAAAAAGTTTGTCTGCCTACCGGAGCGTGTTGGTAACAGGTAGAAAATTTGTCGCTTAAGTGGTAAAAAATCGAGGCAAGTCAAGTCATTTGCAAATGGTTCGTCTTTTGCATGGTAGTAGTTACTGGTCCACTCATAACTACCAAGGTAGACAATTAGGGTGTTGCTAAAGTGGTGGCAGAAGTAAAGTCACTCGCTAAGACTTGATTTCGGTACCATTTGGTTACGGACCCACCCACAAATCTAAATGCAAAAAGGCAAACAAAAATTCCGTTGCTAAGACCTCGGCAAACGAGCGTAAAACATCGAAATTTGGAAATGTGTTTTAGCCATGACGTTTGTTAGTGATATCGGTCTGACATTTTTAAAGTCGTTAAGATTTTTATCTTTTTACCTCCATTCTTCTGAGAAAACTTTATTTTTTCCAAACATTGTTTACCACTTTGCCTTAACCAATAGTGGGGCATAGCGCATCAATTACTCCTGCCCGCCATGGTACTCTTACAACTTACCTAATAACTCACACTCTTTCGCTACCATGAGATTTTAGGGCATCCGCTTCGTCGGCCATCATTGGCATTACGGTCCTAAGTTCAGCAATGCAGCTATCACCCTTCCGCAGTGTGTGACCTATCCACTGCCATTTTCGCCTTCGTGTCAATTCGTCGATTGGCATCTGACCCGTACGCCGACTAAGCTCTTCATTTGATATTGTTTCGGACCAGAAAATTCTTGAAATTCGAAGAAGACATGAGTTGATGAAAACTTACAGCTTTTTTGTAACTTTTACGGAAATTTGCCATGTGCTGCTCCCATATATGTAACTTCACAGACAGTACCAGGGAGCGAAACAAGCTCAGCTTGGTCTTGATGCTGTTCTGCCAGATTCTTGACATCATGCGATACGACGGGCGATGTCCTGCTCTGTACCACCATTTTCGGCAACAATGCTTCCTATGTAGACGAATTCGTCCACCTTCTCCACAAGCTGTCCATTGATACTAATAGGAAGAGTTGGATTTCTTATTTTCCAGAACGGCAGGTTCTTAGGTCTTGTTGGTGTTACTCTTAAACCCAACCATGCTCGCCTTACTCTGGAGATTTAAAGCTATTGCGTTTAGATCCATGATTTTGTGGGAGAGTAGGCATATGTCGTCAGCGTAGTCAAGATGTTGCAGATAAGATGTTAAGGTCCATCGAATTCCTCTGTTTGGTCGGGATGGGGCTACATGCAACACTTTGCCAATCACTATGAGGAAATCGGTGAGATGATGCACACCTCCCGAATTCCAAATCGCATCTCGACGACGCCTTACCTTTGTACATCAACATGAGGGGGAACTTTACCAGAAGTTACACGGTTCAAGACCGTGGTGAAGTGTTCTACCGCATCATTTGATCTTCCTTTAATGCTTCGTTTACACGTGAACGTTGAGCAAAGCGCGGAAAATTGAAAAATTGCATTGAGAAGCACCAACAACAAAAAGATACCTTTCTATTCTTATATGAGGTGAGGTGAGCTGCATGCTGGCAACGTGCATCGTCCGAAACTGGTTTCTGCCAAGGAAACGTCAGCTAAGCCACATGGAATAGTTGATGCACTATGCCCAACTAGGGGTTAGGGCAAATGAGTAACATGAATTCACGAGCATTTGAGTCGTTCCCACATGAGATGGGAACGACTCAAATGCTCGTTGGCATTAGATAAGTAGCTTTTCATCACTGTCCTTCACCGGATGTTGGAATTATTTACGGCCACCTTTAAATAAACTCCTTGGCGACAACTGTCTACGACATTCAGGTTGTTACTTCTTGCGGCGTCTTCCGACGAAGCCAGAAGAGAGCTCGCATATTCTCTTTTATCGCATCGTATACTACGCTGAACTTCTCGACCTTTCTTGCGGTAAAGGAGCTATGCTATTTCGATTGTCGTCTGATGCTGAGGCTAAACCTACTTTCAGTTGTTTTCTTTCAACACTAGGCTGCCATGATGCGTCGGATATCCAAGTTATATGCGGGCAATCCGGGTTTGTATCAAGATATTTGCGCTATCAATGTACGCATTTATGATGGCATCCCAGTGTTCGTTCAAATCACTACCTGGGTGACTACTTTCTCAGCTGTTTTCTGCGCAAGATGGTCGTTGTATTGTTGTACGACAGTTGGATTATTGAGTCGGCTGTTGTTGAATTTGCGGCGCCTAGATCTTTCGTCACTAGGACGGCGCACGGCTGATATACGCATAAGATAATGGTCTCTTCATATCCCAATAACGGCACCCCTCTTATTTCGCGCGTCCAGAAGGCAACTTTTGCATCTTTTGCATTTGTCAATCTGATTTTGTGTTCTGTGTCGTTCAACAGAGGACCAACTGATTTTGTTGCAATCCTACGCTTAAACATGGTACGACCGATGAAGAGACGGCGGAAGTTGCAGAACTATACAAATCTTTCATCGTTGTCGTTTCGATCACCAAGACCACGTCTCTCCATCACATGACTGAGATCATTGTTATCAGCATCCACTTTCTCAATCAAATCTCCCATAACCATTGCAATGTCACTTTTGGGTGCTGTGTTTTGGACGGCGTTAAATTGTTCGTAGAAGGAATTTTTCCTCACGACATTGTCAGGTTCAGTTGGAGCGTACCATTGCATAATTGTGAATTTTCTTCCATTTTAGTCCGGAACGTGGCGGTCATGATTCTGTCGGAAACCGGGTCCCAGGATAAGAGACAATTTCGTACGGCTCTGGTCAAGAGGAGCACTACACCTGACTCACAACCACTACCGGTAGCTCTACCGTAATACAACATTACAGTGCTACCCGTTGGAGGGACAATATCTCCGCTGTTCCACCACCTTATCTCACTAACTTCTAAGATGTTTAATTTATACCGCTGAAATTGGGAAATCGTGCATTCTGAGGACCTTCTGATCTTCTGTTTACCTCAACCAAATTATTGCATCGCAAAAGTTTGGTTGGGAAAGCTACATTTTTTTTCCAATTGACTAGTGATTTTGTATTTATCTCTCCCACTGTTATCCAATAGTAATCACCACTTTTTATGCCAACAATAACGTTAACGGCGGATGTATCTTTATATCTCTCGCGCGACGCCTCATTGTTTAAAGTGTGATTTGATTTTGTGATGTATCATCACAACAATCGCACTGTCTTTATAAAAGCGAGCTGTAGTTAAAGTGTTACGACCCGCTTTGATGAAGGTGAAAGACACAGCACGCCACCCAACTTCAAATCAAATCTTTAACAATACCATCATCATTTCACAGACAATCTACTTCTTGGGCTACATTGGGAACGTTTACTGGTCGTTTGGTCAGCGACATCTCTTACAGAACTTGTCTCACGATATAATTATAGTATGCGGTAAAATGACCAGTAAAATAGCGCAATATATTACCATCTTAACTCGCTGCAATAGTCATACTATGAATCAGCATTGAGATTTCGCAAAAGAAGTTATCTCTGCTGGTATTGGCTGCCGGGATGACGACGATGATGGTGATGCTGATGACGACGGTTGGATTGAGGTCGTCTTGATCGTTCACGAATGCTGGATTGCTTGGGGGAGCGGATAATGCAACATATCTAACTTGTTTCAAGATGTATCGTCTCTTTATGGTTGTTTAATAAGAGACATGCATTATCCAGGCGGGTTTTAAGCTCCAAGCCGTTGCTTTTATTAATTACATGTCCGAGGAAATAAGTTGAGCGACTAGTTTTCAATTGGCACAGGCACTGACACTGGCCTCCTGAATGTTTCTAGAGAGGAAGTGCAGTGGTGCTAACGTGTCATGTGAATTCTAGTTGTGGCTGTTTCAATGTTTTTCCTAAACAATGATCTTATCTCGGCTGTTTTCTGCGGAAAGGTGCCCAGATGCGGTGTTCGGATGGGAAAGGTAGCAATGTTGCCTTGCACTAGTAGCGAAGCGACTAGCAGGTAATCTTTGTTGGTAGATCCAGCCTCGAAATGTGTTGAAATATATTTATGTATTCGTATTTCTTGGGATTCATGTTAAGGAAATTTGTTATTGAGCTCACACAATCCTTTTTTTTTCTAGAAAATAAAATGGACATTCAGGGATCTACGTGTCATATGATTATACTCGTATGAAATTTGCATGAATCCATTGATGGCTTGGTGTTGTTGTTGTGGTAGCGATGCTTCAAATACTGCAGTTCTTCTTGCATCGAGGGTGTTTGGCAGCTCTTGGCTGTCGAAAAACGGGTCGTTCCGGTACGAAGAAGCGGCTGCCGCAGGAACGTTGATGGCTTGCTAATCAGTGACGGATCCAGGGAGGGAGGACATTGGAAAATTCTAGGAAATATTCGAAAATGATTTAAAGAAATGGGAGCGAATACAAAAAAAAAGTGTTGGGATTCATTGCGCTACGCGTTCCTCTTCAATTTTGCTTAATGGTGCTTGTTGTTGTAGCAATGGTTGGAATTCAGTGTGTTAGTTGGTTACATGCCTACGCCTACGCTTCGTCTTCATCCCCAGTGTTGATGGATAGAAAGTTAGCTGCCTCTATTGGGTTTTCCCACAGCGATCTGGGAGTCAGGTGCGTGGGTGCAGCTGGGCAGTGAAAGATGTGGTCTACGTCGTGAGGGGCTCCATTACATGCAGGACAGATGTTTGAGACGTCCTGGTCGATGCGGGATAGGTAGGAGTTCAGTCGTGAACACCAGCCTGACCGAAGTTGGGCGAGTGTCGTTCTCGTAGCTTGCGGAAGTCTTTCCTCTTCCGGAGATATCATTGGTGGTATGGACGAGAGAACTGGATTCGGACCTAAACCTGCAATTGACTGTTGAACCTCCTCCTGATGTATCGCTGCGATGGCCGACCTGTGTGCGCCACTATCAAAGGGTACCCTTTTGTACCTCTGGACATCCCTTTCTAGGTCCCTCAAGTCGCGCCTGACATGTCTGGGCGGCGGCTTGTCTATGAGGTTGGAGTTTGGGCAATCACTTCGGTAGCAACCCACCAGGTGTGGTTTGGCAAAAAGCTGGTTGTGGTCCCTTAAAGGCATCATCCTGGTTTCCTGATGTAGATGGTCCTGGGGTGACATCAGGAGAGAGCCAGTAACAGTACGGAGAGCGGCATTTTGGCAGGCCTGAATCTTTTTCCACTGTGTGTCACAGAGATTCTGCGACCACACAGGAGCCGCATAGTTGGCCCCTGATCTCCGGCTGCTTTATACGTGACCAGTAGAGTTTCCTTATCCTTGCCTCTGGTACTACCGGCCAAGGCTTTTAGGATCTTATTCCTGCTACACATCCTGTCGCACACGGTTGAGGCATGGGGTGATGATGTGGCCACGCTGTCCAGCGGGACTCCTAGGATTTTAGGATGGTTTATAGTAAGAATTGGATGATTCCCGATCGAGAATTCAAGCTGCATCTTGACCTCCTTCGTCCAGGTGGTAAATAGGGTGGCCGAGGATTTAGACGCTGAGACGGTAAGGTTCTTGCTTATGAAGAACGAGTAAAGTTTTTCAAGATAACCGTTGATGTTTTCGCACATATCCGCTATGTTGTTCCCTGTTGCCAGAATGGAGCAGTCGTGAGCGTAGGAGATGATGTCGATCCCTTCAGGTGGTGTTGGGAGTCCTGATAGGTATAGATTAAACAAGGTAGGAGATAGAACTCCTCCTTGAGGTACACCTTGTTTAATCTTCCTAAGCTTTGATTTGCTGCTCCTGAATTCTGTATAGGATTGCCTGCCAGCGAGATAATTGGCAATCCATTTCACTATTTGCGTCGGAAGCGATGAACAGTTGATGTGAGACAAAAGTGCTGAATTGGCTGAAAGTGTCGAAGGCCTTCGACTGGATGCGATGCGATGTCTGTTCATAAATGATGCGAGTTCGGCGATCTTGTTCTGCAACCCATTGCAGTTGAGTTGGACGAGTGAGAGCGTATTAAAGATGGCAGTCGGTGATGCAGGCGTAAGATTGTGTCGAGAAATCCTATGGGAACTGTTAGCAGGAGTCATCGGGGATGGCTGTAAACCTGTCTGAACGCTCGATGGTGTTGGATGTTGGGGCGTGTTAGACGAGGTTGCTACTAGTTGTCCTCTGTTCCTACACTGACTGGCAGTGAAGGAGGAACTCCAATGCCTGTGATGGTTGAGTCCAGAGCAGTATCTCAGGTGGCACCACCGATTGCAGGAATTGCATCTCACCGTAGTCGCGTTGGGGTGCAGCATTCTGTCGCATACACAGGAGATCCACGGTCCTTGGTTTATCTCAATGCCGGCGCGGAGAAGTAGCACTGAGAGCAGTTGCGCCGAGATGTTTTGCTTCCAGTGAACATAAAAAAACGATATAAGGCATGTAACACACAAACACACTTTCCTTCTAGCATTGAAGGGTTTTGGTAGCTCTTGGCCGTTGTAAAACGGGTCGCTCCGGTGCGTAGAACCGGCTGTCGCAGGAACGATCTACAACGTATTGTCGTTTTGTTGCTTCTGTTTGCAACCGGTAAATGCGAGTCATACGAAAGAAAAAATTCAAGAAGAGATTATACATAAAAGAAATTTTCCAACAATCGTTATTGACTTTTCTGCACCCTTCAATTGATTCCATTATTTCCAGTCCACTATCAATTAATACTTCAATTGTTGTAATTGCTCTGATAATATTAGTTGATTACACAAGCGGCTCTATTTAGCTCTTACGCTCAATGTACAGCTTGGTCTTTCATATTTACTCTTCGTTGTAACATTTCCACTTGTCACTACCTAAATTGTAATAACATTTATTCCCCCAATTTCTTATTTAACAGACAAATAATTTTATGCCAAAATGCCGTCCGGTGGACCAGTGTATCAGCCAACAACAGTTTCATATGAAAATCGCCCGGGCGGTTTTCTAGCACAAACCGCCTCCGTGTCACCAATGAAAGTGCTAAAACGGCCAATTCCACAAATAGCTCTACTAATATTTGCACTATTGTCAATAGCTGCTGGAATAGCTATGATTGCAAATGGTGCAGCCGACTATGTCGATACCGAGGAGCATAAGGAGGTTTTAGGCGGTGACGACGAGAATAATGTGAGAACGACGGAAGAAATGGATATTGGTGTTGTTGTTGGCGGTGTTTTTATGACCATATTGGGATTCTGCTTATTAGGTATGGTTAAAACATTCTCCATACTTTTTTTCTCTGTTAAAATGACGATGTCATTAAATCTGTTTTTCTTCGCAGGGCTCTACATTAAGGTGGCAGATTGGCGCCGAAATTGTGTATGTCCGTGTGTACTTAGCAAGAAACAAGGACTTGCACGACAATTGAATGGCAACGGTGCCGCTCAAATACTTGCATTGAATCCATCAACAGATCCGTTGGTTTCACATACACAATATGCTCCAGTGTCAGAGCTGCCACATCGGCAAGATGACGAAGAACGGCGAAATTTAATGCCGGACAGTAAGGATTGGTGAGTATTTTTCTGTCAAGTCAAGAACGTTGCTATAATTTTCAGTTTACTCATACGTATTTGCCCTAACCCCTTGTGGAGCATAGCTCGTCAACTATTTCAAGTGGCTTAGTTGACGTTTCGTTGGCATAAACCAGTTTTGGACGATGGACGTTGCCCCAGCATGCGACAAGTCGGGAGATGTAGTGGCTTATTATTACGCCCCGTACTACAGGGGAAAGACAACATAAACCTCCATGGCCACGAACGCCATGGACGGGACTTGAACCCGTAACGACCGTTGTCAGACATCAGACTGACGCCTCTACGCACTGAGCCATTCTTTGTCATTGAAATTCATTACGTCAGCGGGGCTTTTAGTTTGGTACGTCTTCCATAATATGAATTCAATTTGAATTGTTCATCTTGGTGATATCTCGTATAAAAATCCCCTGGATTTAATCCTACGTGGGAGTGTAGTAGAAGTCTAGTGTATGAGAATATACGAAGTTTTGGCCCGTCCTATGTAAAAATACGAGTATAATGGACTGACATATATTGCGATGCATGCTGTACGTTTGTTCGTTTGTCCGGGCACCTCCTGTGTTCTGATCTTAACCAAATTTGGTATGTAGTTTCCTTTGATCGTGAGCACGGCCCGAAGTCCCATAAAAAATGACTTGCCACACATACACAGGTATCTTCCTTCTTCCATTGAAAGGGTTGTAGCAGCTCTTGGCCGTAGTGGACGGGTCGCTGCGGTGCGAAGAACCGGCTGCCATAGGAACGGTGATTAATGTTAATTAAGTTAATGGTTCAGAAAATCTGTTACAGATTGCACAGAGAAAGAAGCTCGCCCGGACAGAGGAGATGATATAACAGTCGTGTGGTCGCTAAAGATCCGGAATATGCGGAAATGTACGTATGGAGCTGTGGTTAGAGAAGATTGGAATGGAGCTGTCTGAGCAAAAAAACTGAAGCCTCATTAGTAATCGCAGAAAGAGGAATTCTCTGAAAATATAAGAGTCGGAAACAGCGTTATTATCTCTAAGTCCACTATTAGGGTTGATCATTGGTTGAAAAAAATTTTTTTACCATGTGAATCTTTAGGAAGGTGAAAATATGAAAATCTGAAGGCACCAAGTCTGGAGAGTTTGCAGGTTGGTCCAAAATGTCCCAACCAAACGAATTCAAAAGCGTCTTCGTGGCGTTGGCCATGTGCGGACGAACGTTGTCGTACAACAAACACACTCCCTTCGTCAACATTCCCCTCCTTTTGTTTTAATCGCTCTCTTAAGGTTTTTTAAGGTCTCACAGTATCGTGCTGCATTGATCTTCTCCCCCTGAGGCAAAAATTCGTTCAAAATGATCCCAAAACACGGATGCCATGACTTTTTTTGCCCGAAATTAAGGTTTAGATTTTTTTTGGCAGATGGGGAACCAGTGTGCCGCCACTGTGAGGACTGTCTTTTTGTCTCAGAGGTGTAATAAGCCACCCATGTTTCATCACAAGCCACAATGGAGCTCAGAAAATCCTCACCTTTTACCCAGCAAGACATTTGTCTCCGATTCCAGTGGAATCGAAAAGTCTTCGATCCTATAGCGGTTCCATTCATCATTTTGTCTCCGAAGCTGGAAAAATACAAATGTTTTCAATTATGTATCGAGTTAGCCTGAAATTTGAATTCATTTGAAAGTATCTGGCATTTGGCGATGCATGTTGCCATATATGAAATACGGAATATGTTTTCTTTTCTGTAAGCCTTGAATACAATACGCCGCTAAATTAAAAGTGCCGTGAAATCAATACAAAAAGATTTCACGACACTTTTAGTTTCTGGACGAATTGTATATCAGACTTAAATAGATTCTACACATTTATACAGTCATCGATCCGAATTCGATCTCAGTGTCGATTCCTTATTGGCTACAGTCATCGATCTTAATTCAATCTCAGCGTCGATTCCACACCGACTCCAGTCATCGATTCTACATCGACTACCGTCATCGATTTTGGATCGATTCCTGTCCTCATTTTCGGCATCGCAAAAGCAGCTATGCCCATACAAATGTCTCCGATGTGTCCTCGATAAAGTCATCGATTCCTTAGTAGACAGTCTTCGATCCAGGATCGATCAAGTTTCGATTCTTGTCTGACTGGGTAATTCAAATCACTCAAGGAACTGGCGAGCGCTAGAGGCCCAATTTGTGATATCAGTTACGAGGGTTGCCTTTTATATTTCGGGATTAGAGAACAAAAACAAATATTAATCATTGAAAATCGCTTTATTGTTTTTCAAAATATTCCCCATGAAGATCTATACACTTTTGCATGCGTTTGAACCAATTGTCAAAGTACTTTTGCCACTCTGATTGAGGTGTCTCCAAAACATGCATTCTGAACGCAGCAACCGCTTCTTCAGGTGTTGAAAAACGTTGACCTCTCAGTTTGTTTTTTACGTACGGGAATAAAAAGAAGTCATTCGGTGCCAAGTCAGGAATATACGGCGGATGACCCATCAAATCTATGTTTTGAGTGCTCAAAAATGCAGTTGTTTGAGCTAATGTGTGAGAGCTCGCATTGTCGTGGTGAAGAGTGATCCGTCTTCGGCGGTTGGTTTTCCTGATTTCTTGGAAGACAACTGGCAAACAAATGGTTGTGTACCATTCAGAATTGACTGTTCTGCGTTGTTCTAGTGGTACGGTTGCGACATGTCCAGTTTTTCCGAAAAAGCAGGCGACCATTTGCTTGGAAGTGCTTCGTGCGCGAAGAACTTTTGTTGGGTTTGGCTCATCTTGAAACGCCCATACAGTCGACTGCTGTTTACTTTTGGGCTCATACGCGTAAATCCACGATTCATCACCTGTCACGATGTCATAGACGTGTTTCGAAGCACCGCGATCGTATTTTTTGAGCATTTCTTTCGACCAATCGACACGAGCCTTTTTTTGAGCGATTGAGAAATTGTGTGGGATCCAACGCGAACAAATTTTTTTGACAGTCAAATGTTCATGCAATATTGAATGTATGCTGGTCCCACTAATGCCTAAGGTTGTCTCAATCTCACGATAGGTCACATGACAATCTTGCAATATCAGTTCGCGCACAGCATCAATGGTTTCCGGACGACCTTCACCTTTTGGACGACCTTCACGAAATTCGTCTTGGAGTGAACTACGACCTCGATTGAATTCACCATACCATCGATAAACACTGTTCCTCGATGGAGCTTCATCGCCAAAAATTGAATTCAGTTCATCCATGCACTGTTGCTGAGTTAATCCACGTCGAAAGTTGTAAAAAATAATCGCACGAAAATGTTCACGATTGAATTCCATTATTTGGCCGAGATTAATCTTTTAAGTTACTGTAAAAAACACAAATAGCGCTCGTATGTCAAAACGTTCTGAGTACGTATAACCTCAAAAATGTCAAACTTTACGATAGAGCTGTCAGTTGCCAGATTGCAACACTAGGGTTGTCCAATCCCGAAATGTAAAAGGCAACCTACGTACCAATCAGTGTTGCCAACTATTGAAAAAAGAATTCGCACGGCGCGAGAGCTCAACAGTACTCTTACTTTCTGGACATGCCTCGTATCTCTATCCTGCTGTACGCGTCATCAGTATAGAGCGGTGTTCTTCGTGAAAAAACAACACAGAAAACTCTCTTCTCTTCTCAGGAATCCTAAACACTCGTTAACTATCGGAGAACATTTATTGATAAATCGACCCAACTTTAATTTATCTTTATCTTTTCCAGTCTCAGCAGTGCCGAGGAATCCGATCGTATGCTTGATCCCGATCCACGAATTGTATTACGTCCAACCGGTCACGTCGAAGAGGTTTGAACACATTTTCTCTAATCACATCACCTCAGACAACATGACAAGAACCGGAATTTAATTTTACATCTAATATGTATGTATTAAAACACTTAATTTTAACTCTACAACAAAAAAAGTAAAAGAAGCCATTACTTTACAAAAAAAAAACGACTTAGATTCGATCGAAATGAATGCAATGGCGGTCGATTCGAAATGCAAATAAAATATGAATGCATCGAAGCAATTTCGATTTAAAAATAAAACGTTTCATTAGTATTAGAATCAAAAAATATCATTACTATAGAAAAAAGACGATACATTCACATGGTTGACACTCACACATTGAAAATAACTTGAGATCTGTTTTTTTTATAATCTATTAACTAATATTATATCTTATATAAATGAAAACTATGCTGTAAGTTGTAGTGTATAGTTACTGAAACGAATACATATGTACTTTTCATTTGCTAAAAACGAAAAAGCACTGGCTGCATTCCTAAAACATAAGCGCTTCACAATTGCTGAGCAGCAAATTGTGATCATTTTCGTGTTTCAGAGACTGTCTGCTGTCTGTCTGTTGAGCATTTGGGACTGGCGGGCATTCAGCAAGGAAGGGAAACATCACACAGTTCGAGCACACTAAACGTTATCACTGGGTTTCGCGGTGGACTCAAGTCGCGACCGATTGCAAAAAAATCCACAAATACGTGCTGAGCCAGAAAAGCGCAAAAATTTAATGCTGATTAAAAGTAAAAACGCTTAGCGCACAAGTGTTTACAAATCAAATTATTAAGCAGCACTAAGCGTTTGTGTTTTAGGAACGCAACCAATGTGTAGTGGTCTTAGCTTTCATTGTATGTTATTTAAATTATTTTTTGCACACGGTTTAATTTTAAGCAAAAGACTTAAAACGTTCATATGTGATTACTTTTTTTACACACTCACTTTATTGTTTTAATTTTAAAATTCATACAATTCATGACAATTTTAAATTGTTAATAAATTTATATCATAAATGAGTTTAGATCCTAACTTATAGTTAATTTGCATAGTTTAATGTGTTTGATCTTTAGATGGAATGGATATGAAACTCTGAAAAACTCTTGATTGAGTTGAATTGTTTGACTGACAATTCATAAAAATATAGATAGAGAATATTAAAACGCCAATTAATAATCGGAAGAAGAGGTCCCCATTTTTTTAACTGAAATAAAAGATATGTATTTAAAATACATTTGATGTGAATTCTTAAAGATAAAAAAAGTATCGTTACATGCTAATATGGGCGTATAATGCATTTTGCTTTAACACAACATTCTGCACATACATATTTTGCATGAAATGAGAAATGTATACTTAAGGTGCGTTTTGCTAGGCACACGATCGTCGCACATTGTTCGCGATTAGCGATCAAGCCACAGCATTGATCATCGCAGAGTGGTGCCTAGCAAAACGGACCTTTAGTTCGCGAATCGCGAGAATAGCCAATGAAATTATGACGGATTTACTTTAATGAATCTCACAATGTGCTTATTTTGAATTTTATTCATCCTAGTATTATTTTTATCATATTTAGTCAAACGCACTAAGTGCTTTCAACAGTGTATTCTTCACTAGCTCATTGTTTGCAGATACCACCAAATACCTTTTTTTTTGCATTCCATTCCAGTTTTTTTTTTTTTCTAATTGGTTGCGACTGCAACCGAATTGAAGGAGGTAGGGGTATCGTTGTTGCTCCAGGTGATGTGTTCAAAAAAGGACTATTAGACTAGGCGCTGACAAGGACTGAGTATGTAAAAATAGCGGACCTCGGTTTCTCTATGTATTCTTGTCTAGGAGGTGTAGGAGACTAGGAAAATGCAGAATGCCGCGGGGAAATCGTGGTCGTTATCGTGGGGGATTCAAAGGATATATTGGTATTCCCAGAAATAAGAGAAAAGATTGAAGATTTGAAATATATTTTTATTCTGAAAGAACCGATCTCTTTAAGACTTCGATTCAAAATGAATACATTCAATATATAATCTGCATCGTCCGATGTTTGTGTTTATAACGCGATGAGGAGGAAACTGTTTTTCATTTTCTTTGTCCGGCGCTGGCAAGTAGGAGAAAGTCAACTCTCGGTGACTACTTTTTCGATCATCTGGGGGAATTATCAGAAGTGTATATGTATCAGCTCCTCCGTTTTGGGACTGACTCCGGTAGCTTTGCTCTAGGGTATATCCCAGATTCGAAGTTCGAAAGTCTATGGAGAAAATCCTTGATGCATACATCAGGTCCACACTCCTCACAAAATTCCCGCTGCACTGTAAGCAGTTTGCTTACCAGTCGGGTAAATCGACTGAAACTGCTCTACACTGTCTAGTTGGAGAAATTGAGGCAACCCTGGCAGTAAAGAAGACGGCGGTTTTTACCTGTTTGCATATTAACATTGTCCATTGACATTGCTTTTGACAACACATCTTTCTCTTCCATTGGCTGCGTTCCTGCGAGCGGATCAGGGTTTGACATTTCTCAAATTCACCTCCATTTGCTTTCCCCTCCGGTAAATTTAGTACAGACAACTGTCACTTTTGGATCTGACAATTCCCCCTCTGGATCTGAATATTTTTCCGGTCAATTTCTAAAATTAGAAATTTTGACAGTTCTCAGATGTCACCGGCGCCTCGGTCACCAAAGCAACATAGCCAGTCATCCGTTAGCCAGCGTGCAGGACGTGTTGCGAAGTGTTTAGTGGTAGTTTGCTGCGCCTTTAGCCTACAAACCTGCTCCTTGAATAGGAAGTCGTCGTATCGGGGAACTATTTGTTCGAAATAATTTGCATTTCTGGGTCGGTTTTCGCGCTCAATCCCGTCCAACAAACGCCAATCGTTTGTCATGTTGTTATCCATGACAACGCGCACTATATTTAGTATGCTTTGCACACTATTTACAATTTGGATATCACCGAAATCATCCAATAATTCCGCAATAATTAAATTTTCCATTTTGAAACTAAAAACTTGACAGATCTTTTTTGACAAGACGGCCGTGTATGCCGTCTGTGGGAATATTTCTCAGATCCAAAAATTGACAGTTGTCTGTACTAAATTTACTGGAGGGGGAAGCACATAGAGGAGAAAACAGAAAAGTCAGATCCATATCAGAAGGCTTCCAGGACCGCGCCCATTGACTCTGTACTGAGAGCAAAGGGAGCGGATAAAACCACGTCACTATGGATAAAAAGGATGCTATCATCCAGAAAATCACAGAGATAAGAGACTGCATTTTAACAGCGAACGTCACTCGGGGCTGCTCGCAAGGAGGGGCACATCTCCTTTCTTGTGGAGCATCGTAGTAGACAGCTTACTGTGGAAGCTTACCAAAATGGGATATTCAACTCAGGGATAACCCTAACGGAAATTTTTCAATCGGTATTAAACACATCGGTATTAGTCTAGACAGGAAATTGTTAATTGCCTTGACCCCTCCATGGGGCATGAGCGCGACATCTCTTGCATTTCTATGCCTTGCTGACGTTTCGATAGCATATCTACTTTTCGTAAGTGCAGTTGCTAGCATGCACCTCCTATCCGCGCCGTCTTTATACTGACAAGCTCGGAGCACTGTGAGAGTTCTATTAGTACTCACAGGCAGTTTTTGATCGCCCCGAGATTTGAACTCCGGAGCTCTAGTATCGTAGAGCAGTGATCGAACGACAGGAAATTACCCTAGTCGGAACACCTACAGATGATATCTGACAAAGCCATCAAGGCCCTATAAATTTGCAGGATCTGTAAGGCGATTGGGGGGGCGACCGGTAGTGAAGTGTGTTGGGGCATCAGTCTCATGTTTGACTACCGGCGTTTCGGGTTCGAATCCCGTCCACGACGACGTTCGTGGCCATGGATGTGCAGGAGGTGCATGCTGGCAACTGCATTCTCCGAAACCAGTTTATGCCGTCGAAACAGTTGACGCGCTATGCCCCACAAGGGGTTAGGACAATTGAGAGAGAGAGAGATAAGGCGATTGTCAGACCAATAATTGAATATGGAGCTGTTGTTTGGTGGAAAAAATCAACCACCAATGATGGCAAAATAAAGCTGGGTGGTCTCAAGAATTAATAAAATCATTAATCTGCATACACTCCAGGGTGCAGCACAGTAGACCTCCGGGTCGAAGTGCTTGTTGGCCCTTTTGGGCCAACTACCCTCCATCTAATCTAATCTTAATACCCGAGATTAGGATAAATCATCCCCATCTCCATTCTTTGCAACCCCCTTAAAATGAATCTACACTTTTAGCAGCAGTTCCGATTTTGATGATGATTTTGATGGTCAGGAAGGTCAGCGCATGGGATTTGAAAAAAAAACCGTTTAATTTCCCCACCCCATGGAATAAATTTTTAGTTCTATCTGCAATTTTGACAAAGTTTAGATCATTGAACCTTCAGAACATGATATTTGGAAAACAACCCCATAGCCTTTCACACCACCTTAAGGAAGGTATTTTACTAACCTCCGTTTTTCGTCCGAAATTTCATACAAAAACTGTCAAAAATCCGGTTCGCACAGACATTTTCGCTCTTTTCGGTACTGAGTTCTTCGCACGAAAATCCCATACACAGGCAAAAGTCTCCACACTGTTGTGGACAATTTTCACGCGAAAACAATTACTTTGCATTTTATTTCGTGTGGAAAGTGGTCATTACAGTGGTGATCGCTTTCTTTTGAGTGAGAAGAGGAAATTCAAGTATAGTGTAGAGCGCTGCGGATATGTGCTGTGGTGTGCAAGTGCAACATTTTCGCACAAAGAGGTTAGTACCAGCCTTTAAGGGGTAGACACAAGATGGAGTTGTTCTTTTTTTCAATTCTATATGTATAAGAAAACAAGAAATTTATTTAAAAAAATATGAAATGTGTATTTATTAGTTGGATTCCCTTATAAGCGGACATCTCTATTAAGCGGACATATTTTTAAGAACCGAAGGTGCCCGCTTAAGAGAGAGTACACTGTAGTAGTTTCAGTTTAATCCGAGCAGTGGAGAAAATGTAATTTGGTGGTTTACCGTTGAATCAAGATGTTTCTATGATTGCAAGCTGATTTAATCAATGATTTTATTCCTTTTTGCTCCCTTTTAATTTATGTTTCCGCAATAATGAACGTTCTTACTGCAACTTTTAAAAAAATGAAAACTCTTTATACCCCCTTCATAGTATACATTACAAATGCAAATTTAAAATACATAGAAGATAAATCTTAAAATATATTTATTAATTATAAATTTACCTAACCTGTGAAGACTGTTTGTAAAAAAAAAACACATAACTCGAATAATTATTATTAGTTTAACTAAAAATAAAACAGCAAGAATCTTTTTGATTTTTGAACACCATAAAAAAATATATGTACTTATACACAAAATGAAATTATGTATTCTAATCTTTTATTTCGTTCCACTACAAAGTAAAAAAAAATGGTAATATATCTCATTTTAAGCTAAGCAAAACAAGAGAAGAATAACGACAGAAAAGAAACAAAAGTATTTTGGGAAATCATTCTACGAAAAAGAGAAAAAAATATAGGAAATAGTAACGATCTAAAACGGGCTTAAAAATATATAAATATTTACATTCTATATGGTCTTAAAATATATGAAAATAAATAAAAGCATATTTTTTTAAAAAATCAAAATAAACGTAGATATAAAATTGTAGCAATTGAAAGATGCAGAATATACAGATAAAAATATGTCACTCTCTCTACAATTATTGCTCTGCAGATATTAAAAATGTGTAGCAATGCGTTGTTGCATATTTTGGGTAGAAGTTGTAAAGAAGTACTTGTATGCTAAATTTATATTAAAATATATTCATATTTTGTTTTTTTTTCTTGAGCCGGGATATTAAATGTTCATTTAAACTTTGGAAACTTATTCAAAAGAAAATTTCATAAGCGCCAAATTACACGCAGACGGCTAGACGCGACACGACGGACGGATGGCAATATTCCATTGATCAAAGTAGTAAGAAGTAATTCGGCACAAGTGAGGAAGTAGGAAGGGGGATGGAAATTTGACAACTCTTGTGCTTCTATATGGACCGGGCGGGTGTTCCGCGGCAGGGAGACAGACTGGAATGTTATTGTTCCAATAGGAGAAGTAGGAGAGGGGATGACATCTCATGTGCTCCCTGTGCTTTTATATCCCCGCAGGGGACACCCACTGGGTCGAAAGACTTATGGTGTTTTGGGTTTAGCGAACCCACGGACCTGAGCTACGCAAGGAGGTGGTGTATAGGGTAAAGGGGCCTTGGCGCTGATCCCTATGCATGCCTTTGGGGACTGACGACCCCATGTACCTTAGTTATGAAGTTAAGGTGGCTGATTGACGGTCTCGCTAGTGGTGTCCGTCGTTATGATGCCACCGGTGTTGTGTGATGGTCTTTTGAGTCCGTCGTTATACGACACCTGGGGAGTGGTGCCCCCGCATAACGAACTACGAAAAGGGGCTATATAGGCTGAAAAGTATCTTTTATGATTCCTATTGGAGCAATCCTATAGGTGCCATGAAGCGGAAAGGTTGCTGGGGTCCTCCCAGTATTCCGATTCCTAGACTTGATGACGACACGGCTTGGGGTTTTCCCAAGCTCTGATTCTAACATAGGTGTGGATTGGTGGAAAGTAAGAGATACTGATTCCTATACTGCTTTGGGGCTTGACAATCCCACGTACCTAGTCAATTGGCTTCCTAGTACCTGAACATGGTGCCGACCTGTGATGCGAAAGGAAGCACTATCCCCGACTGAGGGGAATGCTTACTAGTACGTGAGGAACGGAAGCACATTCAACTCTCTTGGGGATAGTGGGTTTAACTGAGCCCGTGATGCACAACTTAATCAGTAAGATATTCCGTAAGGATATCGAACGGTGAGATCATTCCGGCTTTTGAGAAGTCAGTAGCAAATAATGAACCACGGGGATGGGTGTGCCCACAGTACCAAGGTACTGGCCCATCAAGGTGTTGGACTCGTGGTGGCTGTGAGTTATTGTTAAGTCGGCTAAGCTAGGTCGCAGCCTATAATGGTAAGGTTCTGAGGAAAGTGCATGTTCCAAAGTAGTCATCCTTCTGACTTCGGTCAGAGAAAACGCCATTCCCGTAAGGGGGGGAGGTAAGAGCTTCGAGCTTAGGTACTCCTTAAGGCACCGAATGTAGACGATCCTAGGAAATGTGCTTTTATATAGACTGCGCGGGTGTTGCGCAGTGGAGGGCGTGTGTCTCTCTGTTTACTTTTTACGACTGGAATTGCTTCAAATAGTTTAGTGTTGAGTATATGCGGATTGCTCCTCCATAGATTCTCTATGTCTTTATGCTAATTTGCTCTCGATCGTTTTTTCGTCGCTTAACCTGCTCTACTCTGTACGAAAAAACGCACCTATTGTTTGTAATCTATCATAGATAGTGCAACGACTAGCACTCTGGACTTGCAAACATGGGAACCTGGTTCAAATCCTACAAATATCAGTTGTAAAAATGCATGAAATATAAATTATGAGCATCAAAGAATATGTGAACTAAAAAAAGGATGAAAATTAATCTAATAAAAAAGCGATAATAATTTTTGTTTTAGTTGACTCTCATCGCCAAAATTTCTTCTACGCGACATTTTGTCAATTCGTCAATTCATCCCCCTCGCGATTCGCTTTCTTTTTGGCGACTCGATGCCGATATCTCCGTCGATAAATTTATCTTCCAAGGCGAACCGCATTCTTATCGCCGAAGATAGAAATTGTTTGTTGGGAAGGGGAATCAATTGTTTGCCCTTGAATGAAATTGAAAACAAATGAGTTCCATTGAAATATGCCAAAAGTTCCGATTACGTCCATCCGTTACGTCACATCATTCGTCTGCCTGTAATTTGGCGTTAATATCCGATTATGCAACAACAACTACAAAACAAATAGTAACATCTCGGTAAATCGATATACACATGTGGCAGTAGAAAAACCACCATGAAGTGATATTCTTTTGAATTGTTATTTGTAGAGATAACTAATTTTTAAAGAACTTTGCTGCAAATCAAAAGGCAAATTACACACTATGTATAAATATGCAGTGCAATTTTTCTAATTTGGGCATATGAAGTCTTCTTCACTACCAAAGCCAATGAAGATCTTCACGAAGTTTTACCTTTAAAAAATAAATAAATAGAAATAGTACACATTACTGAAAGTTATTTGCGTTTACTATCTGGACAAATCAGAGCATAATACAATCATTTAATTGTCCATTCTAAAGAGGTTGCACTGTTCTTCGTTTCTTGTTAGCTATAATTTTATATCTCCAATTAACATTCCTAATAAATTTTTCATAGTTAAACGGCTCGTGGTCCGTTAAAAAAAACTGTTTACATTCATGCTCAGAGGAATTTCACGGAACAAATAAAAAAAATGATTTTTTGTTTTATTCTATGTTTGTAAGACATATAAATAATAATATAAAAATATCCCCGTCCAAAAAATGTTGTTTTATTAGTGCGAAGCGGGACGGGATTTGGACTTCCTCGAGTGAGGAGACGATCGACGTCTTGTTCGACACATATTATTTGGTCTACAACTTAATAATGAGACTTTTTTTAGAGATGGCAACACCGATAAACCAATGGTAGTCCATCTTTGACATACATACCATTTGAAGTTTGTATTCATAAGCTGTCAATGTCAGTATAAACATTTCGTGTTGATTGTTGACAACGTATTTTACCGGACCATGGAAAGTTTCGAAAATTCACGAAAAAAACAACATTTGCGGGAAGTTTTACTTGGACATTATTTTGCTAAGAAGACTGCAGCTCAGAGTCATAATATTGCTCGTGGAAGTTTACGGTGACGATGCTTTTTCGCGTGCACAGTGTTTTCGGTGGTTTCATCGGTTCAAAAATGATAATTTCGACATTACCGACGAAGAGCGACCTGGCCAGCCAAAAAAGTTTGAAGACGAAGAATTGACGAAATTACTCGAAGAAGATTCGTGCCAAACTCAAAAAGAGTTGGCAATTTCGTTGGAAGTGACTCAGCAAGCCATATCGAAGCGGTTAAAATCACTGGGAATGATCCAAAAGCAAGGCCACTGGGTCCGTACGAGTTGAAGCCAAGAGATGTTGAGAGGCGCTTTTGCATGTGCGAACAACTGCTTCAAAGGCAAAGACGGAAGGGTTTTTTGCATCGTATTGTGACCGGCGATGAAAAGTGGATTCATTATGATAACCCAAAGCGAAAGAAATCATGGGGACCGCCCGGGCACCAATCAACATCGACCGCGAAGCCAAATATTCATGGTTCCAAGCTTATGCTCTGCATTTGGTGGGACCAGATCGGTGTTCTTTATTATGAGCTGCTAAAACCGAATGAAACCATTGACGGGCAGCGCTATCGACTGCAATTGATGCGTTTGAGTCGAGCATTGCGTGAAAAACGGCAACAATTTGCTGAAAGGCACGACAAAATAATTCTTCAGCATGACAATGCTCGCCCTCATGTTGCGCAAGTCGTGAAAACGTACCTGGAAACAACCAAATGGGAAGTGCTACCCCACCCGCCGTATAGCCCTGACATTGCTCCATCCGATTACTATTTGTTCGCTTCGATGACTCATGCGTTGGCTGATCAGCACTTCACTTCATATGAGGATACTAAGAACTGGCTCGATTCATGGATAGCCTCGAAACCCCAAGATTTTTTTCGCGACGGAATTCGTAGACTTCCCGAAAGATGGGAGAAAGTTATCGCTGCTGATGGCCAATATTTTGAATAATTTAGTTATATGAATAAATCTATGAACAAATGCCCAAAATTCCAAAAAAAGTCTCATTATTAAGTTGTAGACCAAATATATATCCCGGATAGCTCTACCTTTACTTCGCTTTGTAACGCTTCTTTCATTGGAAGTTCCCCCTGTGGTGTTGGGCGTAAGATTAATACCACGACCTCTCCCTTTGACGGCGTAGTCGTAGAAATCGACAAACAACGGATAGGATGTGTATGCCAGCAACTTGCACTATCCGAAATCTTGTGTATCCTAACCAAACGTCAGCTATGCCTCGATTAAAGACTGACTCACCGGTTACAACTTTTGGCTATCGTACAATGACAAAGATTGGATTCTGGAATGTGCGTGCTCTCCTGGACAATGGATCAGAAGGTCCCTAGAACGCACGATTTCTTTAATTAGAGAGTGAATTTCTGTGGTATAAATTAAGCATCTTAGGAGTAAGCGAAATAAGGTGGTGGAACAGCGGAGAATTTATCTCTTCAACGGGTAGCACTGTAATGTTGTACTCTGGTAGAGCTACCGGTAGTGGTCGCGAGTCAGGTGTGGGGCTCTTCGTAACCAAAGCCGCACGAGACTGTCTCTTATCCTGGGATCCGGTCTTCGACAGAATCATGACCGCCAGGTTTCGGACCAAAATGAGGAACATCACAATAATACAATGTTATGCTCCAACTGAACCGGACAATGTCTTGGCGAAAGACTCCTACGAACAACTAAGTGCAGTCCAGAGCGGAACACCTAAAGGTGACATAATGGTTAAGGGGGGCTTGAATGCAAAAGTTGGCGTTAATAACTATGGGCTCAGACATGATGGGGTGACACGGTCTTGGTGATCGTAACGATAACGGTAAAAATTTGTAGAATTCTGCAACTTTCAGTCTCTTTATCGGTGGTACCATGTTTGAGCATCAGGATCACCACAAAATCAGTTGGTCCTCTGTTGATCGGCGCAGAACACAGAACAGTACAATTTTCAAGAGTTGGATCAAATGAGATCAATATTTGATGATCGCTAATGTTGCGTATTGCAGCCGTGCGCCGCCCTACCGACGAAAGATCCAGGCGTCGCAAATTCAACATCGCTCGACTAGAAAATCCAGCTGTCTTACAACAATAAAACGACCATCTTGCGCAAAAAGCAGCTGAGATAATTAGTCACCCAGATAGTGACATAAATGAAAGCTGGGATGCCATAAAAATGCGTACATTGAAAGCGCAGATACCATTCTTGGCACAAACCCGGACTGCCGGATGTCCGACGAATTGTACTGGAAAGACTAAAGGCTCACCTAGAAAGTACAATTGATGAAGACCAGGCAGGCTTCCGATCCGAATACTCCTGTGTCAATCATCGACGAGCAATGCGCTGAATATGACTCTCCGCTTTACTTGCATTTCATCGAGTTCGGGAAGGCTTTCGATAGTGTGGACTATGGACTATATGTGCAGCCTTGCGCAGGAGAGGCATCCCTGAGAAGCTTGTGGCTATTATTAAGGCAACTTATAACGGCGTGAAATGTCGCGTTCTGTATAAAGTTAAGGTGTCGGAGGGAATTTGAGATTCACAGTGGAGTTTGGCAGGGATGCAACCTCTCACCGATCCTATTCCTCATAGTGATCGGCGATGTGTTGCATGCAGCCATATCCGGACTAGACAAAGGAATTCAGTGGACTTTAACATCTTATCTAAAACATCTTGACTACGCTGATGACATATGCCTACTTTCCCACAAAATCATGGATCTGTCCGCAATGACGTTAGATCTTGAGAGGGAGGCAAGCAAGGTTGGACTAAAGATAAATACAAGCAAGACCAAGGTTCTTAGCCATTACGACACCTATTCCCATCAATATTAATGGGCAGCCTGTGGAGAAGGTGGTCAACTTCGTCTACCTGGGTAGCATTGTTGCCAGAAATGGTGGTACGGAACTGGACATTGCTCGTCGTTGTAATGAACCACCTGTAACGAACCATATTATGGTCTGGTAGTGCTGCTCCCACCAGCAGATCGAAGCAGCACCTGATGAGTAGTGATCTGTTGATGGTACGAAACCAGAGGCCGAGGGTCCCATTACACCCGGACCTGATGCGACCGGGTGGGCGTCTGATCCGTCCGTCGACCATTCCATCCTTATCGACTATTTTTTTTTATTCCCCATTTTTACCTCCCCTGTTTGTGTTGTCTTCCGCAGGCCTATGAATTTTGTTAATACGTAAAAGACAGGGGAAACGAGCGGCGAAAACCCAGCCCACATCTCCCGAACTGAGCTACAGCAAGCATAGGCCGTTGCTTAGCTCGTTGAGGGGCCTTTTTCTTCGCCAGATGGCACGGCCCGACCTTCACGGTAATATGCTACCTTAGGCTCCATCCTAAGCATCTTCGGATGCCCACCAAACCGTCCGTTACATCGTATTAGCCAGTCTAAATGCACATACGGCATGCTGTCCAAAATCTGGCAGAGCAGCTATCTCAGCGTTAAGACCAAGCTGGGTCTGTTTCGCTCCCTGTGGCCTAAAACAATATCAAATGAAGAGCTAAGTTGGCGTGCGGGTCAGATGCCAATCCACGAATTGATACGTAGGCGAAAATGGCAGTGGGTAGGTCACACATTGCGGAAGGATGATAACTGCATTGCTTTACATGCCATGAAATGGAACCCCATTCCCAACCAAGGCCGACCAAGAAGCGGTCCTAAAATCACATGGCGTCGATCTGTGGCAAAAGAGTGTAAGGCGCTGGGTAAGTCGTTTGAGGAGTTGCGCACCATTGCCCAGAACAGAGTAGCATGGCGCGCAGGAGTGGTTGACGCGCTATGCCCCACTAGGGATTAAGGCAAAGTAGTAAGAAGGAGGACGCCAGTACAACCCAACATCAATATCGACGACCTAGGTAGCAAGTTAAATGACGCTAGCGAAACTGACGAAATCAAGCGACGGATACAGCTAGCAAATAAGACTTTCTTCTCGGTCCTCCCAATAATTAAATTGGAGCATGAGTACAGAAATACGAAGTTCCGCATATACAAAACCACCATACGACCTGTGCTGTGTTATGGCTGCAAAACCTGGACCTAACACAAGCCTCCGAAAACATGTTAAGCGCATTTGAAAGGAAGGTCCTTCGGCGAATTTTCGGAGCGGTGTGCAACCGAAATAGATGGCGCATCCGTTTCGAGAATCGACAAACTAAAATGTCTTCAATGGGCAGGGCATGTACAACGAATGGACAATCACCGCATGCCTAAGAAAATGTTGAAAGGACGCATCAACGGAGCTACCAGGAATACCGAGAGCTTGTTGGGAAAACTCAGTAGATGCTGACGCCGAACAACTGCTGGGCTTCCAAAATTGGAGGACGCGGTCACTTGACCGAGATAATTGGAGGACAATGATCCAGGTGGCCAAAAGCCCGACATCGGTTTGTGCCTCCACGATCATGGCTGCGTTCTTGCGAACAAATCAGGTTTTGACATTTCTCGAGTTCTCCTCCATATGCTCTCCCTTCCGGTAAAATTTGTACGGA
Source organism: Chloromyia formosa (assembly GCA_964017055.1). Classification (NCBI taxonomy): domain Eukaryota; kingdom Metazoa; phylum Arthropoda; class Insecta; order Diptera; family Stratiomyidae; genus Chloromyia; species Chloromyia formosa. The sequence continues at coordinate 160,853,960 of OZ024813.1, read as the reverse complement.
CCTCCGGATCTAAGAAGTATTCTGATCCGGAGGGGGACATTTTCAAGACAGTTGTCCGTACAAATTACACCGGAGGGGAAAGCATATGGAGGAGAAATGACAAAACCTGATTCGTTCGCAGGAACGCAGCCAATGATGTCCATCTAAAGGACATTTCTATATATCAAAATATCAGTCATGGTAATTGCAGCCCATCAGTACCAGCACTGACTCCATTCCATCCCTCATTCATCTCCCCTTTTCTTCTTCCTCCTTGCCGTTTCATATCACTCTGTGGCTTCGCGTTGCTCTGCCTGTGCTGCTGGCACATTCATTCATCTCCCCATTCAACCGAAACAAAAAAAAATTCTTCACCTTCCCATCATTTTATTTTTCTTCATTTCACGATACAATTGCACGGCGTCCGATTGTTCTTTTTCGATCATTTGACGAGTCGCACGAGGCAAGTCTTTTCGTTTGCCCTTGAGATCTGTGCTCACTTTCTTCTTCTTCGGGGTTTCCTCGCTATTGTCATTTGTCGTTTGAGCTGAAGTCTGACCGTCGCCATCGCCGCCGTCCAACATTTTCTTTAGAAGCAAATTGTTCTTCTTGCCGGGCTGAAAAAAGTTAAAAGCACAGTTGATGAAATTCCATTCAAAGACACAGGTAGATGTTTTATTGCTAGTTTTGTAAATAGGGCGATTCACACTCCGTGTCGTAAATGTCGTAAACATCGTATTTGTCGTAAGCTTCTGTCATCCCCACAGTAAAATTATAGAAGTTTACAACTTACGAGAAATACGACGTGAGCATGAATCCCCTAATGTGTAATATGGAGACTCAGGCTCACATCGTACACATCATATTTGTCGTAAAATTGTAAACTTCTGACATTTTACTGTGAGGATGAAAGAAGTTTACGACGAATACGAAGTATACGACAGGGAGCATGAATCCCCCTAATGTAGTTGTTGCAAACAGTTTTGTGGCGTGGTATTAAAAATAAATTTTTCGGTAATATGGAAATGTACTTACCCGTGGAACTGTTTCGTCTTTTTTGGCACGTCTGGGAGTGACAAGGGACGGAGGCGCCTGTACGACTTCACCAAATTTAAATGTGTCACGTTTGTATTCTTCGATTTTGTGCTTTTCTTGTTTCTGGTGTAAATGAGAAGTTCAATAATTACAGTCCACTATGACATCAATTTACAACTTACCTCCTCCTCCTTACACTCCTTAATCGCTTGTTTGATCAGCTCCTTGGCCACCTTTGGATCAATCGCCGGCTTTTTGCCTTTATCCTTCGCTTTGCCCTTTCGCTTCGCCTTCATCAACTCAGTGAGCTCGTCTTTGGGTCGCTTCTTGATGGTAATCTCGCCGGTTTTTGCATTCCGTATCACGTCCACTCCATACTTGGCCTCATATTCGGCTTCCTTAAGACCCTCTGTCGTGATCCGATTCACACGTCGCATAAACTGGGCATTTGTCTCATTTTCTCGTGGTGTAATCGCCTGGAATTTCTTCTCTGGTCGATTCCGTGGTTTATCCTCATGGTGTTGAACCAATCGATGCTTCTTCACTTTGCCCGTTTTGGTATCCTGCCGCAGACGGGCGAGTTGAGTCAATTTGTAGGACAATTTCTGTTCGGCTTTCTGGGCCGGTGGATTGTTGATCTTGTCTTTGATTCTGATGGGACGAGAACAGGAGCAAAATGAGTTAATCGATAATGAACGGGTGTTGATTATTGAACACTTACTGTGCATATCGAACCTGGGCTTGTTTAATCGGATCACGCACGCCGTGATGCTTCCTTGTTGGAATTTTGCGACCCATCTCTGGAAGACTGAGCGACTTCGGCAGTGTTAACACACTCAACAAATTACACGTGCTTTTGACAAGTTGTGGAAAACAGAAATCAGCTGGGTGTTGATGGAAGTTCACAATAGAAAGCTAAGGAAAAATTTAGCTGAAATGTTCCTGACAGGATAACTAATTGAAACTGAAGATTGACCTTTGTTACCCACAGTCAACTAATATAATTTTAATACTCGTTAAAAGAAGTTTATCAGTTCAATTCTCAATTGACGTCAGAAACAGAAATGAATGACTGGACCGGATTGCATGCGAAGCACTCGCCTGTATACATGCTGCTTGCTCTTTGTTTATGTTGCTCGGAGTTGACTATTGACCAGCTGATCGCCAGCCACTATCGATTTACGTTTGAAATTCGGGAGCAATGAGCGGCTGCCAATTACATCATGAAATTATCGTGTCTAACGTGAACCGCGATGAGGTCATCGAACACCAGGTGATTGTAATTCGCGGTAGGGTGAACGGCGGACCGTGCAATGTTCGAACTGGAGCGGTGGAGAATCGAGAGACGGCAGAAAGTCGCACTTTTCAGCTGACCAAGGGTAACGTGTTCAAAGTGTTGTGGAATCTGCGGTCGGGCACGAATCGCATTCAGGTGAATTACTGCCAGACAAGTGTTCAGCTTAATATTATACACCGCGATAGCGAGAGCCAATACCGCGTGCAACCTTTGTACATAATTTGTCAGGGCCACGACGGCCACTTCAACGAGGAACCGGCCCGGGACAACGGCCCGGCGCAGGCTTGCAAGAAAATCTCTTTGGGACTGAAGCTGGTCCAGTGCCTGTACGCCGAGAAGATCCAGGAGCACGGCCTGGGACGCCGGACGTTCACGCTCAACGATCACTGCCAGATTTTCCGCAGTGGACTGAGTGTCGAGAAGGCGAGAACCTTGGATGAGAACGCTCTGTGGAGCGAGCTGGCCCGCGAGATTCTCAACTCCGAGTTCGGTGCGGACGAGAAGCTCAAGTTCGTGGCCTTCATCGGTTGCACCGAGTACGAGAAGATCCAGAACGACGATTTTTCCTACGAAAACATCAAGCGACACACCAAAGCCCACGCCAATTTGGGTGGCGGTGGACTGGCACTATTCGGATCCGGCTACCTATACTGCTGGCCGGCAGAGTTCGATGATATCGTGCCCTGCTTCGAAAGCACGCGACAAATTGACCTGAAGAACTTCCTGGACGATAGCAACTATCGGCGCACTTACGGCGGTTGCTACGCCACGACCGTGGGTGCCGTCTGTCACGAACTCGGTCACATTTTCGACTTGGGTCACACCGAGCAAGGGATTATGGGCAGTGGCTTCGACTACGTCAACTTGGTATTCACGAATCGTCACTTGACCGAACATTTACCCAATCGAATCATCGACAGCGCTTCCACAAATACCGCAATTTGTGCTGATCACGGACAAAAGGACCGTCGACTCACTGCCATCAAACGACCCGGACAATTTCTGGAAAAATACCACGAACAGAAGACGGGCGACTCGACCTTCTTCACTCTAAACTGCGCCATCATATTGTCAGTGCATCGGTGGCTCGATCCTGAGAACGCACGCCGTTCGGACACGACCCAAATTGCGCTTGACGAATCCACTTTGGAGGTAACCTGCACATCGTCGTCGCTACGTCTGATTGAAATTCGCCACAAGCACAGCAATCTCGTAATCGACTATTTGAATCTGGTTGCGTTAGCAGATCGACAGGTGGCAGACATTCGGGCCGTGAACTTGTCCGACAAGCTAGATCGTTCGCGTCACAGTGTATTTGCGATAACAGCAAACGGTTGCACGAAATTTTTCGCATAAGGTGGGGGAGTGATCAGTCTGACTCGACAGTCATAACAAGTCTTTCCAACTAATTAGCGAATTCAAATTATACTCTCAGTCCGGTTTAGTTGAGAGTTAACGACACGACACACGTTTGAGTTATCAATAACATTAGTCGCGAGCTGATAACCAACTTTCAGTATCGCCGAAAATCCAAATAAGTAATCGGTTTGCCCCATTCAGTTGACGGTTGAGTGTTGAAAACATCAAGTCGTTTGATTTTGCTTCGATTAACATTTTTGTTAGAGAATATTTTTCAACATATCAACATGAGTGCGAATCCAGCCCCCAAGATCCTGGTCCGAGACTTTCGGGGATTTCCAGAACTGAAGAATGATGGCGAAACGGCAGTGGAGACTGTGCTGTTCCTGGAAGCTGCCAAAGAAGTGGTGGGAGCGATAGGTGAGGTCATTTATGTCTATTTGTCTTAATATTTACGCGTACCGTGCAGCTGTTGTCACTTTTCCGGGTCTTCGCACCACGGCCGATATAGATGATAACAGAGCTGCAATGTCGCCAAATTGCCATCAATCCTTTGTGTCGACAGCCACCTTCAGAATGATTAGGGTATCTTATCTTCTATTAGAACGAACGAATTTGTGGTGATTTATCGATGACACTTTGATGTTGGCGTATAGTTTGCTGTAATAGCACTATCATTCTTAGAGGCATGCAATTCAAAAGCTCTTATCATTTCACTGGGAGGGAAAAGGGATTGGGGCGGCAAAGACAAATACACTCAATTCAGGTCAGGTCCACGGAAATACGACAGGAGGAGCTGAAATTGGTGTTTAGGAAAACCGGGTGTTTTCCTTCCCCACCTAGTTAAGCGCTCTTTACACTTCACCGTGAACGTGAACATGAAAATATAAATTTTCCCCGATCAACAGCGCCGTGAAAAGATTTGACAGTTATCGCATGGTGAGAATTATTTTTCCTGTTCACAGTCGTATTTACAGTTCCCCGGGAACAACGGAATATGTAAAACGTCTTAAAAAAAACTAATAAAAATGTCGGTTACAGGAAGGAAGTACATAATGGATGAGACAATTGAAGACGATGTGGAGCAAAATAGTGCATGAAAGTTTCAGGATAAAGCTAGACATTTGCGATTTCATTGCCGGCAGCAGCAGCGGCATCGGCTGTGTCTTGGCTATTCTGCTTTCCAAGCCTCATTGAAGACAGCAACTATGGCAGCAAGATTATGAGTTTCATTGTTTCGCAAAAAAAAAAAAAAAAAATTGTTGTTGGGAATGTCGAAAGTGTTTTATAATTTTTAACGTCAAAATAAAGCTTTCGTTCGACACCTTAATGCATAATATTTCGTTTTTTCTTTCTGAAATTTCAAAAGTTTCCCCAGCAGATATGTAGATTCCGCCACTAAAGTAGCATTTGAAATCTGGCTAAAAAAGTAATGCTGCCGATGCTGCTGCCGCTGCCCCAATGTAATTCGCTCAAGGCGAATGCGTGCGGTCTAATTAGCCAAGACACAGGCAATGCCGCTGCTGCTGTCGGCAGTGAAATTCCCGCATTAGTTTCCTCTTAATACACTATTTCGATTTCACACCGAAAATTAGCGTATGCTCTATTTCATTTCTTCGTCTCTTCATTGTTTTTCTAGTCGCTATTTCGGTACCCCGACGTAACCATAAGCGGACTGATAGCAGATCTCATGGCCTGACTCACGACGGCCACGTATCACGAAAATCTCAATTTGGCTACACACTAGAGCTTTCAAATGACGGTCTTCAGTCCATCATAAGATCAGGCTGTTAGGCCGGCCGCATTTTGGACCTAGGCAGGGCAGCGCAGCGCAGCGCGCACATGGCATTGTTGCTGTAAAATCAGATTTTGACAATTGTTACAACAACAATGCCATGTGCGCGCTGTGCTGCGCTGCGCTGCCCTGCCTACGTCCGAGATGCGGCCGGCCTAAGTGTGTGGCCAATTGAGATTTTCATACGTGACTATGTCTTAAGATCATCACTCAAGTGAGTGGGTCACTTTAGTCTAATCTGGATACGATAAAATAACTTTTATCATTCTATCCCATTTTGTAAGTTCGGCAGCTATAACGACTGCTTTTTGTTTTCTTGTTTTCCTTGACCTCAAAGCTCTTTTCCGTATTCGATTTTAGTATCATTACGTTGCATGTTTGAAATTAGTAAACGTGTTCTTACGGTTTTCTGATTTTCACTTCTCGTTTCTCTTCTGTAAATATCAACTTCCGGTCTCCTTTCCATTCTTCCGATTCAAATCTCCCTTTAACGCGTTCCTCCTACATTTTTACTCCCCACACCGTTCAAATTTATAATTTATAATTCATATATTCATAATTAAAACATGATCACATTCGTATTAAACGATTTATATGATTTTATTATTTCATAATCAAACAAAAAAGTATTTTTTTTTTCGCGATGAACCACTTTTCAGAATGCAAATGCAATTCGAACGTGAACAGCATCGTGGAAAAATATCGTGGTGAATTTCACGTCTAGGTCGTTCACTTTCACGTTCACGCGTCTACACTTCTCTGTGAAACTTGGTGAAATTGATTCCACGATGAATTTTTCTTTTCACGATGAAATATACGGGGAATTTAAAAAAAGTATATGAAATATTAATATTAAATTGTGGAAATGTATTCAAAATATAGTTTATCGAGTTTTGCATTTATTCCAACATAATCCCCGGACGTAAAAAGTTATTTTCATTGATATTTTCCAAGAAAACATTTTTCCATTTTCACGTTCACGATGAAGTGTACAACGCCCTTAAAAGGGGAAAAAATAGTATGTGCCAAAAACAATTTACAGTTGGAAAAACATTAAAACATAGATTATAAATTCAAAACTTGTTTTGCGTCCCAGACAGTGAAAAGACAATGGTATGGAGGGAAGGCAAAAAAAAGTATTTTTTATCAAAATGAGAAACAGAACTTTGATGAGATCACGGTAATTAAACCATGGTTGGTGAGTGCTATTGCTTGGAATTAATCAAGTATTTAATTAGATCTCGTTAAGCTGTAATTAATGTTTAAGTCTCCATTTAAAAGTTTCATAAGATGTGAGAGTACGAATTTTCTGAGGTAAGGCATTAAAAATCATTATTGACGATCTAATCGGGTCTAGCAAGATTCTGTTGATATTGGCTAAAGGTGTTCTAAAGTTACCTGCATTTTGAGTGTCATAGCTATGAACTTCTCTATTCAGTGTTAGGGAAATGAACGTTTTATTTTTCTTATTAACGATTTTCCAAATAATCTTCACTTTCTCAGAAATTATAATTTTTTCTGAAGGTAGTTTACCTATTAATTCATATACTACAGAAGTAAGTGTTCCTGGGGGGGAGATTATGAACCGCTTTGACAGCTTTATTAAGCATTCGTCCGATAGCTGAAGTATTCCTCGCTGATGTTTGGCTCCAGTTCAAAATTCCATATGTCAAAGTAGGCATAACGTGAGCGTAGAAAATCATGTTTTTGAGTTGGATGTTCATGTATTTTCTACGTCTCAGTAAAGCAACTAATGGGCACAATTTAGCTCTGATTTGCTCGATATGATCATTCCATGAAAGCTTCTCATCAATAATAAGCCTTAGGTATTTAGTTTTGTCTTCTACGAAGAATTTCCGGGGCTGTTTGCGATCGAGATGGATGGCGCATCCGGTGCAACCATGAGTTGTATGAACTGTACGATGAGCTGGAAGTTTCGAAAATCGTCAAACTACAACGACTTCAATGGGTAGGGCATGTACAAAGAATGGACGATGATCGCATGCCAAAGAGAGTAATGAATGCAGAACGAATCGACGGAGCGAGACTGCCTATACGACCGAGATCTCGTTGGGAAAGCTCAGTAGGTGTGGACGCCGCGCAGCTACTGGGCTTCCAAAATTGGAGGACGCGGTCACGTGACCGAAATAATTGGAGGACAACGATCCTGGCGGCCAAGGCCCGACGTCGGGCTATCGCACCACGGTGATGATGATTTAGTTTTGTCGACTCTGTCAATAGGCTGATTTCCAAATTTGATAGTTCGATATCGGCTTTATTTCTTTGTCTGAAGAGCATATAGTGAGTATTTAATGTTAAGTTCTAGCTTATTACCTAAAAGCCAGTGCTGATAAACTTTCAGATCATGATCAATCACTTGTTCGGCATCATTCTTCCCGAAATGACCAAACAACAGAAGAGTAGCATCTTCATAAGTGACATACTTGGCGGAAAGGCCGGCTTTACTGAGATTGTTCACGTATAGCAAGTATAGTGTGGGGCCTAAGATGGAACCCTGATGAACCCCTGTATTTAACACCATTTAATCGTGGAACTCGGTAATAAAATAATTGCTCTATCTTTCAAGTATGTAGCTTTCTATTAGATTGTTGACAACTCGTCTGATACCAAGTTAACAAAGAACTTCTGATAAGACTGTATGATTTACAGTATCAAATGCTTTACTCAAATCAATAAAAATCGCCGTCATGTATTTTGAATTACCAAGTTCAGAGTTGATAAAGTCAAGTGCATCTGTCAGCGCGGCAGTTGTGTTGGTTTCAGCCAAGAAACCATATTGCTGTTTATCAAACCCAATAGTCTTATTAATAAATCGGCCATTTCTGGTATTTATCACCTTTTCAAATATTTTACTAAATACGCTTGTAAGCGCAATGGGTCTAGAGTTTGATGGGTCATTAGGATCTCCATTTTTAAAAACTGGTTTGATGGGATATTTTTAGTTTCCGGTGCCCGGGGTCACTTATCACTCGCGTCACCCTAAGACTCTCAAATTTGCAAAAAAAAAATTGTTTTTTTTTTTTAATTTTAATTTTTTTTTTTATCATAATTTTTTATTTTTTTTCCTTATTTTCTTGTTCTAATGATTTATACTGACTGTTTGGTGTGTTTAAAACTGATCAAAACGCTATTGTACGCAGAGCGAGCGAAGCGAGCGTTCATGTTCGTGCGATACTGAGGGTTGCGATCCCTAAGGCCGGCCGCATCTTGGAAGTAGGCAGGGCAGCGCGCACATGGTATTGGTGTTGTAACAATTGTCAAAATCTGATTTTACAACAACAATGGGCGCGGTCCTGGAAGCCTTCTGATATGGATCTGACTTTTCTGTTTTCTCCTCTATGTGCTTTCCCCTCCGGTAAATTTAGTACAGACAACTGTCAATTTTTGGATCTGAGAAATATTCCCACAGACGGCATACACGGCCGTCTTGTCAAAAAAAGATTTTACTTTTTTTGTCTCTTCTCCTGTGACTATGCGGGCTTTATTCTCGATGTCACCGCTGATAAAATCAGAAATCCACGAATGAGGCTCCAAACACAGTCGGTTAGCTAATCCACAAAAGGGATTGTACTGCCAGGGTTCGTATGTAAATCGTTTTTGACCGCCTACTCCTGCCCTTCTAGACGATTCTGAACCACGTGAGCCATCTACCAAAATCCACTAATTCGCAGCACAATCACTCCACTATAACGCAATTTACTAATAAATTTCTCAGGGAATTGTTAACTTGTTTGTTCAAATAGGTTTGTAGGCTAAAGGCGCAGCAAACTAAAACTAAACACTGCGCAACACGTCCTGCACGCTGGTTAAAAGATGACTGGCTATGTTGCTTTGGTGACAGAGGAGCCGGTGACATCTGAGAACTGTCAAAATTGCTGATTTTAGAAATTGACCGGAAAAATATTCAGATCCAGAGAGGAAATTGTCAGATCCAAAAGTGACAGTTGTCTGTACTAAATTTACCGGAGGGGAAAGCAAATGGAGGAGAATTTGAGAAATGTCAAACCCTGATCCGCTCGCAGGAACGCAGCCAATGCTATGTGCACGCTGCGCTGCCCTGCCTACGTCCAAGATGCGGCCGGCCTTAGAGTGATGCGAGTGAAAAGTGACAAAAATCCGAGTGAAAAGTGATTTCCCCAGCCGGGGCCCCGGAAACTAAAAGGTTGCCCACTGCTTCTTCCTTCACTTCAGTGAGGGCGTGCACGTTGCTGAGCCAGAGGTTGAAAAATCGAGTCTTAATTCGAATCGCACACAATCTCTCATTGATGTGTTTGACGTCATTAACGTGCAGTTTGAGGTGATTGTTCACGATAAACGCAACTCCAAACTCCTTATGTCCAGATGGTTTACCGCTTTTGAAAATTGTGTGCGATTTCTTGTCGTTGATCTTGATGTCAAGCCAATTCGCTTCCTGGACTGCAGTGATGCTCAGTTTGTATTTCTCGGGCTGTTGTAGGAAGGTCTTCTCGGTCCGCGGTTTGTTCAGGGAGCTTACATTCCAGGATCCGAAATAATAATCAGTTAAACGTTTGTGTGGTGGTCGTTGTTGATCCGTCCAATCCGAGGCTTTTTCTTCGAGGTTTCTTAACATGGAGTAGTTTTTACAAGAATGGGTTGTCGACCCATCGCTAAACCCTATTCAGGGGTAGCCTCAGTGATAGCTGCTTTAGGTGGTTCATAACGTGCCAGAGTGCACACAACTATGTTGCAGGTTTGTCTACGTAATTCGTGACATCCTACTGACCTGAGACGCTTAGGTGTGACTCAGCCATTCAGGCAACAGCTATTCTTCCCTCCTCCTTTCACAACCATGGCTTGGGACAGGCTTCGGTGGAGTTCCTTGAATAAGTCGGAGTATTAAAATTATCCATTTCAAAGTGAAGTTATGCTGTCTCCGATTTTTATATTTATATGTAATAAAGTTGCAACTTTTTAAAATAAAATCATCGTTAATCGATTTATTTATTTGTTATTTATTTGCAGAATCGTTTGGAAGACTTTTTTCTCCTATTACACAAGATATGCGTAACAATATCGAGGTGAGTGCTACATTCACTAAAACTATCTAATGTGCCATATATAAAACAAAACCATTTTTTTTATACTATAGAAAATCACATCAGTGTTTGATCAAAATCCTCAAAACTTTAAGAAACTGGAAATACTACTAATCGAAGAAAAAGCCCAAAAAAGCATGTATGCTGCCAACGCTCTTCTCTGGCTTAAAAGGTAGGCTAGATATCATTGCTGGACTAATATCTCGAAGATGATGTACTTTTTTTTACTAGAAACGTAAAAACTACATATTTCTGTAATTCAAAAAAATCAAATTTTTTATTTAATTATAGCTGAAAGTTATTTCAATTTTTCTTATTTTTACAGAGGTCTCGAATTAATCTCAGCGTTCTTTTATAACATCGTCCACGACAAGGAGGCGAAAAACGAACTGAAGGATGCCTTACGCGATGCCTACGATCAAACGTTGAAACCATATCACAATTGGCTCGTACAAAGTACTTTTGCGGTATGGAATTTATATTTACATCAGCGCGACAATACCAAATGTGTCCTTTTCTCAACAGGTTGTCTATCGTTTTGTGCCAACTCGGGAGCAGCTTTTCGGCACCGCCGACATGCACAATGAAAACATGACACTTCTCCAACTCTTCCAGCAACGAATGCATTTACATTTGGAGGCTATCAATTGCCTTATTGCAACTCATGACTTGGATGATACGACGAAAGTTTAAGTAAAATAGAAATAATAATGGAGGAACTGAATGAGTCCATTTCCTGTTATTCATGTTTTTACAATAGCCTAGCATAGCGTGTGATATTTTTATTTATTTATTTTTTATTTTTGTTGCTTGAAACTTGTGGAATTTTTTTTTTTGTTTTTTTTTTTCAATTGTGATTTGCATTTAATCTACACTGTAGTTTTTCTTGTTTTTCATCTTGCCAATCAGTTGAATCCGATACTGTTTGGACTGATGTTTAGATAGTTCGCTCGATGCATAGCCGCCAATTGGAATTTCCAAAATTAACAAAATAATTATAAGATATTGTAGAATTGTAACAACTGTCCAATCAACTGAGACGGTTAGCGTGAAATAGAGTTGAATTGGAAGCTGAACAAGAGCGGAAAGAATCCAAAAGCCAGCCAAATCTGTAACCTAGAAATGTAGAAAGAATAAAAAGTTGCGATAGACTATGATCATAGAGAATGAGGTGGAGCCTGAAATAGAAACTTGTCTTATTCGTTGTCAAATATGTGTCAAACTGTCTTTAACACTGAAAAATAAGCGTAGCATCAATACTATACCTAGCGAATTTTGTACTTAAACATATATAATAAATAATAATTTAAATATGTCCTTTAATTGAATGTATTTATGTCCTTGATCATTGCCTTAAATAACTGGCATAACAGTCCAATTTTGGATTAAGGCCTCGAGATGAGTTAGCATCATGTCATTTACTAGATCGTGACGGTTTATTTTATGCACAGGTGTGTGATCAGAAACACTCAATCGAGTTATTTAACAGGTGAGTGGGCTCATTGTCCACCACTTAAACCCACTTTTTTTACCGAGAATCACTGCATTCAGTAGGAATCGAACCGCGGCTCAGTGCATAGAAGACGAACGTACTAATCGTTGCACCATCCGGACTGCAGGAAATTGTTCAAAATTAGAAACTGGCAGTAGAAGTGAAAGAACCGAGATGAATATAAAAGACCACATAATGCCTACATCCTGCCATGTTAGAAATTATTGTTGTTTCTTAGGCGGTGACCATCACCAACCCCATCCAAGCAAGGGATTGATTGAAGCGTTCATAGAAGCGAATACATTATTTGAAAACATCTTTAATCTTACCTTCCCACCTAGATTGCCCGTATATCCAAGATACAAACGCAAAACTTCGCCTGGCATGCCGATAATACATGCCATCAGTGTCAGAATCTGATGTATCATTTCAAATTCGTACACCTGTAAACAATAAACAACAATCATTTAAATTGATAATATTGCTAGTGAACTTTTATTACCATTTCGTACACATAGTTGCCATATGCAACCATCCAAACCATCGAAACGTAAACATTCGTAAACAAGAGGATTTGTAGCGGCAAACTCGATATTTGCTGGACATCTGAAAATGAAAAATGAATTTTATTACTAAGTTTTCCATTGGATTACAATATTTTTAAGAAATACTCACTTGTCCATCGAGATTGTATTTTAGCATTTTTGGCGGACACGGACATTTCGGGGCTCGTCCGCTTCCTTCCTTCTCCATAGCGACATCTTGCCAAAACTTTAAATGGTCTCTATAGCGACGTAACCATAACAAAGCACTAACACCATTCGTTCATGTGCGTTAGTGGAGGAGAGGACTTTGAATTGTCGAGGACTTTCCACATGAGTCCCATACTAATACCAGTTTCGTAGCTTCACCAGTTCAAAGTTATTGCATGCGAAAGTTATGAGACGCAGCGAAACCGAAAATGGCGATGCGCCAATATGACCGAAAAACGTAACTTCTCTTAACTGCAATAAATATGTACATGTATTTTCACTTACTCCCTTCTTCAGTACGTTGGGCTAAAGTAACCAACAAATAATTGTTATGCTTTTGAGCTTTTTACAATTTAATTATCTACTTTAACGTGTACGATGATATGTAGTCGCACTAATATTTAACTTACGTCGGCAGTATTAGAAGAGAATGAAGTGTCGATAAAAATGGGAGAAATTCAATGCGTTTCTTCCCAGCACGTTTTCCGACGGTCAGTATTTAACAAATACAAAACATGATATTTTTCATCAAACAGACGGGAAACTTAATAAGACAAACTAAAACTAGCCAAAGTATGCACATATGTAATAAATTGCTGTTTATTTAAGATTTGATTCAAACCACCCTCTAAAGTGAGACTACACACCTTTAGTTTATCGCTCAGTTTATCATGTGTGACATCATGTCTGAACGATAATCACGGGGGAACAGCATTTTGTTTATTTCGATTTGATATTCATTTCTAGCTAATTTTTGGTCGTAGAATCCGGAAATGCTAACCGTTTTTCTCCTATACGTCCAGTTTTTGAGATACAGGGGGCTCAAATTTTGGCCCCCATACAAACCTTCCCTTCATTGAAATTAAAACAAACGAAACTCGTTACAATTTTTTTATTTATAAATTTTGATTTTACATCTTAACAATATTACCTAAGAACTAAAAAAAAAATTATGGCAAAAATTTTCGTTTGTAGCTTTTCCTGGAGTGTTCAATTTCAGGACAGTCCCGTTTTATGCTCCAACAATAGTCCGCCATCATATTCGCATCCCATCTGCCTTGATATCGAGTTTCCATGATTTTTAAATCTTGATGAAATCGCTCTCCCTGCTCATCACTCACAGCTCCAAGATTTTCCGGAAATTCATCTAGATGACTGTGTAAAAAGTGGCCTTTGATGCTCATATTGCAGCCAAGCCTTTGAAAACTGTCCAATAGTTGCTCGACTACTATCGCATAATTCGATGCACGTATATTGCCTAGAAAGTTGTTCACTATATTCTTAAATGCCAGCCATGCTGTCTTTTCATTTTCTTCCATTGATTCAATAAAATTTGTATCTCTAAGAAGCTGTCGAATTTGTGGACCGTCAAATACACCAGCCTTTATTTTTTCGTATGATAGCGCAGGAAGTGCCGACAGAATATACTTAAAACAATTGCCTTCTGTTGATAAGGCTTTCACAAATTGTTTCATCAGGCCTAGTTTTATATGCAACGGCGGGAAAATGATTTTTTGTCGATCCACAAGCGGTCCATGAACAATATTCGGATCACCAGCCTTCAGATCGAATCTCGGGGGCCAATTCCTTTGTGTCCAGTGTTTATCACGAGCTCTGCTATCCCACATACACAAAAAGCACGGATATTTTGTATATCCACGTTGCTAACCGAGAAGGAAGCAAACCATCTTGAGGTCTACACATATGATCCATTTATGCTGGTTATAATTAATTATGTCCATTACCGTTTTAATGTCGTTGTATTCCTCGCGTAAACAAACGGAGTGACCTATTGGAACGGAACCAAATACGTTTCCATTGTTAAGCAGAACACATTTCAGGCTTCTTTTGGAACTGTCGATAAACAATCGCCAATCTGCCGGTATGTAGGAATTAATTCCCAGCTCTTTCATCAATCCCGAGATATTGTGGCAATAGACAAATGCTTTTTCGGTTCGGAAGTACTGCAGAAAAGAGGCCTCCCTGGAACGATAGAAGGATACTTTGGCTTCTGGTTCCAGGAGATGTCTTTCCTGTAGCCTAGACGCTAACAGTTCTGAAGCTTTTTTAGAAAGCCCCAGATCGCGCACTAGATCGTTCAGCTCGTTCTGTTTAAATCCTTTAGGTTGGCTCCTAGCGCTGAGTTCGGAGAGTGATGATGTCGACGGACTTAAAAGCATATTTACGTCCACGTCCAAAGAAGGCGAAGGAGATACTTGATATACTGGAACTGGAACTTCAGGAGAATGAGCAACTGGTCTTTTCGCCGATTCTAAATTGGGATACTGTATCTTATTTTTGTTTTTGTGTGTGTACCCTGTTGTTTTAGTACAACAAAAGTAACAATCACTTGTGTGGTTTGAGGGCTCTCGCCATATCATTGGCACACCAAATGGCAACTGAAGTCGTTCTGCTTTCGTCCAGGACCTCAAATGTGTGACACAGCACCTGCACACTTTATGAGGGACCCACCATTTATCCTGATTGCAAATTGGAGTTTTGAAGTAGGCAAGATATGCCTGGTGAACAAAGGGGCCTATTTTTGTCCTCTGACTTAGAAATGTATAACTGCCACATATATAGCAAAATGAGTCCGGAGCGTTGAGACACTTTCGACGAGGGATAGTAGAAGCTTCCCCATTACACAAGTTAAGAGCACAATAATAGAGTAATATACTGGAACAGAGGCTTTTAAATACATTTTTTTACATAAAAGAGCCTTAAAAATGGCCGAAGAATTTCACAACTTTTAACAAACAATCCAGGTAGCGAGAAATTACTTTTTTTATTGCTTTTAATTTTATTGTATACAGGTACTAGAAGGTCCTGCACAAGGATGCAGCCCCGTAGCTTTTAAAAAAAGTTGTTTTTTAAGGGGGCCTTTTGTAATTTTCCGTAAAATTAAAAAACAAACGACATCTCGAAAACCTGACGTATAGGGGAAAACGGACTGCATTTTTGGAATCAGCGAGGCCGTTTTACTATAAATTAGGTGCAAAATTCAAAAAAACAGAAAAAAGTGTCAAAATTGCTCTCCCGTGAATCGGTGTGAACTGCAGTTTTACCAGATTTTTACGCAGATCTGAGAGATATGTTCATTCGGACCCTGTGTTGCAACGATAATCTGCGCAGATTACACAGTTTATCGTTCAGTTTTCAGTTTTCTACAAAATTTCACAAATGATCATGAAACCACTAGTTTGTACAGAGATTTCGCTCTCTTACTGGTATGTGAAATGTTTCGTTTTGGGTGAGAGGATGATTGAGGACGGCCAATGGTGAAGAATTGTAGGTATATTTTCTTTAACAATGTATCTTTTTTTCGGCAATGTATCTTTTTTTTCGCGTTTGCGATTTGTGTGGCTGTGAAATGCAGAATTTTTGTAGGCGAACGTATGAAAGAGGGGAATGTACTAGAGAACAGGGTGGCCATTCTGGCTTGGGCAACCCCAAAATTTTGTTTTTCTTTTTTGACTTCAGATTTGGAATCAACAACCCAAAATTACCTTATAGTTCGAACCAGCCCAATCGGACGAGTATTTCCCCACGAAAACAGAGTGTCCATTCTGGGGTGAGCAGCCCTAAAAGACTTTGGACGATCAGGAAAAAACGACTCCAATTGCAGATCGCTTCTTACCATTACAAAGCCATCCGAACCGGTTCAAAACTTCATCTGACTTTAGGAACGATCTAGTTTTAGCAACGGGTATGCAAATTTCTTCAAATTTGATGAGAAAAAAGCCTGCAAAAGCTGGATTACGCTCATGGAAGCCAGTCCATAAGCCAGACTTTCCGTTTAAACGTCAGGCTAAAACGTTTGAAATGGGCTCTGGAGCATGACACATGGGCTCAGAAGATGGAAAACACTGCCATAAGTTTAAGCAACATGTTCACGACGGAAAAGGCTAATATCTGTGGATGCCTAACGCACAAGGCGAGTAGAGTTCGAGCCGCAGTCAAATCGATGGGGAGTCGCACTCGAGTCGATCATGTAAATAAGATGTCGAGAACAATCCGATTCCGAGTAGCAGGTCTAACAGTACCGGTGGAAGGCCTAACAGTCAATGGTAATTTATGCGTTTTAAGCCACAACAACCCTTTCCTTCCTCGTCACAAGAACTGAAACGAATTACGGAGAATGTTTTGGTTGGCATTGTTTTCTTAGGCTTAAAATGATATACTGTCCTTTTTCTTCCTTCAAACCACTTCTAAACATTACCAGGACTGATAAGAACAAAATATATACGTTTTTCCAAAATCGGTCCAGTAGTTTACAACAAAAGGAAGCGAATTTGGGAATGGAAACACGAATGAATAGTATACTTTCCTCATGTCGGTATCAAAATCATATCCATGGTGGAAAATAAAATAAAAATAAAAAAGGAGAGCTAATGTCCCAAAGGCACTGTATTATCAATGTCGTTAACAAGTTTGATCGCTTTTAAACAATCCTTGTGGTAGATAGACTTTGTTGTCGCTGTTTGAACTACACTAGGTTTAGGTTTCACATCGTCAGCCCCCAACTTCTCTGATGCGTTTTTTCTTTCATTATTTTTTGATACATCGTTACATCGTTTTGGTGATTTGTGTCCACTTCCTAACATTGTTGATTGACCGTTACTGGCAGTTCCTTTTGCAGATGCGGGTGTATTTAATGGAGGAGGAATATAAATCGAATCATCCCACTGAGGGCGTGATGATCGTTTTTGTTGTATACGCTCCCATCTGCTGATCGGTTTGGTAACTCTTGGCGATTGATGAGGGCTGCATTGACGGTTAAGAGAATTCTTTTTGGATTTGTTTGGTTTAGTTGGAAATTCTTCTGTTTGTCGATTACTGGCTTCAGAAAATGCCCGATAGTTTTGCATGGTATCGGTTGGATGTCGGCTGTAATATAGAGAAGGCACAAGATATGAAAAAGTCTGGAATCAATTGTTCACATTTATCAAACCATCGATCTACGAACTTATTTCTCCGTCTCCCTTTCTGTTTCATCGGATCAAGTGTAACACATATCCCAGACTTCTCTTTAATCTCATTTAGTATTTCCTTGGCATTTGAATTTCCTTCATTTTCATCACTCTCAAAATCAAATGAAGATTCCATTTTTCCCTCGTCACTAGCACGGTTCTTTAGGTAACTTATTACTTGAACTTTAGGTCTACAATGTTTTGGACCAAAACCTGAATTTCTTTGTGTATTAAGGACTCTCTTTCGGGTATGAATTGAACGTGGAAACGAGTTCTCTTGTTCAATAAATTGGGTAACTTGATCCTCATTTCTTTTTGTTCGAAACCGACATTTCTGCAAACGGTTAGCAGATACACCTCCAACATGGAGCTCATTTTCGGTTTCTGTCGAATCCGAAAGGGTAACGATATCTTTGAGACTATGCTGTCCAAGAATTTCGACTAGATTATTAACAGCTTTTTCGAGCCTCTTTTTTTCCATAAAGCTGCGGCAAGTACATCCAGCTACAGGTTTACCACAATCACACCGCCTAAAACCCATGTCTTTGAGATAACGCTTCAGCTGTTTTCGTTTGATATCGAGATCAATACTATTACCATATTCTGCAATATTCGTTTTAAATGTTTTTGAATTCTTGGGAAAATTTAGCCTTTCCTTAGGGTTTTCAGATGACCCCCTTTCGCCAAGGAAGTATCCAATTTTTTCGTTAATCGATTTTTTTACACATCCAGGACGCCAGCCCTTCTGTGCTTTTGGCTTCGCTATATCCCAGCGCCACCCCATTTTGGCCGGAACGAAAACTTCCCTTTTCAAACAGTGCTGATGTCGCTCAAATGCTGGAGTCGATTTTCTACATTTCACGTAGTAATATCTTCGTCGAGATTTTCGAAGAGCCTTTATAAGACCCTTTTTGAATTCTTCTAGTGTTCTAGTGGGCGGTCGTTTGAACTGTTCAGGCTTGGCATTTTTTCGAATGAAATTGGTATATCCTTTCATGTTCTTTGTTTGAGTCTGCAAATATTTTCTTTGCTTGATGCCTTCATTGTTAAAGAATCTGGCTCTAGTATACACTGAGGCGTCAAGTTTCTTCTTTGTGACTGGGGAGTATTTTTCTTTGAGCCAAATCAAAACTTTGGATAATTTTGGCATAGTTATTGAGTGGGTTTCAGTGTTCTTAGGGTGGTTATATCTGTCTACGGTATCAACACGTTTAGACATTGCTGTCCTACGAACAATGTTCATATCTTTCGTTTTATTTTTCTGGTCAGTTCTCGAAGCTGTATTTACATTTAGACAATAAGTCCGATTCAAAAAGCTGGTGTTATCGCTGTTACTATTATCGTGATTCTTTGATAAAGGTAGCCTAGAGGTATAAAGATCATCGACCCATACATTTTTATTTGCGGAAGTGAGATTACACCTACTTGGTTGTATTTTTAGGAAATGGTGAAATTACTTTGTCTTTCTTAACTTCGTCCATTTTAATTTCGGTATCAATAAAAAATTGACCTGGTGTAGGCTGCTTTATATTCGATCCACCGTCTGATTCTGTGTTTAATAAATTTCTATAACACATAGATGTTTCTATAAAAGAAGTGAATTGTTAGAGAACAATCATCAATGTATAAATATTACTACTACTACTATGTACTATGATTTTGTACTCCTCTATGTTAGTATATACATAAACTTTTAGTCTCTAATAAACTATTGAACAAAGAAGACCTCCGTTGATTAATTTAATCCCCCTTAAAGAAAGGCTATACCCCAACAGGTTATGGGCCCAGGGTACAGTTAAAACTCAAGTGTGTCTTATCAATATGAATCCCGATATTAACTTAATAGAACCACTTAATGAAAGTAACTACGATACTTGGTGCATAAAAGTGAAAAGTGCTTTAATATTGAAAGGATTGTGGAACTGCATATTAGAAACCGGGCATAAAGATTGCGATCATCAGAAAGCGCTGGCATATATCACGCTAACTATAAACAATAATCAATTAATAAATATTAAAAGTGCAAACACCGCAAAAGAAGCATGGGAACAATTAAAAAAGATTCACAGAAGAGTCACACCAAGCAGAAAAGTGAGTCTGTATCGGGAACTCACACAGCTGAAATGCCGGGGGAACGATGACGTATTAAATTACATACATGAGCTCGCTAAAATCACAAATAAAATGGCAGAGTTAAATATTGATTTAAACGATGAAATAAGATCAATTATGTTGCTAAATGGTTTGCCAGCTGAATTTGAAAATTTCGTTGTGGCCATCGAAAGTCGGGACAACTTGCCAGAAATGGAGTGTCTGAAAAATAAAATAATCGAAGAACATCATCGGAAAAATCATGATAAAGGGCCAAATGATCAAACAGATCAAGCATTTAGTGCTCGTCGAAATAATTCTCAGCATACAAACAAAAGTAACAATACTAACTCGAAAAACAAAGGCATACGTTGCTATAATTGTGGCAAGAAAGGCCATATCGCTAGTATGTGTAAAACAAAAAGAGAAAAACCCAGCAATGCTATGTTTGGAATAAATTTTCTAAGTATGGAATTCGAAAGTTCTACATGGATTCTGGATTCAGGTGCATCCAACCACATGACCGAAGTTTTGAGCAAACTACAAAATGTTAAGAGAAAGTCTACAGTGATTCAGTTAGCAAATGGCGAAACGGTAACCTCAACTCATTACGGATCTTGTGAAATCGCATGCAAAGAAGGCCCAGTGTTTTTGAAATATGTACTATTCGTACCAAATTTAAAATGGAACTTTATTTCTGTTAACAAATCCACAGAAAACGGTTTTACAATAAAATTTGACAAAACTTATGCAACCGTGTTTAAAGAGAAAACATATATGAGTGCTAGAAAAAAGGACGGTGTTTACATAGTGAATATGAAAAGTGACACGGAGAAAATGTTTAATGCGAATTCAACAAACAATGATAACTTATGGCATAATCGATTAGGCCATCTAAATAAAAACTCTCTTACTAAAATGTGTAATAAAAATATTGTCAAAGGTTTTGAGAATTTTAAAGGTGACTTAAATTGCAAAATATGTGCTGAAAGTAAAATTTGTGAAAGTAAGTATCCGTCACATGAAACAAAATCAAAAGCACCTTTAGAGATAGTGCACTCGGATATTTGTGGGCCAATGCGATCAACTTCATACGGAGGTGGAAAGTACTTTGTAACATTCGTTGACGATTATTCGAAGTTTACGCAAATTTACATTTTGTAATCACGGGATGAAGTATTTGATGTTTTCATTAACTACCAAAAAATATACGAAAACCAAACAGGATGCAAAATAAAGATTTTTCGCACAGATAATGGGAAAGAATATATGAGTCAACG
This sequence comes from Chloromyia formosa, assembly GCA_964017055.1. Classification (NCBI taxonomy): domain Eukaryota; kingdom Metazoa; phylum Arthropoda; class Insecta; order Diptera; family Stratiomyidae; genus Chloromyia; species Chloromyia formosa. The sequence goes on along the minus strand of OZ024813.1, from coordinate 160,832,832 downwards.
TTTTGAACAACATTTGAAAAACCATGGAATAATTCATCAGACAAGTGTTCCATATTGTCCACAACAGAATGGAACTGCAGAAAGGATGAACAGGACTTTAACCGAAATGGCCCGATCGATGATCACTACATCAAAACAATCTGAGAAGATTTGGGCAGAGGCAATAAATACCGCATGTTACATAAGGAATCGATGTGAAACATCAGCGTTATGCAGTAAAACACCATTCGAAGCATTTTATGGAACCAAACCATCGGTTGCACATCTCAGAGTGTTCGGGAGTCCAGCGGTTACTCTGATCAAAGGCCAGAATCGCTCTAAATTTATGCCTAAGGGCAAAGAAATGATTTTTGTGGGATACAGTGATCGTCAAAAGGGATATCGCTTAATGGACAAGCAGAATCACACGATTATCACATCTCGTAACGTACGATTCTTCGAAAATGAGCTGTTAAATAGAAGCAACGTCATGATTGGAGACATTAGAGACGATATTGAACATGAAAATGCAGCAAACACAAAGAAATACAACAGTCCCAAAGTGGAATCGAGAGTCAGTTCAGGCGATGAAGAATATGAATACAGTGAGCCAAATAACGCAAATATTGATGTACAACCACAAAGAAGGAATCCGCCACGTAAAGCAAAACAAATACAAGAAGATATACGTGAACCTAATATCGGGAATATAGAAGAAGCTCCTGAGAGTCTGGAAGAAGCTTTGAATTCAGCTATTAGAATGACTTGGTGACAATCAATGCAAGAAGAGATAAAAGCTCTTGAAAAATGTAATACATGGACATTAGTACCGATGCTAGAGAATACACCTATAGTCGACTGTAAATGGATATTTAAAATAAAAAAGGATGAAAACGGCGCAGTAATTAAATACAAATCTCGTCTTGTCGCCCGCGGTTTTTTGCAGAAATACGGTGTTAACTATTTCGATACATACGCTCCTGTCCTTCGGAATTCAACTATTAGACTTTTGTTAGGCATAGCAGTAGAAATGAGTCACTACATTGGACAAATAGATGTAAGAAATGCATACGTTAATAGTGAATTAAATGAATTGGTGTATATGAAACAACCGCCCGGATTTGAAAAAGGAAATGGATTAGTTTGTAAACTAAATAAAAGTTTATACGGTTTAAAACAATCGGGCAATAAGTGGAATAAATGCTTAAATAATGAATAAATCAAAATTGGATTCAATCGGCTAAAACTGATCCATGCGTTTATTTTAAAAATATAAAAAATGCTAAAATTAAATTGACAGTGTATGTGGACGATATTCTTGTCATAGGTCCGAACAAAAGTGAAGTGGATAAGATTATTGAAAGGTTGGCAGAGAAATTTTAAATTGAAAATGTCGGTGAATGTCGGAACATAGTTGGATTGAATATCTCCCGCGAAAACGGAACATTATTTGTGAATCAGAAACATTATATTAATAGCCTGTTAAGTGAACTGGGAATGGCAAATTGTAATATAGTAAAAACTCCTTTGCCCCTTGGTATAACGTTTGAAACTTGTAAAACATCGCCCTGTGAGAAATGTGATAAAGTAAACCCCAGCGAATATCGAAAAATAATCGGAAGCCTAATGTTCCTAGCAGTCTCAACAAGACCGGATATCGCATTTTGCGTTAGTATGCTTTCAAGATATAACAATAACCCGCATTTTGAACATTTTACAGCAGCCAAAAGAGTTTTAAGGTATCTGAAGGGTACAGCGGATTATGGTCTAAAATTTGCCAAAACTGGCAAGCCACTTATCAGATCTACTGACGCTGACTGGGGTAATTGCAGAAACGATCGCCGATCTTACACAGGTTTCGTTTTTATTTTGTCGAATGCTCCAGTTTCTTGGGAAAGTAAGAAGCAACAAACAGTCGCACTGAGTAGCACGGAGGCAGAATATATGGCAATAACACAGGCAGCTAAAGAAGCACGATATCTCGGCAACATCTTATCCGAATTGGAATGCAACGAATTAATGCACACACCTTTACTACTACAAAGTGATAACATTGGAGCTATAGAATTGTCTAAAAATAATGGTTATCACCCCCGAACCAAACATATTGATATAAGACATCATTACATAAGAGAATTAATTGAACAGAATTATATTAAATTAGATCACATCAGTACCGATAAAATGCCTGCTGATATTTTTACTAAAATATTAGGATATGCCAAACATAATTCTAATATGTTAAAACTTGTCGATAAATTAAAAGAAAAATAATTTGAATAGTTTTTTTTAAACAAATAATTACATTGTTGATTGAAGGGGTGTGTTAGAGAACAATCATCAATGTATAAATATTACTACTACTACTATGTACTATGATTTTGTACTCCTCTATGTTAGTATATACATAAACTTTTAGTCTCTAATAAACTATTGAACAAAGAAGACCTCCGTTGATTAATTTAATCCCCCTTAAAGAAAGGCTATACCCCAACATGAATGATATTGAATTTATTATTGTAATTTGGGATACGTTGTTAATCTTGAAAACTAAAATACAGCCATATTAAAATATCACTTTTTATGAAAAATTTGGCCAGGCCAAAATCCAAAGGGGATGAAGTCAACTAAGGTAGGTTGTTTGAATAGGTATTCTTTGAAAATGGTTCACCGGTGCAAGCTGTTAGTAGTAGTAGAGCGTATATTGTAGAATACCTATTTTTAGCAGCACTTCAACCTCAATTTCCACGGGAAAACAGTGAATTTTTGAATAGTAATCGATCTACATACCTGACCCGATAGAATTAACGGATACATCACTATCACAGTCATTGTCACAGAAATGATGAAATACTGCCTGAGTCACTTCACCTTTTCCAGAATCCGATAATTGTTCAGTATTCGAATCAGCGTCAATTTTAATAGGATCCATTTTCAAAATGGGAGAATTCGAACAACGAAGTTCACGATTTTTTTCAACATCTTTCTTACGTTGGTCTATATTAACATATTCAGCTAAACTTCTGTTTCCCAATCTGAAATGAGTTTCCAATGTGTATTTTATTTTTAGAAAGAATTTTCACCACCTCGATTTAGTAAATCTTTGATGCAGTCTAAAGACTATTTCTAAATATCCAACCAATTGTCCGTCTTTAGTAATTTCACATTGTTCGAAGAATGGGAGCGGTTGAGATTTCGTAATTTCAATTTGACCCAGACGAATATTCGACCATAAATAAGACGCTTCGCCTAGAAGTAATATACATAGATTACACATAACACAATTATAAATTAAATAAAAGATATGTAAATCAATAGTTCTTGCTACCCCACCTACAAAATTGTTCACAGTCTTCTTTCCATGGTACAACTTTAACTGGATTGGGCTACTGGACAATTTGTTACGCAAACCATCCAAAGATGTTTCAAAATCGATACTTCGTCCTTGGGGAGCATTATTACCTCCAATTCGTATGCCATCTATATCGAATTTTACTCCATCGAATTTTATTTCAAATAAGAACTTTTGGCGATCAGCCTTCACACGAATTTCGGGAAGATAGATTGTTTTCACTATGATGTCTAAACTCAAATATTTCATTTCACTCATGGCTTCTTCCATACAAGTAGTTCAGCAGATTCACTTTCCAAATATTGTTTCGTTTGTGTTCTTACAAAGAACATGGCTTAACAGAAATAGATTGGAAATTTCTCCCTTAAGGTATAGCTTAAGAAGATTATTATCAAAATTATATAAAGTCAAGAATTATTTTGAAAACTTCGAACTTATGTCAAAAGCTTTTGGTTGCTGTGATTATAAAATAAATCCCAATTTGTGTTGTATAATTGCAGTTTTACAAATGAATACCACAGGGATGGTGGTGGAAATCCATTTACATTTTTAATTTTACAACCAATCAAAAATTACAAAAGAAAAAAAGAAATAATTTTTTCTCTTCTTCACTTGAATTTAGAGAAAAGTGAACTTTTAGTTTTTGAAGCTTCAGCATTATTAGTCGCTTTCGATTCAACTGAATTTCAGATAATTTTCATACAAAATGATAGACTGGTTTTAATCCAGGTCTCTTTGGAATCTCATCGGAGCAAAGTTAAAAGCGGCTATTAGCTATTATTTTCACCGGACTTCGTTCTATTTCCATATACAAAACGACAGAGCGGTTTCGATCCAGGTCTCGTATGGGACCTCATCGGATCAAAGATGAAAGTGAATTGGTTTAACGTTAACTTTTTCTTGGCAGTCCGCCTCTATACCTTTCTATACAGAGCTCGCAATTCGCTCCCACCCGGCGAAGTGTCTGTGCTGGCTGTTTGAACTCAGATCCGTGTCATTCTTTTCACAAGTGACCGATCTGAGACAGAAACGAAAGCGGCTATTGTAAAATCAAAAATTAACAATTGTTTATTGTCCTCGGAAGTTTCCAAATGTTGACATCAATTAAACTGTCCAATATATCAGCCGAAAAATTAAGGTGAGTTTCGCAGAGTAAATTAATTGCAATAGTCATCGGACTTCAAATTTAGTAATTTGGCGAATATCGCTGAAAAAAAATAGGCATTAAGGATTTTTTTTTAACAAAATATTACTTAACTAAACAAATCCATGTCAACTTAATTACCACACAAAATATCCATCCCCATCAAATCAAAACTTCATTTGGTGGTTTTTCGGTACGCTTTTTCAACAACCGCTATTTCCGCCAACCGTTCTTTTCCAGTCTTTTTTTCACACTCGGTTTTTTTTCTTTTTGCAGCCGTTTCTTTTATTACTCAATTGCTCTAACCCCTTGTGGGGCATAGCGCGTCAACTGTTCCATGTGGCCCAGTTGACGTTTCGTTGGCATAAATTGGTTTCGGAGAATGCAGTTGCCAGCATGCACCTCCTGCACATCCATGGCCACGAACACCGGCCGCCCAAGGTCATTATGGTACCTTAGATTCACACTATCGAAAGCCTTTTCGAAATCGATGAAAAGTAAGTGAAGCGGAGAATAGCACACAGCGCATTGCTCGATGATGATTCGCAAGGTGTTGTGATCGACACAAGAAACTCCGTGTCGGAAGCCAGCCTGCTTCATCAATTGTGCTTTTTGAGTGAGCCTTTAGTCTTTAGACGATTTTAGCTATTATCTTGGCAACGGCAGGAAGCACACAAGTCATCATCATCGTGGCGCAACAGGCCGAAATCGGGCTTTGGCCGCGTGGATCGTTGTCCTCTAATTATCTCGGTCACGTGACCGCGTCTCTAAACTTAGAAGCCCAGTAGTATCTCGGCGTCAGCATATACTGAGCTCTCGGTTTTCCCCACAGTCACGCTCCGTCGACTCGTCGTCCGTTTATTACTTGTTTAGGCATGTGAACATCGTTCATTCGTTCATCTTTGTACTTGCCCTCTCCATTGAACACGTTGTAGTTTGACGATTTGCGAAACTCCTAGCTCATCGTAGGTCATACAACTCATGCAAGCATTGTTGACGTTTCGATAGCATATTTTCGGATGGTGCAGTTGCTAACATGCACATGACCTTACGGCTACTGAGCGCATTATTATTTTAACTGTTACTCACCATTTCTAGGTTAGTTTCTAGGACTGTATAAAATGCCCAATTTTATTCTATTTTTGGTGGAAAATTTCAGGCAAAAAAAAAAATTTAAAACTGCACCACAATTCGTTTGAGAACAGTTGCTAGTAGCCCGTAATGTCTAGGCTAACAAAAACTTTTATTTCGGAAATTCTATTTCACAACTTGTACATATAAAAATATAAAATCTTCAACATAAAAAACTTAACAATTCTTCTTACAAATCAAATTATACACAAATCGTCTACGTCTGTGTGGCAAAAAACGTTTTAATACTTTTCGTTTTAATTTTACTGGGACCCCCACTCTTCGCCGAACTATTTCTTAAAACGGCCACCGCCTCGCTCGGTCGATTTCCGTTAGCCTGTTTGTTCCACTCCAATTGCAATTTCCGGGCCGCATGATAGTCCAAGTGTTCAGCCATTTTCACCTCAGGAATCAGATTGCCGCATTCAAAACACTTTTTGGAGGTCTGATTTGATTCGCCCGTATCATCGCCACCATCCGATTTGGTCGGCTCTTTTGCCAGAAATTTCGTAATAGACGATTCACTGGGAGTGGGTTGTGATGCTGGAACGGAGCGTCTACTCGAGTTGAGCGGGCTGCCTAATGTTTTGACCTTTTTAGATGGAGGCGTGGTAATAATTTTTGCTTTAACTTCAGCTCGGTATTGTTCGCGCTGCTCTTGACTCAGTTCGAGAGCAAAATGGAAATCTTGATGCGATTGGAAGTCATAGGTGAGCATTTTTTTGCCGCACTTTTCGCATGTGGTAAAATCGTTTTCTTTCGGCTGCGGAACCAGAAATTCGGCATAAGTTTCTGTGTAACTTGGAGCGGCTGAAGTCGATGGGACAGGATCAACAGTTGATGTGCTTTCTAACACAGTTTCTTTCGGGGCAGCTGTTTCTGGGATCGTTTTTTCGTTTGGCTCGGGATTATGATCCTCATCGACGATTTTCCGTTTCGTGGCCTTCAGATAGAATGATTTGATTTCTTTGTCACCAGGAACACTGGCAGAAGGCGGCTGTGATTCTCCTACATTCGAGATATTTTCTTCTGTCGCATCATTTACATTCTGCTTCTGTTTCATTGCTCGAAGGAAGAAAGATTTGGTTTCCCCAGTTGAAGTTTGGGCTTCTTCTATTGCTGAAACACTTGATGACTCTTGCGTGGCGGATTCCTGTTCATTTGCGGCATTTTTCTTAAAATATTTCGCGAAGAAACCATTTTTCTCGGACTTCTGTACCACCGGAACTGGTTCTTTCTCACAGGCCTCGCCCTGGCCATTCAAATTCTGTTCCGGTGCTTTCTTCTTACTATGATTCAAAAACAACTTTTCTATCGTATTTTTCCTATTCGTTTCAATCGTCTCAAATTTGCCAACACTTATGCCCAAAAATTTCAGTGGATTATTCAGGACTTTGTCGCTTCCCGGCTTGATGAACACGTCCGTATTTCGTCGTAGCACATCCAAAGCACATTTCGCCATTGCTTCAGCTTCGTATGATGCCAGCGGTACGCTTCTTGAACTGGATACATCATGCCCACTAATCTCCTGGATGTAACTAATGACCATTTGTTTTGCCTTTCGGTTGTTCTCCATCACGTCCTTTTCCATTCGGTCACATATCTCGTTGGCCAGTTCGCCTAACCAATGCTCCAGCGTAGGGATGCCCGCGATAGCATTCCTTCCGGGGAATTTCTTGCAGCAGCCAATGCTCTTTGAGTAGAAGCGAGGCGTAACGCATTCCAAGTCAATGCCACGCGCAATTTGAAAAAGCCAGGAGCTAAAAGAGAATGAGCAAATTGTCTAGTTTTTAGTGGGAAGATCAAAATGAAGCTTGTTCAAGCATATTGGGTGGTGGTATGTTGATGGGTAGAGTGGGTGCCAGAGGCCGGTAGTTCCGAGCTCAATGCTTCAAGTACTTTCGAATGGTCGGCTCTGTATTCACACTCACCCATTCTTTTCATCGAATCTCCGTTGCAACTCTGCTTCAGAAAATTTAGTTAGATCTCCCATGAATTTAATGCCCAGCATTTCACAAATATCTTCACCAAATTTTCCACCTAATCCTGTAATCTTCCTCACTGGAAGTGTGCTGTAAAATTAACAAACTCTTAAAATTCATGAATCAAAATAAAAACATAACAACAATCTCACCTGAACAACGGTTGAACCTGTCTTAGTGGCAAAATTGTTTGCTTATTGGGCTTATTAAGTCCGCATGCTAATTTTGCCAAAATTTTATTATGTGCTATCCCGGCCGAACATTCGTAGCTTGTTTTCTCCTTCACTTTTGCTCGGATTTCATTGGCTATGGCAGCGCCTAAAAGTAGCTTTATGTCGCTTTTCTTCACCGCCGGCAAGTCGTCATCGTTGCAATGAAAATCATCATCGGCATCGGTTTCTATTCGACCGGATATCTCTTGGATGTATTCACCAATGTTTTCATAACCCACCGCATAGGTGCTGTTGAGTTCGGCAGGTTTGAGTTGAAATTGGCCCTGCAAGAAATATGAAAGGATCAACAAAAATGTTTTCGGTGGATTTTAATTTAATTGGATGCAAAAACTGGGCTGTCTGTCTATGCGTCAACCAGTCAGTCAACCGTACAACCAGGCCCACGGATAGTTTAACTTTCAACTGCATTCAAGAGCATTCCCTAATGATTGTTGTTGTAGTACTAATGGCTGGAAGTTCTGTGTGTGAGTGTGAACCATAGCATGGTTCGTCGTCTAGACTCCCAGGTCGCTGTGGGAGCTCCCACAGCGACCTGGGAGTCAGGTGTGTGGGTGCAGCTGGGCAATTGAAGACGTGGTCCACGTCATGAGGCGTACGATTGCAGGCGGGGCATGTGTTCCTGACATCCCGGTCCATGCGAGACGGGTAGGAAGTATTCTCTCTTCAGTAGGGTGGTGGTGCCGAGAGAACTACATTTGGACCTAGTCCTGCAATTGATGATTACACCTCCTCATGATGTATTGCTGTATGGCTGATCTGAATGCGTCGTTGTGAAAGGGAATTCTTTTTGACCCTATGCACATCTCTATCGAGGGACACAACGTGATATGGAAGCGTTACAATAGGCGAATATTTCAAAATGTTGTGCTTACACTTAACATATATAAGATCTATTTTCCCATATAGTAAGCATTAGGCGCGTCCTTTTGCGTATCTATCGAGTCGAGTGTAGGGTAACAAACACGCATTACACAAACAACAAGCGCTTGCCGTTTGTGTAATGCGTAGGGGACCACTCTAACCAGAAGAGGAAAGTGGATTTAACCACGAAACCGGAGGTTCTGGGACGTGATAGATGGGATTAGTGCTAAATACGTCAGATTTTTTAATGGAGAAAAACGTGGAAAGGCATTAGTGAGAAAAATGCCAATGTGGCCGTTCTCGTTTATTATGCGGAATACATGTCAAGGAGTACCTAAAAAAAAGTATAAAGCGCCAAACTATCTATTCAAAGAATCGCAGTGCGTCAGCCGTTAGGACCACATATGGAAGCTACGTCTCGTTTTTGGTTGCGCTCGGACTATGAGAAATGCTGGGAAGAACAGGCGAACAGCATGAATCAGACTCGCTCCCACGGCAGCCGATTCTACGCACTTGAGCGACCCGTTCATCAGCAACGGCCAAGGGCTGCCAAACCCCCTCAACGTCAACAGGCGTTGCTACAACAACTACATGGATCAGACTATCATGCCCAGTGCTTTAATCTAACCAATAATACGGTTATATAGTGGAACTAGCCAAGCCATCGTATTTACCTTATTCATCGCTTCCAATCGCTTCACCACCTCCTCTGTGATATCCAAATATGCCTCATCCACACTGGCTCGTTCCAAGAGCGGTGTGAACTTCTGCAGAATAGTGGCCACATCCTTGCCTGCTTCACGATACTTGGTCAGATCAGCCTTCTCACGAACACTAGGAACTTTGACGAGAACAATGTCCGGGCATTGTTCTTTGGCCTCATCACCTCTCATGTGTCGTGTAACTCCTTTCTCGCGAGCAGCATAGTTCACTGCTATAATCCTGTATACACAAGAACAGATTACACTTAGGAAAATGCATGTAAAAGGTCACTTTGATTTGCACTCACCCACCGCCTCGCCAGGCATTATACTGCACCACAGCCAATGGTTTTCCTTGCAAGTCAGGGTCGAGCTTCTCTTCCACCTGACAGTAGAAACAATCCATATCCACCAAAAGGACGATGCGATCATACTTATTTGCAAAATTTATGTACGATTTAGTCGAAGCCATTGAATTTGGCGCGGGAATTCGATTTGTTTGGAGTTGTTCGCCTTGTTCGTGTCATGAAGACAGCCTATCAGCTGTTTTATAAAACTTGCAGCTCGTATCATCGCGAACTGGCTGAGTTGAGATTTGATAGACATCTAGTTGAGGCATGAACCGACGAATGTCAGTCATATCCGTCTGTTACTTTTACTTGACCTAAATCTTCCTGTAAAGGAAAATGGACCTTATGCTCGTCTTTCCACCAGCCCTATTGTTGGATAAAGTGGGTAGCAGGAGTTCTATTATAAATACAGCGTGCGGGTCAGATGCTAACCGACGAGTTGATACGCATATGGTAATATGGCAGCGAAAAGATCATTCCCAACTAATAATTTTGCTCTTGTAAGATGCTACAAGAGTTTTATAAGTGTTAACGTGGAGAATTTTATTCTCGTAGTTTCACTCTTGTAGACCTTGCGAGAACTGTACAAGCGTGAAATGACGCACTTGTGGGAGTTATTTTTATCGTATATGAAAACTTTAACTTTCCTTATGAGTACTGCGTAAATTTCATAAGGAAACTAGTTGTGTGCATATAAGAGCATATTTCTATTTCATAATAAGTACTAATGTCTTGTTATTAGAGCCGTACTGTCTGTGACAGTTTTATTAGAAAGAGAATGATATATGCACAAAAGAAACGGAGCGAATAACTGAAAGGTTGTTTTTTCGATGGCACAAATTACAAAGTGCATACTTTCATAGTATTCTGTTAGCAAATATTCTGTATAGGGAAAAATATTATATGTAAGTGTACTACTACCGTAAAATTTATTTAAAAACATCTAAAATCAAATTTATCGTGGTTTATTTCCTGAATTTGGCTTATCACGATAATAATCCGCTGTAAATTGAAAATCATATATTCATATAGAAAAATTTATCACTGGAAAATAGGGCCGCATTGAATGAAGTCTTGGTATAATAACAAAACACCCCGGATAAGTACCTAATTTTGTTACTCTCATAACAGTGTTATTACAAGCAGTTTTAAACAAACTTTTATGAAGGTTTATCAGTATCATGAAAGGTCAATGCTGGTAAGAACATTTTTGTGGAAGTAACACTATTCTGGAGTTTAACTCTTATAACAAGAGAATAGATATCTCAATTTGCTCTAACCCCTTGTGGGGCACAGTGCGTCAACTGTTCCATGTGACCCAGTCGACGTTTCGTCGGCATAAACTGGTTTCCGAGAATGCAGTTGCCAACATGCATATCCATAGCCACGAACGTCGTCGTGGACGGGGTTCGAACCCGAAACGCCGGTAGTCAAACATAAGACTGATGACTCAACACACTGCCCTACCCGGTCGCCCTAACAAGATGGAAAATCTTAGCAATTGTCGTAGAGTTATACTCCTATAATAATTAAGCTACCAGAGCTAATTTACATTTTATTGTAAAAGTTTCGTTTAAGAGTCTTACAAGAGCCTTATGAGACCTTTTTACGTTCTGTAAGAGCTTAATTGTCAAGAGTTTGTTTATTACTAGATATGCTATGAATTGGAACCTCATCCTCAATTTCGGCCGACGATTGTGCGTTATTGAGTAAGTCATGGGAGCAAATTCAATCTTTTGGCCAAAATGGAACACGACGTCGCATAGGAGTAGTTGACGCGCTATGTTCCATTAAAAATTAAGACAAGACAGGGTTAACTCATTGTAGACAAGTTCTCATAGAAGTAGCGATATCCGTGTTATATTTGTTCCAATCCCAAGAGAACTGTCTGGGGTTTAGGATAATTGCAAACTTTTTGATGAAATCCACTCCAGGATTAACCCATCAACTATGCTTTTCTTTTCACCACAAGTACCTGCAAAGCCCTACATTGTCCCTAGAGAGTGATGTCGGCCTTCAATTTTCCCTTATCTTTCAGTTTGTAACCGAAGTGACAAACCATAACCATATTTAGTACCGGTCGGTATACAGCGACGTAGATAGGGGGGCTTAAGGGGATCACCCCTCCCTCCACCCAACACACAACAACAAGTTTGATGCCAACTTAGTTATATGTCAAACATGTCAAATTGTTTGACTGTCTAATGACGCTTTACAAACATTTCTGCAATTTTTGTATTTGTTTATGTTAATTTCAAATGTAAAAATCGTTTTCCCTTAACGCTAGAAAAAAGAATTGTTCCGACATCCCATCCCCTCCCTCGACGAAAAGCTATCTACGCCACTGCCCCCCCCCCCCCCCATAAGTCCTAGTTAATATTCCTTTTAGTTCCATGGTATAGACGTGGCCTATGTTTCTTGTTGTGATTTTGTCGACTGTTTGTTATACATATTGTGCATTATTGCAATAGAACAAATCCTGCTTGCCAACAGCATCGCTCATTGGAATTTCGTAACGCAGCTGAGTCCTGTAGTACGATTGTTTTTTTTACCAAGTATAAAAACTAAAAATAGGAAAAACATTTGCTAGTGTTTTGCATACATATTTTTATTTAACTCTCATATTCAATTGGCCTTTCAGTTGTAAATTACGAGTATCTCAAAATTTACGCGGATACATTTCACCTGAATGATAGTTAAACGACCCATTGTTTCGATATACCGGGAAATCGTGGGTGGCTCCTCGTGCAGCGAAACCATCAGGAACTGCTCCCATTCCGCACATAAAATTGTCGTAGGCTATTCCTCCTCTCATACTCACATTTCCCGCCAACATTACTTCTTTCGGAAGCGCCTTCTTACACTCAATCATTTTGCCATTTATTTCATGAAAATGAATTTCACACACTTTATCGACAACATCTTCACTGTGAAACGTGACAAAACCAAATCCCCGATGTCGATTCGTTTGTCTATCGAACATTAGCATCACATCCTGGATTGGTCCGAATTGTTCAAAATATCTCCGAACGTCGTCGGGCGTTGTTTGTGCAGACAGACCACCGACAAATATCTTTTTCGTCCTCGTCCCAATTTGTGAAAGCTCTCGTCTAGGGAACGCCACTTTCGGATCAACTATTTTGCCATCTAGTTCGTGTGTCGGTTGAGCTAGAACTTTATCGACACCGGCAGAATCACTGAATGTTATAAATCCAAATCCGCGTGATCGTCGCGTCGCAGGATCTTTCATTATCATCGCTTCGGTGATGTCACCGTATCTACTGAAATAGTCACGCAAATTTTCGGGTGTTGTTTGCCAACTGAGTCCTCCGACGAACATTTTTCCGAGGTTATTTGCGACGTCTTCAGCTTCGTCGGGCATATGCTCCATATTTTCGGTTAATAATTCGTTTATTTTTATTTTGAGTTTTTTTTTATTTAGCACAAACACTAGATTTTCGAATGTTATGATTTAAAAACTATTTAATTTAATTTTATTTACTTTTTGTTAATTATCCCGAATCGTGTCACTTTAATGTCAACAATTCAATTTCCTCTCTTGTATATACTTGCTCCAATGTATTCATAGCCACATCGATACAAGAAGTACTTCTCCTGGAGCGTCATCTGAAATGACAATCCATCAATCAAATCTTCCGAAAATCCACATACCAACTGATCGTCCTTATTATCGCGAGGAAAACTACTCGTCACAAAAATATACCAACAGTTCGTCATAGTCATGCACCAACATTTTATCTGATAAAAAAATCTTCCTACAATTTACATACTGCTCGACTTCTGTTATCAGATGCCCTCAACTATAAGCAGAAGTCCTTTTATCGAATGACCGCGAAATGTTCACTTTACATAGAGTCGGAACAGTAAAGAAGCGACCTGTAGGCGAAGGTCTCGATTTAGCTCTGGGGAAAGATACGTATGCATGTGGATTTTTTGTATCAGTGATAGTCCCACTTCAACCTATGTACGTATGTTATATAGGACCTTTGGGCGTTATGTTTCAAAATATCACCCACGGATGAATATACCAAACATATGCACACCTCGAAAAAAAAATATCCTGAACAAACTGTCGTGTGTTTTGTATCGGTTATCGCAGCAGTGTCTACGATAAAGAAGCATGAAGTGTTGTTTCATTCTTTCACCGAGAAAAGATAATTTGATTCAGTTGAAAAAGCAACAGATCCAGTTGGAGTACCTGAGCCTTCTTTGATTAGCACTTCAATCAGAGTGTATCTACCCATACAGTCAACTTAAAATAGGAACTTCTTCTCGAAATAGTTTATTCAATTTATTTTGTTAAGTATTTTGCAGGGAAGATTATATTAGAAGCCTTAGAAAATATGAAGTAAGCTTGAGTCAGAATCTCGGGAAAACCACACATGCACAAAAAATACGATGTCTTTGCTCTATCGTATAGCATAGGTATAGTTTTTGAAAGAATCTCAAATAAAAAAGAATATTTTTCATAACTTTTAAATAATAGTCCAGGTGTTTCTTTTACGAGTTATTTATTCGTGTTTTCAGAAAACAATTGTTTCGTAAACAACGCACTCCCTTATTCAGTCCTTAGATCATTTGATTCTTAAATTCTGGGTCGCGTCCCCAAATATGGTCGTCAAGAGAAATTCACGATCCTGTCTATCCGCTTGTTGCGGAGGTTTTATTGTAACAAAAAATCCTGGTCTTTTGGCACGTATCTCACTTATTTTCCTGAAAGTAAAATGTTAATGTCAGGCGGCCAAAGTCCGACGTCGGGCTGTCACGCTACGATGATGATGATGAAAATGTTAAAGTCCCGTTGAATCGACCCCCATTCCGTCCAAGGAGTCAAGCGGTGTTTTTCCTGGCTTTGTGATTCCTAGGTTAATGAGGTAACCTAGATTTCAGAACCAGCCTGCACTGGCGATGTTGCGATTGAGCTGTATTATGCTCATATACTTAAGGTTCTCCAGATCCTGGAAAAAAGAAGAACCCAGAAATTTCATCCGCCTCTCAGCCAAAACTGGATAGTGACACAGGAGGTGAAGAACCCTCTTCTCCTCATCTACGTCCTCACAACTCCTTCAATGTGAGGAATACGCAGCCTCCAGGCGAATTCACGGAAAGGACAGTTCCCTGTAATTACCTGCACAACCCTGCTAATATGGTTCCTGTTTAGTAATAGTACTGTGGCAGAGCGGCTAGGGTCAAGCTTCTGCCAAATCATCTTTGTCGTTTGACACGTGCTCCCCTTTAGCCATCTTATCTTTGCCCTGTCCACCACAATGGCTTCAATTGCCAATTTACACAATGCGATTGGCATTTTTTTCCTTCACGAGCCAACTCATCCGTCCTGCAGTTGCCCAATACGGCATCCAACAGAGCATAAGCAACCCAAATGAGCGACAGTTCTCAATAGTTTTCGATGTAGTCAGGACGGATTCAAGTGATCGAGTTGCAGCCTGATTGTCCGTGTAAATAATAATGTCTCTCGCAGTCACATCATGATTCCCCAGCGAGGTCATAGCCTTCAGAATCGCCTTAGCCTCCGCCTGTAGGACACTACATAATTCGAGAAGTTGGAATGCCAAGTAAATTTCCAGTCTCTACGAGTAAACATCAACGACCGACCCGATTTCGGTTTAGACCCATCTGTGTAGAAGACCGTAGATTCGGTGGTCAGGGGCGTATTGTCATCCCATTGACTCCTTGGAAGAATCAGGCTGGTGCTAAACAATTGCAGTTTCGCAATGGCAACCGATTGACATGAGTGACCGAGGAATAAACAGAAGTGTCGGCTGACAGAAAATTCTTTCAACACTGTTGAAAGTGCTGTTTCCAAAAAAATCGCCCCATGGAAACGCGGTTCTATTCTCCTATTGTTAGCCGGGCACTCGTCCATCGCGCTCGGTGCCCGTGTAGCCTCATCACTCCATAAGATTCTTCTTTGGAAATAATGATCAAGAAACCATAACCAATGAAAGTGATTCTTCTCTCACAATCTGTTGGTAGCAATTCCTGAACATTCGTAAGTCGATACGGATACGGACGAGTAATTATCTGTCTTATCGAAACCAGGGGCTGAGGGTCCCATTACACCCGGACCCCGACGCGAGCGCAAGGGCGTCTGAGCCTTCCGCCAACCATTCCCTCCTTATCCCCCCATTTTTTCTATTCCTCATTTTGCTTCCCCTGTTTGTGTTGTCTATCCCAGGCTTGTGAATTCCTTTTAATATGTATAGGCTGGGGACAACGAGCGGCGGCAGCCCCGCCCACGTCTCAACTGAGCTATAGCAAACACAGGCCGCTACCTAGCTCCAAAAACTCCTCTTCCATAGTCCTCCGCGTGGGCGCCCCCTGGAACGGCAGTGGTCACAGACCATTGCCAACCAACGTCAAGCCGCCAGTGATGGCGGTGCGATGATTTGGTTGAGGTACCCCTGTGGTGTGGGGTGTGAAAAAAAAAAATTCCACGGCCTTTCCCTTTGAGGGCCTGTCGTTAAAACCGACAATCAAAGGACAGGATGTGTATGCCAGCAACTTGCACTATCCGAAATCTTTATATGCTAACGAAACGTCAACTATGCCTCGGATAAGGACTGACTCAACGGTTACGACTTTTAGCTATCGTACAATGACAAAGATTGGATTCTGGAATGTGCGTACTCTCCTGGACAATGGATCAGAAGGTCCCCAGAACGCACGATTTCTTCAATTAGAGAGTGAATTTCTGAGGTACAAATTAAATATCTTAGGAGTTAGTGAGATAAGATGGTGGAACAGCGGAGAATTCATCTCTCCAACGGGCAGCACTGTAATGTTGTACTCCGGTAAAGCTACCGGTAGTCGCCGTGAGTCAGGTGTGGGGCTCCTTTTAACCAGAGCCGCGCGAAACTGTCTCTTATCCTGGGAACCGGTCTCTGACAGGGTCTTAACCGCCAGGTTCCGGACCAAAATGAGGAACATCTCAATAATACAATGTTATGCCCCTACTGAACCCGGTAATGTCTTAGCAAAAGACTCCTTCTACGAAGAACTAAACGCCGTTCAGAGCAGAACACCTAAAGGTGACATTATAATGGTTATGGGTGATTTGAATGCGAAAGTTGGCGCTAATAACTATGGGCTCAGACATGTGATGGGGAGACACGGTCTTGGTGATCGTAATGACAACGGTGAAAGATTTGTAGAGTTCTGCAACTTTCACAGTCTCTTCATCGGTGGTACTATGTTTGAGCATAAGGACCACCACAAAATCAGTTGGTCCTCTGTTGATCGGCGCAGAACACAAAATCAGATCGACCATTTTGCCATTAGTAAAAGATTCAAGAGTTGCCTCCTGGACGTGCGAAACAAGAAGAGTGCCGATATTGGGATGGGAAGAGACCATTATCTTATGATCGCTAATGTTCGATTGCGTATTGCAGCCGTGCGCCGTCCCAGCGACGAAAGATCGAGGCCCCGCAAATTCAACACCGCTCGACTAAAAAATCCAGCTGTCTTACAACAATATAATGACCATCTTGCGCAAAAAGCGGCTGAGATAACTAGTCACCCAGATAGTGACATAAACGAAAACTGGGATGCCATGAAAAATGCGTACATTGATAGCGCAAATATCATCCTTGGCCCAAACCCGGATTGCCGGAATAAGCCCTGGATGTCCGACGCTTCATGGCAGCGGATTGTTGAAAGAAAGGAGCTGAAAGTTCGTTTGGCTGCAGCATCAGACGACAATCGAAGCAGCATCGAACTCCTTTACCGTCAGAAAGCTCGAGAAGTTCAGCGTAGTGTGCGACGCGATAAAAGAGTTTATGCCAATTCTCTTTTAGCGTCAGCAGAAGAAGCCGCTAGAAGTAACAACTTAAACGCCGTATACGGTGTCATCAAGGAGTTTACAGGTGGTCGTAACTCCTGCCAACATCCGGTGAAAGATAGTGATGGAAAGCTACTTATCTTGGAAGAAGATCAAATGAGGCGGTGGAAAGAGCACTTCGCCGCGGTCTTGAACCGTGTAACCTCTGGTGAAGTTCCCCCTCATATAGATAATTTAGCTAACCATCAAAATGTGCGTATACGGTCCACTGCCCCGACTAAAGAGGAAATAGTCACTGCAATTATTGCACTAAAACGAGGAAAGGCCGCCGGACTTGACGGCATCCCTGCCGAACTTTATCAAGCAGCGCCAAGCGTAACTGCCAATTTGCTGCACCCACTTGTTGATAAAGCGTGGAATACAGAGACCTTTCCCACTGAGTGGAAGGAAGGTTTGATCATCAAACTTCCAAAGAAGGGTAGCCTCACAGACTGTAATAATTGGAGAGGCATTTGTGTGCTTCCTGCCGTTGCCAAGATAATAGCTAAAATCGTCCTGGAAAGACTAAAGGCCCACTTAGAAAGCACAATTGATGAAGAGCAGGCTGGCTTTCGATCCGGATTCTCCTGTGTTGATCACATTAACACCTTGCGAATCATCATCGAGCAATGCGCTGAATACGATTCTCCGCTTCACTTGCTTTTCATCGATTTCGAAAAGGCTTTCGATAGTGTGAACCTGGGGTTCTATATGGGCGGCCTTGCGCAGGAGAGGCATCCCTGAGAAGCTTGTGGCTATTATTAAGGCAACCTATGACGGCGCGAAATGTCGCGTTCTGCATAAAGGTAAGGTGTCGGGGGACTTTGAGATTCGCAGTGGAGTTCGGCAGGGGTGCATCCTCTCACCGATCCTATTCCTCATTGTGATCGGCGATGTGTTGCATGCAGCCCTATCCGGACTCGACAGAGGAATTCAATGGACTTTGACATCTTATCTACAACATCTTGACTACGCTGACGACATATGCCTACTCTCCCACAAAATCATGGATCTGTCCGCAATGGCGTTAGATCTCGAGAGGGAGGCAAGCAAAGTTGGGCTAAAGATTAATACCAACAAGACCAAGGTTCTTAGCCCGCCGTTGCGAAAAAGAAATCCGACACCTATTGCCATCAATATTAATGGGCAGCCTGTGGAGAAGGTGAACAACTTCGTCTACCTGGGTAGCATTGTTGCCGAAAATGGTGGTACGGAGCAGGACATCGCTCGTCGTATCAACCAGGCTAAACGCGCATACGGCATGCTGTCCAAAATCTGGCAGGGCAGTTATCTCAGCATTAAGACCAAGCTGGGCCTGTTTCGCTCCCTGGTACTATCAGTGCTTTTGTATGGGAGCAGTACATGGAAAGTTTCCGTAGGAGTTACCAGAAAGCTGCAAGTTTTCGTCAACTCATGTCTTCGTCGAATTTTAAGAATTTTCTGGCCCGAAACAATATCAAATGAAGAACTAAGTCGGCGTACGGGTCAGATGCCAATCGACGAATTGATACGCGGGCGAAAATGGTAGTGGATAGGTCACACATTGCGGAAGAGTGATAACTGCATTGCTATGCATGCCATGAAATGGAACCCCATTTCCAACCAAGGCCGACCAAGAGGGGGTCCTCGAATCACATGGCGTCGATCTGTGGCAAAGGAGTGTCAGGTACTGGGTAAGTCTTTTGGGGAGTTGCGCCCCATTGCCCAGAACAGAGTACGATGGCGCGCAGGAGTAGTTGACGCGCTATGCCCCGCTAGGGGTTAAGGCAAAGTAGTAGTACCTAGCTCCATGAGGGGCCCATTTCTTCGCCAGATGGCACTGCTGGACCTTTATGGTAATTATGTCAACTCTAGGTTTCGTCTCCACAGGGCATCTTCGGATGCCCGCCAACCCGTTCATTACAGGTTATACGAATCAAGGGATCGATGGATCGTTATTCGGGAGACATTCAGCTGAAGCGCTGCCCTTCTAGTGCTTAATCTAGGATTCTGATCGAATAGATCAGGAGTCGCTTCTTCTCTTTCAACTCCTGTACGACGAACGCATTCACTGTGCTGTGGTTTGTTGTTCGACCTCCAAGAATACGATACGTTCTTTCTAATGTACGCCTATTCGGAAGTTGTTTCTACTAGAACCGACTCGACTGTGTGCTTGAACAGACTCTACTCCGTTTCTTCTAGCAATTCCATCAACCAACACCAAATCGGGGTACTTTTCTGCTTCTATTTTTTATATTATTGTTTGACTAGTGACTACGGCGAACTGGTATTTCGATAGCGAAGCTTTTCGTTCGAAGAAGATTTTTACGTTCCGTATGCGTAAAGATGACGATAGTGTAAACTGTCGGCACGTTTACAATCAGCGGGTGAAAAACATGTTAATGGCTCGTATATGCGAACCTTAAGACTTCCATACTTGATAAATCAATAGTCCCTAATTTAATGGAGAATGAATTTTTAAATTTTAAATTCAAATTATACCCCATTTACGACATTCTTTCGTATTGTCAGATATCAGTCTGTACCAAATATGCACGTTGATAGCACAATATTTCCAATAACATATTTCACAACATATGGGAACCGCTATCAGATAAAATCGAATCAAGTAAAAAAATTAATAAAAATAAATGAGCCTCATTTCTTTTCGATATCAAAGATAACTAATTGACTTGAATTAAGAACGTGGTATCTTTTCATACTATGCGTTTAATATCAGCTGTTTAAAATCAGATGAGAACCGGTTGCTTTCACCAATAAGGTCGTTCTCTCTTCGTCTACTAAGTGTTTAAAAGAACCTTGAAAAGAATGTATAAAATTATAATTATAATAAAAAAATGCTCCTTATCAAATCGCAGATCATCGTCATTATCATCACAGAGAAAATATTCTCCTCCAGATAAGTTGTCGGAAAATGAGGTAAATCTCCACTATGGACCACCTAACGCGCTTGACCCAATTTGATGAATCTTTAATTTATGACTGAGTCAAGATAGATAGGGAGTGTAGAATCAACAAGACAAGACAGATGAGATACGAACTTTATGTCGCGTTGTTAGGTTCTGGTTCTGGATGTTGCAAACACATTCATCTCAGATAGCCAGATAATCGTAATAGCATTTTGATCAGTTCGCTGCCTTTTTTCTTCGCCAGCTACTTTTGCAGATCTACTATTTTTACCTTTTTTTTCTGGCTATTTTTTTTCTTTTCCATGATCTGCTGTTTGAATCGGGAATAAAGTCTTGGACAGTCCGCCGCAGACGAGAACTTCAAACGGAGCCGACACTAAGAGTCGCTAGATAGTCTAAGAATTGACGGAGGAGAGAGGTTTTTAAAAATGGTCGTGAATTGACTTGAAGATAGAGCAACGTACATTGTATTGATCTCTTAATGGCAATTGATGATGGTTCCTAGAGACGATGCTGTTCTATGCGATCTATAGAAGACATCGGGTATGGGGCTAGCAATGTGGAGTCTTGGGATCGCTTAATTGGTAGACAAAGGTTTAAATTGAAAATGGATGTGTGTCATGTGTTAGGCATGTCACTTGATAAATGTGTAACTGGGGAACTAGATGTTCAACATTTCCGTTGCTATCATTAAGAGCAGGTAGTGGTGATTATAGGTAGATTATTAGGTGACCGTGGAGTTGTGTACGTACAAATGAGTTGTAAAAAACAGCGACGGTTGTGATACATTAGATTTATAGATTTGCCTTGGTATATAAATAGTTGTAA
Source organism: Chloromyia formosa (assembly GCA_964017055.1). Classification (NCBI taxonomy): domain Eukaryota; kingdom Metazoa; phylum Arthropoda; class Insecta; order Diptera; family Stratiomyidae; genus Chloromyia; species Chloromyia formosa. The sequence continues at coordinate 160,811,504 of OZ024813.1, read as the reverse complement.
GCTTTTGAGCTACACGAATAAAAATTCGATGAAAAATAATTATTCTAAACCCTTACGTCAGGTCGATCTTATTGAAATGCCCCACGCAGGCTGCCGAGAAGGTTAGAATTGAATCAAACTTAACTGGAAATGTATATAGTGAGAGGTCCCATTTTTACAGGGAAAGACCTCCCAATAAACTAGCAAAGCCACTGTGTCCTTTACATGATTTATCATATGATTTCCGAAGAGCATTAAACGATCTGACTGAGGAGCATTTCGCCAGACCTAGTAGCTAGCAAGCATTGACAGCCACACATAATATTCTTAGTGATTTTAAGATTTTCCACACGAGGGAAGAAACCCCATTTCGTTAGATAAATCCATCTTATTGAGGTTATATCCGACCCAGCAAACGTAACTATGTGAGGTGCATGCTAACAACTGCATCACTCGAAAAAATAAGCTATCAAAATGTGAAGAAGGCATAGTAATGCTAGAGATGTTGACGTGTCCATGTCCCTGGACAGCCTCCAGTGAAGAGACAATGGAAATTCTTTTAGACACTCATTCCCCCGATAGCTCTTCGATGGTGACTCATAGTCAGCACGTCCAGGAGTGGATGAGGAATCCTGGCGTCTCCGGAGCTATCATCTCTACAGAGAAAGTTCTGTGGGCTATTTCAATCTTTGAACCCTGTAAGTCCGGCCGACCGGATGGCATTATACCTGCAGACATCCAACATATGGTAGATAGTTTAGTCCCGTGGGTTGAAACTATCTTTAAGGCCTGTTTGTACCTTGTTTACATTCCACGAATATGGCTAGATGTTAGTTACCAAAGCAGGAAAGAGCTCACATATGGGACGCAAAGACCTGAGACCCATTAGTCTTTCATCCACACTCTTGAAAATGCTCGAGAGGCTTATTGATGTCTACCTACGTAGCACGATACCAGAAAGTTTATTCGGGGCGTCGCAACATGCCTATACCAAGTTTAGATCTGCAGGTACAGCTCTACTTTCCACTGTTAATGAATATAGAGAAATCACTCATCACGAACCTCTGTGATGACCTTCTATTCTCTTGATTAGAGTTCTGCATTTTGCTGACCAAAGAAGTCGAATGCCCTTCCAAGCTCAATAGGTACGTACACACTATCCGTATAAATTAAACAGCTGATCAGCGCCTCACGGAAGTAACGACCAGCAGAACTTTTACTTGAACACCAAATAAAATAATAATGCCACCATTCAGGCGTTCCATCACTAAATCGACTATGAAACCTTGTTCGAAATATTTCTCCCTACTGAAACTAATCCACACAAACCTTTTAGTCAAACAATTCAAGAACCGATTATATCCATAAACTAATACTTTAGATTTATGTACGGCATTACACAAACCTCTAAAAATGCTCATACGTCGAGTGAGATCACCCTGCGTCTAAATTATTACCGCTTCAGGCCAAAACATTACGTGTCTTCGCAGAGTATTCGCACGTATCCCGCTCGATCGATATGTTTAGAGTGATCTTGAATGAATGGAACTTTGTCTGCCCGAGGGATATCGTCCAATGTGCGGTGCGTGAGCAATCGCAAACCTCCCATCGATTGAATGACTGGGAAGCATTAAAAACGCATAATGTATTGCTGCTTAGGCATTGGGAATTTTGTTGGGAACCTTCATCCTATGTTGAAGCTTTGTATCTACCTGTGCACCACGAACCAACGAGCCAGCCAGATTCCAGAAATTTCCAGACTATCTACGCCAAAAGCAGGCAGTTCAATTGATCATTCATGTATACGAGTATGTAACCAAATGGATATGTCTAAATACTAAATATATGAACGTATGATATATCTCCAAAAGTAAGTAACTTGACTCGATCTTCTTCCTCCACCGTGTGCAGAAGCACAAGACGCGATTCTAAGGTCTTACATAGATGCTAGTGATCTTCACATCGGGGGAACATTTCTCGGGTCTCAGAAGATCTCTAAGCAAACCATACACCATAATGCGAAAAGAAATTGCATGAAGCTGTTCTACAACTTGAAAAAGTAGTAGATCGACCAGATCACCGTCGTTGTAGCAGTAGAGACCGCGATCACCGCCGATCGTGCGACAACCAGAGACTTTAGGCATCCACGTCTTTTTCTTACTACCAAGATCCATTCAGTTAAACTTTAGCGGTTGACCAACACGTTACAAACACTCTATATTCGTGATCAGAGAAAAAAGTGCATTCACACAGAAGTCGCAATGGTGAAGTAGAAGTTTTTGTTGTTGTGCTGAATGTTGACCAAGTGCTTGAACTGATCTCGCGAAAATTCGTAGGTCCTTCGGTGCGGAACGGCAGTGCTTACGGGGACGTGTATGTTCTGAATTGATCGAGTCCCCCTTCGGGGCAGTGAATATGGTTTGAATGATGCTGGTTTAACGGCTCGAAAAAATTTGAAAATTAGATGACTCAAATTATATTTTGGTGTAAGTGTCATTAGCTAGCGCGGGTAGTAGAGTGTCGTGAATGGAATGCCAAATTCAAAGGCAAGTTATGGTACTGATCGTGTACGAAATTCGCACCGTTAATTTCATCCAATGTCCTTCATTAATCTAAATAAAGAAGATCAGTTTAACTTATATGGTACTTTATTGCCATCTAACTGCTTTCGAAAAGTAGCAATGACCGCTTAATTTTTTTTGTTTCCATCACGAGATAAATCAAGTGGAAATCTTCTTAATCGGACTAAAGAAGTTAACTGTTACTTTCAAGACTCATATGGAAGAAAAAGCACGGTTGATTGCACGATATGTAGATTTAGTCTTGAAAACAGCTGGTCTGATTGCGACAGTGAGCAGCTTAAGGTGGTGTACCATACGAGTAAGTAACAAACTAGCACGATTAGAGGAAGTAGCCTGATCGAGTTGGTGGATTTCTGGTTCTATGAATGCACAATGAATCGTGGCGGGCGCCTTATGTGAACTATGCGAGATTGGTAGCCTACGCAACGGGTACAGAACATTTTACTATCTATATAGGCATGCCGGTTTTAAGTGCTTGAAATGCATAATATTACTGAAGTGGTAACGTACCTTCAAGCGACATAGCTAAGCTACATAGGTAGATGTGATTCGGAACAGCTGTGGTGAGTGATGCTCGATGTGGTGAGGTGTAGAAAATCCAGCAAGAAATGGTGCATATTACAGACGTTCGGATGTAAATAGGACCTACATAGCAGCTCATATTTGAAGGATTCGCACATCTGACTTTGTATACTCAGAGATAGCAATAAAAGGTGAGTTATCGTTTTTTCGTACAGATTTCATTTAGGCAAAATATGAAAAAATAAAATGTAACTAGCAAGTTATAGTTTCCATACTCATATCAACCAAATGTTTTGGAGTACATTTCCAAAAATCTATTTCGATATCCAATTAATTTTTCATTTGTATACCCTAGACTTTATAAGTATATATTTTTGTCACAACGAAAATATGTAACACCCTAAAGAAGGCTCCGGAGGTATAGCAATGTCTATATATAAATGATCAGGGTCATCTCCTGTTTCGATTTAGACATGTCTGTTTATCTGTCCGTCCGTCTGTCCGTTCGCACGATAACTTTCGATAGAATGAAGCTGGAGCCTTGAAATTTTGGTCAAATGTTGACAGTATGATCTTGTTGGTTGGTATTGAAAATGGGTATGATCAGGCTAAGAAAACGCTTACCTCCCCTATATATATAAAATAATTAAATGTATCTATAACTCCCGATTAAATAAACATCAAAAGCTCCAGCTTTGGTAGATTGCTCGTGAGAGTAATCTTATATTCTCCTGGTAAAATAAAGTCGATCAGTTGAAAACTGTCGGTAATTTCTTACAAAGAGCCCCGTACTACCCAACTTTTCAGGTTTTTTGTCTATAACTCTTGAACCAATTGACGTAGACACCTGATTTTTGGCATGTAACCCTGAGTTGGGCATAATCAGATAAAAGGAACGCCTATCTCCCCTACAAATTTCAAAAAAATAAATATTCCTTTAATTACGATAACTTTCTATAGAGTTGAAAATTTGGTTGAATGTTGGCAGTAAGATCTTATTAGTTGGTGTTGAAAATGGGCAAGATCAGACCCAAGAAATCCCTACCTCCCCTACAAATGAAACTTCAAATAAGCGATAACTTTTGATAAAATGAAGCCAACGACTTCAAATTTTGGTCAAATGTTTGAAGTGAGATTTGGTTAGTTAGTATTAAAGATGGGGCAGATCCGACCCCAGGAACCCCTACCTCCCCTAAAAATGAAACTTCGAATAAGTGATAACTTTCGATAAAATGTAGGTAGTGACTTGAAGTTTCGGTCAAATGTTTTTACTAGGATCTAGTTGGTTGTTATTGAAAATGCGCAAGATCCGACAAAGGAAACCTCTACCTCCCCTATATATGAGACTTCAAGTAAGCGATAACTTTCGATAGAATGAAGCTAGCGACTTGAAAAATTCAGAGCGAACCCTATTGCAGCCCATGTATGCTGTGGTAAGCACAGCAGCCCTTGTATCTAACATAACCTTGGCATTGGCATTGGATTTTGTACGTTCATCATTGCACACTTCTCTTCAACAAGGAATACATCCGCGCTTTCAATACAAGCATGCCTTTTAAGGACCAAAAGTTGAATAAGTCCGGCCTCCTCCAAATTCGATTTCTTCATCCGCCACTGGCTGCATGCATGGAAAAGCGCAGGTTCAGCTCTACAAATCCGACCGACGGTATTATGCTAGATTCTGAAGAAGAAGAAGAAGCTGCGGGAGCACCTGCAAATGAAGCAAACCGCTCAACAAACCGCGGCGGTTACCGCGATGGCTAACCTAGGCATCTGAAAAAATTATCAACGCATCCTCCGACGAAATTTAGGAGCGACGCGCGATAGAGAACGTTGGCTAAGGAAGAACAAAAGCGAGCTGTACGGGTTATTTGACGAACCAGAGGCCATATTTGTGAAAAAAAAAAAATGGAAACTGCAGTAGGCAGGTCATGTGCAACGAATGGACGAACATCGAATCCACAAAAAGGCCTTCACGAGCACTGGAAAAAGGTATGGGAACGCGTGGAAGACCGAGAAAAGTGCTGGTAAAAATGAAAATAAAATAATACTTTATCATTGTTATTCAGCGAATTCAGCAGGGTCTTGATTAAAAACACGCGGTTTTTCTTCAAATGAATCTTTTACGCGGGTATAGTGTATATATTAGTTTCAAATTCACTCGGATTAACTCACCTTTAAAAAAATGTCCATGTCGATTTATTGCTGTGGTCTGTCGACTTACACGATGCCAACCATTCTTCCAGTCCATTTATATAATCCGTGTAAGAAAGTTGTTAGCAACAGACTACATGACTGATAATTACTCGGCTCTTTTTGCCCATTCCGAGGCCCCTGCACTTGCCCATCTTGGTAACAAACAATCTAACATCATTTCTCATCTAATTCACTTAATCTTCTGGTCTGGACAGTGCGCAAGCAGATTATCTCGAAATCGACCAGATCGAGAACGATGGACGAAGACCATCCATGACGGTTTCTGATGATGATGATGAAGCCGATGATGATGATCTGAATGATTCTGCAAACTTTAAAGATACGAATACCCGATCTAATTACGCAGTTCACCTCCAATCGATACACTGGCAATTTAACATCCCACGCATGCGCAAATCTTTGCGATTCGCGAAACATGTTCAAAACATTTACTTCGTTCAATTTATATTGGAAAGACACGAAATCTTGTAAATATACAGGAAATAGTCATGTTGTAGGATAACATAATAAATAAAAGAGGATGGACAACGAAGACGACGGTTAGTAAAATGTCTGTATTGGGAGTCTCTCCGCAAGCATACTCTTCTTTTTTTCACGTGGTCTTATTCCGGATTTATTTCAATCAAAAGTGAGGTACTGGAGGCAACATACGAGTGCAACGTCTCCATATGCCATTGGAGAATATCATGTCGATGGTCACGATGCATTCAAGATGACTTATAGCCCTAAGACGATTCAGACTAATTTCTTCGTTTGAAAAATGACGATGTTATTAGAACGGAGAATATGTTCGCCTTGCCATGTTGTGCGACGTGTTAAAAAAACAGGTGGCCATGTAAATTTTATGCAGCAAATTTAACATTTTCTGATTAGTGGACAAACTGCAATTTTATGGCGAATCATAAATTTCAGGCAGGTGTTCGATGATCGTTTTAGGCTTGTGTTCGAATTCGAAAGTGGCGAAGGATGTCGTTTATTGATCTACTTTTCAAGGTTTTACTGGAACTATGGTTTTTAGCGATAAAAGTATAGTATTGCTTAGCAGGGCCGTGTGCAGGATATCGGGAGAGATCTCGCATTTCTGCAAAAATATGATATTAACTGGGAAATCCACTCTCAGGTCTCAGCCTCTCAGACATTATTCCGATTAAGCTGTAGTAGATCAGAAGATCTGATACTCGAATAGCCTAAAATGAATGTGTTCGACATATTCAAGCCGGGAATACTGTCCATGTGCATACTACTTTGCCTTAATCCCTAGTGAGGCATAGCGCATCAATCACTTCTCCGCGCGATCGTACTCCATTCTGAGCAGTGGGCGCAACTCCCAAAATTCTTCACCGGATGTTGGCAGAAGTTATGACCACCTGTAAACTCCTTGATGACATCGTATACGGCGCATAAATTATTACTTCTTGCGGCTTCTTCTACTGAGGCTAAAAAAGAATTCGCATAAACTATTTTATCGCGTCGCACACTACGCTGAACTTCTCGAGCTTTTTGACGGTAAAGGAGTTCGATGCTGCTTCGATTTTTGTCTGATGCTGCAGCCAAACGAACCTTCAGTTCTTTTCTTTCAACAATCCGTTGCCATGAAGCGTCGGACATCGTACTCGATAAAAAAGAATTCTAGAACCTCCTCGAAAACATTGCTTGCGAAGTACTGGATTGAATGATGCTCCTCTTCTACAAAATCACACATAATTTCCAAATGGACACTTTGAAACTCTAACCAGTGTGTTTTGAAAGTGGTCAACCCTTTTATGCAGAAGGCGGTTGTTCGACAACATTTGCATGATCCTTTGAGGGTTAAAACTAATCCTTAATTTCCAAATGGCGAACTGTCCTTCAATTTTTGCTTCCATTTTACTGTTTTTTAAGTGCATCGGAAATAAATGAAATGACAGCTATCGTAAATAAGAAAAATAGGATAGAAGGAAAGGAGCTCACCAATAGCATAATTTCACATTGTTAAACGTCGCGAATCTCAATCAAATCTCTAATTCATTAAAAGATCTGGCTCGACGGACCACTGGGTGACTGGTTACCTCAGCTGCTTTTTGCGCAAGATGGTCATTATATTGCTGTAAGACATCTGGATTTTTTAGTCGAGTGGTGTTGAATTTGCGGCGTCTGGATCTTTCGTCGCTAGAAAGGCGCACGGCTGCAAAACGCAATCGAACAATAGCGATCATAAGATAATGGGCTCTTCCCATCAAAATATCGGCACCCTTCTTGTTTGCACGTCCAGGAGGCAACTCTTGAATCTTTTACTAGAACTAATTTTGTGTTCTGCGCCGATCAACAGAGGATCAACTGATTTTGTGGTGGTGCTTATAAACAAGCATAGTCCCACCGATGAAGAGACTCTACAAATTTTTCACCGTTGTCATTACGATCACCTAGACCGTGTCTCCCCATTACATGTCTGAGCCCATAGTTATCACCGCCAACTTTTGCATTCAAATCACCCACAACCATTATAATGTCACCTTTAGGCGTTTTGTTGTTCGCAGAAGGAGTCTTTCACCAAGACATTGCCGGGTTCAGTTCGAGCATAACATTGCATTATTGAGATATTCCTCACTTTGGTCCCGAATCTAACGGTTATGATTCTGTCGGAGGCCGGATCCCAGGATAAGAGACAGTTTCGTGCGGCTCTATTTAAAAGGAGCCCCACACCTGACTCATGATCACTACCGGTAGCTCTACGGGAGTTCAACATTACAGTGCTGCCCGTTGGAGAGATAAATCCTCCGCTGTTCTACCATCTTATCTCACTAACTCCTAAGATGTTTAATTTATACCTCAGAAATTCACTCTCTCATTGAAGAAATAATGCGTTCTGGGGACATTCTGATCCATTGTCCAGGAGAGTACGCACATTCCAGAATCCAATCTTTGTCATTGTACGATAGCCAAAGACGTAACCGTTAAGTCAGTCCGAGGCGTTTCGTTAGCATATAGAAGATTTCGGATAGTGCAAGTTGCTGGCATACACATCCTGTCCTTTGTTTATCGGTTTCAAGGACAGGCTGTCAAAGGGAAAAACCGTGGTATTATTTTTACGCCCTACACCACATGGGGAAGGTTTACCTCAACCAAATCATCGCACCGCCATCACTGGCGGCTTGATATTGGTTAGCAATGGTCAGTGACCACTGCCGTTCCATGGGGCACCCATCCAACATGGGACACCCTGTATCCGAGCGCGTATATATGGGGGTTAAATCTTCGCCGGGGCGCGAAATTTCATCCTCACGTCATTTTCCCTGATCTCTAAATGCAAGCACCAAAGAGTGTGCTGATTTTCTTGCACTTTTTTGATTCGTTAAAAATTTTTCGTTAAAAAAAAGATACTGGTAACATTTTCCGAGGCTTTCTCTAAATAAACCTTTATCCTTAACATTGCTCCCAAAATTAAGAAATACGTACAATCAAATTAAAAATGAGGTTACTCGCTCAACTCTTTTGATTTTTGTTTATCGAAATTGTACTATTCAACTAATTTATTTTCGGCACTAATTCTTTGGGTTGCCGCTTTAATGGTTATACCATAACCAGGGTGTTAGAAGAAACTCTTTGAAATACAGAGCGAAAATAGGCACCATCGTTTTAAATTAAAAGATTTAAGCGGGTATCCTAATATGGTTCAATTGTTAAATGTAAATATGAAAACATTTGATTTTCTTTTGTTTGAAGCAATTAAAATACGAGTACAAATATGCCTTCACTAAAGCCTGTCATACCACCAAAAACTCTTAAATCTTCGACACTTGACCGCGCCGCGAAAACAAAATTCTCTAAATATGGGTTAAGCATACGCAAGTACATCGTATCTATCTAACTCCATATTGGGTCACCACGCATTTGTTCAAGTATAATATTTTTATCTTTCTTCTCTTCATTCGTACTAATCCTAGTTGGGACCCTGGCATGGCTTACTCCAAATCGATATTGTCGTTAATGCACGTGAAACAAAACAGTACTCACTGTAACCGTCAAGATTTGAAACGTTTGGCCTAGACCTTTTTTTATGGTATGTCGAGCGTTGAGTTTCAACTTCAAGTCAAGTCGGCTCACCTCAGAGGTGTGTATTGTGAGTTTTGTTGCAATATCTTAAGATACACATAAATGCACATTATGAAAACGCGACTCGTTCGTTATTTTACTGTAACATTACTCGAGTGCCATGCAAGTGAAGTACATTCGTACATTCAAGCATTGGGAGTGACTAGAGAATATCGTTATATTGTAATAACGTCGTTTTCATTTTTAAAATTATTATTAGCCTTCAAATCGTAGATTTCGTTTTACGTATTTATTGTTTTTCTTCGACGACGCGGCCGTGTGTCGGCATCGAGTTCAGTAGCTATACGAGCGCATATAATGTTAATAAGTGGCGTTTTATGGTTAGCATTATTTTTATAGATTTTTTTGTAATTTTCAGCAATAATTTACGAGATTACTTGAATGCGACTGATCTTTTTACAATATGCCTATTGACTTCGGTCCTTACCTTGCAAAGCACTTAAAAAACGGTTCAAATTAATTCCATCTTTGCTTGCTCTCGTCGACGCTGATTTCGAGAAAAGATTGGGAGCGGGGAGAGTGGAGGAGCTGGTTACGGCAGTAAATTATGATTATTATTGTTATTATTACTCCATTCGATCGCTCCTGATCGGCAAAAGCACTTCAGATTTTTAACACATTGTTGTTTTCTCTCTTTGAATTATATTTGTTTCTGCAATTATAGTTTTTTGTTTTGATTTCCTTTGCATGCCGACACAAAATCTTGTCTTGCCAAGGAGAAAATGGAAATGCCCCTCAGATTTGTTTGGGCGATTTGTTTCAGAGTTTTTTTTTATTCAGCCAGGAAAGATTGAAGTACATTTTGGGGATTTGTTAAAGCTAGGTACTGTTAAGGTTAAAAAGGTTTCAGAACATTCGAATTTAGTTTAAGTTAATTGAGATGACTGTAAATTGATTTTTATAAGAAATTTATGAAAAATTTCTTCGTTACAACATTTACTGTACATATATACCTCGGACAGACGATGCACCCGAATTTTATCAATTTAGAGCAGAATATAATTCCATTTAGTTATAAATATTTCGCGATTCATCCGCTTGAATGTGATTCTGACAATTCAAATTTACACGCGCAAGCGATTCAATTTTGAATCTTGGGGTTTCATTCTCCAGTCAGATAGGGTTTTACCGACGGGCCGGCCTCTACCATATGAACAGACTGTGCATTTGAACAGGGTGTCACTATGTTGGGGCGGCGCGCTATCTCCAATCTTATTATTTAAACGTTAAACGTTTTAAAAATTACAAGCAACCCTTAAAAAAGTTTTTTTTTCTTTTCAGATTCAATAGCTAGTTAAAATCACACTGACCCTACAGTTTGCCCCCAATATTTTCGAACTTTTGCGAGCATTTATCGACTATTTGCAATGGTAAATAAATGCTCACAATTCCGTGTGATAAAAAAACCATTAGTTAAGTTCTTAAGCGCTTTTGGTTTTTCGCCTTTTAATTAATTATACAGAACGTCTGATCGACTGACCGTTTTGACTTTATTAACTAGAAGAAATCACACTGATCCCACATTGGGCGGCGGATATTTTGGGGATTTTTCGTTAATTTTTACGGTAGGGTGATAAGGTTGGAATGGTTGGGCGATAACGTTGGAATGGTTGGCGGGCGGCGCAGATTCCCTCGCGATCGCATCGAAGTCTAGTCGTAATCGGACCATTGGCTTCTGGTTTCGTACCACCGACAGATCCTTACTCATCAGGTGCTGCCATAGATCAGCCGGTGGAAGCAGTACAGCCAGACCAGAATATGGTTCATTACAGTAGATGGATTCGTCAATTATTTTGGTGCTGGTGAAAACAAATACAATCCTTAGTGAGGTCTGAGGCTGAAAATATGGTCGTGAGCACCGTCCAGGACGCCAAAACCTCCTTAGTAAGTGACAGATTTGACTTACGATGATTAGCTAGCTCGGCTATCCAATCCATTTCAACCAATCCTCGCCCTACAACTGATACAGGTGCCTCCTGATGGCGTTTGGAGAAACACGCACTCCCATGGCTGCCTTATCCGTGAAGCACAAACGTTAACCTCAATGTGATCAAATTTCGTCAGCGTGAGTTAACATACAAGTTCAAGGTGAAATTACACTAGGGAAAATACTATTCTACATGTAAAGGGTGATGGGATGGGAAAAGGGTTTAAAGATTAAAAAATAAACGGAGTCTGTAAGGCCCTGAGTGCTTGAAGCGGTCATTCAGGGAACGTAATCAACCATAACGATAAATTATTTAACCCCACTTTGGAGGCCATTTTATAAGTTTTGGGGAGGCTTCACATACACAAGGTCCTGCAGACATTGGAATTTTTTCCTCTCTCTTTTAATCCTTCTCCCATCCATGTAAACTTTCCTTTCCCACACCTATTCCACAGCAAACTGGGCGTATGCTGCATCGTAGCCAGCAACTGACATGGATACCCATGGAACTTCCGGTGTCAGGAGTTTATTCGATCGATCGTTACTTTCACCTTTCTATGGTAGGTACTGACATTCAATAGCTCTTCCTTATAACAAGTCTGATTTCGTAATGCCCTGCTTATTTTGCTTAGATTGTCAAGGGGGAAAGGAAATACCGTTGGCGTTGACTTGTGAAATTTATTTTGTGGACAATTTTTTCTTGGCCAGGACAGTAAATTTAGTAGGTGCAGAGACTTCATTTGTATGGACTAAGTTAAAATGTCACGAGCCAGTTTATATTAGTTGAACAGGGCGCTAACATATTTAAGGCCGGCAATGCACCGAAGATAATACCAAGCAAAACCGACCGGACAAAAAAACACTCTCACAACTGCTTTTCTCCAAGCGGCGTCGATATTAGTATGAAGCTAAACGGCTTGGACAAAAGTGCCGCTTGAGAAGTCACTCTCACAACTGCCCTTGCTCAAGTGCGCACTATTTTGGAAAAATGTCTGGAGAAAGGGGGGGTACCAGAATTTTTTTGCCTGCGCCTTTAGTTAGACTTTGACCGGCCCTGAGTTTAGTGAAATAGTGTACATTGTATGAAGATGTTCACACGGAGCTAATGTGAGAAAATCATGTTCGGGCATTATGCAAATATCGCTTGATTTGCCCAAAATTAACGATTTGAAGTCTTCAAAACCCATATTGACTAAAATTATTCAGTCAGAAACCTTCACACTACTTGTTACAATGTTAAGCATTTGTTGAACACACAATGGACCATTCATCCATCTATGTATTTATAAGAAACCAATCGATCTAACTCCACTTCCAAAATTCCAAATAGTCCGTAAACCATCACGAAGACAAAACAAGCCAATTTTCCACTTCACACCTCATATCTAAGCATTTAGGATTAATTTACAAAAATTTAAGAAACAACTAAGAGAAAAAAAATACACATTGTGCAAATCACTGAAGTATAAAATTACATAGTGCGCAACTCGCGGTATTCGGTCAACCAATAAATTACACTTTCTAGCCAGTCATTCATCATTACGATTGTCGTCAAGTCGCATAATTTTATCTGAATAACTGAAATCTTGGAATTGCGTCAATGAAAATAATAATAAAATGTTGGTCAAACTTAAAAGTTCAAAAGACAAAAAATGTTTTAAGGAGGAATTTGTTCAATAATTTTTGATTATAGTCGTATATTAAATAAAATTTATAATTATTTCCATGATTAAAAGTTAATGCTTAATTTTGACCAAGATAAACCCTCAAGATGAAGATGTTTTTGTTTATTCAAAATAATTTACCTGGCAGAAATTACTTATCCATAACGGAAACATAATGTTATGAAGAAATAAATAATAAGAAAAAGGAATCTAGACTATTTATAGCATTTTTTTTATTTCTTCGTGATTAAATGTTTCCGTTATGGATATAAAATTTCCCCGTGGGTATCTTTTCTTTATATATTCATGCAATCTCAGCGAATTTTGGGCGAGTGGTGACGTTTTTTTCGATGATCTGTGTTGCCTTTTTAAGGTAACTTGGAGATTTATGCAATATGTATTTGAATCAACAATAAAAATACAATAATAGGAGGTGGTAGCCATTTAGAGATCATGCCTTGGTATTTTGGTTATTTCAAGTTGATAGTAATTGGCAGTTCTATAAAAGGGGATATGTGTTTGTGATTATAGTCTATAATTTATTTTAACATTTCAATTATGAAGAAATATTTTTTTTTTTAAATTATAGATTTTTTGCCATGTTGTTGTCTCTAAACGTCCGATCGAGCATTTATTTGGATTTATCAAGCTAATCAAGGATTTACTTTCAATCATTATGTGGTGGAAATTGCTTTATCTTAATAGGTCTATTTTGCGCGATTCGTGGCATTAGAGGTGGGTGATAATATACGACTGAATTTATAAAAAGTGATGTCAGTGATTCATATGATTTACTGGCATTCTAAATTGAAATGAAATGGAAGTTCGTTGTTACTATCTGTATAAGTCATTTCCGAATAATTTGAAATCCGAGGGATATTAAATAAATATTTAAATTACAGAAAGAGTTTTAAATTATTATAGAATTCATAAAAAGATGATATAACTCTATTGAAAGTATATTTTTCTGTTGGAATAATGTTTGCATTCGTGTAACAAACATATCAAAAAAAATTTTAGTTTATTTTGGACTGGTTACCGGTCGTCTCAAGATTGCGTTTCAATTTCGTTCCTAGATAGGTCAAAGAATTCTTAAATAAGTGTCCAATCATCTTTCGGTGGACTGGACGGCTTCCCGAATTCGATTTTTAATTCACATACGTGACCCCTGAACCATAGATTAGATTTGACTCTAATCATCAGCATTTTTGATAACAACCAAAGCTGGAATGTCCATCTTAATAACCGATCATTGCTACATCAAACTGTACGTTATGTTAATTGCTTTGACCCCTCCAGGGGCATGTGCGTGTCGACATCTTTTGCATTTCCGTGCGTTATTGGCGTTTCGATAGCATATAGATTTCGGATAGTGCAGTTGCCAGCATGCGCCTCCTATCCGCACCACGCTGTCTTTATACTGATAAGCTTGAAGAGCTGTGGGAGTTATATTAGTAGCCACAGGAAGTTTTTTTTGTTTTCGCCGATAGTCAAAGCTCCGTCTCTGATGTAGCACCGTAGAGCGGTGACCGAACCAACTAGTGATGGGCATAGGGACTCTTTTCACTGTGCCTGCACATAAGCCCTGACTCTTTCCAATGAGTCTTTCAAAGAGTCATGCAAAGAGTCTGAAACTTGGTTAATAACATATTCAATAAAAGTCGTAGTTTTAAAAAATTCAGTTTTTTCCTTTATTTTTTACTCCCGATTTGAAGTCGGTGACCCCCAATGCCATTAAGTTCGAGGCAGCCCGATCGGACCACTATTTCCCATGAAAACGGGGTTGCCAATCCGGGATGGACGATCCCCATTTTTTGCCTTTTTTGACTCTAGAATCAGGGCTAGGGACCCCCAATGCCCTTTAGTTCGAGCCAGCTAGATCGAACAACTATTTCCAATGAAAGCGGAGTTGGCAGCCTGGGGTGGGCGACCCAATTTTTTTTTCTCTTTTTTGACCCTATATTCCGAGTCAGTCAAATCATTCCACTCTGTTCTAAAAGCTCCATGCCATGAATTCCTCATTTGGCAGAGAATTTGAGTAATTGGAGTATGCGTATCGTGAATGAAACATTTTAATTTGAGTGTATACTGAATTACACAAAGAATTAATGTTTGTGTTATGTGTTATCACCACAGCCCACTATTAAGCTACTTTGATACGTGGCCTAATGCGTCGTGTAATAGCTGGTCTTATAGGTGGTTAAATGCATGGAATAACGTGTAAAAAGCTTTTTAGTCTTTCGTGATATTGCCCCGAGTTTGTGTTCAGGCCTAAGCCAGATCATCCTGCTAAAACTGATTATGGTATTGGCTAACCGAAATCGATGCAGTTTCATTGGCCTCTTAAAATAGACGTACGAGATGCACTGAAATATTTATATGAAGTATAATTTCGCCAAAGATCGTCCATTGCGTTTTGTCATAAGCCCTGGATCCTTTTGAAATGATTTGATCACCAACACTCTATTCTTTACTCTTCTTTTCTGGCCACTATAACCTGGAAAGGCGTATCATATTCTGACCATGCAGAGGATTTTAGAAACCATACATTTTTCTTTAGTGACTGGGACATTATAACTGCCTGAATAATTCAGATATAAAAGAATCAGTAATTATACCGACACTCCTTAATTTTTCTTGAAACCTATCACAGAGTCACATTTGTTTGGTCCTCTCCACTACTAATTTGCCTTAACCCCCAGTGGGGCATAGCGCGTCAACTATTCTCCACTACTTACGTAAACTTAAAATTTGAACCAACCAACACCATGTGTACATATATCCGAATATTAGCATAACATTCTGATAAATTAGAATTTAATTAGATTCATTAGTCGGTGAAAAAAAACCTAAGATGTTGGAATTGTGGTTTCGCGCCTTCCCAACCAGGGTCAGCCTAACGACATACCAAATTCCGAAATCCCAACTACATATCACGGTGGTAGTTTCAATTAAAATCTGCCACCCAAGCGGAATGTTTTCTGCTGGTCATGTCAACCGATGCCTATCGTAATTTTTATCGGTTTTTTTATCGATCTATAGATGCTAAACGCATGATTGGATAAAGATTGAGTTATTCACTTTTTCACAGTTTTTTTTCTTTGCTTAGTCTGGTCGTAGTGTATGGCGGAATTTGCGAACACTGAAAGCCGCCATTAATAAAAATAAATACATATAAATGGTGTTTCTTATTACCGCTGATTTAAATATTTTGGGAATTTCAGATGACAAGAATTGTGCTGAATAGGTCAGGATATGCTGTGAACTTGTTTTCTAAGTAATCCTTATTTATAAGCTTATTAATATCAATGGAATGTAATGCAGGCTGCTAGCTAGAATATTCGAACATTTTCAAATATTCCGGAATCAAGATCAAGTCACGTTTTGAAGCGGATGTGTTGATTCTCAATGGGAACAGATTGAATATGATAAGAGGATTTGCACACTTAAGCCAAACATCATGAGCTACCAACTTACACTAAAATGATCATAATCTCTGATAAATGAAAATCCCCAAATCTAGTCGGACAGCTTCTTCATTTGCATTGTTAAACTTGACATATGCTGAGTTTTGTACTGTCTGTTCTTCGCCGTTGTCGGTTTTCAAACTTGCATTATTTAATTAAATGTTTTTTTTTTTGTTTCAATTCAAAAACAACACAGAAACATGTACCTTGATATAAGCCTGTATGTTAATGGAGAGTAAAAAGAAAATCTACTGCCAAAATTCAACCGACCAAAAAAAACATGGAAAAGAAAAAGTGTAGGTGCTGAAGTGGAACCTTACGGTATTCCAAGAAATTTATGACCTTTTAATACACCATAGTACAGTAGACCGTAGACATAAAATCGTGTTTTAAAAGGTGATTCCGAGAAAGTAACGAACGTTCTTTCTACATTTTTTCTCTCGACAAATATCTCGCATGGATGATACTATGAGTATGTCTAATTAAAGAAACTTGTCCGAGGTCGATTTTATGTGTTTGTTGGTGGCACTATAGCACCCACAATTTTCATATTAGATATTCTTTAAGAAATAGTATTTATACCTTTCGCGAATGTGATAGGGTATATTAACTTTGTCATGAAGTTTGCATCGCACAGACCGAAGTATCTTCGACCATTTGTACTACTGTCACTCCCCGACTTACTATAAGTATTTCGTTCCAATGAAATCTACGTAAGTCGAAATTTTACGTACATATGCCGTGGTCCCTTCTAAAATGCATCGCAATATTGATTTAAATGCCAGCAAAGTTCATAAATGCCGATTTAAATTGGATTTATTAACAAAAGCAGCTTCATAATAGTCAATTATAAAATTAACAAATTCTAAATAGTGAACGAGGGAGCTGCGCATAAGGTGCTATGTAGAAAAAAATTTAATGTAACCAAAACCTCTAGAATGGAGTCAGTTTAGCGCTCGTAAAAAAATATCATGGTGAGTACAAGAAAGAGTTGTGGAAAACCAAACGAAGCTCATGGAGGAACGCGAACGCATTGACGGATCTAGCGAGACCTCTAGACTGTGGAAAATCCTATCGACAAGTCCATCTATGTAAGGGTAGTTCTTTGAATACAGTGCTGCACTCTATCATAAGTGACATCGAAAAATCCCTGCATTTAAAGAAGTGCACAATGTTAACTTTCCTAGATACCAAGCGAACCTTTAATAACGTCTTTCCGGAGGCAATTACTGGTGCACTTCTAAGGTTTAGCGTAGATCTTGGCCTGGTTGATAAAAGGGTTAACAACAAGGTTAACAAGGCTGCTGATTCTATATTAATTTCCTCCTATTTTAAAAGTAATTTTTCCTAACTCGCATTTAACAGAGACAAATGTACCAAGTTGAAAACGTTTCAAAACACTCTAAACTGTAAAATGTTTTACTAAATATTTTCCGAATTATCCTTTTTTTCGACTAATTAACAAAATTGTCAAGTGAACCTATCCAGATGATAGTTTTTTTTCTGATGATTTTCTAAAAACTGCCAATTAAGTCCTCATGGAACTGTAAACTTGATAGCACTTATAATAAAATGAACAAGTAGGCTACTGTGTATAATGTCATGAAGTTTCAACAATATGCCGTTAGTCCGAGATATAGCCAAATTTTTAGTGGACCTATGCTGAGGATCGGGAGTGTATAATCCCCATTTGAGGTGTGATCGTTCATTTTCAATTAAAAAAAATTTTTAATTTTGCCCAAATTTTGTGATTTTTAATTTGGGGAATAGGTACTTTGGAATTATGTATTTGAGGATTCTGAATTTGGTATTTTGTATTTGGGGATTTCGTATTTCGGGATTTTGTATTTAGGGATTTTGTAATTGGGGATTTTTCGTTATTTGCGGGTTTCGTGATTGGGTATTTTGTATGGTTCCCTATTAAGACTCCAGGATTACTAACTAAGTACTAACTACTCGCAAGTTGTGAAAAGATACATTCTTCCCCTATTCAGCTTTACGAGCAAATCTAAAATCTATTTTCTGCATTTTCAACTTAATGCATCTTGTATTTTTCGACTGGAAAAACAAATTAATACAACCCATGAAATATTTGACATTATAACGTTTTTAATAGAGAATTAATGTTAATCAAAATCAAATTCAAATAACACCTCACACCGATAATATAAATTATTTGTTTTTAATAACTTGATTTAGAAAGTTTGTATTTTTTTTTTATCTGCGGATTTATGTGTTTATCGCTTTCTAAAGTTATTTACTAAAATTTGATTCACTTTGTTGGATGGGCTATTAGATTAAGACAAGTAAAGGGAGAACATAAAAAATTAGCAATAACTCTGAATTTAATTTGTACAGAGAGTTCAGATAGGCGGACATTGGAATAAGTTCAATCCTATGGGCTTTGAATTGCATTGCAAGAATTTTGTTGGGGTTAGCACACATGCTGACGGGCGTTAAACGCAATAATATTACATTACATTGTGGATGAACAGCGAGACTAGGACCAGGCAACGTATTTAGAAAACCGTGTTCAGTATGTCCCTAAGCCAGCAAACAAATCGACACGGTCTTCTAGTATTTATAGAAGGGCGAAAACCCGTATCGATCTCGGCCCTTTAAGGGAGCGAGACTGAGACGGATTTTGAGTGCATTTGCTATCTGAAATTGCAATAAAACCGCACGTCCATAAGCAGGGGAACTAGCTCATTCTGTATGAATCCGTTCACGGTGAATTTTGTGGTTTCCAAAGCGGAAATTCCTTCAGTGGTTCCATTTTCCATATTCGCTTTTGATGGTGAGAACCAAAAACCCACACACGGTGGATTGGAAAATCCTTGAATGTGGTTTCAGAGTTTATTTCCGCTTTAGGTGGTAAGAACCTAGAACTTACACACGGAGGATTTGTAGTTGCTGAAGCTGCATTTAGCCACTATGCCAACGTCCCTGCCTCGTTCCCTCAAAGGGATGAGATCGATACGGGTTGTTGGTCATTTAGGCACTAGAAAATCGTCACTATTTGAGCACTGGTCTGGTCTGCAAATTTACTGAACACGGTTTTTGGAATACATATCTGGGCATACATGAATTCAAATTTACTTACTTACTTACTTATTAGCCATGTCGTCTCCGCTAGGATATGGCTTACGAAAGTCGTCGCCTCCAATCGTCTCGGTCTTCACATCGCTGTGAGTCCTCCTAGCGCTACTTAGATCTTCCACGCGCTCTCACGCTGATGCCAACAGAGGCCTTTTTGGCGATTTGGTGTTCGTCCATACTTTGGAGATGACCTGGCTCGTCGTTGTACTTTCCTCGCCACTGGTCTCCATCGCGCGTCGCTCAAAAGCGTCGTTAAAGAACGCTTCTTTCGAAGGCGTTTATCATGTTTTCAGATGCCCGAGTGAGGGTCCAAATTTCACAACTATGGCATACCGGTCGAATTTCAGTTTTGTAGACTTAAAACTTAGCTTTTCTGTGGATGCAGCTGGTTTTCAGTAGGATGTTCGCCTAACTTTTTCTCAGGCACGCTCGATCTACTTTTACGTTTTTTTTTGTATTTGCGTCTTCGTCTTCGACTTATTGATTTGTAGGCCATGCTCCTTTGGTGCTTGATTGAGCGCTAGCAGTGTATCTGCAAGCATAATCGGTCGACCTTGTGATTATGGTCAGAGATAAATTTTAAAAAGTTCCACCGGACATCATCCAGAAAGCGCTACGCGTTGTAAGGCTTAAAGGGCGCTGCTTATACGAACTGAAGCTAGAGCGCCTCATGAGTTTTTGTACCTCGAACAAACTCAAGTTAAGGTCTCCACAACTTAAATTTAAAAATTATGACCAATATGATTATTGGAAAAATAAATGTATGTATAGGTATATTTAACAACATTTGCATATAAATAAATGATATCAAATTTAAATACGTGATATTGAGATATCAGTATCATACGCGTATACATACATATAAAATTTCTTTTGTGACCACTGCACAGCACCTTTTCTTTGCATGCAAATTAAATATTTGTTTTATGACAGTTTATATTCGGTCTGGTGATTTTATTCAAATTTTGAACGAGTTTGTTTAAATATGTATTTTAAACAAGATGAAAAAATGGAGGTAGCGTAGAACTTTTGAAAAAAAAAAAACAAACAAAACACACAAAAAAAATGATCATAAAATCATGTATGTGATTAGAGTGTGTAATTTGATACGAATTCCAGATTATCAATGGCACTTTTTAAATTTGAGATTGTGTTTTGCATGAGATATTTGTTTTGGTCTTTTTTCTAATGGTGCTTTTTTCATTCTGCAGCTTATCAGGTTGTTTTTGCCAAATATCTGTTCTAGTTGATTTTTAGAATGGAAAAAATGGAAAGTTGGCCGATAATCTGGAGCAATGTGTTAATGACTATCATTAATTTAAAGTTAACAGTATGATATGAAAATTTGATTCAGTGATTTAATCGTTGACACGATCTCCTGACATTTATCCACAGTTAGTGAAACAACAACTAAAATTGGTCACAATTGACGAAGTTAAGTGAGAGCTAGAAGCTGCGTAGATATCTTTAACTTCCACCATATTCTGTGACAAACTGTATCAGATCCGTTGATTCACCTCACTGAACAACCGTCCCATAGGAGACGACATGGCTAATAAAAATAACAGAACGGAACAACTATTTGTCTTAATCCCTTATTGGAAATAACGCATCAACTACGCAACAATCCAAAGTGCAATAAGTCGTAGAACTATAATGGGTAAAAGTAAGTGTTTCTAGCTATTTGCCTATTTGTTGCACTTGACGGTTGCGATGCCTTAAGCGCGGAGCGAGCGTTCATGTTTTTGAGATGCTGAGGGTTGTGATCCCTTAAGCGCAGAGCGAGCGGATTCCACACAAGATGCTATTGCACCCAGAGCGAGCGAAGCAAGTGTTCCTGTTTATACGGTACTGAGAATCGCGATCGCTTAACCGTGGAGCGAGCAGAGCCCACAAAAGAGACTATTCATTACTATAATCGTTTACAGGTGAGAGTATTCCGAACTCTATGTATTCTTATACTGCCTTTCACTGCGGACAGCCTATCTACAATAGCTATACAGTTTCGGAACTTTCTGCTGTTGTCATCAAAGAGATTGTCGACATGCCAGACAGAGGATTTAATCCGAGACATGACCCAACTTTCTGAAACTGAATTTTTCTATAAAATAACTTTTCGATGGTTTCGAAATCTACTGGTACTTCTAAAATACAATTGTTTCACTTCTTAAGAAGGTTCAGATTCAACTTTTCATTGAAAAAGTAAAGCATTTTTTATAACGGTACCTTTAGCTGAAACGTCTCCAATTAAAACAAAATCGCTTAATGTATCCGTATTCTCACGGTATACATATCACTTTTAAGCGTTTTGATTTGAAAATTTTCGAGTATAACATAAAAAATCACAAAAAAAATTCTCTAATTTTTGTAGAAATTGCAGACATCTTGGTTGACAGTGTACTTCCGAAAAGTAGATGTGAATTATAAGGCATAGAAATGCAAGAGATGTTGACGCGCCCAAGCCCCTGGAGGGGTCACGGCAATTATCACATAACATACATTGGTTGAAAGTACCGTTATAAAAAAGCATTTAATTTTTAATGAAACTAAAATGAAATTTGAAACTATTTTAAAATTGAAACGGTTGCATTTTGGAAGGAGCAGTAAATTTACTATCCTTAGGAAAGCGTCTTTTTATATGAAATTTTATTTCCGAAAATTTAAACAAATCTCGGATAAAACACTTCAGTGAGCGGCATTTCTTTTTAAAGACAAGCCAATCCTTTGATGACAACATCAAACAGGACCTTTCGAAGTTTGACAACCAGTAGATGGATGGATAGATAGGAAGAGGGCCGTGGATCGTGTTGAAAACACAAGCACTGCGACCATGGCCTATTGTGCTAAAGCCCTTTCTACCGAGAAGCTCGACAAGATCATATGATTCAGTCACGTCTTCTCCATAAATTGACTCATCAGGCCAGGTTTAATAGCGGAGATGTTCTCGGTCAAAGCCAATGTTATGCTAAAGCAGTCCATGCGTCGCTCCACAAGACCTTTGCACTCACAAAGTATGTGCTGTGAAGTCTCATCATCAGCCTTGCAAAAGCGGCAGCTAGTATCTTGTACAATACCCATTATTTTAAGGTGAACCCTCAGACGCGAGTGTTCCGTCAAAATTCGACAAATCATTCTGTTTCTATTTGTGCTCAGCCGCAGCAATTCTAAGGTACGAGTACGCGAGTAGCCTGACCTGTCTCAGGCGCCTCTCATTGGGGTGTGGCAGCTGCGCTTTCCAAGCATTGTATTTGGTTTCTGCAGCAGCAGAGTGGTATTCAACTAAAAGGTTCTGGACCGCGAAAGGGTGTTTTGGAGGCTCGATTTGCTAGCTCATTGCCTTCGACTCCAGAGTGACCAGTGAGTTTGTTCGTTGAAGTATGGAGGACTTTCTGACAGGATAGCACCAGCTTTGAGTGAAGCTGGTAAGTGCTTTGACGGCAGCTTGAGTGTCGGTCAATATTATATTATCGATGAAGGCTCGATACTTAGGACCAATAATGCCAGCGTCAGAAGATATCAGTCATATTTTTGAATTTTTGATTCATATCACCGTGATCGTTCATTGATTTTCAGTACACATTTTTGGAACAGTGCAAACTAGAAGCTTGCACGAGCAACATAATATAGCATAAAGCAAAAAGATTAAATAGACTAACATGCGTGATTGACTGCTGACTTACTAAATGTTTAGAGCCCGTTACAAATAACCTATTTCTTGACTTCTAGTCGTCTCCAAAAAAGAAACACTACAAATACCTACCATTTTTTGGGAACATTTATCTTCATCATTGGTCAGTTGGCCCGTAACAAAACAAAAACTAATTCGCAAATGACCCTCACATACCAGCATACTAGACCTCATCAATATTCATATGTGAGAATCAATCAAATACCTCAAATCAGATGCTAACTATCTTTTCTCACAGTCAATTCTGCAAAAATGAATGGGTGATTGAACGCCATTCAAGTATGAGAAAAAGTGTCTTGAAGACAGATCGTACGGAAATCGTAGGAAAACAGCCAATCTAAGCCATTCGCTTTTGTATAGTTCGACGACATACATATCCGTATCTGGCGTACCTGAACCTGAGTATGTACGTTCATATATCTGTAGCTGCTCGCGTATTTTGTTTCCACTCGACAATATTAACATTAGCAATTATATTACTGGCAAGTCACCGCGATCATAAAAATAGTCTATGTAAGCACTATCGTAAGTCTCGAAGTCAGTATTCAAGTTGCATGCATATACTACTTCTAGTAAGTCCAGCTCGCTGTCCACGTATGTTGCACACTGTGGGAAAAAGTTGTCGGACAAAATTCCAAGATGGTATTTTTGTTATTGAAACAAAGAAAGCTTCCTCTCAAGCCCTAGACACTCAGATCACCCAGAAGAAGTATATGGTCATTTCAACAACAAGGGGGACCCCTTGTTATTGTTGGTCAGAGTAGAGGTCTTATGTAACCAATTTTATTGTTGACTCATATTGACTAACATAACTAACTGACCATTGTTCAATATTGATTTAGCTTAGTTGTAACGACTGCAAGCAAATAGAGGAAATCGGATATTGACTTTCGAGGTTTGGTGGCTTTAGTTTAGAGAAAGCCTTAGGGATTGTTACTTGCAAAGAACTGTACTCCAAAGAGGGTTGTAAACTTAAAATTTAGAGAAAGTTGATCCTTGGATCCTACTTTTGCACTGAACTACTGAATATGGTAAACTCTGATAATGAACCGCCGCGCCGGCCCGGTGGTAACTGAAGGGTCCACGCCAAATTTTCTGCCTAACTTATCCACGTGGTCTCGTCGCTGGAATATAGCTTTACTCAACGGATAGCGCCGTGTGATTTCGCATTGATCCTCTCCAGAGAAAGAATTCTGTGGGCGATTTCCAGCTTCCAGCCTTTCAAATCTGCTGGACCCGATGGAATAATGACTAATTCCATGTTTATCTACACGGACGGCTGTAAGACACACGGTCGGCTTGTTAAAAATTACGCTTTTGTAATGGCCGGTTTGGTGGGCATCCGTAGATGCCCGTGGGGACGGAGCCTTAGGTTGCATAATAACAGTGAAGGTCGGGCCGTGCCATCTGGCGAAGAAAAGGCTCACATGCACCGCCCTATTAGGGAGCTAGCCTGGAGGCCGCTCACTATGATTACTGCAGAGGCTGTGAGGAGAGGAGGAGAGTGTTATTCACCCGGTGGGCAGAAGGAGAAAATTTATTGGTTCCTCGCTCTTTTACGACTTTGAAGTCCTCAACAACGCTAGCGCGACCAAGCTCAATCGTTTTATTGCTAGCACCGGCTGGTTCTAATATCTAGTTTTTAGAGTAAGATATAGAGAGCTTTTTTACCACAACGGACCCAATTGCGAGCTAAGTATGCTGTAACCTATCCTACACAGGTTCCGAGGATACCTTCAACATTAATTTTTTTTTTGACGATCAAATACCACCTCTGAAACTTACTTAGGATCTTCACTATCGTCATTATCACAGCATTATGTGAAGTCGACATAATTGAATAAGAATTGTTTAGCATTTACAAAATTAAATGCACGCAAGTACCGACAACGAGAAATTAATTAATATGTTACCCTTCGTAATGGAATCAGGTGGTTTCCGTACCTGGTACCAGCAAAGAATCCGTTCTGGCGCATCTGCTGAGCAATGTTGTTAGTGACCAACTAACCACATTGCTCACCAGTGTGATCAGCAATAAATAGCCATTTATAAAAATCACCATATTATGCCACCTTATTCGCAAAAGACCGACACATGGCCCGGATCGGTTCAGCTGAAGAAAATCTTAACCATTCAGGGGCGTATGTTGGCAAGTGTAATTAGCTTTTTTGGCCAAAGAGCAAGAACAGGTCGAATGGATGCTACTTGATCCACTCAAGCTGGCAATCTTATGATCAGCGATTAGCATCCGTGAAGTCAAACCGCAAATTAAAAAATCGTCCTTTTTAGAGGCTCGCCACGTTAACGGCCCCTTTTCAAGTGCTCACACACTCTGTGTGAAACAGAGCTCGCTGATTATATCATCCAAATGACTTTTGACATCTGAATAACTCGCCACGGTGGATTATTCATTAGCCTTGAATGGTGGTAGACTCTCTTTGCACATTGCAATCACATTGCGCCAACTCCATATCGTTTAAGAGGAGATTGAACGTGTTATGATCTCTATACGCGATGTAGTTAGCGATTTGCACCTATGCTTACTGAAAAGCAAACCCGCACTAACCATCGCTTGATCTTCTTCAATTACCCACAGTTGAGAATCAATTAAGGCGTTACCGTTCGATAATAACTTGCTCAGGTGCTCACGGTTTTTGTGGTTTTTTTGATACTTACCTCGGACGTACGGATCTGTCTGCCGTCGTATAGAGATGCGGAGGAATCCACTTTTCAAGTCCTCATTTTATGTGTAATTTATCAAATAATTGCAGCAATGTCTTTGATGGTGTTTGATGCAATTGAAAGAACCGTAAAGTGTAATCGAAGACGATAGAGTCATTGAGTTATTAGAATGTAGAGTACGGAGGCTCTGTTCGGTATTCCAAGGCTGAAGTCGGCGGTGTATATTTCAAACTTGTTCGGGATTGAAGTTTCAGTGAGATTAGGCTATAGTTGACGTTGGATTTATTAATTGATTTGTTTAGAATAGGTAAGCCATGGGTCATGTGTGACCCCGGCAAATCAGGTAATCATTTGTTTCTGTCTGTTTCTAAAATAGGATATACTATACTGCTATAATGTACAGTCACTCCCCGACATACGTATGACCGACTGACATAAATCCGTACTTAGGTAAATGACAAAATTTATGGAAAATAGTTTGTAACTTCATACCTTGATTTGCAGAAACCAAACAACCAACCCCATTTCGCTCAAAATGTGGTGGGAGTTTCAACACCTTTTGCTATGAAGAGCGCTGATGGAATCAAAAGAGGTGTTGTTGAAAGCCGCTTCGATGTCACCAACAAGGTAGTGTAAAGCGTGCTGAGTAAATTTGCCAGATTGATAGAAAAATTGTCTACGTTGAAGCAGATTATCCGCAAGCATTTTTTTCCATTGCTTTTAGCATAAAAGATGTAAGGCTGATTCGCGGATAGAATATAGGGTCATCCATAGGTCTGCTACCAATTTCTGGAATAAAGACCACTCTTACTGACCTCCAAGACCTGGAAATGTTGCCCAAAGCGTGGTGGCATCTGGAAACGATTGGGAGGTATAGAACCCGGAACCGTTGCCCTTTTTGAAGAAGAGCTCGAAGAGTTGCGTCAGTGTTTGTCGATTTTTAGGGCGCGATCATATCAATGGCCCCCCACTTTCATATATAAAGATATTTTTTGCAGACGTTAGTCCGGCTGACTTGCTCCCAGAGCCAGCCGGACTAACTTTTCACCAGTGTAGGATTAGTAGTAAAAATTGCAATTTTGGCATCCCTGCTCTCTTCAGTAGGAAGAGAATTGGGTGCTTTACTTTTTTTTCTGAGCAGAGTATACATTTTTAAATCAACGTTTTCGTCAAACTCTCCATAGCGGACACCCTTCTGCAACGGACAATTTAGAGAGGTTTAACTGTATGTATATAGGTACATATGTACTTATATTGGTTCCTTTAGCATTTTCATGGAGGGGACCAATAGATAGATGGAGCCACCACAGAATTATCGGTGTTTGAACTGGTCAACGTAGATCATATGGCGCCATATTGGAGAAGGCTGTTTCAAAGATGCTACTTCAGATTCAGAGGCTCACAATTCATTTCAGCTATCAATCTTTATGGTAATAGATTTTGAGGTGAGTTATTGCCGTCTTTAAGTTGCGTAAGTTGTCAGAGAGTTTAGTCGGAGTCAAACTAAGTGTTTGCCTAAGGCTTAGCTACATTACGCCATAATGGAATATCACCAGCAGAGAAAAGAGTCTCCATCCAGTGGCGCCTTTTATTACAGCTCTCAACCTACTGCATTCAAATCCATTCTCACACATACCATAGTACTGTATCATACCTGAAATGCTTACGTATCCTAATGCTACATAATTTATCTGGCAACCATTCCAATTTGAAAGTAATGTGGTGATTACGCGACTTTCTCAAGTCATTTCTTATCAGCACACTAGTTCAGAACTCACAACTAGGCAATCTGGCCGTCCAACTCAGCTCTTGCCGAATGATAATTAAGAACCAAGCCGGATTCCTTCCTGCTTCTAGATCATAATTTTCCCGTGTGGCGGCTCGCGACTAGTTTCACCGTACTACAGTTCCCATTCGACTCAAAAAACATTGTAGCAAGGCTACAACATTGTTGCAGCGGATTTGCGACGACAGCATACCGCGCTTTACATACATTCCGACTAGTGGTATGTCAAAGGAGGGCTTAGTGCTCAGTCAACCATCTGAAAATTCCCAGCAGGCTTTGCGATTTCAGATGCCACCAAGTGGCAAAATAGTGTCAGATAACTCTTTACGTGCGACTAAACTCACACGGGAGCTTGGAGCGGAGCGGAGCGAGGACACTTCACAGAAGATCGAAGCCGCAAACTTCTTAATAGAATTCTGTCAGTGGATCCTGCCATTCTTCAGTATGTCGCCCGCGTCATACCAGCATTGCACTACATACTGAGTACTGATGTGGCGTCCACAGGCACAATCACGCGTACTCAATGTATGCATGTGGTCCAGCTTGTCGTGTGCAGCTGAAATGGGAATTGAAGATAGGCAGTCAGTCAGTCGACTTCAAGAAAAAAAGAAAGTTATGGATGATGGTGGTAACCTGCTGCTGGTATACGTTATATGTAACGAGCTTCTGCTCGTGCGCTAATTGAAACTGGGCGCTGCTGCTCTGGTCTGATGTTGTCCGATGGTGTCTCTTGTCGATTGAAACGGTGCGATTGAAACCTCTTGGGCTATTGGGTGAAATGGTAATAATAATCGGCAGTGACAGTGTGATGATAACAAAAAATAAGAATACAAAAAGAAAAATCAGCTTCCACCTATGTACGGCAGCTCTCGGTAAATTGTACAAGAACAGATCAAGAGGCAGCAAAAAAATTACTTTTGCACATTCAAGAACCTGTTCAGCGATTGGGATCATTTTGGCGATTTTACTCGTACAATGTTTCTCCTCATTAGATCCATGGAGAGATTTGGGTTTCACGAGACCCAACATCGCACTAACAACGGGGCAACTTGTCAAGAAATGAAAGTGCTTCGACGACCGCACCATTGACCGATTTGTTTCCTCTCGCGCCTTTCTTTAATTATTCAGAATGTTGTTGACGATGCTGTTGCTGTTCTTGTTGTTTTCGTTGTTCATCTTGTCCGTTTTTGATAAATGCTACAGGCAAGGTTACGATGTCACCTCATACGCAAGCAACTTAATTTCGATTAAATTCCATTTTAACTCGATTTGTAATTCAGCCAATGATTGGAGGATTAGTTCAGTTAGTTGGTCATTGAAATTGGTCTAGAGAAAGTTACAAGCAATCTCAAGAAAAGGTCCCGTGAATTTCATCACTGAACTAATTATCTTATTTATCACCCTGCATGTGATCTCTGTGGGAATCGACAGCGGTACCATCCTGCCCTTCATCAGCAGATTTCGTTCAATGCTTCGTCGGTCCACCACATGCAGGTGGTCCTTCACCTACACCTACACCTAATTTTCCCTTGAGTGCCATGCTTTTATGATGGACGCATGGATGGACAGAGATATCCTTGGGGACGGAGCCTAATGCAATGTACTGAGGCTTTTTGGCCCGTCCCATATATTAATATAAGAGACGGGCATATATAATAGTGCGATGAATGCTGCGCGTTTGTCCGTTTCTGCGGGCACTTCTCGTGGTCTAATCTTAACAGAATTTGGTATGTAGCTTACATAAGGACTTTCTTGGTAATGAAGTGATATCTAGGCAAGATGGGTATCATATGACTTGTAAGGGGCGGTTTGGTGGGCATCCAGAGATACCCATGAAGAAGCAGTCTAAGGAGGCACAATGATCGTGAAGGTCAGGCCGTGCTATCTGGCGAAGAAAACAGCCCCTCAACGAGCTAAGCAGCGGACTATGCTTGCTGTAGCTCAGTTCGGGAGACGTGGGCGTGGCTTTCGTCGCTCGTTGCCCTTGTCCTTTACGTATTAACAAAAATTCATAGGCCGGGGGAAGACAACACAAATAGGGGAGGTAAAAATGGGGGATACAAAAAAAATGAGGCGATAAAGATGGAGTGGTTGGCGGACGGATCACTTGCGCTCGCGCTCGTTTCGGGGTCCAGGTGTAATGGGACCTTCGGCTTTTGGTTTCGTACCACCGACAGATCATTACTTATCAGGTGCTGCCATCTATCTGCCGGTGGAAGCAGCACTACCAGACCAGAATATGGCTCATAACAGGGCAGCTTCTACTACGAGGCCTGCAAAGTAGTGGAAGCTGAGGACAAGCTGCAAAAATAAATAAAAAAACCAACTGGGCTTCTGAGCTAGCCGACGACCATAGAAGAGGAGAAAAATAGCAAAGAAAAGAAGAAAAAAATACTGCATCTCCCATCATCCAGATGCTCAACAGGTTACAGAGAATTCTGAGGTCAGCAGAGGTGCAACACTGCATTGCTTGCCGCGTGATTCACTCATAAACTCTGTAATTCATAATAATTCTTTAAGTTAATGTTAAACTATAGGAAAATATGCGACTATAATAAATTTTATTCCTGTATCTAATGCTACGTTTCCACGTGAACATTGTGCGAAATACGGAACATTGAAAAATTGCATTAATAGTACCAACAACAAAATGATACCTTTCAGTTCTTACATGGCCAACATGAATTCACGAGCATTTGAGTCGTTCCCATATCTTGTGGGGACAACTCTGGCGTAGTTTCATTTCCGACAGCACCATAAGAAATATCAGTATTTAGTAAAACCAAAAGAGGCCTATCTTATATTCTTCCGTATAAAGCTATTTGGATAGTTTTAGATAGTTATTTATACACAAATTGAAATTGACGCAAATCTCAAATAGATTGTCGTTTGGAATTGTAGTTCAGCGGCGGCTTTTCGATGCCTCAACAAAGTATAATTTGGAAGCCCCGTCTCTGCTTTCCTAGTTACCGCACACTATCGTGCACAACCACGACCGAACTTCCATCAAACCATCAATTTCATAGAACGGTGGAAATATGGAGATTTTTTTCCGAACGTTCTATGAAATTGGTGGTTCGACGAAAGTTCGGTCTTGGTTATGCAGGATCTAAAAGGGTGCTAAGAAACTATTACCGTCAAACTTGGGAGACCCCTGATGGCAGAGACCTCCGCATTACGCGAACATGGGTACATGAATGGCACGCCCCTGTTGTATTCACATGTCCAATATGGGTTATCCACTCTACGGACCCCCCAAACCTTCGGACTCAAGGATATCTGTGTCAGATCTGCCGAAGAGTTAGTAACCCTAATCTTAATACTATCACGCAATCTCTTCTAAATAAATTATTCTTTTAATGTCTAGAATTAAGTTGTTCTTAAAAGAGTCTTTAAGCCATGCGAAAAGGAATGACCATTTAGATGCAAAATTCAACATTATAATACAAAACAATCACGTTTCAATGCATAATATACGATTCTTAAACACCAGAATGCATACTTTCATCCCATTCAATAGCATGTATACTAAGGATTCTTGTTCTTCAGATAGTTCAGCCTCTAGATGTTTTGCGCGCCACCATTCTGTATTCAGGCTCTGTTCTAAATAGGAGGAGTTGTTCGGCACTATTGGCAAAGCAGATAGGCTCTTATTTACGATATTCCGTTTTTTTCTTATTTTTCCCTCGTGGAATAACATTTCCAATAATCACTACACAATGTATAGCTGGCTGTTATACAGAATAAAAATGCAGTGAAACGTAACCGCGCGTAATGTCGATTGTCGACGAAAAGATAGTAGTGGATGGTCACCGCCTGAAATGGTTCAATAACTCGTAAACAAGAATATCTTTTTAAAATTGCGAATCAATGGATGCGTTCAAAAGATTGTGGCAATGGCAGTGGTATAGATGTACTATTCGTTGTTTTGCTAAAGTCATTGGCATTCTTGCTTGACGTCGTTCGTGATGACGGTTAAATCAGAATTTTTCTATCTTACGAAGAGGGCAAAAAATGTTAAGTACTGTATTTAGAGTAGTTTTGAGTCACGTTTTTCATTTTTATGAGTATTTTACATATCAGGTGTTTGGGATTTTGAAGGGATCGTAGAGTTACTAAGGCTGTCAGGTATTTCTAGATGGTACCCAATCATGTCTATGGCGATACTTTGTAGGAGAGTGTACTATCGTAACACCCCATTTATTGTTCATAGGTTTTTCGATTACCTGCATTTTTAGCATTAATGTGCCACTTAACCGGTGCGTCTGTTACTTGGAAATATGCTCTGGCTATCAGTGGTGATCCGTAGGGTTCTATAATATACCCTAGATGACGAGTGCCAATATTTGGCAATCGAAATAAATCAAGGAGTTTTGAAACTTAGCCCGATTTGTTAGTTGGTACTAGGAGTATATAACACTAAAAGTCCCAGCCTGTTGGCGGTGAGCTCGCGCGGGGTAGGGGGTTTAAAGGGAGTTTTTTGTGTTTTTTGATCACATCTCTGTAACTATCACACCCAGCAATAAATGTTGTAAGAGCAAAATAAGGTTGCTAAAATTTTCTTTAGAAAAAAAAGTCAAAATCATTTTCGTGGTAGGACTAATGCTTTAAAATATACAGGGTGGCCAATATATAGGAATTTCACAACATTTTTTTTAGATATATCTTTAAAATTAAAAGTAAAATGCATCGTAAAGTTATGAAATTTTGCGTTTTGATTGGTTCGTTCCGAAAGTACATTACATCAGAAATCCCTGAAGTTGGGAAGTAAGCTATTTGGGGGATAGGCGGAGACGCTTAAAAGATTTTTGAAAAAAAAAAATTTTCTTAAGTTTTTGTTCATATTTCTACATTAATCCCACTGCATAGCCGCCCACTTTCAGGCATCACACAACGCTAGTGCTCACCTGGGAAGTGCCGCAATAAAACAAATCGTTGAAGATTCTATTCGTAACTTACCTAACCTACCAACTGAAATTGCAGAAACGTATCTCTGCACACCAAGGGAAATTAGAAAAAATTTAAAGAACCTAAAAAATAACAAAGCACCTGGTCACGATAATATAAATAACTTACTACTTAAAAATCTACCCAAGAAATGTATTGCGTTTATTAACTTTATTATAAACGCCTGTCTGAAACTTCACTACTTCCCTAATGCATGGAAGCACGCTATAATACACCCAATTCCTAAAGCGGGAAAAAACCCAAAAATCGCATCAAATTATCGACCAATAAGCTTATTGCCGGCTTTGGGAAAACTTTTTGAAAAGGTCATCTTGTCTCGTCTAAATAGTACCGCAATTTCGTTGAATGTAATACCTTCATTTCAGTTTGGATTTCGTGCGGGCCATTCCACAACGCATCAAGTGTACAGGGTAACGAAAAAAATAAGGGAAGGATTCGCTGACAAAAAATCAGTCGGTCTAGTAGCGCTGGACATCGAAAAAGCATTTGACACCGTATGGCACGATGGATTAGTGCACAAATTGATAACTTTTCGGTTTCCAAATTACTTAGTCAAGATTATCAGTAGTTTTCTATCTGGCCGCACCTCTGTTGTAAAAATTGGGGATAAACTATCAGACAGTTACACACTTAGTGCCGGTGTTCCGCAAGGATCGTGTCTCAGTCCCACCTTGTTTAATATCTACACTGCCGATATTCCTAAAACCAATGATTGTGAAATATCATTATTTGCAGACGACATGTGCATATTCTGTTGCTCTGACGATCCCGAAAATATCACAGTTGCACTGGAAAATCAGCTGGAAGCTTTACACCAGTATTACCACAGATGGAAAATTAAAATTAATCAATCTAAAACCAAAGCTGTATATTTTACAAGGAATAGGAGCAGGAATAAATTACCTACTCGGAACCTGAACTTTCTCGGGCAGCAGATACCTTGGGATAACGATATCAGTTACTTGGGAGTAACTTTGGACAAAAAACTGACCTTTAAAAAACACGCAGAATTAATCCTATCCAAGATCTCGAAAGCAACATACGCACTCTATCCTTTTCTGAAAAAACGCTCCCAACTCTCACTAGTGAATAAAACGCTTATTTACAAAATCGCTATTCAACCAATAATCTCCTACTGTATCCCTGTCTGGGGCCAATGTGCCAAAACCCACAAAAGCAAAATTCAGATCGCTCAAAATCGGATCCTGAAAATGATCACGAAAAAGTCTCGTTACTACTCGACGCGCAAACTTCATATAAAGTCTAATATCTTGACAATTTTCGAATTAGCAAGGAAATTATCTTCTAGTTTTGAGGAAAGATGCTCCTCCAGTTCCAATGCACTAATTAGTTCCCTAGTTAACTAGCATTGATCTAAAATTAGTTTGGGTCACCTGTTATCTGATCTCAAACTTTAGATAGTAAGATAGTAGTAGGCTTAGAATAAGTTAGATGTAGGCTTACAGTAAGTTAGATATAAGTTAGTATAAGAACCATATACACGCAAGGTTTTTTGTTTAAATTTTTCCTTGAATTATTATTATACTATGTAACTAGACTAACTAAATTTGAAGTATCTACCAATTAAACCATAGTAGCAAAGACTCGAAGAGTCTGTACTCTAACTTAATATAACTGTCTTGAATGTATGTATTATATTAACAAACGTAAATAAATAAATAAAAATAATCCCACTGCAAAAAACTTATTGAGAATAAAATAAGATAAACGTTATTTTCTATAAAAAATAGCCACACTATTTTATCGTAGGACCAATGTTTTACAAGTTATAGGGCGGAAAATATGTCGAAATTTGACGAAGATCGTAATTTTCAATAGATAATTGATTTAAAGCAAATTTAAGTGGATAATGCACATTGTCATTAAAAACAAACAATAAAATTTGGATTACATTTGAATGATGTGACATTTTATTTTTAATTACAATATTAAGAATGAAGCATTATTTATTGTTTAAATATGTGTATTGTTGAGACGACGTTTAGACGTTATTTGATAAAATACCTACATCCCAAAAACCATGATTTTCCCACTTAGTGAGAACAAAGAGCAATTGACAAAGAAATTTTTTCAAAGTCAGATTATCTCAAAAACCATTTAAAATACGGAAAAAGTGGTTATAAAATTGTTTATGTAATTTGTTTTGTGTTCTTTAACTTTGCCTTAGAATAAAATAATATTAATAGTTACTGAGATAAAAGCGAACCCCCCTTACCTTACTTACGCTGGAAGAGAGGCATTTGGCCTATGTACCTGTGTCGGTGTATTTTTTATAAGGATATCTCGTCATCGCCACCTGTACAAACACCAGTTCAACACTTTCTCTTAGTAGTCTAATTTCAGCTCCACTGATTACCTCAATTTACTAAAACAACATGTTGTCCTTCTAGGCGCCACGGGATATGATCCGATGCGGTAATTCTCACCAGACTCCAAAATAATCAACCAAAACAAATCACTTAATAAACAAATTAGTTGGACACTTGTCAATACGCACCCAATACGAGTACATTGTGATTGGTATGGTGAAAGTGGGTACACCACAAGTAGCAAAAACCAATCCATTGGATAATAATATGTAATCGAAATCATAAAGGCGAATGCAAAAAAGCTTGCACGACCTGGCGCTGGCATATGCCCATACCTCCTACGTCTCATCAATCAAATGAACTTGTCTTATCGGGCCACTTATTATTATTACTTGGATCGCTGCTCGGATTATACAACAGTCGAGTAAAAAAGTGAAATCTGCTAAAGCGGAGATAAACAATTAAACAATCGTTAATAACAATTACACGGATCCAGTCCAGGCTAAGAAGAAGGCTCTTCTACTCGACGACGGCACTGCTCTGGGCCTGATGTGGCTTTGTCAGAGCGACGAAGACAATCGCCAGGCAGACGTAATGAAGTCCACCTGTATGAAACAGGCTACTTATTGCACATATGAAATAAATTTGGCATCAATTCAATAAATGCCATTGCCTGAGGCTTATGGCGAGATTTGAATGTATTTGTCCGTTGGCTTGGTTTTGGGGCCGTTTCCTCTGAGTATGGTCCCTTTCATATGCGAAAAGCTTGCGCAATTGATTACAAAAGTTATGAAAACTTACAAATCGAACATTGCTTGTTACAACCAATTAAAAAATATCCGGCATTCCAGCACTTACATAGTCGACACGTTGCGGTGTGCAAAATATTGTATTTTCCACCAGAAGCACCGACGACGGAACCATTAGCAAGCTAGCAAATGAATCCAATCGATTCAATTTAAAGTTTTTTTTTTCATGGGCTTCAATTCGTTGGAGAGGTTTCTACAATTGTCCAAGACATTGGTGATCCGTAACATAGATTGTTCAAACTGGCGTCAGTTGCCCGATACACGGTTGCTCTCCAGCATCATCGCACATTCACATATTTACACCTGTGTGTAATGATCACGACTGATTGTACGAGGTATATTGATTCAATTATGGCAAATTGAAAAGCTGCAAAAGCCATCAATTTAAATAATTGCTGTCACAGTTTATTGCAAAAGTGGTCTACTTTATGCGAGCTCTGGATCACCTCGGGGTGTAGATGCCTGCATTAGAGCTGCTGAAGAAACCTGTAAAGCACCAGCCAGCATCTGACTAACAACAACGATGATGGTGATGTTTGTGGAAAGTGTGTACGAACAATCGAGAAAACCAGTAGAATGCGTGGGACCTCTCGTGGGGATCAAGAATGAGGAAAACGCTTGGGAAATTCAGAGGAAAAAAGAGAAGGTGTCTTGAGTGAGTACATACAGTGTCATGTTTTTCTGATATTAACAATTAACGTAGTGGACGGAATTCATTTTAATGCGGTGTCGAGGTACAAGCAAAAGGAATCTAGTTCGTGTTATAAATTCTTACTTTCAGTTGGGATCGAGAGTTATGAAATATGTATGGTAGCCTAGATACCAAAGTTCCAGAAATGTTGATTTCAGCTGTTCATTTTTGCGGTGGTTAGAAAATCATTATTTTCAACCTACAACGTTTTTCGTATGGGAACCATTTGCTGTTATACCACTCAACGGATTTCAAAGTTTTATATGTATACAAAAATTTGTAGAATTTTAACATTGAAAATGTTTATAGAGAACTAATTGAATATTTGTGTACATACTGTATTCCGTAATTTGTATACATACTGCACATCGTCGATTTTTTGGTGCTACGGACATGACGTCAGCATACCACAGGAAATCATCATTGGAAATCGGATGTTGTCGTTTAATATATAGTACATTCCGTTATGCGCGGATTCTGCATTAGGGCAAGAGAGGTCTTTTTGTTTACTATACATAGAGTCGGGCGTACGATTATATGACTTTCGCGATGCACGTTGCAGTAAATAAATACTAGTGATGGGCATAATGACTCTTTCCACTGTGCCAGCACATAAGCTCTAACTCTTTCCAATTAGTCGTTCAAAAAGAGTCATGCAATGAGTCTGAAACTTGGCCAATAACATATTCAATAAAAGTCGTAGTTTTTAAAAATTCAGTTTTTTCCTTTATTTTTTACCCACGATACGAAGTCGGTGAGCCTCAATGCCATTTAGTTCAAGCCAGCCAGATCGAACCACTATTTCCAATGAAAACGTTACCAATCTGGGAAGGACGAACCTAGTTTTTTTGCCTTTTTTTACCCCAGATTCGGAGTCAGCGACCCCCCAATGCCCTTTAGTACGAGCCAGCCAGATCGGACCACTATTTTCCATGAAAACGGGGTTGCCAATCTAGAATGGACAACCCCAATTTTTTTTTACCTTTTTTGCCCAGATTCGTAGTCAGCGACCCCCCAATGCCCTTTAGTTCGAGCCAGCCAGATCGGACCACTATTTCCCATGAAAACGGGGTTGCCAATTTGGGATGGGCGACCCCAATTTTTATACCCTTCACGGATGTGATAAGGTACAATATATTAACTTTGTCATGAAGTTTGCAACGCACAGAAAGAAGCATCTTCGAGCATGTAAACTATGATATATGTATATGTATATTCTTGGTCAGCAGTATGATGAGACGAGTCGATTAAGCTTTGCAAACTAGTCCCTCAGTTTTAAAGCTACCAGTTGCCTGGGAGATACTACAGCAACTTACGATGAAAGACCTGAAAATAATTTGATAATTGACACATTTCCAACTTATGAGCTTGAATGGATATTTAAATAGGTTTTTTCTTTCTTTAGAATCTTTTATACAGTATCTATAAATGCTCATGCGAGCGTTGATTCACAAATTGAACATAAGTCTAATGCGTTGTGCAGAAGTGGAAAGGTGATGTGAAGAGGAGAGGAAAGCTAATAATTCCAGACTGGCAAAATCGTTCATTTTCGTAAAATAAGCAAAAGTCTCAAAAGCCATAGTTTCTTTAATATTTGAAACAATCATTGAATTTAAAGTGTTGTAAAAATACTATAAACTTATCAAAGTGTCTAGGTAAATTGACGCGCTCAGTAGCCTTAGAGTCTTGGTTACCACTCTACGATGCTGCATCTAGAGAACCTGGGCTCGATCCTCGGCACGTTAATAAAACTGCCTGTGGGTACTATTAGAGCAACCGGCGCTCCAATCTCGTCAGTAAAAGACGGCTCGGATAAAAGATGCATGCTAGCAACTGGGTTATCCGAAATCTATTTGCTATGGAAACGTCAACAAGGCATAACTATGCAAGCGATGTTGATCCGCCCATGCCCCTGAAAGAGTCAACACAATTAACAATCTTAAGTAAATGATACATTGTATCCAATAAAAATATGACTTTCATCCAGCACCATTTCTGAACGACTCACATCTCCAAATTAATGATGCAGCAACTGAATTATGAAATTCGGTACGGCCACTCCAGTGGTAGTATTCAAAGTATCTTCAGTGTATCTTCATCTTGTCTATATGATCTGCTTTCTTGGTATTTCTCCTGCTTTTCAACCACGGACCTACTACTGAAGGCTGGCTTCTGTTATGCATAGAGTCGTCCAGCCCAGACCTCTGACCGATCAACTATCTCCCTGTTTATGTGGAATCAATGAAGCCTGCATAATGTTCTCATATTTTCGACGTAGCACCTCTATAAGATATTGAATTCCACATGAAGTTTTTATCTGAAAATTTCGATCGGTGAACAATACGAACGATATTTTAGTGTCGGTTTTATTGCATCGATAGGCGATTGCTGCTACGCGTCGTCGTTGCAATGCGTTGTTTCGCTGTCTGGGAAGTCTATTTGTGCTTAGTTTACGAGTTAATTCTTCCTATCAGGAAGGCAAAGTGCAATAGTCAGAAGCCAGGTAATAAAAGCCGACCGACGATGCGACATGATCATTTATTTAAGCCGCACGGAGCCTCCAAATGTAACACAAACAACTTCGGCAGCCATTCAGAAGCACAATAGTTGCCAAGTATCTAATTTTCTACGGAAACATGACTTCCGTGCCTCTACTGGACTTCAATACCATTAAAAGAATGGCAACTGGTAATACATACTGATGTATTTGAAATAAATAAATTACAAGCCATTTGTGGCGAAGAGTGGGACTGGGAATAGGCTAGATAAATCCAGCAAGTACATCGGATTGGGTCTCCAAGTTGCAGGAAAGTATCCAGGCTCATCTCTTTCACTGGAATTATGGATGTCCACTTTCTCGGATCCGTGCGAAATCGGTCATCGCCATAAGGCTCATTATACGCCCAATCCACTTCAAGTACATATTATATATCCAAATACATATGATCCAACAGTTCGCATTCCGAGTTGAATTATGAATGAAATCATATCCACTTAAGGCCTTAACGAAATTAGCATGTTAAGTCGGTAAGGAATTGATCTCAAGCACACAGCTCTATAACTACACATTCATTACATTACCACGGATACCGACCAACTCGGGAGAGACAAAAAAAAATGTTCTTTAAAAGATACTGCTTTATGGAGCTGATGTTTTTGTTGTTCTTATCGGTGAAGTTTATACCTGTGTTGCTCAATGTACTCTCATACATTTAGCACTTGTTGTCATCAGTACAAAAGTTGGTCATTACTTTTTGGTGCGACAAGATAATCTGAAAAATGACTATCTTTTTATTCATTTTTCACGTCGCTTTTAAGGATTTACTAATTTTTTGCTTGGGTGTTGCCGCCCGTACGGGGAATTTTATATTTTATCTGTTTTCCGAATATCTAAATTGGAAATTGACCTTTGATCGCCACTGCGACTTTTTTTTTTTTTTGTTAGAGCAGGTAAGGAATCTTGCGTAAGATGCCGGCTATATCCGGCAATGTCAGATTCTTACTGACTAAACATGGAACTGAGTTAAGTAGTGGTTTAATTCACCGTGCTTACGGTTTACTCACTCGTCGATCCGCGGGATATGAGTGTACGTTCAACGACCTGTGGATGTCTGATCCCAGCACTCATGCATATTCTCAGTGATTTGACCCTTTATCTTCTTTCCTGCCCCTCTAACTCTGCAGTTGGCACCAGATGTCGATCGCCGTAGAGTCTCTCCGTTTCACCTACTAGGATGTCTGTTGGGATCATTCCACACATAATGTAGGCCGCTTCATGGGATATTGTCCGCATACATGTTTAAGATGCGCTGCAAAGCTCATCTTCGCGTCAATCATCTCTCCCAAGTATTGTACGTTATGGTTGGTTTGGAAGTAATGACACCTCTTCCTGAGCTTGCTGATCAAAACTGCCTCTGTTCTCGGCTCGTCCACAACTTAATAGATGCGATTGTGGAACACCTATCGACACTTTGCATTCTTTGGACATTTCGACAGTTTCATATTGCAGAACTCGGTGTGAGAGGAAGGTCTTAATAATTTCAGCTAAATAATCAGGCACGCCAATCTTCTGCAGAGATGGATGGATGTACCTGCTGATCCCGGAATTAAAAGCATTTTTTACATTAAGTGTTACTACAGCAGAGCAATTGTCCTCATGCATTGCATGCTTTGGCAGGCCAGTCACTGACATGATTGCGTCAATAGATTCGAGATTTACTCGTCTTTCGGTATGGCGGCTTGCAGGCTTGCGATTTCTTCATTCCACAAGTATTTTTCCTGACGCTGCTGGTATGAGGCATCGCATGCTTCCGCTATCTGCTTCTCAATCTGCGTTGTCCTCTGTTCTGCTTGTCCTTCGATGGGACATTTTTGCAGCAAAATCGCCGTAAATGCTCCTTTATCGGAAATTTTGACGGATAATCCGTTAGTCTTGGCATTCGTATTTCAGCTTTTTCACTCTGTCGCCCATGCATTAAAATCTCCTGCGATTATTACTGGGCAGTGCTTACTGGTGTCATGCACAAGTTGGTCCAGCATTCTTTCGAATCCTGGGAGATGTAGTCGTAGTGGAGCGTAGCAGTAGTATATATGTATGCCACTGTTCAAATGCCAGTCTATTGTTCGTCAGCGACCCAAATCGAACTGTTTAGGTTCTGGTATTGGTGACAGACAATTGCGAAACTCCCTCTTCTCCAATCGTCTGCCATAGCAAATCCTGTGCAGTGGTTCAGGTTAACCTGGACAAACTTCATTTTCAGAACTGCTTAATTGCCTCTTGATATGCAGGCATATCGGGCTTCATTGCACAGTATCTGGTTTCACTGCACAGTATGCAGCTCGGCTACCTTTTGCACGTTTTCGACTTATATCTCTCGGCTCCACATTTGAAGCAAATGAATGACCTATTCACTTTGCTGCAGCAGTTCCTTGCAATGTGTCCAAACGCAAAACTGCTGTATTGTCCGACAATTTATCCATCCAATCTTCACTTTTCCATATGCCAAGAACTTTATTGGCAACTTCGGTTGGTACACTGATGGTCGCGATTTGGGTGCTACCCTATGCCCTTTGCATTGATTTCACCGCGTCGGGGTGGAGATCAACCTCGAGCCGTTCTTGGATGGCGCCGTGCAAATATCTTCCTTAGTTGTTACCTCATGGAGACTGTGGCACTCTAGTTTTGTTTCTTGAAAAACAGCACCTTGTGACATGTCAAAACTGGTAACCCTCTTCTCACCAAATAAAAGGAAAAACACCAAAAACACGACACTATAAGAATCCATCTAAAGGTGAACAACGAGCCTCTAATTCATCTGTATATGGTCTAATGATGGCGCGACAACATCGCGGTGACAAGACGACATTTTGTGCGGGCGTCTTGAAGAAAACGGGTTCCCCGAGCCGAATGATAATCTGGCTAGAAAAAAAGCCTAAGACAGCTCCGCCGAATCTGATGATGACAAAAAAAAATAACAAAATTTTTAGGCTCTTAGTCGAGAGCCGGTGTCACGGTGTCAAAATTGAATTATTGGTGAATCGAACAACAATGTAACGACAATCAATCGAACATGACACATTTGATATATCCGTTACAGAATCGGAGCAGAATGGATACATATAGTTAAGCTGGCGGCATTGGGCGAGGCAGTATTTTAGTATCTGAGATTTTGTGAGGGTGGAGAATAATGATGATATTCTGAAAATAGAGGAAAGATACAGAATGGAATGAAAAAGAATGCGGATCAATAGTTTGCATGAGATGGGACGCCAATTATTAAAGACGGCCTGGTCTTTCATCATCAATTATTCTTGGATCGTGACGCTAAAAGAGCTGGAATTGAAGCATGGATTCAACGCGTTTCTTTTTGAAAAGAATCAATTTTAAAATGGATTCATTTTAAATATGATTGACAAACAAAACAAAATATGTGTCCAGTCATTACTTTTTTTTAACGTTCTTGAATCGAGACAGGATTGTTAAAATTTTGATAAGTGTCATGATTTTTCAAGTTTTGTAGAAAAAGAGAAACCCTTATGAAGTCGGCCAAATGTCTGCCTGTCTGGCCAGAGAATATCTCGTGAACGGCTCAAGCTACTTTCATAAAATCTGACTTGAATATGAAGGATTGCTATAATAAAATAAATGGAAAAAAGGTCAACATTCTTTTTATCGGGTACAGGCATGTTGAATGTCGTATCAAAGTCTTCAATATGCATATTCGTTTTCTGGTGTTTCTTTGTAATATTGGTTCCTATCCCCATCCGTTTTTCGAGACACCTCAAGCCAAAGGTGTGAAAGTGTTGATAATAAAGTAGCAACGTCTACGAATTCATTATGCGTGTGTGTAGGTTATATGTCAGCAGTGGCTTCCTCTTCTATGGTGTCGAGGCCAAGGAAAAATGCGGCTTCGATCGGAGCTTCCTACAAACTTCTTTGGGTTAATGGTGTGGAAGCTGGTGAACAATTGAGATTATGGGACCAAACAGGTAGTGCGTAGTCGGCCACCGATCTTCCAATGGCTTTTTATGTAACCAGCAGGGTCTCCTTGTCTATTCCCCACGAACTTCCAGCGAATGCTTTGAGAATATATTACGAGCTCAATTACAATTACAATTTACAGCAAATCATGGAGGCGTGGGCAGATTATGTTGCCATGCTTTCCAGGGTGACACCAAGGATTTTTGGGTGGTGGTTGCCCATTGATATATCCAGCTGTAGTTTCACTTCCTTGGTCTAAGAGGCGAACAAGATAGCGGACAATTTTGGCGCTGAGATCCACAAGTTTTTGTTAACGAAGAAATAATTGAGCTCGTCAAGTTACCTGTGGATCAACGCTCACATCGATGGAATGTTATGGCCGGAAGCTAGAATCGAACAATCATCCGCGTAGAGTCCTGATAGATAGATTTTATAAACTGGGTAAATGAAAAGACTCCGAAAGGCAGAGGAAAAGCGTAACCTCATGCGAAATTCTGTTATCTGGTTTCGTTCTTCGTTAATAATCAACCTCGCAAATTAAAACTGAAGGTGGGTG
Organism: Chloromyia formosa; assembly: GCA_964017055.1. Taxonomy (NCBI): domain Eukaryota; kingdom Metazoa; phylum Arthropoda; class Insecta; order Diptera; family Stratiomyidae; genus Chloromyia; species Chloromyia formosa. Next base: position 160,767,964 of record OZ024813.1, on the reverse strand, counting down.
ATAATCTAGTAAGATTTTGGGATAATTGTTGTCATTACATTTCGTTTGGAGTGCATTGGGAAATATTCCATTTTTTTTAAAGCAAAAAAAACCCAAATACGTGAAACGGTCATCCATTTTAAGAGATGGATTGTAAATATTTTTAACTTTGCTTTCTTGGCCAAACTGCGTCGGGATGTAGCCTCATCAATATCGTTACAAATTTGTTACCTTTCATCATGATAATCTCTGAAATAAACCTTCAATGCTCAAAACTCAATCTATTCTAGCGAAAACGTGACTTCTTTGTTATTTTGTAGTTAAAAATTGTATAGTATGTATCTTACTACATATTGTATAAGATATTATACGTATAATGGCCTAATTTACATTTTTCTAAGGCAGTAGAAATGTATTGATAAATTCGCACGATTTTCGAGAGGTTTTTGGTCTTCGAGTATAATTTGTATCTATACACATACCTATATACATTCGATTCGTAACTTCAGCCAGTGCGGAGAGGCTAGAGTTACGAACAAAACGGATTAATCCATTTTTAGGGTTCTCAAAATGGATCATAATTCATAGACTCTATAGGACCAGTCCCGCGTCGCACAGATTTTAATCGTAGATTGTCGAAGATAACTCTTTAGCGAGGGACGTTACAATTAAACAACCACCTACTGTTTTACGTGATCAGCATTCGAATTTTTGTTTCACTAACATTTAAAAAAAAAATATCTTTCTGCTTTTCGCTGAAGGTTACTTTTAGCTCATGTACTTTTTGGGAGTGAAAGAGTTTGGGTTGGATTTTAGTTAAGTCGGCGAAAAAGGTCAAGGGTAGATTTATTGCAGGAATTCAGCTATAAATCATCAGTTACATTCGACATGGCGAGAAGAGTTTTCTCAAATTTCCATAAATTTCAATGAACAATTATTTAATCAGTTTTAAAAATTTCAAAATGGGGGGTTTTCTATTGATGGTAGAATGCTGAAATGAACTAAAAGGCTTTAAGGTGACAATCTCCGAAAATAGATGGATAGGAAGATTCACTTCTCGGAAATAGATTACGTAATGAAAGGTGCCGAGGACAACTAAATCAATCCATGAGAATGGAGCCAAAGTCGACAGAAATGGTCGTGAAGGTCCCAGAAAAGATTAGCTTGAACTAATTTAAACAGGAAACTATTTGGTAGATGTATAAAGTAAAGCTTAATATTATCCAATTGAGCTAAAGGAGGACTGGAATTATTCATTGGAAAAATATCAATTTTAATTGGAATATCGTAAATTGAAATGATTCTCTTTTTTTTTGTAATATTTGTTTCATTATTATGAAACGTTTATCAAGAATTTTTTTTTAGAAAAAAAAAACCAGACCGAGCTAGGATATTCAAGACCTGTGACCTGGATCTAGTGGTGATACCAAAACTAAAAAAAAATCAACGGCCATATATTGTACATTAAAGATGGCCGCGCTAGCTCGATGGACAGAAAGTCAATTTATCAAGCGAGAGGTCGCAGTCAATTCCTGCCACGAACATATTCAAATAGTTGAGTTTCTCACCAGCCTGCTGTTGACTCATCTGTGAATGAGTGTACATTGATTTGGTAAAATTAATGTGTGACACTGACCAATATGTCACCTTCCAGTTACTATCTTTCAATAAAAACGGTCTCGGAAGTGAAGGGCTCCACTACACTTTGTACCCCATGTTCCCATTCGGAACGGAAAGGAGAAGATTTGATGTTACATATTTGCATTAAAAGTGTGTTCCTTTATGGTCAGTTTGTACAGGTAACTCCTCGCCGATAAGGCTAAGTAATGGCCGATGAGGATACCCGAATGTGTCATTAGGGACGAAGCTCAAGTAACCATCAAGGTCCGACGGTGACAGTTGTGAAATTTGGCAGCTGTCAAAGTTGAGGCTCCTGTAATGAGCTAAGCAGCGGCTCGAGCATGCTGTAGCTCAGGTTCGGTAAGTTGGGCGGGGTTTTGACGCTCACTGCCCTTGTCCACACATATTATAGGGATTCTCCTGTCTTAGGGAGAGACATAACGACATCGGGATAAAATTTGGGGGAAAAGAATAAGCATGGCATCAGCCAGCTCAGGTGCCAACTTTATATGCTCCGGGACCCAGATGGTGATGGAGCCCGGCCTTCTTACCTCGCTGAAAAATAAAAGAGTCCCTACCTTGAGGCCGCCTGAGCCGACAATCGAAAAATTTAGGTCGGCCTCTCTCAGCGAAATAGGAGAGGAGGTTAATACTTAGCTCATTTCCTTAACCAACCTGAAACGAGTGTAGGGTTTATTCCTTAAAAAAAACGCAATTCGATTACTCCATTATAAACATTTTTAATTACGCTTTTCAGATATAATTTTTAAGAAAAGACTAAGACTAAAACAAAGAACCGCATTGAGAAAACCTTTAATGCAGGAAGAAAGTAGTAGTAGTAACTTTATTTGCAGGAAGAAAGGAGAATGCGAAATCTTCTAAATTTAAAATCCCGTATTGGTCAAAGACGCGAACCACTATGCGTCACGCGGCCAACTAGGAATGTTCCGACCCGAAGAGATATCACATTCCCTTGAATTTAACTGGATCAAAACCCGGTGAGACATTTTGTATGGAAATTGATGCAGACAAAAACGAAACAAACGCATCTAATATAACCACATGTTATTTTTACTCCATTCTGAAACCTACAGTATCCATCTAATCCGTTAGTTTAAATCAATCATAATTAATACGGAAACACACTCTCATTTACATAAACTGTAAATTATGGAAAACATGCACACCTTCATTATAAAGCACTCAAGTAGAAAAAAATACCTAATTACACACACCCTTACTTATGATAGGTGCGCGAATGTTGTGGTCGCACTGTATCGCGATTAAAAGAATAAAAGTATAGGAATAATACTATTAGTCAGCATCTCTGACTCCAACTAGCGTAACAAATTGGCTTCTTTAAAAGAATTTCTAATAAGAATCAGCCACCATGCAGGAAGGCTATTATGATTGTTCAGAATATTCTCATAATCCAACAATAACCTCTAATTATCGCATGTAACCGTAACTCCGTTTGAATTGAAAAACACGAAAAAGGAAATCTGGATTAAGCTCGTCCGACTTTTTATGGAAATCGCAAGTGTGTATAGATGGAATTGATTTGACGAAGCTGAGTCTTACTCAAGAGTCATTTACCTGACACTGAATAGAGAAGATTTTTTAAATTACGCAAATGTAAATAATTTTTTTTTTTTTTTTGAAAATTTATCACTTCGTCTTTATCAGAGCTTTTGGCGAAAAAAAATCATCCGATGGTATTGATTCTCTTGCATAGGGAGTGAAACCTTTGTTCAGAAGACTTTATAGCCAGACCAACCGAAATGAACGGAGGCTGTTTGCTACTCCGAAGTTTTGGCGCCCATTGTGGGGCTTGACACAGTCATTTGAAGGTTCGGGCAAATGCCGTTTCTTCACGTTTACGTTTGGCTTTGAAAGTCTTTTCTAAGTTCGCGGTCCGATTTCATCTAAATTTAGTATGTAGCTTCCCTGGGTGCAGGTGCCATCACGAAAAAATTACCCTCTTGATCATAAAGTAAAACAGAAATCAATCCAAACAAATATGGATATTTTCAGAATCGGGGTGATGAGACCAATGCACTTGAACACTGCTGAAGACTTTTTGGGTCCTTTGGTCCGGGCAAAAGGAGCTTCCCGGGCTTGAAGTGGAATCTAGGCAACACGGGTATTTGCTGATATGGGATGATGACTTCAATGCACTGAAAATTGAAGGTGGTAACAGTCCTTTTCTCAGGGCAAAAGAGCCTTCTGGAGCAGGAAGCAAAATATAGGCAGTACGGATATCTTCTGATTGGCAGGTGCACTAGTCTACAGCACGAGCAATAAAAATTTCAAGGCAAATCAGTGTATATTCATCACGGAACTTCGGAAAAATATTTCTGAGCGAATGAAGAGAGCTGCGGAGGCGAGTAAAAGTCCCTCTAGCCTACGTCCATTCTTATTAAATGACCAAGTGTGGAGGTGGAATTTCGTTCTATCGGATGCGAGCAACGTCTTGCTGCTATTTGGATAGCATATCAATTTCGGACAGTGCAGTTGCCAGCATGCACCTTCAATCTGAGCCGTCTTCTACTGACATTCATTGGAAACCAGTGAGAGTTCTATTAGTACCCACCGGTAGTTTCATGCTACCCGTCAGTTACGGGTTCGAGTCCCGTCCACGTCGTTGCCGTGGATGTTTGTGTTGTCTTCCCCCTATAGTGTCGGGTGTAACAATAAGCCACAAACTTTCCCGACTTGTCGCAGGTACGCGGCTAAATGGGCAAGAGGTGAATGCTAGAAACATGCGTCGTCCGGAACCAGTTTAAGCTAACGAAACGTCAACTAAGCCACATGGGAATAGTTGACGCGCTATGCCGCACTAGGGGTAAGTGTAAATAGTAACCCAACGATTGTCATCAAACATCCCAATAAAATATCATTGGATTGTAATTGTATCTTCGTAACAACAACATTCAACTTTCATAGCTCAAGATAGTAAGTCTTGTCTGTGTTTTTGTTTTTTTTTTCTGCATCTTCCATGTAAATATTTTTCATGTTGAATTCTTCTACGCTCGAGCAAACTTTCATTCCACAACCAGCTAGGTGATCTTGCCGTGTCTCTCCATTCTTGGCTGATTCTTTTCACCATTCCGCCATGAGCCTCTGTTCACACAATGGTGTAGTGCCATTCTTCAGCATTTTTTATTTAGCTGCGAAGAAAAAAACTGCTACATACTCGTACACCGAATGGGGGATATTACAGCTTTTCTTTTTTGGCTTAACACTTTGCAGAATAGAATTTATTCTATTCGGGGACAAACGACGGCGATGCCGGAAGATGTTGATCGAATTCGCTGTTCTAGCTGGAGTATGGGGAAGACAAGAATGTTATTGTCTGCAGTAAGAAGACCTCTTCAACTGTGTGACAGGTTGGTGCTGCGGTGTGTCTCTTAATGGGTTCAACCTTGCCATTTAGCGTGTCATGTGAGAATGTGTAACATGGTACCATTGTTGTTAGTAAATGTGACATGATTAGAATCTACTTAAGTGCTACAATGCGGAAAATAAGATAGACGCCGACATGTGCGGAAGATAAGGTCGAAATTATTTGTTAATTGGTGTGACTTTAACGGCGATTTTTTTCTTCTTAATTGAAATGGGCTATTGTTGTGAGCATGGAGTACATACTCTAGGCGGAAATTGAAGATTAATTTTTTTTTCAAGAGAGCATTTGTTTTTCGCAATCATACGGTTGATGTTCCAGCTGTTCTATCAGTTAACTTGGCGGGACTTTATTCCCATTTTTTCGACCTATATCTATCTATATCTCCACTCAGAGAGTTGGAAAAACAGTTCAGTCATGTAAACAAACCATGAGCTGATAAAATTCCCTTAAAACGGTGGTTTTTAATATGCTTTTTTCTTTATTGTTTCAGGTGGTAATACAGAACGGGATTATGGATACATAGCGTTTATGGAAATTCGATAGCATCGAGGAAGGTGAGTTCTTTTAGTTACCTGCAAATTATAAAGCAGTAAAAAGAAGTTATGATAAAGGCATTTACTAGACAAGAATAATGCATAATAATGCAATCTTTCGTCATCCACTGACCAAATATCATTTCAAGAACCCTATTTGCATCTATTCCACACCCATAAAGTTCAAAAGAAAGCCAAAACATCCAATAAGCAATAAGGCAAGTAACTCATAATAATACACGAGGGGGCGACTATCAAAAATCAATCGAATGACATAATAAAAAAATATTGTCGACATGCATGTCTATAGCGATATATGCCAACAAAACGACATCGTGTCTATGACGAAAAAGCACAACTGCCAATTTGGTGATCGTCCCATCGAACAACATTCAATCTTTAGATAAAAATTAAATCTAAAAAGCGCGTAGCATGGCGACGGACGGGATTAGCTAAAGCTAAGTCAATCTCCTTCGGCTCGGTCCATCCGCCCAGCCTCCAATTCGCATATAACAATCCTCGCCACCCCCTTTCAGTTTTGTAAACCACAATACGAACAATTTATTTTTCACCTCGTACCAGATGTGTCATACTGTGAGCGGTTAATTTGATTTCTTTCAAATCATTTTTTTTCTCCCGTGGCGTAGATGAACAAAGGCATTATTACTCGTATAACGTCGACCATTCGTTACACGAAAAAAAACCGAATCTTCCTTATATCGACAATATTGATCGTGATCATTGGATTACATCCGAAAATCTGATTATGCAAAAATGCCATCTTAGAAGTGCAAAAAAAAAAAAAAAACAAAAATATTTGGAAGAAACGAAGAAGTCCAATTCGGAAATTAACAAGATGGTGATGGCCGACTTTTGTTTTTTTCTATTGAGTTACAACAATCAATGCCTTTGAAAGTACTATTTCGTCGATTATATCTTGATTGGACACGTTTTACAAGATATCGTTGAGTACTCAGTTAATAGTTGGATGCCAGGAAGTATTCAATGTTAATTGTCTTAAAAAAGCTAAGAGTGGGTTGTATAACACGATCGAAGGCACTCAAAATAGATCCGTATGTGGGCGATGGAAAAGGGCGTAAAATTATTTGAAAGGAAAAATCAGGGCTGGTTGATCACGATCAATTTGACAAGAGTAGGTGAACAAAGAGAATTGTTTAATTCATTGACATTTAGTAGTTATAACTTTCTATTTCCATTCTGAAGCGAATAGTGTTGAAATATTGAATAGTAAGTCAAATCTGTGAAGTATAATCTTGCGATCTGATCCTTCAATACTGAATCACGGGAAAACATGTCACTTCGTTTTCTTATTTGATATTTTCGCTATTTCATAAACGGAATTTGATACTGGAATAAAAAAAAAAAACAAAAGCAAATCGAAAACGAAAGACTTAAGCCAGTAACCCGATTTTCGTCTCTTTTCCACCTTTGCGCAAGCATAACGGGCAGAGATTCGCAGCGGAGAGCGCAGCGGAGCGAAAATATTTAAACCGGAGTGAAGCTGCTTTGAAACTATGGACCGGGTGCGCCGTGCCAAGCGGAACGAAAAAAATCAATCGCTAAGAATGGGGCAGATGTTATTTTCGGTGTTCCTTAACAGCTGCCCCATTCTTAGAGACTGATTTTTTGCGTTCCGCTTCGCACGGTGCACTTCGTCCATAATTTCAAAGCAGCTTCACTCCGCTTTAAATATTTTCGCTCCGCTGCTGGAGTCTCCGCTGCGAAACCGTGCCCGTTATGCATGTGCAGTGGGCGAAAAGAGATTAAAGGGAGAGAGCTGAGTAACTTATTTACCTATTTATGTTGAATCCCGGGACACAGCGGTTTCATTGGGAAATGCAGGGCTGACGAATTTGCGCACCAAGGGATTACGGGCGTAGTTCCAGAAAGACTTCGATGTATTGATATGCCTACCGCACCATACAAAGATAACTTAAAATCAGTTGCGATTGACAAGGCCAATTTGAGGTGGATCAATGAAACACCTGTCATATAACAAGACAAACATGGCCCGGGTATGATATCGGACGCCTCACACTATTGTTGCCGCTGAAAAGACAATATAGCATTTGCAGGTCAAGCGAGCAAAATTCCGAGACGAATAGAAAAATTTCCGAATCAAATAGGCAATTTTCCGCATTAAATAGATAACTTTCCGGATCAAATAAATAATTTCTGAATACGTCAAGTATAGATCTCCACTCTACTTGCTTTCGTTGATTTCGAGAAAGCTTTCGACATGATTGTGGTCCTAAAAGTAGATCTGGAGCAGACTTTCTCGATTTTTCCGATATGTGCCGTCAACTGTCAATTTTTGATCGAAATACTTTTCAAAACCGAAAGATATTTTTTTTAGATCCAACAATTTAAGTTAGATATTTTGACAGGTACATATTTTAAAAATTTTATGCTTGGAAAAAAGGAAAAAGTCTGTTCCAGATTCAAATCTGAAACTGCTTTGAGAACCTCGAAAATAGTGAACCGGGATTCGATATGGACGTCTTTGCGCAGGAGAGGTAACCCCGAGAAGATTGTGGCAATTATGAAGGCATCCTACGATGGCGCGAAATGTATCGCTTCGCGTTTTGCAGAAACGAAAGACTTCGGGGGACTTTGAGATTCGGAGTGGAATTCGGCAGGCGTGCATCCTCTCTCGGATACTTTCTCTTAATGATTGGTGATGTATTGCCCGAGGGACGTTGTGGACTTCCAATGGACTTCGTTTCAGGTAGGATCCTGAAACATCTCGGCTACGCAACGACATTTGCCTAGTCTCTCATCAAATTATGGATCATAGTCAAATGACCCAAATGAATTGACAGGGAGGCTGGCACAGTCGGGCTAAAGATTAACACCAACAAAACCAAGATTCTTAGCCTGCCTGGAAATTGAGCTCAGTCCATCAGTATCAAAGAGTAGCCTGTTCAACAGGTGGAAAAATTTGCCTATCTAGGCAGCATTGTTGCCGTCAATGGTGGTCCAGAGTAGGACATCGTTCATCGCATCAAACAGGCTAAATGCGCTTCCGGCATGCTGTCCAAAATTTAGCAGCCAGTTATCTCAGTGTAAAAGCCAAAGTGTCCCTGTTCCGGCTCCTGGTATTGTCTGTGCTGCTGTATGAGAGCAGCACGCGGAAAGTTATGGCAATCGCTACCAGAAAGTTACAAATTTCCGTCGAATTCTTAAAATTTTCTGTCCCCAAACTATATCAAACGTGCAACTTCGTCGCGGTACAGGTCAGATTGCAATTAACGAATTGATGCGGATGCGAAAATTGCGTAAGGGCAATAACTACATTACTGGACTTGCTATGAGAGATGGACCCCTCTCTTTCATAGAGGCCCACAAAGTGGACGTCCTAGAATCTCGTGGCGAAGAGTATGCATCTATTGGTAAATTCTCGGGTGATTTACGAATCCGTGTAGGTGTAGTTGATGCACTATGCCCCACAATGGGTTAAGGCAACATAGTAGCACTCACTTCATTCACTATGCAATCAATGAGAATATTCAATCGCATGAATTTCGAAACCATCACCCAGAAATACATAGCATATCTTTCTATTCATGATATCTACTTTTTTTCCTTTCACCTGTTCACATATTTTTGCCGACAACGAGGTTGTTAAAGTTCAGCAAAACTACCAAAGTATGCGCAATTCTCCATTCTAATCTATTTCTCACAAGATAAATCACTATAATGATAAGTATCTGCAAATATCAGTGTCTACTTATCGTTAAAGTGTATCTGCAAAGTTCAGATTCTTGTTTATTATCATTTTTTGTCTATTTTATGACCGGCTCACCTAAATTCATTACAACTTTCTCCCGCATTCATCTATTGAACTTGATCACCCTCACTGGATGATTTTCGTTTTTCTCTTATTATTTCCCGAGTAGACTTTATGTAGTTGCCACTTGGAAGAAGCTTGGCGTAGAAGAGGTCATTAGTTGGAGAATGAACTAGCAAAATTGGATGTTTGGTAGCGGTACGGTGCGGTGGCACGACTAAACTGAATACTAAATGTGCGTTTGTTCAAATTTATTAAAATGTCCTCAAAATTGCAAGGACTAATCCGTTCGTACCTGCCACACGAGGTGTCTCAAAAGACGCATTACTATTTAAAATCTTAAAAACTTTTCTATTAAAAAAAAAAAAAAAAAATTTTCTTGTATAATCAGAACACAGAGTTCTTAGAAATTTATTTTTATTTATTATATTATAATTTTGAAAATTTTGTTCAGAAAATGACCACAATTGTGCCTTTCATACTAACGCGTTCTTTGTAATGAGGGAACCATCATCTGCCGCATGGGCATAGCCACAGTGGGGCATGAGTGGGCTCTTTACTTGACGGTATCGAGTCGACCGTAATCTTCAACTTGTCTCCGCAATTTTCGACGGCTTTTGATCATTTTGACAATTAATAAAAATATTTTTAAAGATTTAAAGTTTTATCTTATCTCTTCGTTTTTATTTTTTATATCATATCAGACTTCGTTAAGTATAGGGTAAATTGTTTTTGTCACAACAAAAGTATGTAACACCTTAAAGGAGGCTCCGTAGTTATAGTAATATGTATATGGAAATGATCAGGGTAGCCTCCGGAATTGATTTAGCCATGTCAGTCGGTCTGTTCGTCCTCCGTTCGTCTATCCATCTGTCTGCCCGTTAGCATAATAACTTTCGATAGAATGTAGCTAGAGGCTTGAAATTTAGGTAAAATATTCTTAGTATGATCTATTTGGTTGGTATTGAAATGTGCGTGATCCAGCCAAGGGGGCGCCTACCTCCTCTACAGATGCACAACAATTAAATGTATGTATAACTTCCGATTGAATAAACATGAAAAGCTCTATCTTTGGAAGATAACTCAAGAGAACCACTTAATACTCCCTTGTGAAAATAAGATCGATTAGTTGTCAGAAATACTTTTGATGTTGATCTCAAAAATCGTTTGAAAAATCAAAGGGGAAGCCTTTCCCGGGGTCCAATTTCTACCGGGAGAAGAATAATTCCGAGGATATCGGCTGATTCTGCGCTATTGGCATCAAAAATTGAGGCAGGAAGATTTTGGTTTAACTCTATGCAGGATTGCGAAGGATTCTCTTTACCTCAAACAAGCAAAAAATAAGAAGCACCAAAGGAGATTAGCTGTTTGTGCACTATTATATTTTCCTTACTTAGATTTCACTAAATGTATGTGAATATACGGGACAATTTACGCTTCGCCTTGCAAAAGAGGATTGAAGAAGTAAGAAAAATCCTTCAGAATAATGCATAAAGTCAAATCGAAGTTCTCATGCCACAATTTCTACCTCCTGTTCTGAAAGTCATTTTCCCTAACTCGTATCTAATTGAGATAACTGTACCAACTTGAAAACGTTCCAAAATACTTTACGGTTTAAAATGTATTACTAAATATTTTCTGAGTTATCCTTTTTCTCGATTAATTAACAAAATTGCCAAGTGGACCTATCCTAATGACCGTTCTTTTTCTGTTCATTTTTTAAAAACTGCCAATTACTATAAATCCTAATGGGACTTTCGATTTGATATCACTTGTAATAAAATGAACAAGTAGGCTACTGTGTATAATGTCATGAAGTTTCAAAAATACGCCGGTAGTCCTTTCCGAAATATAGCCAAATTTCGAGTGAACCTATCCTAATACTCAATTGCCCTAACCCCTTATGGGGCATAGCGCATCAACTGCTCCATGTGGCTCGGTTGACGTTTCGTTGGCATAAACTGGTTTCGGAGAATGCGGTTGCCAGCATGCACCTCCTGCACATCCATGGCCACGAACGTCGTCGTGGACGGGATTCGAACCCGAAACGCCCGTAGTCAAACATGAGACTGATGCCTCAACACACTGTGCTACCTATTCTAATGTTTGGGAGTGTATAGTACAACATCCGAACGGATGAACGTAGAAATACTTTATTGAATCCACACACACACAGTTCAAACGACCATATGTGAAACACACTTTTAATGCATATGGCTGTTTCCTATTTGTAATTTTGATATCCCCACTAGGTCTGTACAGGTCTAGGGTATACATGCTTCCAACAGCTTCGGTTTCGGTTTTTTTTTTTTAAATTGGGGGGTTTAAGTTTCAGTTTTCGATGGCACGAATTTCTCTAAATAGAAATCATTCTCTGAACCTTGACCTTTCAATCCTCCAACTTTCTTGGTCAATTTTTGGCGAATTTCAACGTTGTTTAACAATCAGTTCATTCTCCACTTTTTTTTCTAATTGTTTTGACTTTTAAAATTAATTAATGTGCAGTTGAAGTTAATTTGACATTGTTTTAAGAACATTCTCTACGATTTCTGGAACTGTTGACGGTTTTTAACAGTTTTTTGACAGTCACACCTTTCTAATACGACAACAGCCGAGTATTTGTTCAACTGACAGAGTTGACATAAAACTCGTGAACGCGATCCAATATGCGAGCAGTCTAAATCACGAAATGCTATTTTTGCCATTTTGATACATCGGAAACATTTCCCACAAGACCCATCAAAGTAAAAGGTAGTAGTAGGTCAGTTTACGTACATAAAATGTCACGTCACTATGTCATAAAAATCAACGAGACGAACAACAGCAGCAACTGCATCTTGTATCTCATATAATCAGCTTTCCAGGCTCACTCAGTCAATTGACGTACAGAAACCGATTGAAGACGACAACCAGTTTAGAATCAAAGTAACCAGGTCATGTTTACGTTACCGTGCGGTTGCGTATGAGGTACGAGTGTACGGATGCCTTCCGCAAACTGTTGCATTTGCAAAGAGTGGACTTTTTAAGTGCACTAATAAAAGATACACATGTACGTATACGTGCACTTAATGATTTTCAGTTTTTCCTTAAGCATTCAGATTGAAAACTGCCAATTACGGAAAGCACTCGGAGTCGGAACATGTACGTGATATTCGAGCATTTTAAATGATTTCACTTTCCATATTAACGCATGTTGGTCGCATTTTAAAAAGGTGAATGGCATAGTGGGATTAATGGGTATCTTTTTTAAGTGATTAGGGGAAAATTAGAATATTAAAGTAATCTCTGGGTATGAGTTTGGTTTTTTATAAGTTCGAAATTAGCGCCAGTGGTAATTGAGCTCATTAAAAGTAAAAATTATCTAAATTTTCTATGTTGGGGTATAATGCTTGTGATAGACGATAGGAAAAATACCTTGAAGCTGGAAATATCCATTTAACTTTGTATGTTCCTATGTGATCCCTTGTTGTAAGTATGGGCCATAAGCGCCCGCAAGGGGGGAGGGCGCTTGTGATATTATGGTCCTCCTGCAGGTGTGTGTCTTGACAAAAGGACTCTCTTGATCACAAAATGAAACAGAAACCAAACCTAGTAGATATGGGTATTTCTTGATGTGAGTTGACGAAACCACCGCATTGGTATTTTGAGTCCTTTACTCAGGGCTAATGCCATTTCAAGTCCTTTGATAAAGAAAAAGGACATTCTTTGCAGTGAAATGATATCTAGGTTGTTTTTAATTGCCTTAACCCCTCCAGGGGCATGGCCGCGTCAACATCTCTAGCATTTCTATGCCTTGCGAATGCAAAAAATTCCCGACAACGGTGGAATTCATTGCGCTACGCGTTCCTCCTCGATTTTCCTGAATGAGTTGCATGGTGGTTGTTTTGGCACACTTATCCGGGAGTACCATCCGAACGTAGACTCCTGAGCAGGACCGCTCAAGGTGAATCCTCCCTTTCTCTTACTCTGCCTCTGTTGTCAATATGCTGCTTTAAGCCCTGAAAGTAACGAGATGTAAGGTGTGTGTGTGTGTGCTTGTGGATGACATGGCTGTTGTCATAACTGGTAAATTTCCTAGTGATGTGTTGCAGAGTACTCTCTCGCAACAAAGGTTAATCCGAACAGAACAGAGCGCCTCTTCACGAGTATAGGCTACTTTAAGTCAAGGATACTATGCATCATGAGTCGAGCCTAGTTTTAGTTGATAAGGCGAAGTTTATATGTGGCTGTTTTACTCGTATGTGAGTTAGTTGTATGGTACACTGCGCCGAGTGCACAGGCTAAATGTAGCTTATTGAGGAATGTTTGAAAACTGCCCTGCGTAGCTTTTGTGGTGCTCTGAGGACTACTCTTTCTGCTGCCATCATTCTGTTTAGCCTATACTTCTTGACATTGAGGGGATTAGAGTTTTCTATGATAACCTTAACCTAAACCTCTCTTTTAGTCTCTCATGCGACTACGGAAGTGCGATTCTGTAGCGCCACAGTGATGATGACTTAAGCAATAAGCAGGACTAACCCTAGATGAATAAATGGTAACAATAAAATCGTTATGGCTCAGATTGGATTCTAGTTGCATCTTTAAACTATTGCCATTGAAAAGGCAACACATCAGAGTAGCTGTGGGAGTCATCACTAAGAATTGCATGATTGGAATCAGTCAGTGGCGGATCCAAGATTTCAACCAGGGGAGGAGGTGTCCTATTTGAAGTTTAATTTTCCGTTGAGGGCGAAATTTAGGTAGATTTGTTTATTTCTTTGTTCAACGGTAGTCATGTGAGGTGTCAAATGCAAGGGGAAGTCCTTTTCCCAATTTGAAGTATAAAAGTAAATATGGGTCCTTGTAAACAATAGTTGGCTTGGTACGGATTATATAGGCACCATGTGTAACAGCATTGGGATATGGGTCGAAGCCTACAGCTTATGAAGAAGGGACGGAATCTGGTCATCCCTCGCAGACGAACATAAAGTTACCACGAATTAGCTTACCGAAATTCGACGGGAGCTATTTAACGTGGCAAGAGTTTGACAACCTCTTCACCCAACTCATCCATAAGAATAACTTGGGTGAAGCTCAGAAATTATGGTTCTTGAAAACCAGCCTAAGCGGAGACACTGATCAAACATTTGACAGTGTAAAAAATTACACACCAGCTTGGACACTAATAATGGAACGCTACAAAAACAAGAGATTGCTGGTCAACGCCGTGATCAACAAATGATATCGTAGCCAACGCTAACCACCGATACAGCTCAAGGACTGAAGGGACTACACGACATAAATCAAGAGTATCTAAGAGGATTGCAGGCACTGGATGTGCAAATGGATCAATGGCAACCAATCTTGGTGTTACTACTTCTCAAGAAGTTGGACAAAACCACTCATATGCTATTTGAGTAGTCCCTTAATGCGCCAAAGAAAACACCAAAGGTGGAACAGTTTCTACAATAAATAGAACATCGCTACGGAACATCTATTTCCAGATGGCGACGTGCGTGTTAGGATAAAAAGGACCCATTTAATTATCAAATGTTTCTGTTTCATATCAATATGCGTATTTTCTGAATCGCGGTAATAAAATCAGCGTAGAACACTCAAGGATGCGAACCAAAAGATTGGCTTATTTGGGGTCAAAATTTTTCAAAATTACTCTTAGACAACTTGCAGCAAATGGGTGACGTGTATTTACATGGGACTGGCGAAAAATACCGATGAACATCGCTACTTCTTGTATCATTTAATTGTTCAACGAGATCCGTCTAGGTTTTGAAAGGCTTTCTGGAGTACTCAACGCAATTGAATATCCATGGAGTCTAGTGAAGTGAACGCCAAGACCCATTTGGAGGCCGTATCACATTTCATTCAAACGCAAAACTATGCTAACTATTAGCAGTATAAAATTACAAACTCAGTTCATTGAACATCGTATCTATAATCTAAACTCATAAACAATTAAATATCTTCTTATTGCAATCTTCTAAACACTTTCATAAAATTTTACATGCAGTATAATTGACAGTGTGTGATCGTTATACTATCTAGAAGTATCGCAACGACCTCTACGTAAACATTACCCATATATTCCAGAACATACAAAGATCATTTATATTCGGTGTAGTATACACCAATCTCACTAATTTGCAGTGTAAATAACATTTTAAGTACATATCATCTTGCATGGGAAAAACAAGGTTTATGACTCTGTCGATATAAAATTGATTAGAATCATATATAGACGTTAGTTACCATTGCCACGATAACCTCGTCTCAAAAAACCTGATTTGCTAATCGCGTACTTTACCAAACTACTCTTGCCACGGATATTAGTATTTCATCTTTTTTTTTCTTATTTTCTCATATATATCAAGCAACATAAATTGCCATGTTTCAAAGTCACTCAAGGCGACTAGTCTTACAGTGAATGCGAGGGAAATTAGTTGAAGTTTATGGTAAAATTGGAAAATCGTGCACTTTATTAAGTTAGACAATCCGTTACGAGTAGTGCTTGTTTTCTTAATTAAACAAAATCCTAGGTCGTTTCAATTGTTTGTATTGAATCCAGTATCTTTATAAATAAATCAAACACTGGGCTAATTGAAATAATGCATGCGGCCGATTGCTTTGGGTGTGGGCTGACAAATGAAAATACGAACCTGTTCGCGCTAGTCGACATTGTGATGTAATTTTCTGATCCTTGACATCCTAGTGATCTATCAACATTGCTGGGAAATGACAGGATTGAACTGTTAAGGTTATTGGGGAGCCCCCAACCAGCTGTTCGAACCGTACGATGAGCGGGAAGTTTCGAGAATCGTCAAAATACAACATCTTCAATGGGCGGACCATGTTTAACGAATGGATAATAACCACATGCCTGGAAAGACGCATCAGCGGAGCAAGGCTACGAAGAAGATCGAGAGCTCTTTGTAAAGACTCAGTAGGTGCTGACGTCGAACAACTTCTGAGCTTCTAAATTTGGAGGATGCGGTCACTTAACCAGCCAAACTTAAACCTTTTGGCGGGAGGGGGGTCATTATTCATATGGAGTTTTCCTTAAACTAAAACCAATTTTGCGAATTATCACCCCAAATTTGGGTAGATTTTTAATTCAAAACGCCCTCAATCCCCTACAAAGTTTTTTGGGCATATTCATAGAAGGGATAGTTCCAGGAGCCACATTTTCCTCTTCAATTAAAATAGAAAATTCTAACAGTTTGTTTTCTGTTTTTTTTTTTTTTGAAGAGCTCAGAGAAATGTCATGAGTTAAATGTTCTCTGCATGGCTACTTAATAAAACTCCACCAAGTTTTCAATCGTTCCACAGAAGGCCTCCCAAGAAGCACGCCTAATTCCCCAACCTATGTTTCAAATGGGTCAAGCGCACTATGCCGGAACTCAATGTACATCTGTTTGCACTCACAATAATAATAAATGTGTGGCTCTATGCAAATTATGCCATATTACTCAACAATGTTGCAATTGACCATTAGGTTTATTATTCTGTCTTCGAAACTGGGTATATTACCTCAAGTATTTTCATGTCATTTGTTTTTACTACACGACAGTAAGACACCTATAGTGACGCGTTTTCTTAACATGCACTCAAAACCCCATAATGCACACGCAAGTCTTTGAGTCTTGACTTGAAAAGAAAAAGGAAAAAAAGAAGTGACAGGAAAAACCAGACTTGACTATGACGAACGTCTCACAATCATAACACTCAAGTAAAGTTAATAAATGTACGTTATGCTTATTAAAGAAAAATAAAACATAAAAAATAGCAGAAATTAAATAGAAAAACAGAAAAAGACTGAAATAACCGTGGTAGCAAAACAATGATATATGACCAAGGTCAGATAGTCAGTTACACGTAAGTCTTTATGGATATTAAATCCACCTTCTCTATTCTCTGCGGTCAGTTTCTGTGAGAAAGTAAACATTTAAAAGTCCAATAAGAGTAAAATTGATGCAAACAAAAAATCTGTAGTGCCTGAGGCGTTCCGCCGTCCCAACCGTAACTAATATTGTAGAGAACATTGAGTAGAAAATGCCTGTAAATCCGTAGCTATAGGAAATGATAGGTTGCAAAATCGAATAATTACTGGTTTCCGATGTCTGTAATTGGTTCTTTTATTGAATAAAGTAGAAGCCATATCTCCGAACTAAATTAAATTTTGATTTCGGAGTCGTACTCGTATAGGCTATTTAACAGCAAGTCAATTTTCCAGGTCGCCTCAGACCACCTGGTTAATATGTCTCAACTGTCTGTCTGTCGAGTTAGCCGCAGTAGAATCAAGCGATTTAATAATCGATTGACTATCAGTATAAATTACTATGTCCTAGCTGCCCCGACATTGCACCCTAGCCACAACGGAAGTTCGTAGATAGCCATGACTTCCGCTTGGAAATACTACAGTAATCTGAGAGAAGAACAGACAAGCTAATACACATCGTCTCCGAGTATATACCAGCTCCAAGCTTCATCAGTGTTGGAGCCGTCAGTAAAAATACTTATGGTATCAAATTTTAGAAATGCGCTATCTGCCCACTCCTCCCGAAATAGGATTAGACTGTCAAATTTTCACCGAACAAGTATTTAGGAGGAGTGTAGTTCGTGACTTCAGAAACATCAAGGCTTGTTCAGTACAGCCTTGTGACCTGTGGTGGACGCGTGGTCCAGTGACCTGTTGCATATCTTCAGCCAACTGTTCGGCAAAAACTTCCACAGGAATTTAGTATAGTTTCCAGGGTCCCGGTGGTTCTGGAAACTTCCGCGATGACGACACTAGCAAGCTTTATTCTCGGACGCGAGACCGACACATAGAATCAGAAAATCACCTTCACTTGTAGTCCGCACGAGTTCAATGCAACAGTTCATCTCTTGAATGAAAATTAACGAAAAGACCTACCGCAACTGTCCTTTTAGATGAAAATTGAGTAAATACCAATCCATCTACTTATGAGTTAACTGATGAAGTTCTGCAATATACTCGTATCTTCGAAGCACTCAACGAGAACAACTAGCTGCTTACATATTCGATGAGTGGCATCAATAAAGTCAATAGATGGTTGGTTGATAATATCCTTGATGAATGAAGATTTAAAAACGTTGATGAGTTTAATAATATCCCTTAGACACTACAGAGCAGGGGATTTGGATAAATCTCGAGATTTAAGCTAATCTACCCCAATCTTCAAGCTTTGCCATACATTTATTAATCTAGATTTGGATCGAGATTTAAAATACTATAAATCTTGCTAAAATCTTGTTGAAATGTTCTTTAGCGCCTGAATATATACTTTCCACATTTCACCACACTCTACGCGGTATGTTCTAGTGGAAAAAATTCACATGTTAATCTTGGTGGCGGAAGAAGAACAGATAGTGTGCATTGATTTCGTGACTTGCAAATCTATCAAGATTTAGGTGACTGGTGTGCATATACTATACAGATCAAATTTACAAAGGGACTAAGCTGAAGCCCATCAAATAGGTCTGGAATTGACCAATTTTTGTCGTGCAGGAGTAGCGAAGGAAGGAAAACTATACTTATATTGTCATTGTATATTTCGAAAGTATTTAAATGACATTCTATTCCATTGCAAAAATTAGTGATACTATCCTTGGATTTGTTAAAGTCTTGAGAATCGAGTTGAGTGGGCTACTGCTAATCCAAGCTGTTCACTATGAATGAGCCAGCGTTTTATTTAGCATAAACGCCGTGAAACCCTTGGTCCCTGGTTTCGTCCACACGATGGATCAACTCATCATGTACTACCTTGATCCATCGGGAAAGCAGTGGCATTCATTCAGGCACTTATCATGTCATTGATAATATGCATCAGCACCACAAAGCACCAAGCAGTAGGCCCGCTATACCCCGCCAGCTATATACGCGTAAACTGTGCATTTGAGGAGAGTGTCGTTGTAAAGGGGCGCGAAATCTCTTTGCTAATTGGACAATAGGCTGTATTTTAAAAATCACATGGTATCCTTAAGGCAAGGTCTAAAAAGAATAAAGTGGAGTGGATCATTGCGAGTCTAACTCAAAAATGACTCAACTTCGCTCTCCGTTATCACATAAAAATAATAAATAAATAATAATAATTGGCTTTAAGCCAATCCTTCCTGTCGCTTGGTTTCGTCTAATACATGGACTCCGCTCATCAGGAGCTGCCTTAATCCATGGGGGAAGCAGCTCGACAAAGCCAGGTCTAAAAAGGTTTCGGTTCTTGTGTCTCGGGACTAATGGTACCTGGGAGTCTATTCGATTTTTCACTTTGATTTCATTGACTAGATAAAATCACACTGACCTCATATTGGGCGCCGAATATGTTCAAACCTTTTCAACCAATTTTTGACAATTTTCTACTTCAAAATTTTACTGGCCTGGGGTAAAAAAAAAATCGTTAAATCGTTCAAGTAACCTTAAGGTTATTGTAGATTGATCACCCTAACCCCCCCCCCCCCCCCCCCCCTCTATCTACGCCACTGTAGGTCACCAGCATAGTTTCTTATCTAGATGACCCCACGGCATTATGCCTTATTGGTGAGAACAAGCCTTGTACCATCCGTCAACGATCGTTCAAATGAAGGTACCCTGTATCTCATGGTGAAAAGAACAACAACCCTAACCCCAACCTCACTGGTTTACTCCTCCAGAATATAAAGGGCCGCCTACATTAAATCAAATCGATTTGAATGGAAGGCGACCAAAGTATACTGTTTGTATCCAAGTAATTTTTCGATGTTACCTACCAGAGAGTGTAGTACCGCGTCCACTTTACGTAGGCATACTGGAGCCAACGGATGTAAAATAATGGACTAATTGTCCATTGGCGTTTGATATGGTCTCAAGGTATGAATTCCAAGACTGCGACTGAGCGACTTGCGTTTGCGGCTGTGAAAAAAAAACTATCATACGAGTAACGGAGCACTATTCGTGTGTATTTCAAAGTTGAAGGGATCATCGATTGCAGGCTGTAGTTGTACGAATGTACTTCCACATAAAATACACACCCGTTTTTTCACAGTCGCAAACGCAAGTCGCTCAGTCGCGGCGTTGGAACTCACACTTTTAAGGTGCATTTTGCTAGGCACCACTCTGCATCGATGGCAGGCGACGATCAAAAAGATACATGCAAATAGTACTCTGTTCTATGGGTTGATCGCAAATCGCGAACAATGTGTGATGAGCGTGTGCCTAGCAAAACACACCTTAATGGCAAAGATGTGTTTTGCTAGGCACACGATTCGAGGTTAGCGATGAAGCCACAGAATACGAAGCCCTATTTGTGTATCTTTTCGATAATCGCCAGCGATCGACGCAGAGTGGTGTCTAGCAAAACGGACCTTTAGCCTTTAGATAAGAAGCGACTCACCGGCTCTTTCACTCAACCCGAGCTGTAAGCAGTGCAGCTATAGAGCTTGCTACGGCTCTGGGTGGGGAGAAGCATACCTTATCAAGCTTTTATTTTTCTCTTCAATTAAAAGGTGAAAAGAAACTTTAGATTTTTTTTCTGTTATACAGAAATATTGTTATATGTACATATGTATTTCTATATCGATTTACTGGCCGCTTCAGTATGATTACCGCTTAGCTGTGCTACAGTAATAACAATAGGTTCCTTTGATGGTTCAGCTAAAGTTTGGGTTACGAATTCAACCAAATCATCTCATTACACGCAACTGGGTCAAATTGTTAATGGCTCTAAAATAACCGTTCCAAATCTAACCCATTTCAGCCAACAACCGAAGCAGTAATACAAAACAAAATTCCCTCAGCTATTCGAGACTCTATTTTTATATACATGCGAAGAATTGGCGACCATTAATTCTTTCGTGTCTTGCGTTTCCTAGAGTGCCGCCATCAGTTTGCACGTCTAACATTTATCACTGACGGGGACGGGTTGTAATAAAACAAAAGATTGTTGTACACAGGCAAAATAATCGCCAACCGTGCCACGAAGAGACAGTGCTCCGGCAAACAATATTCTTTCCAAAACTCTATGCATCTTTCACTACTATCTCTGGCTCGAGCTCATTCCATAAAAATATATATTATACCTATATAGTACGAGTACATAGGTAGATACCTAGATATATGGTAATAACCCAGCAGCGGATATTGTACCAGAACCTAGACCGAAGAAGTTTTTGAGCTTAGGCGTTTCTCGGCTCCAGAGCACAGGCTCCATCCAATACCTCCGCCTCCTCTTAAGGTCGGCTTCAGAGAGGAACCTAGAGACTGCACAGTGTGCGTCATATTCGTGCCAAGCAAGCGTGGGAACCTATCTGCGATTGCTTAAAACGTCGTGTAATTAAAGTGTAAAATACCTCAAGACATTTCCAAGATTGCTGGCACGTCTTCATGCCGGAGTTTTGATGGCAACGTTTAGTGGCAGTTGCATGCTGTTGTTGTGGTTGTTGTTGTTATTTTGGTACAGCTTCATTTGTTTTGTCTTGATGCTGCGAGATCAATGACGGTTAACTGATCGTGGGTAACATAGCAATACATATGTATATGGGAAGGAAGTCGCTGCGAACGCTGACTGCAACATTCTACACTTCAGCTATGGCCTCGTACTATATGAGCAGCGTACGGATAAACGCTTGATTCGCTATGGTGGACACATTTAAAGTCTTAGCTCAGGGCTAGAAAAGATGGTTCAACATGGTTAAGCTTTCTTTGAGACCATTTCTGTGTTTCTGTATGTACGTATCAATTTCTGCTAGAATATTTGAATGCCATAAAATATCCCTTAGTATTGGCTGCTTTATTTGGCACCTAATGTGAGGTGGCGCGTAAATATATTACATACGCCCTCAGCCTCGGATTTGTGATAAAATATTCTTAGTACAAGCAGCCCACATTGGGCGCCGAGTCTTTTAGATCCTATCTCAGCCTTCGACTTGACTTTGGACCCATTGTCCTCCAGCTAATCTTGTCAAATCATTGGTAATTAAAATCAAATACATACTAATAAAATTCATTGGGCCATATTGCCCACAATTGTGCACGATGCCAAGTTCCGGAAAGCAAGGTCAGTGCTGTTCGATATTTTTTCTTAATATTGTTTCTTTTTATTTAATTGCCGTCACTACTTTACTTTTCTTCGTACTATGGTATGGTATTTCTTTAATTAGTTTAAAGAAATACAAATGTTGTAGTTTGTTGGGGTGTTTTTTCAAAAACGAACTTTTGATATTGTTCCCATAAAGCCTGACCTTGTTGTTAGATACTATTTTTATTAGTCAGTGTTCGAACTACATGAGACTTGGTTCGTTGAACAACTTCCTCAAAATACGGTGGAACAAATAGTACATTTGCCTTATCTGCACATCTTTTAGAGAGCTTAGGTAAGGGTCTTCGTCTACTAATGCAATGCAACTGCAACCTAAATTGTTTGCAACTGTTGGAAGAAAGTTGCGTTGGCTGTTGTTCGTCCATTAACACAACTCTTCTCCGACTCGTGATCCAGCTCACAAGTTTTTTCGTTCGTCAGTCTGCATGAGAATGGCAACCCGTGCAGTTCATAATAACAATAAAAAGACTTCAAGCCGGACGATAGTCGACACGCGACTGGGCAACCAAGTCGTTTTGGAGTTGGCCGTTCTCGAGTTCATCAAAGGTTGCGTTGCAGTCGCACCAGTGAACGAGGTTTAATGGACGGGTTGGTGGACATCCGAAGATACCGTGAAGGTCGGGCCGTGCCATCTGGCGAAGAAAAGGACCCCTCAACGAGCTAAACAGCGGTTCATTTCGGGAGACGTGGGCGGGGTTTTCGCCCTTCGTTGCCCCTGTACTTTACGTATTAACAAAAATTCATTGCCCTGGGTTAGACAGCACAAACACCGGATGCAAAAATGAGGAACAAAAAAATGGGACGATAAGAATGGAATAGTTGGCGAACATCAGATTCCCTCGCGCTCGCATAGGGGTCCGGGTGTAATGGGACCCTCGGCCTCTGGTTTCGTTACATTGACAGATCGCTACTCATCAAGTGCTGCCTTCGACCTGTCGGTGGAAGCAGCACTGCCAGAATATGGTTCATTACTGAGGTTCAGCGCAATAACACTTGTCCGACTATGATGCAACTCCCGTCCAACGCTTATGCGACTCTTTTTCAAGTCGGATTGCAGTCGCGTTCCGCCAGAGGACGAAAGGCCTTATCGTAGGTATATTTTTGACAATAGTTCAGCAAGTATCTTAAACATACTAGAACGATAACTGTTGACCGTTTGTATTAGGGAGTTTAACCGACGAAGAAGAGAAGAAGAAAAGGTGGTCAAAGAATTCTTTAACCGAATGATATCAGTAATTTGAAAATTGACTTTCGTTAAGTGTCTGGCAGTCTTGGTCTAAACGCGCACGGCAGTCGCTGGCCGCGGTGTCTATTGTCTAAGAAATTTCAATTAAAAAATGTAGACGAGATGTTGTCCGTATGTATAAATTTCCGAATTGGGAATTTAAAAACGACTTTCTGGATTTTAAATAGTAATCGGTACTGGTTTCCGCTGTGTTTTGTCGGAATTCACCTCAAAGTAGGTTGTCAACTTGCTTTGCCACAGTGTACTTTGAACGTATCAACCGGCCTTAAATTATTTTATTGAACATTTGTTTCTTTTCATCCTCCCATTCTGTAACCAATTTCTATTAATTAATCCTCAACCACGGTCAGAAATCGTTGAATCTCACTGCTCGTCTTGCCAAGGGTGTCAATGTTGTCCTCAACACACGATCGTCACGCAACCCATTAATCACCGATCGGAGCACCCGAAGGCTTTGTACTGAGGCGCATTTATGATCTGTGCTGAAGTTGGAATCACAGTCATTATCCGTATAGGATTTTCGTGATGGCCTCTTCCGTTGCTCGTTAGACTGGCGAAGCTCCAATACGGATCCATTGCGGCAATTTTTGTGTTTATAGCCTTTTTTCTCCCAGATTGCACAGCGATCGAAAATGTAGGTTGACTCTGCTGCCGGTGCAATTGCAGAACGACACTGCCTTACTTACACTCAACACAATATACAGTGTAGACGGCATGCATTGCACAATGTCATTATTTATATGTGGGCCATCTTAGTTGATCGTTCGTTAGATTTATTTGCAATGTGGCAACAGATGATCGTGCCGACAAGATGGCCGTCAGAACTTCCAAGTCCAAGTGCACGTTAAATTATGACTTCGTCTTCGGACGCTTTTCCTCATCTGTCTGCAAGCTGTTCGGAAAAATTTACTAATATCACCTCCAAAGAGACGTACTGTTCAGACGGTTTTGTGTTATTACAACAATAACCATAACTTTACCATTTTCTTATTATGACGATGACGATCAGCATGGCATACCATAAAGGCAACAACGCGATGCAAGCGATGGTGTTGCTGCGGCACATTTTAGGTCCGCTATACAAACGATAATAGTTTGACCTTCTTCGCGAAGGTTAGCGGGTCAAGAGATTTCGTGTGCGATGATCGCGCTCTCGCCCAAGAAAATTTTCCTTTGAATTCAATCGACACGATCCGATTGACGATGGTGTGCAGCATTCTGCTTTTCATTCAAATACCTGTACCTAGGGTGGAGATTGTACAGCAAACAGGGGAACAAGAGAAGGAATTGGTACATTGAAATGGAGTCTTGTCATCAAGTTTCGCCTGGGCATGGCTTGGCACGGCACGGCGGGTGATAGAAAGCCCGGGAAATGAACAAGACCTGTAAATTGGAGAATGAATTGCATTGCGTTGATCTTGGCCATTTTGGCTGCGTCTTGGTGTTTATTAGTGATAATCGCCTCATTATAAGACAACTCAATCTATTGGCGCTTTAGTCGGTGGATGGCTGATGAAAGAGGAAGTGTTGTAATGATTGGAGGAAAGTGGTTGAATTTGGGTGAACATGTTTTTGGAGTTTTTGTTGTTTTCTTCGGGATTCATATCTATCATAGCAAATTATCGCTCGTCTGATTTCGAAACCTGGGAAGTCTTATTCTTGCGAAAATCTGCATTTTAACAGAGTCGAGTCGAAAAAAACAATATCCTTCAACTTGTACTGAGTCCTCATTGCGATATTTCAAATAAGGGTACAAAATATCAAATTCAAATGATAGCATTTTGAATTTCTAAAAAAAATTTTCGCTGGAGATTTTCATGTTGAACTATGTTGAACGACAAGGTTCCTACTGCATCCGAAGTCAATTAGTCGTTGACCGTTGTCATTGTATTCCTTGTGGAGGCTGTGTCCTTCAGTGGTTCCCCGATACCAATTCTCGTTCCCAGCTTTTGTTGTAGGAGGGCATTCTCGGCACCCGGTTTGTTCAGGGAGCCTACATTCCAGGATCCGAAAGAATAATCCGTTAAACGTTTGCGTAGTCGTCATTGTTGATCCGTCTAATCCGCGGCTTTTTTTTTCATTTTTCTTGACAAGGAGAATTTTTTACAAGAATGGGTTGGTTACAAATGTTTCAAATAGCGCCCAACGTGGGGTCCGATTTGTAACATTTATCGTGGTTGACAGAGCCTCAAATGAGGACAAAAGTGGAGGACTTGGAATCCGGCATGGTCTGAGCGTCGTCCTCATTTGCGCCTTTCTCAACTACGACAAATGTTAAACTTTCACAACTGTGGCATGGGATAGGCTTCGGCGGAGTTAGTAAAAATGCTTGTTGGCAGACCTCAGAATCGAGTTCAGCACGCCCAAAAAACAGTGTCTGTCGTTCAGAACTTTCCACTTAGGCCGTTTTTTTTTTCTGCCCACATTCCTGGATTAGAAGTGTACTGGTGGAATTTGTTAAAAACCATCAACAAACTCTAAGACCGCATATACTGCAAACCTTTTACCATGAATCCACCATTTATAATAACCAGTCAGCTTATTTCAAAGCTCACCTAACTCAGCTATGTAAAAACTCAATAATTTCTACAAAAATCTGTAGGTCCATTATAGCAAGATAAATGATCGAATTTAGAAGCAATAAACTTAATAGACTTAAACTTAGCCTACATCAGTACACATTTAACCTATTTTCTCCGTTGCACACAAAACTGGTCAATTAATCGCGTCAAAGAATATGCTCCAAGAAACCAATTATCCCATCTTATGTATGTCGAAGTGTGCCGCAATTACAAGCACCCTCAGTAGAAAAACATGCAATCTGTAAAATTATTGGCGGCCAAATGCTCATAAAAGGGAACAAATGGGTACCTTGGATCAGGTATTGTATTGTAGGAATGAATAAAATTGCCGTTAGTATACAATCGAAATAAGAAAAAAAAAAGTTCCAACCGAAATTTGGACAATTACCCATGCCAAGTAGAGTATAATTACCCCAACATGTAGCCAAGCTTTAGCATAGGAAGATTTCACGCCTTTTAATTAGTTGCCGCAAGTGGAGCTAATGGAGACCCGAACGAGCGACGTTCATGGTGTAGTACCCAAGATGCCTTCCTCCATTCGTCGATCGCCTAATTAATGTTGTACTCATAGACTTCGTTCTGGTATTTTTTTTTATCATTGATTTATGTTTTGCTATCCACCGCCACTATTCAGTGCTCACAATCAGCAGCCTCACCTCAAGAAAATGTTGTTCACTACCTCCTTGGGCATACCTTGAGTTAATTGAATATCACTGTTCACCACTATACTGGAAGGTTCCACGACATAGTTGCAACTTCTGAAGCATCTATGTATCATCTGGCTCTTTCAGTCCATGATTTCGTGTGGTGTTCATGTTCATCATCATCACCCGCGAAAAAAAGTCTTCGCCCGGGGCCATTAAACTTCATTAATGGGCAGAAAATCGAAGTCGACTTCCTTCGAATCAGAACGGCTCCAATCAGCACTTTCATTCGACCCACTATTATAGTAATGAAGCAAGAAAAAAACAATAGGCAGGGTAGTTGGTTCCCCCCTGCCAAGTGTAGTGAAGATCGAGAGGCTTCTACTTAGGTTCTTCGCATTTTCACTGGAACCGTCAACCGTGACCTCAATGAGCAATCTTGAGACTTTTGTAATAGGACTCCTATGGTAACTCGATGCTCATAAGAACTTAATGTGATACCACTCAGCTTACCAATACGTATCGCTTCTGCAATTTAAAAATCCCAAAGTCCAAACACGAATCGGTCTGGTGAATGGTCAGTCAGTTGCGAAATTGGAGGCACCTGAAATCGTTGACCGCGCGTACACGATCTCCTTCTTCTACTTGTATTTGTATATGCGTCATTTGCCCAGACCATTCACCTACACAACAACGCGTTTGTTTTGTAATTATGACCCCGGGGAATATGCCGAAGACTTTGTACTGGATTAAGAAGTAAGATAGGAGGTTTCAGTGAAACTAAGAAATAGTCGAATGGCCTGGACCGTGAATTATTGCTAAAGGAGTGAGTTTGTTATAACATGTTTTTTATTTATTTTGTTTAAGAACGAAACTTAGATGACAATGAAGAAGATATTGAAAACCGATAAGTTTTCGCTTTCGATAGCTTAAGAGGTTTTTAGACGAAATGTAAGTAGCTGTCGAACCTGCTGTCAGGTCTGCCACCAGGCCTACTATCAAACCTGCCGTCAGGCCTTTCGACGCGCGTGGTAGCCGCGAGGTCATCGTCACCACTCTACGATTGATTGCTTGAATCTAGAATTCAGGGATTCATTTCCCCGACGCGTTAATAAAATTGTAAAGAAACTACCTGTGGGTACCATTAGATCTGCCACAGTGTTACATGCTCATATGTAAGAGACCGCAAAATTTATATACTAACACAACGTCAACAAGACATTGCTAGAGATGTTAACGGGCCTATACTCCACTGGAGGGGTAGGTCAATTAGAATCAGGCCTGCTATCAAACCTGTCCCCAGGCCTGCTATCAGACCAGCTGCTGACCCAAATAGTGAACACTGTTTGCCTTACAAAGCTTAGAATTTCGTTGGCAGAAATTTCCATAATGTAACTTTATTCATATGGTACATACCCAAAAGTATCCCAATCCAAGCCCAGAATAAAGCTTTCTCCAATCTCTATGGTTGTCTGGCTATCTAGGTCAATAGTGAAGTTCGCGCCAGTAACACTGAAATATAACTTCGCTAGTGTATAGACCTTAATAGTACATCGCTGATCCAGATGATATCCCTGGAATTCGGCAATCATTCATCGTTGAAATAAGCTCCTAGCTCTATTCAAAGAGACTTTCGATTGTCCTACAAGGTTGTGCAAGGCAAAAATACTTGGTGGTGGATGTGGTGGAATCAATGGTGGATGGTTTGGACAGCTTTCGTCGGCAACTACGGAATATGACAGCCGGTTTTTAACAAATTGAGTTGAAAAATTCACCTCGAGCAAAAAGGGTCAACATTAAACAAGCGACAACTTGAATTTTTAACAAATTTATTTTCAAAACAAATTTACATAATCAACAAATCCCAGTTTCAATCATTTTCTGACTTCAGCCCACTACAGCCCAACTGAATTCTTGAAGAAATGTAATCAGCACATATCCAAAAAAGACTAAAGCACTCATTGCTTGTGTACGTAATTATGAAAAATATTGGATGTCGAAAAAATTTAAATACACTATATAGGTAGTACTCGAAAAATAAATTGACTAATTTTATATCACAAGTATAATTTATTTCAACTGCACTAAGAGTATATATACAAGGGGCTAAAATCGCGAGCTTATATTTAGCCTCAAACAATTGGCAATATGGTATTAAACAATTATTGTCATTATGTTAAATGAAGCAAACACTAAAGCAGACGAACGATAAAACCAGGTATCCGTACCGTATAAGGCCTATATTGCTTAAATAAATACATCTCTGAGTCTGAATTGATGGGAATAAAAAAGAACAGATGTTGGCTTTTCCAAATAGCAGAAACTTTTCCCATATACTATAACAATGAAACATAAATATAAATATGTCACACATCTGCCTGTCAGTTTAAAAAAAAATTAACACCTTTTTTTTTTACAAAATATCACCAGAAGAAAAAAAGCCAGACAATAGGTACATTGGCGCCTTACCTGAAAAAAAAAACAACTAATCAATTCAATTTCGCGCCATCTCCATCACACCCTGTGCCGTCAGAGATCACAGATTCACGCCGTATCATTGTCACATAAAAAGGGCACACGCTTTCTACGCCAGTGAAACCATTTTTTTTTTGCTCATCGGCTCTGAACTGAAAGGGTCTTCACTGTGCATTGTGTAATGTGATGTCAATCCAATCTCCAAAATGTAGGAGGTGCTAAGATACTTATAGCTAAGATACACACATGCATAACACATTTGATAGATAACCCGGCAATTCATGGTTAAAAGGCTTCCGGCTCAAGGTATTGTCTATCTATTAGCACGATAGATGGCTACAAGAATAAAAAAAGTTTAAACGATTAATGCATCTACAATTAATGTTATATGCATTCTTCATTTTTTTATTGCAGCGTGTCTTTACAATTTGTAGAGAGGTGGATCGCCGTAAGATGAATCAAAACAATTTTGACTGTCGGTATGCGTTATCTAATTCAAAATGATTGATAGCATTGTAAAAAAAATAAAGATTGGAAGATTGTGTGACACGATATGTTGGAAAAGTGAAATGAATGTTATTTTCAACGAAAATTTATGCTGATGCTATTTTTTTCTTAAATGGAAGATTTAAGAGATATTTAGATGCATCATATATGCACGTGAAGATGGTGATAATCAACGAATTGGAAATATTATTAAAAAAAAATGAAGAAGAGAAAATTTGTTTTATAATTCGTGATTTTATTGTATCGTATTTTCGAAAGAAAAGTTCCGCCTTGCAACAGTGACTGGCACTTCTATAACTGTGGCACATTTGCATCGTTCTTTTCCGTTGAGAATTATATTCTGTACCGTGTTCCTTATAATGAAAGGTGTATCCGGTGTGACCAAAATTCACATTGAGGTCCGGCAGTGCCCAAAGTCTAAAGACTTGTTTTGCAAGATGCGACTGAGCGACGATCGTTGGCGATTGTGAAAAAAAACGACCATGTCGAAGCACTATTTAACCGGACAACTACAGCCGGAATCCAACAATCCCCAAAACTTAAAATACATACGAATAGTGCTCCATTATGATGGTTTTCTTTCACAATCGCCAACGATAGTCGCTCAGCTGCTCAGCAATAATGATTATTATAAATCGGGCACTGAAGAAAGGCGCAAGTTGCTCCCGAAACACGTGTTTGCGTTTTACAAAATAAACAAAAAAGTAAAAAGGAAACTCTGCCTTTTCAATTAATATTGACTGTGTTTTGTGTTTCGGGGCAGACGGTGGAAAAAGTGGACAATTTTTGCTACCTCGGAAGCGTAGTTACAGCAGATGGTGGAGCGGATGCTGATGTACAGTCACGCATCAATAAGGCTCGGGCAGCTTTTTTCAGTTTAACTCCTTTCTGGCAAAACAACAACATCTCCAGATGTATCAAACTCAGGATCTTCGAAACCAATGTAAAATCTGTGCTTCTTTATGACTGTTCAACTTGGAAGGTGACCAGGGAGATAACAACTAGATTGCCAACTTTCGTGAACCAGTGTCTACGGCGCATCCTGCACATACGCTGGCCGGAGGTCATTTCTAACGACGACCTCCTGTTCATTATTGGCCAGGACAGGATAGGCACCTCTATAAAAAGGCGAAAGTGGCAATGGATAGGTCACACACTCCGAAAGGGGCCGGAAAACATTGCTAAACAGGGCCTCGATTGGAACCCACAGGGAACCGATGCAAGTCGCCGCGTTGGACGACCTAGAAACACCTGGAGTAGATCAGTTGAGGTCAAGGGTAAGTCTCTAGGCAAATCGTGGAGACAGTTGAAGGCGATGGCGGCGAACAGGACGAGGTGGAAAGTCGGCGTGGTTAATGCCCTATGCCCCACAAGGAGTTGACAGGATCCAGAGAGAGAGAGAGTTATTTAAGAAGCTGAAGCTGGCAAGCTTTAAACCTCCAAGTCATGAGAGCGTTGAGTGTATTGCCTCAAGTGCTAATCCGTATCTGTTATTTCTGTTTGTCAGCAAGAAAGTTATTAGCTGTTAACAAAGTATCAGATATTCTAATATGTAGCAGCCCAAACCCATCTGAGATGTCATATTTCAAGGGACGTAAATTTAATTCATTCCATCGTCGTTTTTACAAGTTGAACGTTGAATGATGAAACATAACTGGAAGTAAAAAAATGGTTTCCCAAAGTACTTAAAAAGCAATTGTAACATGGCCAATAATTACTTGCATTCAACTCAAGTTAAAAATAATTCCTTGGATTGACCACCTGAAAGGATTTTGCAATTTGATTTGGTTGATAGGCGGATTTGATGGTTTTATCAAAGTGTGATTTTTTTAATCAAGTAGCTGTGAAAAATTGGGAAATTGAGAAGCCATGTTAGCAGGAACGTAACAAAAACAGAAACTACTAAGCTTGGAGAAATTAAATAGACGGAATAATGAGAATAAAAACTATCAAACGACCGTGTTTCGAGTAGCCAAAAATGCTCGGTGCGTTGCCAAGCTAAACTACAGACACATACTAAGTTGGTGTGCAGAATTAAAAATTTCAATTCACTGAAAGAAAAAAGACAAATTTAATTGTTAAAAGAAAATAAGCATGACATCAATAAAAAATTAAAAATGTTTAGAAGATTTCAACAACATTTTTCACTGTACAGAGCAATTTCTTTTAAACAATTGTGAATTTTCGTATTTTAGGGTAAAGTATTTGTTTGCTATTCGATATTTGTGTCGTTTCTGAAGGTCAGCATTTTGGAAGATCTTTCAAAAATTCAAAACCTTGTAGCAGCCCGGACGTTTCAAAATTATCCGCAAAGAGAGGTGTCCGTTAGGAGACGGTTAGTTTTACTGTTCATAATAGTATTCGTAAAATGATGCATTTATATTACAAATCGAAGGATCGTATCACTCAATAATTTTATTGAAAAAGTTGATAATACGAAGAATTGTTGAAAAAAAATTAAAAAGGGTAATTGAGGTCGGGAAAATTGAAAATGGAAAATAGGAAAGCGGAAATGGATAATCGGAAACAAAACATGAGAAACTTAAAATGGAAAATTTAAAAGGGAAATGGAGAATGGAATATTTAAAATCGCAAATAGGAAACGGGGACAGAAAATAGCAAGTGAATCAGGAGAAATGGGAGTTGGATCAGGAGAAATGGGACATGGGAAATGAAAAATGGGAAATGAAATCAAACCTTGAAAATTAAAAATGGGAAATGCAAGATGATAATGGGAAATGGAAAAAAGAAAATGGGAAATGGATAATCGAAAACAGAAAATGGGAAATTGAATACGGTAACTAGAAAATGAAAAATCGGAAATGGATTATGTTAAATGGAAAATGATTCTGGAGAAATAGAAAATAAGGTCTAGCCATAAATATTGTTACAAGGTTTGGCAACCCTGCAGAAAGGAACCGTTATATTGCATTTCTTAAAAATTGAGCTAATCGCTATAGTACGCTTGTGCTTGATGCATTTGTCATCATTTGAGTTTAATTTTTAGTGTAGTGAACATGGATTGGGGTGACAAAGAAAATAGAATTGCTGTGATTGCACTTCATAAAGTAGGAATGCAACCAAGTGATATTTTTAAGACTCTGCATACCCTTGGTATAAGCCGAATGTTTGTATATCGGGCTATTGAAAGATTTAATGATACGTCTGGAGTAAGTGACCGTGAAAGAAGTGGCCGTCCGCGAACTACTCGAACACCTCAAGCGGTTAAAGCCGTGCGCGAGAGAATTCGCCGTAATCCTCTTCTGAAACAAAAAATTTTATCGCGTGAGATGAAAATACCCCAAAGAACAATTTCACGTATCATCAAAAGTGACTTGGGGTTGGGTGCTTATCGTAGATCTATCGGGCATTTACTAACAGATTCGTTAAAAAAAAATAGAGTGGAAAAATCAAAACGATTACTTTGCCGGTACGCAAACCAAGAACACCGTAAAATTTTTTTTACGGACGAAAAATTTTTTACTGTCGAAGAAACATTTAATAAACAAAACGATATGGTTTATGCTCGCAGTGCCAGAGAAGCTTCTCAAGTTGCCCAAAAGGTTCAAAGAGGTCATCATCCAGCCTCAATAATGGTTTGGTGGGGTGTTAGCTACAACGGGGTGACAAAGTTGCATTTTTGTGAGAAGGGCGTCAAAACGTCTGCCAAAATTTATCAAGAAAGTGTCCTTGAAAGTGTAGTGAAACCTCTCAACACGTCATTATTCAAAAATCAGCCTTGGAGTTTCCAGCAAGATTCTGCACCAGGTCATAAGGCGAAGTCAACCCAAAAATGGCTTGAAGAAAATGTTCCAGATTTTATTAAAGCTGAAGATTGGCCTTCGTCTAGCCCAGACCTGAATCCGCTGGATTACGAATTATGGTCTGTCTTAGAGCAAATTACGTGCTCTAAAAGACATTCTAATATCGAATCCTTAAAGAAGTCTCTTACACATGCAGTCGCCAACTTTCCGATTGAAGTCGTGCGTGCTTCCATAGATAAGTGGCCAGCTCGATTAAAGGCTTGTGTAAAGGCAAAAGGCAATCACTTCGAATAACTTGTTGCAATTTCCGTTGTTGACAATGCATTTAATAAATAAACAATGATTTCTTAACATATAACACCTCTTTTATTGAACAGTGCTTCAAAAAGTTTGTAACAGTATTTATGGCTAGACTAGGTAGAATAGGAGAAATGGAAAATAAAAGACACCTGTTGCAGTGTAGCCAGGGGAACTGATTTTTGATATACGCCAACTCGGGATAATTTGCGAGTTTATGTAAAACTGAAATATGCGATGTGATACTTAGCATCAGTTGTTGTACCAGGTGTAAAAGTTACAGTATTATGTATATCGGTATTTAGGCGATATTTGTAAATTCAAGTTTTGTTATTTGAATTTATTTCCAGCTTCATTAATTATTATTAATTTCTCGTAGCTACAATAGATCTAGCTGGAATCGAAAATTAAAGGATCGTTAGATCTTTGCTCCAGGAGATATGTTTTCTTGCAATTCCTTGGTTGGTGAAACTCGAACCTATATGCCTCACTATCCACCAATTGGACAAGACTCGTCAACTAAGTTTTTCCGTTATCGGGTTATTTTGATTAAAATAGTTTGCTATTATATAACAGTTGTGACAAACAACAAGTTTGATGGATTTTGCATAAATTAAATAGGAACCTAGTCCTTACTAATACCCACATATTAGACAAATTTTGATCAGCTAGCTTCCTTCGTAATAGAGGTATTTAAATTACAAAGTTGTGCCGTTATATAGCTGTAACTTTTGAATCAATTGATGGATTTTGCTGAAATCGGATAGGAACCGCGTCAACTATTCCCATGTGTCTTAGTAAACGTTTCGTTAGCAACAACTGGTTTCGGACGATTCATGTTGCTAGCATGCACCTCCAAATATATTTAACAACAACAAAAGAACTGGTCAACTGCCCTCCCAGAGCGTTCTTTGAACAAAAAAAGAATACAAAATGCCAACAAAGTTCACCAACGTTCAGTCGAACTGAAACCCATCAAAAAATATCTTCGTCGTTCATCATTTTCGTGTTTACATCCAATCATTCACACATTGCAAACCGAACAATACCTAGCGTCATTTGTTAGGGTTTCTTGAACCTAATTATATGATAAGCAACCGAATCGCAACCGATGATCTTGGTTTTGATTCAAACCAAAAAATTGTTATTATTCCTCGATATTCCCGGTGTACACTGACCTTCTACGACTACAAAATTTCTATCCCTGTTTTTTGTAGCCCATCTAACATATATTTGCAGATACAAAATTCTTGCAAACATCAAAGAATACAATATACAAATCGAAAGCTCGAAATGATCGAAGCAAATATTTTGAATTGTCCGACCGAATTTTTATTATTATTTTTTTTCTAATAAAATGCCTCTGAATAACTGAAGAAATTGCAGAATAAATTCTCTAGAACCTTTGCAGGAGGGCAAAAGCCAAATTGTTTATATTCTTGCTAATCAGCCGATCAATCCGTGAAGTTCTAAATCTGAAAAAAAATGGAAGATCATAATCTTCTATACTGCTCATCTCAAAGATCGATAGATGTGTGGGTTTCTCTGATTGACTCTGATTCCCTTTTCATTCGTAATAAATGGCAGCGAAGAAAAAAGGTATATATGTGTTTGACCACCTAAAAAAACAGAATTAGAAATTATTGGAAGATTTTTCAGTTGACTTGAATAGGGTCCAAGTGAAGCATGTAATGGACTAGCTACGGAGCCCGTCAACGAACCCAAACCTGCGAACTTCGCAGATATAAAGAAGGAACCCCCTGCGAAGCGAACGGTAACTGTCTCGTATTGTACCCATCGGGTTCATCTTGAGGTTAACTATATTGTTCGATGGACGATTGGACAAAGATTGATTGCCTCTCACGAGATCTGTGGTAGGTGAGGCGATACCATGACGATGGACAGATGAATGCATCTGTTTGCGATCAGCTCTATAATGCGAAATTGAACTATTGCTCAGAAAAAAATGGTAACTATCGCGAAAAAAAACAGAAATATGTTAACATTATTAATAAACTTATAACAAGGTCTGTCGATCACTTTTTTAGGAATCTTGGTTTTTGTATACGAGTATGTACTGGCATATAATTCGAATGCCCGTATTTCGTCTTCTTGTTACGTAGTTTAAAAAAAAAGTCGGTAATTGACGTTTAGAAGATGGTCCAATGATGGATGAGGAATTGATGAATGTATGTACGTCAGTAGAGCTAATGTGATAGGTTGTAACTTTTTGATACTGCATTCAAGGACTTAGAAGAGAAACATGTAATTATATTTGTTTCAATTAACCAACGAGAGCACGTCCTTGTCCTTGTGCCTGTTTATTCCGATGAAATCACACTATCCAACTGTAAAATCAACAATTCGTCTCTCTTCTTTTCCAGACCACCAACAACATGGAGCCACCCAGTGAAGCTCAGCATCCTCCACCGATACCGGTCAACCCGCCGGTCACCATCAAACCACGCGGGCATATGCGTTCAGCTTCGTTGGAAAATGCCAGTTCGCTGATTGCGAAAAACACCCTAGGACTACCAGTGATGCATCCCTGCTTCACGGGCACGCTGAAATCCAAAAATGAACAACGTCGTCTCAAAACTAAATTCGGCAGTCATAACAATTTGGAAGACTACGCCGGACATAGGAAATCGAAATTCCAGCATTTACGAAATATGTTTGAAATGCGAACGGATTTTGAAAACATTCCTGTTTTGTCGAAACAACAATTGATACAATCACAGAATCAACATCATCAACATCACCTGCAACACCAGCAAAAGCTGCACCAGCACTTGTCGCAGTCGCATCAGCTCCTAACGCAACAACCAAAATTGAGCTGCGCCAAACCCGTAGATGGGGTAGAGTTTAATGATAATTTAAGTATAGTCGAGACACCGGTCCGGGGTCAATCGACCGATTTGAATGAGAATAATAATGAGCAGGTAATTTTAACCAAATAAGGTCCATTTTATTGGTCAAACTTACTTACATATTTGGTGTTTATTTCAGGTGAAAAATATTGTTAGGCCAATAGCATTTAAGCCAATACCTTTCGAGCCAGACTACAGTATTCCGAATCGATATAGTGAAATGTGTGATCGGTATGGATCGACACCATCGCTGATTCCACCACAAGCGCAGAATATGCGTTTTGGAAGTAAGTAGTATCCGTTTAACTTATATTATTCGTTTGGAGGATTCTTTCAAAACTCATATAGCCATCAGGTTACATTTTCCTTCTCTGTGAGTCTGTAAGACAGCTGGATTTTTTAGTCGAGTGGTGTTGAATTTGGGGATCTTTCGTCGCTAGGACGACGCACAAGGCTGCAATACGCAATCGAATATTAGCTATCGTAAGATAATGGTCTCTTCTCATCCCAGTATCGGCGCCCTTTTCCACGCTCAGGAGGCAACTTTTGAATCTGTTACAAATGGCAAACTGGCCGATCTGATTTTGTGTTCTGCGTCGATCAACAGACGACCAACTAATTTTATGATGGTCCTTATGCTCAAACATAGTACCGCCGATGAAGAGACTGTGAAAGTTGCAGAATTCTAAAAATCTTTCACCGTTGTCATTACGATCCCCAAGACCGTGTCTCCCCACCACATGTCTGAGCCCATAGTTATTAGTGCCAACTTTTTGATTCAAATCCCCCATAACCATAATAATGTCACCTTTAGGTGTTCCGCTCTGTACTGCGTTTAGTTATTGGTAGAAGAAGTCTCGCCAAGACATTGTCTGCTTCGGTTTGAGCATAACATTGTATTATTTTGATGTTCCTCATTTTGGTCCGGAACCTGGCAGTCATGATTCTTTCGGAGACCGGATCCCAGGATAAGAGACAGATTCGTGCGACTCTGGTTGAGAGGAGCCCCACACCTGACTCACGACCCTTACCTGTAGCTCTACCGTCATAGAGATAAATTCTTCGCTGTTCCACCACCTTATATCGCTAACTCCTAAGATGTTTAATCTATACCACAGAAATTCACTGTCTAATTGAAGAAATCGTGCGTTCTGGGGACCATTGTCCAGGGTACGCACATTCCAGAATCCAATCTTTATCATTGTACGATAGCCAAAAGCCGTAACCGTCGAGTCAGTCCTTATCCGAGGCATAGTTGACGTTTCGTTAGCATATAGAAGATTTCGGGTAGTGCAAGTTACTGGCATACACATCCTGTCATTTGATTGACGATTTCTACGACAGGCCGTAAAAGGTAAAAGCCGTTACGCCCCACACCTCAGGGGGAATGTTTACCTTAACCAAATTATCGCACCGCCATTACTGGCTTGATTTGGTTGGCAATGATCAGCGACCACTGCCATTCCAGGAGGCGCCCACGAGGAGGACTATGGAAGAGGATTTTTTTTTGAAGTTGTCGCAGCATGTACATTTGACTGACGCGGCATAAGGGTGTAGTTTGCAGGTTCCAGAAACTGGGTTGAGCTCAATTCCGGCGCGATTATCTTTGTCGATCGATTCACTTTAAAACTATTCCATTATTGAATCTTTTCATAATTTTTAATGAACTCAACAATTTACCACTTTCTAGGTACACAAGATCTTCGCCATGGCTACAGTATCTATTGTAGTAATCAGCTGGCACGAAGACGTACAAGGGCTTTAAAAATCAACGACAGTATGGAATCGGTGCGACAAACACCAGATTCCGATGCCACAAGTCGCAGTAGTACAATGTAAGTGCCATACCAACTGTTTAAAATTCAATGAATCATTTCTTAACAACCCTTCTCCTCCCCTCAGAAAATCATCCA
This sequence comes from Chloromyia formosa, assembly GCA_964017055.1. Taxonomy (NCBI): domain Eukaryota; kingdom Metazoa; phylum Arthropoda; class Insecta; order Diptera; family Stratiomyidae; genus Chloromyia; species Chloromyia formosa. The sequence continues at coordinate 160,729,232 of OZ024813.1, read as the reverse complement.
GTAAATATCACCCGGATCAATTCGACATGACGCCATCGCCATCGGACTCTGGAATATCTGATTTGGAAGCGGTTCTCAAGGATCGAGATTCGGAATTGTCGTATTTACGACAAACCATGGAACACAATGAGAAGGCAATTTTTAAAGTTCATAAAGTAAGTGGTGGTGCCGCCCACTGAAATCAACTTACAGTGATTTCCATTCTCTCACCCCAAACAGGAGAAAGAAGCGTACTGGGAACAAGAAACGAAACGTCTCAAGTGCTTCTACGAGAATCAACAGCGCGAATATCAACTGAAAATCAAGAAATTAGAACAAATGCTTACGCTACAGTCGTTTCAATTTAAACAGAATAAATTAAGACTGACTGACGATACGAATCGTTTAAAGGATCAATTTTGCGATTTGAAGAACGAGAATGATGTGCTACGGTACGTACCCCACGGAATTGGAAGACAAATTCTTCTAATTTCATGTATTTAAATCTTATTGTAGAAAAGAAACGGAAAACTTACGATCGGCTGACGGTTCGCTCAAGGATCGTGTACGACAAATGGTGGAGAAAGCCGAAATGATGGATAAGTTAATCGAAAATCTGAAAAATCAACTTGAGGAGAATGAATGGACAGTGTGTCAACGAAATGGTGAAATAGCTTTATTGAAAACTCAACTGAAAGAAGCGAAGGTAAATATGAGAGGATTAAATGCTTCTTTCCGATTTTTAACTAAAAAATATTTCCATTCTGCCCTCAAGGAGGAGCTTAGCGCGAAGGAACAGGAGCTCGTTCAATTGAAAAACGACAATGTGAATCGAATGTTACAAGAGAAAGAAGCACAAAAAAATAACGAGGTAGAGATTATCACCACGTCAATAAGTTTTCATGCTTACAACATTCATTTCAGACCAAAAAAGATTACGACGCCGACTTGGAAATTTCCCAGCTGAATCGTATCGTCATACTTAAAGATCAAGTCATACTTGCGCTAACCAACGAACTGGCCAAACTACGTAAAGAACTTTCTGACCTGGCCATCTTCCAGGAATACGGAAAAGAACCGAACGGAAAATATGCCCGCCTGAAATACAAAATCGACAGTCTGACGAGCATATGTGGCCGACCAGGCGATCACAACGATCATTTGCATCTACAAACGAACAGTGGCAATAGTATTCAAATTATAAATCCATCGAAAAAGGATCTACAACAGGACAGTGATCTACAAATCATTATCAATTGTTTAAAAACGTCCGCACCGTTTGCCGCCGAGAAAAATGCCGACGAGAGCCTGTCGACACGCACCGATATGAACAGCGCGCAGGACACGTTAACAAATTTACCCGATGTAACAATAAGCCGAACCAATGATAGTAGTAATAGTGACAGCAGCACTAGCAGCATTGGAAGCAACGAGGATCTACAGCGAGCCGAAGATCTGCAGAAGGAGTTGGAACTGATGCGACAAACATTCGAGCGTGAGAAACAACAGTGGGCCAACGAGAAGGAGAAAGTGCTGAAATATCAACGACAACTTCAACTGCACTATATCAACATGTATCAGAAGATGAAGGATTTGGAAAGTAAATTGTCCGTTCGATTTTAAGGAGGAGTCTGCGAGAGTGGGACATTCTAGGTTGTCAGAAAAGAAATGTTTTTTTTGGTTCGATTGCTATTTTGTTTTATTCATTAAATCGTATTTATTCAGAACAAACTATATTTTACATATTTTTTTTGCATTCAGTTATAAATAAGGGTTTTTAAAAGATTTTTGTTAATATTATTACAATGTGCTGAATGATAATATTTTTAAATAGAGAAATTTCACTCACTTTTACGAAAATAAGTTCACAATTCTACTGTTGTAATAAAAGCTATTGTATAATGTTGTTATTACTTTTTATTTTAGCTCTAATGAGAGTATTCTTGCCTTTTAAATGTTTACTGTATTTCAAGAAGAACATCAGACAAAAGTATTAACAAGACTTTCATCATCACTCTCATCAACGAGTGGCTTAACTGTTTCTAGTAAGTTCTTCCAAACATTTAGGCAGCTTATCTTCGTAGATCCCATAGACTTTTTTCGGCTTTACAAAATCAATAAATCCAAACAAATCAAAGAGCGATGGATGTGGACTCCATTCAAAGACATATAATCCGAAATTTTTGGCTAAACAATGTTCATGTTCGACGTTGGATTTCGTAAAACAAACTGTCAAGCGCTTCTCCTCATTAAATCGTCTATTGAAAACAAAAATGAGAAAAGTCACCACAAAAGAAATATTGTCAGTCATCCTCACCTCTTCAGCTCATTCGCCGTTAATTTAGCTCTTCCTACACAAAGGTTAGTGTTTTCCACACAATCCGAAAATCCATCATGCATGCCAAGCTTCTTTAATACATCGTATAAGTTTTCTCCAACACGAATTTTGTGTCCTTGTTCCCGGGCTAGAATGTACAATAAGTCCTCGTACCCGTGCACCAAAGTATTCAATATGATAGTGAAGTCGGGATTCTTCCTGAAGAAACCGAGGGTATAAGAAATTATATTAATCGTCTGGTACACTGTTCTTACAATAAATTTACTCTTGAATCGTTGAAATCTTATTCGCTACACTTTGGAGACATTCGAGTCCTGTGGATTTGGCACGTCGATTATCAACATAGAGTTCATCTATTCCTGTACTGATAGTTGCGAGAAAATGATCGTTTAGGATAAATTCTCGACCTGATGCAAACGGTCCGGTGTAGAGGATTTTGAATGATGGATCTGAAATCATTTTGGGGTTATTAGAGAATGATATCGAACAGGGATCGCAATTCTCATTTACTCTGTATGTGGAACATAACGTTTCCAAAAAGGCCATACTTCCCAAACATTCTAACGCGAAGCGATGTTTTATCCGCTGGCAATGTGATACATTCGACCATGTTCCCGGGTAATATACGAAAATATTTCATGGGGATTGGCTAGAAATTGATTTTTTTTTAGAATATACACATTTTGGCGATATTATAAAGAGAGAACAACAAACTCACACTTTTCTTTAATGATAAAAGTTTCGCTAAATATTGTGATGTATAGATGATAGATCCCCAATCATCAGGTATAACAAAGCGATGATCGAAATGAGTGATGAAGTGCAAATATTTTTGCTGAAAATGGAAAATAATATTATAAAATTTATAAATGTGTCACCATCAATCAGTGGCGGTTCGTGGCCTGTGAAGCCGGGTGGGCAAGGTTCAGTTGTATCAATTTTTAATTATTCGTTTTTAATTCCAATGTGGTTGCACTGTATGTACTGAACTAGAGCAATCCTAGGTTCGAAGAGCTTTCTATCGTACAACAACTTTAGTCATCGATTTGTCCCCAATATCACAATCGTTTAATACCCAAATTTCAAGTACATATCTACTTTCCGTCGGCTTCAGTCATCGCAGTTAAAGTGGTTCCTTTTCTCCCGCTGATATCGACATTCTACTTTGCTCGATAACAGTCAACGATATTAGGCGTGTTTTTCAAAAGTCCAGATCAAGAGCAAAACAACATTCGCACGCATTACACTAACAACCTGCTCTGTATAGAATAATTTTGTTAGTGTAACGCGTGCCATTTTCATTCTGCTCTGGGGCCTATTCCACGAAGCTTTGCAACTCCGAACTTCGCATTTTGCACTTTCATCATTGCGGTGCTACGATCCGTCGTCGTGCTCGGTGGCCGTGATCGTTCGGTCGGATAGAATAGAATAGAACACTGAGGTACTCCTAAATTTAACACCTTTTTATCACTTGTATTACTGTTAAATTCTGTTATTATACGTCTATCTTTGAATCAGGTTGTTAGCGTCACCTCTGATACCCAGTTTATTCAATACTTCCGATAGCACTATATGATTTACTGTGTCGAAAGCTTTACTCAAGTCTAGGAAAATTGCCGTGACGTATTTTGATTTATCAAGCTCGGAATTTGTAAAATGCAGTGCATCAATTAGGGGCGACCGGCAGCGCAGTGTGTTGAGGCATCAGTCTCATGTTTGACTACGGGCGTTTCGGGCTCGAATCCCGTCCACGACGACGTTCGTGGACATGGATGTGCAGGAGGTGCATGCTGACAACTGCATTCTCCGAAACCAGTTTATGCCTTCGAAACGTCAACTGGGCCACATACAGTTGACGCGCTATGCCCCACAAGGGGTTAGGACAATAGAGAGTGCATCAATTAGTGGCGCAGTTGTGTTGCTTTCCGCTTGCAGTCCGTAGTGTTATTTGTCGAAACCAATAGTCTCGTTGATAAAACGTCCAATTCTAGTATTTACAACCTTTTCAAACATTTTACTAAATACAAATGCAATAGGCCTGTAATTTGATAGATCGTTAGGATCTCCTTTTGTGAATACGGGTTTAATTTTTGCAATTTTCTGGACGTCTGGAAATGCTCCTTCACAAAGGTGTTTATTAAAAATTTGGCATATAAACCTTGAGATTTCATCGTTGACCAGTTGCAGATCATTAATTTTCTTCTGATCGTGTCCAGCTGAGACATTACGCAGTTTCTTATGATACCCGATTCGCGATTCCTCAGAGCTAGGAGCTTCTAAGAATAGGGTTTGGATATTTGCGATGTTATTACTTTTTCTTTATATCGATTTTTGTCAAGAAATTTTATATATAGGTATATGGTTCCCATTGGTTTTTTTGTTCAAGCTAGCTTCTCTTATAGTCAACATTTGGCCTCGTTTATGCCGCGGAACTATCTTCGAGAATTAACTAATTCGAGCTCATTCACGACGACATAAACATGTCGCATTAGCTAGTTTTGGTACTCATTTTAGCTCCACTTGCGACGCAGAACTGGACTGAAAAATGGGGACTAGATGGTGCTGCTGTCTTCGCTAATGGTGTTGTTGGTGAAAATTATATTTTATACGTTATAAAAATCTCACCCTTTTCTGAAACTCTGCATTTGTTTCATCCTTTGATTGTAGCGGAATAAACGCGTTTTTATTAGGAGGCTACTGCCTCTTGACATTTTCCTAGACCAAAGTCACCAAAGTCACCGAAGTCACAAACCAACAACCGACACTTTTCATATTTAGTACGTCTCCGTATGGTCAGTATAAATACACCACAAACAAATACTAGCACTAAAACGATTTAGTTAATTCGCCTTTTAGTTCCACGGTATAAATGGGGCCATGAGACTTTGTGAAAAAGGTCTACTACATCCAGTAATTTGTATTTGAAATCATTCGTTAAAGTGTTTATCTAGGAGACAATATGGTCGATCAGCGTGGTAGTAGCGTCCGTAAAGGTCGCAACCTATTGACGAGCACAACCACGACCAAACTTCCATCGAACCATCAATTTCACAGGACGTGTGGAAAAAAAATTCCCCCTATTTCCACCGTTCTATGATATTTGATGGTTCGATGGAAGTTTGGTCGTGGTTGTACTCGTCAATGGGTGGCGACCTTTACCCTAGTCGGTTCTTTATCGTTAATAATGGCCATATGGTCCATCGATAGCATTTCTAAATATTCATTGCAGTGTTATTTTTGTCTAAGATATATATATTAGAATCTGATAGCATCATTAAGTTGATAAATTGATGATATAAAGTGTCCAAGTATTTGATCAGTTCGTAAATGTTAGCTGAGAGTGCCCTATAAATAGTTCGTTCTAATACACCATCACTACGTTTAGACCGCGGGACTATCTTCGAGATCTAACTAAATCGATCTAACTTTCGACGATATAAACGTATCGATTTAGTTAGTTTTGGACTTGGCATATCTCTACTTGCGATGCGGAACTGGACTAAAAAATTGGGACTATGTCGCTGTCATCGCTAATGTTGACTCGGTGGTTGACGTTTCCTTTGTTGTCGTTTTTTTTTTGTTCGGCGTTTGCTTTGTTTGCAATTTCAGAAAAGCAGTGCGTGATCAAGGGCAGGAAAAAGTCTTTCTGTCGTAAAATTTACATCTGTACAATTTATCTGTGCTGTCAACGGAGAAAGAAGAAGAAGAAGTATCTCTTCGTATGGTCGGTATAAACACTCCACCAACAAGTACTAACACTAAAATGATTTAGTTAAATCGCCTTTTAGTTCCACGGTCTAAACGTGGCCCATGATAGACAGCTCAAGAATTATTGTTATAATGTCAATGTGGTGTATTGAATACTACCCTGAACTGTAGGCCATTTGATTTAACCCAAGAGTAATGCCGGAACCAGAATGAACGCAGAAAGCAGCAGCAACTACAACATGCAGATCTGCTTTCGCCGCTGTCGCTGCCGCTGCGTTCAATCTAGGTCGGAAATGGAAAATTCGTGCTTTGTAATTCGACATCTCCCTGCCGCTGCCGATACTACTGCATTCTGCGTTCATTCTGGTTCGGGCATAGCCCCGAAAGCACCGAAGTCCGTGAAAACCCTTTCACGCCTTAATGAGCCACTACAATCAAAGAACCCTTATTAATGTTCCATACAGACATAGATTAACTTATTACAAATTTAATTTAGTGTCTACCATAGGCCGGCCAGTAGTCGGTCATCGGTCGCGTCAGTTAGCGGTTGGATGAATCCCTATGCCAGCAATAAAACCGCTATAGCCAACGGCTCATAGCAATAACAGAAAAAAACTTACACTGTTTTCGATTATTATTTCGTCTACAGCAATGTAGGGACTAATTCTTTTTAAAATCATTTTAAGAAGTCACTCATTTATACACAATAGAAAACAAGAACAAAACCGGCGCCGGCAAACCAAACTGTGAGGAGCAAAGGCAAACACAACTGTGGACAATCAGCTGACTTGTTGTCAAACTGCGCGAACGTTAATGAACAGCTTGTTCGAATTACATCGAAAGAGCAGGAATGCAATCAATTGCACCGAGCAACTCCCGCTAATAAATGACATCTAAAACAGAAAAAACTAAAAGTTATATAACTTGAACCTAAAATGACAACTGATTGTGTACTTGGATGCTGTCGCAGAAAACCAAAGTGCGTGTTTCAACCAATCGGACAAAAAACAAGAACAAATGTGTTTTCCTTTGATCTGTTTTAAAAAACAAGAACATTTTCCCATTCGCGATGGGAACGTGTTTTGTTTCCTAAAACAGTTTTTTGGATCCCATGTTTCTGAAAGAAAAAAATCGTTTAAATACGCTTATGAAATATTTTGGAGCATGAGCAAGTCTCGAAAATCGTCAAACTACTGTAATGGACGGTCTGGTGGGCATCCGAAGATGCCCGTGGGGACGGAGCCTAAGGTGGCATGTTGACCGTGTAGGTCGGGCCTTGTCATTTAACGAAGAAATAGGCCCCTCAACGAGCTAAGCAGCGGCCTATGCTTGCTGTAGCTCAGTTCGGGAGACGTGGGCGGGGTTTTCGCCGCTCGTTGCCCCTGTCCTTACGTATTAATACAATTCATAGGCCTGGGGAAAACAACACAAACAAATGGGCAACCAAAATTGGACAGAGAAAAAAACAGGGCGATAAGGAAGGAATGGTTGTCGGATGGCTCAGGTGCTCTCTCGCACGCAACTGGGTCCGGGTCTTATTGGACCCTCGGCCTTCTTCACCCACCCTACCATGAGGTCCCATGGCCGACAAGGAAAACGTGTGGGGACCTCCCAATACAAACACCTAAATTCCCTTAATAAGGAGCCACACAAGCTGGGCGTCAACTTAAAAATATTTGGCTCTATTGAAGCTGCATCTTTAAGATTAGTGCCACCAGGTTGTTACTATGACACGAGTATCTAAATGTTTTACTAACTCAGTACAAACTTACGAAGTATGCAGAAAGTCTCGACCATATGTGGAAAATCGAAGTTTGTAACTATACTCACAGTTTGTACATTAATATTACGTTTAAACAGATCCGAACAACCTAAATTTTCACAAAGACTGTATCTGAATTCATAAAAACGCGATTTCTATGCACTTCTGCCATTTTGGCTTGAGTGTAATAGCAACAGTAGGCACGTTTCTTCATCTTCTTTGCTAAGAGGCTAATATTAAGAACCCAAAATTTTAATAACTAGATAAACACAAACATACGATTATATAAACAAATATATAAATGAACTAATTAATCACACAATAAATACCTATATCATTCAAAAATACATGCATACCACATTCAATCGTTCACAATACTTTCACACATACACGATCAGGCATCGATACATTCACGCCAATTCACACTAAAACAGGCAGTCCTCACACATTCTACCATTCTCACCACATTTAAAATATTCATAACAAATATCTAAACAACTGCAAAAATAAACACCTATGGACATAAATAAATAACACAGCAGATGTTATTATAAATAATTCACAACACAATCACACGGCACTTATCTTATCCCGTTCCAGGGAAACTTCTCCTTGGCGGTCTTAAAACATTGATCGCCTAATGCGCAATTACACGCTATCTTCAATTTTGTATCCGTCCGTATTGTTTTCGGACCGATGCAATACTTGGGCAGATGCATTCGCATCTTTTCTCTTTAGTTGACCCGGTTTGGGCACATGCAACACTTATTATCTAAACACAAAAAAAAAACAGCGAAACGGCTGCGCCACTTAATTTTGCCTATTCGGCCGCTGCACAAAACTTGACCTTTCTCGCTGCCGTGTGAAAATCCACTCACTCATCGCCAGTCAAAATTCTCCTCTCGAGTCACAATTCCCGTTATTTTTTTTTTTTTCTGTCAACACAGTTCGCCATCCACAATTAACCTATGTCTGTGTGACAGATTGTCGGGCCCGCAACTTAAGGTGTGCGCGACCGCTAAATTTAAAATTTGAAACAATTTTTCACAAATATATTTATTTTGGAAAAACCAAAAATAAATATTTTTGCGAAAAATACTTCGAATCAAATGTACCGGTCACGCCACAAAATTTGATTCATTACAGGGCAGCTTCTTCTTCGCGGCCTGCCAAGAAGAAGATGCTGAAGACATCGTGAGCTAAACTGGCGAAAGAGAAACTAACTATATACCGGACACCAACAAAAATAGTCCAACAAAAAAAGGAACAATAAACAGCTGCAAAAAAAAATATTGCACTAAATTAAACTAATTAAACAACAAAATATAGTACGAATAAATAAATAGATAACCTACGAACTACTCAACATATTGACTAAATAACCTAATTAATTTCTAAACATCAACTATCTAAACTATAATACAATTAATTCACCTAAACATAATAAATCCAACCTAGGCCTAATCATAAATAAATAAATAATGAATTCAACAATTAACTAAACTATAATGCTAATAAATAAATTATCTACCTAACCTAAAGACTATCATCGTACCGAAAAAAATGCATCTAACGATTTTACAAAAAAAAATCGAATGATTTCTAACGGAACGACTTCGCCAATTAAATAGAAGAATAAACATTTCCTTTTTTTGTTTTTATAATTCACGTACGGTTAAGTACGGAATATAAAAATAAAGATATTTAACTAACTATACTAAAAAAAAGGCAAAACAATACGACAAAAAAGATAAATGTGAACTGTACGATAACTATAAGCGACAAAAGATATAACTAAAGGATAATTTTAATAAATATATATAAATACAAAACCTAAACAATAAAAATATAAATAAATAACATTGGCGACTAGGAGCCATCGACTCAGTCGCAAAGACAAGACATCAAATGCGAGAAAAAAAATGAATTTTAAAAAAATTGTGCGTGCTTTACAAAAATTACAAACAGGAAAAAAAACGAACTGTGCACCTGAGCTAGCCGGCAATCATTGTAAAGGAGAAAAATGGCAAAGAGAAAAGAAAAAAGTACTACATCTTCCCATTATTCAGATGATCAACAGAGTTCAGAGACTCACGAGGATAGCATAGGCGCAACACTGCAGTCCTTGCTATAATTCGCTCATGCTCTCTGAAAACTGTTGAGCATCTCAACAATAGAAAAAAAAAATGTAATAAAGAAGCAAAAGATTTAAATGACGTAGAAGGACAATCCTGGCAACAGAAAGGTACCCAGGGCTCCTCCGCGCTCTGACCGGTCACCGAAGAAGCTCCAAATGCCGGTAGTTCAAGAGCATTTATGGAGGCCTTAGATACGTGGCTAAACCACAAATAACAAACACAACACCAGGATTGCCTTGTTTAACAGAATCTAAAAGGAGAAACTACTCTATAGGAAGGATGGGGGTGCTACAGAGGAAAGCACAGCTACTTGGAGGGAAAATACGTTAAGTAAAAAAGCTAAGTCCTAAGACTTAGAACAAGTAGCCTTAATGTGCTTGTGGGGACACCAATTGGTGGAAGGACCAAAAAGGAACCCGAGGAGGTCCTTTTTAGTCCTGTTCTTTACCAGAAATGGGCCCCACGTTGGGCGCCAAATATGTAATGGACGGTCTGGTGGGCATCCGAAGATGCCCGTGGGGACGGAGCCTAAGGTGGCATGTTGACCGTGTAGGTCGGGCCTTGTCATTTAACGAAGAAATAGGCCCCTCAACGAGCTAAGCAGCGGCCTATGCTTGCTGTAGCTCAGTTCGGGAGACGTGGGCGGGGTTTTCGCCGCTCGTTGCCCCTGTCCTTACGTATTAATACAATTCATAGGCCTGGGGAAAACAACACAAACAAATGGGCAAACAAAATTGGACAGAGAAAAAAACAGGGCGATAAGGAAGGAATGGTTGTCGGATGGCTCAGGTGCTCTCTCGCACGCAACTGGGTCCGGGTCTTATTGGACCCTCGGCCTTCTTCACCCACCCTACCATGAGGTCCCATGGCCGACAAGGAAAACGTGTGGGGACCTCCCAATACAAACACCTAAATTCCCTTAATAAGGAGCCACACAAGCTGGGCGTCAACTTAAAAATATTTGGCTCTATTGAAGCTGCATCTTTAAGATTAGTGCCACCAGGTTGTTACTATGACACGAGTATCTAAATGTTTTACTAACTCAGTACAAACTTACGAAGTATGCAGAAAGTCTCGACCATATGTGGAAAATCGAAGTTTGTAACTATACTCACAGTTTGTACATTAATATTACGTTTAAACAGATCCGAACAACCTAAATTTTCGCAAAGACTGTATCTGAATTCATAAAAACGCGATTTCTATGCACTTCTGCCATTTTGGCTTGAGTGTAATAGCAACAGTAGGCACGTTTCTTCATCTTCTTTGCTAAGAGGCTAATATTAAGAACCCAAAATTTTAATAACTAGATAAACACAAACATACGATTATATAAACAAATATATAAATGAACTAATTAATCACACAATAAATACCTATATCATTCAAAAATACATTCATACCACATTCAATCGTTCACAATACTTTCACACATACACGATCAGGCATCGATACATTCACGCCAATTCACACTAAAACAGGCAGTCCTCACACATTCTACCATTCTCACCACATTTAAAATATTCATAACAAATATCTAAACAACTGCAAAAATAAACACCTATGGACATAAATAAATAACACAGCAGATGTTATTATAAATAATTCACAACACAATCACACGGCACTTATCTTATCCCGTTCCAGGGAAACTTCTCCTTGGCGGTCTTAAAACATTGATCGCCTAATGCGCAATTACACGCTATCTTCAATTTTGTATCCGTCCGTATTGTTTTCGGACCGATGCAATACTTGGGCAGATGCATTCGCATCTTTTCTCTTTAGTTGACCCGGTTTGGGCACATGCAACACTTATTATCTAAACACAAAAAAAAAAACAGCGAAACGGCTGCGCCACTTAATTTTGCCTATTCGGCCGCTGCACAAAACTTGACCTTTCTCGCTGCCGTGTGAAAATCCACTCACTCATCGCCAGTCAAAATTCTCCTCTCGAGTCACAATTCCCGTTATTTTTTTTTTTTCTGTCAACACAGTTCGCCATCCACAATTAACCTATGTCTGTGTGACAGATTGTCGGGCCCGCAACTTAAGGTGTGCGCGACCGCTAAATTTAAAATTTGAAACAATTTTTCACAAATATATTTATTTTGGAAAAACCAAAAATAAATATTTTTGCGAAAAATACTTCGAATCAAATGTACCGGTCACGCCACAAAATTTGATTCATTACACTACAACGATTTCAATGGGGAGGGCATGTACAAAGAATGGACGATGATCGCATGCCTAAAAGCGCGTTGACACGATCAAACTACGATTTGACAAACCACCTACTTGAACGTGTCAACCCCTTGTCAAACTGGTTTGAAGTCTTGTGCTTCTGTCAAACCGTAGTTGGACGGTGATCAACTTTTCATCAAATGCTAGTTTGTCAAATCGTAGTTTGATCATGTCAACGCGCTCTAAATAAGAGAGTAATGAATTCAGAACGAGTCGTTGGAGCGAGACTGCGAGGACGACCGAGATCTCGTTGGGAGAGCTCAGTAGGTGTGGACGCCGCGCAGCTGCTGGGCTTCCAAAATTGGAGGACGCGGTCACGTGACCGAGATAATTGGAGGACAATGATCCAGGCGGCCAAGGCCCGACGTCGGGCTGTCGCGTCACGATGATGATGATGACATACTTTAAAAATGTATGAAAATGGCTACGTTTATGCCGTGCAACTATGTTTCAGTATTAACTAATTACATCAAACTCACCACGATGTAAACATGTCGGATTAGTTGATTGGACTAGCTCTTAGCTCTACTTGCGATACGGTATTGAACTTAAAAAATTTGGACTAGGTTACGTTTTCCGGTCGTTTCTTCAAACCGGTTTGATTTTTGCCGGGCCCTGCATTATCGACACTAACATTTCGCGCACATATGACTCCTGTCATTCTCAACTGCCATTATTTTGCGCGGTAAATTGTTTTGTGTTGACTGGTTGACTGTTGATCACCCGGCATGTTGTTTTGAGTACTAATTTCAATTGCGCAAATGTCTCAACGAACAATCACGTAATATTGTGCAATTCTGCTCTTCAATTCAAGCCACTAATTCCATGTATCCATTTCACCCACAGGTCGTTTTTTACGAAAACTCCATCGAAGACGGGGCCGATTGAGAAAGCCCATTCGGACGACGACGATGATAGGTGAGTGGGCAATTTTTGGCGCCTTTTCCCCCGCATCCTGACCGAACTGTTTGAATTTGTGCAATTAAAGCGTACACGTTGGCACGTCTTGTACGAGCGGCAGCTCCTTTGCGAACGCTTGCTGCCAGAAATAGGCCGGTCGTCGCCCGAATCTGTCCCTGTAGGTGTTTCTCGGTTTCTAATTCATTTTTCACAAACTCTTCCAGTAACGATGCGGTCGGCGTGCGAAAAGTGAAACGTCGACGAATATCCAGCAGCGATGAGGAGAATGATAGCGGCAAGTAAGTTTTATCTGTTCTGCGTCGAGTACAGAAGGTTGTGTCTAATGGATATCGATTTCAGTAGGCTTCCCGCCAAGAAGCAGTCGCTCTCGCCGAAGAAAAGTGAACCCGATACTCCAAAGGCTGATCGCAATGAAAACGTGAAGGAGCCGACGACAACGACACCGAAAACAAAGGAGTCCGCGACGACGCCAAAGGAGACGAAGAAAGCTTCGCCCAAGGAGCAGAAGAAAACCCCCAAAGCTACGCCGAAGTCAACCAAGAAGCAGACCGCGTCTGCATCAAAAGAAAAGGCGTCTCCGGCCGCCAGTAAAAAGGCCAAAGTAAAGAGTGAGGTGGATTCCGAAGACACAAACGGTGACGAAAAGATGGAGACGGAGCGGGACGATTCTGTGTCGCCAAAGAAGGAAAAACCGGACAGCAATTGTGAGAACGAAGAAAAGTCTTCGCCGACTTCGGAAAAATCAAAAGATGCCGAGCCGGCAAAGAAAGAACTGAAACTGCAAACGGCCGGCCAAGGACAGAAGGGCGCCGACTACAATCCTGCCAAGACGAAATATCATCCGATCGATGACGCTTTCTGGAAACGCAATGAAAAGTAAATTATATCCTTGGCTTTCGCAAAAACCAAGGATGCTCACTAATCACTCCTTTCAGGGTTCCCTATCTGGCACTATCCAAAACTTTCCAACAGATCGAAGAAACCAGCGGCCGACTGAAGATGATTGACATTCTGAGCAATTTCTTCCGGTCGGTGATCGTGCTCAGTCCATCGGATCTTCTGGCCTGCGTCTATCTCTGCCTGAACCAGTTGGCACCCGCATATGAAGGTGAATTTTTAGCCGCGCCGCCTCACGCATTTCCAGACTAATGGACTAAATAATTTCTCAGGTCTCGAACTTGGCGTTGCCGAAACGTCTCTGATGAAAGTCATTGCCCAGACGACCGGCCGAAGTATGGCTCAAATTAAGGCGGACATTCAGTCGACCGGGGATATTGGTATCGTGGCCGAACGTTCCCGGAGCAATCAGCGAATGATGTTCGTGCCGGCGCCACTGAACGTCGACGGAGTGTTTGTTAAGCTCAAGGACATCGCCAAAATGAGCGGACACTCGGCTATGAACAAGAAGGTGGACAAGATCCAATCGATGTTTGTCGCCTGTCGTCATTCCGAGGCACGCTTTTTCATTCGATCGCTGGCTGGCAAGCTGCGAATTGGATTGGCCGAACAGTCATTGCTGCAAGCGTTGGCCATTGCGTGTACGGCCACGCCCCCGGACCAGAAAAGCTATCCACCGAAGATTCTGAATGCTGCCAAGTCAATGGGAGAGAGTGGTTTTAAGGCGCAAGTAGAGAAGAATGCGCTAATTTTGAAGACGGCGTACTGGTGAGCACGATTATTATCTGTCTAGTATCCTATATAATAACTTCGCGCATATGGTTGATTTAAACTCTATTAACAAAGTAATTTTTAAGAGAGAATACTTTAGTCATTTTTCCTACTAACACACTATGTTGTAGAGGCGACGCGCTTATATCCGATGAATGTGTGTGTCATAAAGCTTGGTTGTCCATGTTTTCTTCGATGCCCAGGTGTAGAAATGCAGCTACCTCAATAGGATTATCCCATAGCGCAGTGGGTGAGCTGCAGGACAGCTAAAGATGTGCTCAACATCGTGTGGAGTGAGGCCACAGGCTGGACAGGAGTTCTGTATTTCGTTATCAGTGCGGAATAGGTACGAGTTCAGACGTGAGCACCAGCCAGAACGAAGTTGGGCGAGTGTAGTCCTGGTTGCTCTAGGAAGTCGTAGTTCGTCTGAAGATATAGCAGGTGGTTGCGCATTTAGTACCCTGTTTGGTGTCATATCCGCGATTGAGGATAGTACTTCTTCACTATGCAGTGTTGTGATGGTCGATCTGTAGCTAGCGTTATCGAAGGGAACTCTTTTAAACCTTTGGATCTCCCGCTCGCGGTCCCTCATATTACGCCTTACATGGCTTCTATTCATAAGGTTAGAGTTAGGATGGTCACTCCGATAACAGCCAACCAGATACTGCTTCGTTAGAAGTGTCTTGTGACTTGTTAGGGGCATCATTCTGATTTCTTGGTGAAGGTGGTCCTGCGACGACATCAATAGGCAACCTGTGACAGTTCTGAGAGCTGTATTCTGGCAGGATTCCTCCACTGAGTGTCACATAAGTTTTCCGACCAGATGGGAGCCGCATAATTGGCTACAGATCTCCCGATAGACTTGTAAGTCGTTAGTAGGGTCTCCTTGTCTTTCCCCCAGGAACTGCCAGCTAGAGCTTTGAGGACTTTGTTCCTGGTTCTCAACTTGTCACAAATGACAGACAGAGTGAGATTTTTGCTGACGAAGAAGGTGTTCAGTTCGTCGAGATACCCATTTATCTGTTCGCACATTTGAGTGATGTTGTTGCCGGTCATCAGCATAACTGACAATTTCGAGTCCGTCAGGTGGCGTAGGGAGTCCTGACATGTAAAGGTTAAACAGGGTGGTAGATAAGACTCCTCCTTGGGGAACACCCTGCTTAATTCGTCTTACTTGAGATTTCCCGGATCTAAATTCTGTGTAGGACTGTCTGCCGGCAAGATAGTTGGCGATCCACTTTACAATATGCGACGGAAGCGATGTACTACAGATGTCAGACAGGAGAAATCTCCCGGTATACCATGTGGTTTTACCGACGGATCTAAAACGGAGCAGGGAGTTGGTGTTTGAGTCTAGGACCGGACACCATGCCCATTGCTATGGGCGTCTGGCCTAGCGTTTTTCAAGCTGAAATCCATGCCATTGAGGCCTGCGCCAGAGGCATTCTGGACAAGAAACTCAAAGGCGCTAACACCGCTATTTGCACTGATAGTCGGGCAGCCATTAAGGCTCTTTCTTCACATAGTTTCTCATCGAAATTGGTGAAAGAGTGTTTTTTTACCCCTCACAAACACCAATCAGGTTACTTAATGTTGGGTACCTGACCATCAGGGCATCCCTGGTAATGAAGCTGCCGATGAACTTACTAGACAAGGCTCTTCGGATAAATTTTTCAGGCCTGATCCTTATTGTGGTCTGAGTTGGGCTAAAACAAGATCACTAGTGATTAAGTGGTCTACCAATGGAAGACTGCGTCACTGGGATTGTCTTCTTGCGGCAGTGCAAAGATCTTATAAAATCCTACGGTCTCAAAGAAATCAGCCGCCTGGGTAGAGCGGACCTGAGATTAATCGTGGGTTACCTCACGGGGCACCACTGGGTGAGATATCACCTCAACAAAATGGGTCTATCCACTGATACAGAGTGCAGGCTTTGCCTGGAGGACACAGAGTCCACTAAGCACCTTCTCTGCGAATGTCCGGCGGTAGCCCGTTCCAAGTTCTTGTTTCTTGGAGACTCCATCGTAAGCTCAGCGGTCGTAAGGAGCACCCCTACAAAGGATATACTAGCTTTTATTAGGCTGGTTGAGGGTCTTTAGGATTAGTTAAGGCTATGACACAATAGATCTCATGATCACAGTGCCCAGCCTTGGGTATCTTGGCCTGTCCTTGTTATTATTATTACTGACTGTCGGATTGACTTGTTGTGTGAATTTTTTCTGAATTTAAGTGGCCGGTAGCTCAGCGCGTTGAGGCATCAGTCCGATATCTCATGCTTCCAGTCCGTTACGGATTCGAGTCCCGTCCACGTCATGGATATGGATGTTTGTGTTTTCTTCGCCCTGTGGTGTGGGGCGTAACAATAAGCTACAAACTTTTCCCGACTTGTCGCAGGTATGCGGCTAAATGGGCAGGGGGTACATGTCGCGCTCGGTGGCCGTGATCGTTCGGTCACCGCTCTACGATACTAATCTAGAGCTCGGAGATCAAATCTCGGCGCGATCAAAAACTGCCTGTGAGTACTAATAGAGCTCGCACAGTGCTCCGAGTTTGTCAGTATAAAGACGGCGCGGATAGGAGGTGCATGCTAGCAACTGCACTTCCGAAAAGTAGATATGCTATTGAAACGTCAACGAGGCATAGAAATGCTAGAGATGTTGACGCGGCAATTTGAGAGAGATATGCTAGCAACATGCATCGTCCGAAACCAGTTTATGCTAACGAAACATCAACTAAGCCACCTGTGGAATAGTTGACGCGCTATGCCCCATTAGGGGTTAGGGCAAATAGTATATATGGAGTATTGTCTCCAAGGATCATATGTTTACATTCAATTTCCACTATTTCTCGCCCCTGTAGTGTACAAGAATAAGTCTTTCCCGACAGTAAGCTTTCAATATCTGAAACCTTTTATATATGGTAACGAACCGTCAACTAGGCCTCTTAAAAGAAGTTGACGCGTTATGCCCCACGAGGGGTTAAGGCCAAAAAGTAGTACATATAACGAAGGTGTGAGCTACCATGGCAAACAGTATTATTACAGACATTGACATTTCATTTCTGGTGTATTTATTAGTTTAGAGCGGAATGTGGAGGGATGACGTATATACATCACTGGCCGATCATCCCACTTTGTTCCTTGAGATTATTAGAACTTCCGCTAATTCTACTTTAGAGCGAAATTCTGAATAATCCGATTTGTTATAAATGTATTTCTGTTTTCACATTCTCTTCCATTTTAGCCAATGTCCAAACTACAACAGAATCATTCCCGAACTACTTGAGCACGGCATTGAAAATCTCTTGGAACGATGTCCAATGGAGCCGGGCACTCCATTAAAGCCTATGTTGGCGCATCCAACAAAGGGGGTAAATGAAGTGCTGACTCGATTTGACGGTTTAAAATTCACCTGCGAGTGGAAATATGACGGAGAACGAGCACAGGTGCATTGTCGTATTCCTCCCTTCTTCCATACATTAATTCTCCAATGTCTGATCTCTTTTTCAGATTCATCGCTCCAACAAGGGCGTCATCAGCATCTACAGTCGTAATCAAGAGAACAATACATCGAAATATCCCGACATTATTTCACGAATCGATGACATTACCGACGACAGCGTCACATCGTACATTCTCGACTGTGAGGTTGTCGCCTGGGATCAGGAGCGAAAACAAATTTTACCGTTCCAAGTGCTGAGCACGAGGAAACGAAAAGATGCTGACGAGGCCGAAATTAAAGTGCAAGTTTGCGTCTATATGTTTGATTTGTTGTATTTGAACGATGAGCCTCTGGTCACGGAACCGTTCATCGAACGCAGACGACTCTTGCACGAACATTTTAAAGAACGCGAAGGCATCTGGCAATTTGCCACACGAGTTGATACCAGTGATATTGATGAATTGCAAAGTTTTTTGGAAGAGTCAATTAAAGGTATGTTATTGTGGCTGAATCTGAACAGAGGCGTTTTGAATCGGCTCAGACCAGTTCACATATTCATATTAAACTATTCACTTTCAGGAAATTGTGAAGGCTTAATGGTCAAAACGCTAGAAAAAGATGCCACCTACGAAATAGCAAAACGGTCGCGAAATTGGCTAAAATTGAAGAAAGATTATCTGTCGGGTGTGGGCGACTCGCTAGATTTGGTTGTCATCGGTGGTTTTAAGGGCAAAGGAAAGCGCACGGGCGTGTACGGTGGATTTTTATTGGCATGTTACGATGCTGATAATGAAGAGTATCAAACCATATGTAAGATTGGAACTGGTAAGTGTTTGGTTTCAGGCTAGTTGTTTGCATTATCTCAAACGCCCCTATGATCGATTTCATTCAAAAATTGCCATCTTTAAATAGCAGTATTCAACCAGATGCATTCAATCATCTTTAAAAAAAATCCCATTTCAGGTTTCAGTGATGACGACCTCGTCCAGCACACGGAATTCTTCAAAGGACACATACTTCCAGGTGTGAAATCGTATTTCCGTTACGATTCAGCAAACGAACCGGACGATTGGTTCGAACCGATCCAAGTGTGGGAGGTGAAATGTGCCGATTTATCATTGAGTCCCGTGCACAAGGCCGGCATTGGTATTGTGGATCCGGAGAAAGGCATTTCATTGCGCTTTCCGCGTTTCATACGAATACGTGACGATAAGAATGCCGAGGATGCCACGTCGGCCAGTCAAGTGGCCGACATGTATTCGAATCAGGATCAAATCAAAAATCAACAACAGAGCGGCGGACGTGATGTAGAAGAAGATTTCTATTAGTATGATCGATTCTAAATTCATTTTTTAGAATGATTCATTATTGTTTTTGTAATAAACTTAATTTAATTATATTGATAGTGATTGGTTGTCTATTTCTTGACTCTATTCCTTGATGTTCATCCCATTTAGGCGGCTATTACACTATAAAAGTTCTTTGTAGAAGATATTTTATAAAAGTTTTATTAAAACTTCCTTTATAAAGGATATTTTACCATCAAAAGTTTCTATACACTTACAACAAAACGAATGATCACCCACAGTTTTAAAACACATGCATATTGTGAATTGACACTTCGCGGCTCGTTGATTGAGACAAAGTTGAACTCGTCTCAACTTTTGCGACGTGACCGACGTGTTGTTCGCGCATAGTATATACCGCTATCTGAAATATTGTACATTGGTTCAACTTTATTTGACAGCAGAAGCCGCGTTGTTCGCGCATATAATTCAGCCATCAAACTCATGCGCGAGTTTTTTTTTACACTTTCACCGCGATCTAGGACACGGTTTATAATCAAAACATTTTTCTCTAGAGATAAAACGACCCGTTTACGTTTGAAATGACTTTGTAAAACGACGCAAATACCAAAAGCTAAGATGTCAGCTGAATGAGGGAGGGTGTTCAATGCATGTGTAGTTTTCGCTCCATGTTAGAGCTTTCTTCCCCCTTGACTGTTGATAGAGCTCGAATTCCAATTGGAATTGTAGGATGACTACATCACATTAACCATTATCATCATCGTGGCGCGACAGCCCGACGTCGAGCCTTGGCCGCCTGGATCGTTGTCCTCCAATTATCTCGGTTACGTGACCGCGTCCTCCAATCTTGGAAGCCCAGTAGCTGCCCGGCGTCCACATACGAGTATACTGAGCTCTCCCCACGAGATCTCGGTCGTCTAGGCAGTCTCGCTCCGTCGACTCGTTTTGCATTCATTAATCTCTTTGGCATGCAATCATCGTCCATTCGTTGTACATGCCCTGCCCATTGAAGTCGTTGTAGTTTGACTATTTCGAAACTTCCAGCTTATCGTACAGTTCACACAACTCATGAGATGGATGGCGCATCCGGTACAACCGGATGCATCACATCTCGATCGCACACAGCCCCGAGAATTCGCCGTAGAACCTTACGTTCAAATGTGTCTTAGCATGTTTCCGGAGGGTTGAGTTAGGGTCCATGCTTCGCATAGCATAGCACTGGTCGTATAATGGTTTTGCTCACGCGGAGCTTCGAGTTCCTGTGCACATATTCATCGCTTGATTCCGTTGGCGTCCCTTGACAAGTTGCAACCCAGGTATATGAAGTCGTTCACGAACTCGATGCTGAGGTCCCCCACATTGATGCTCGGTTGTGTAGGTGTCCTTGTCGTCGATTGCATCATTATTTTAGTTTTACCCTCGTTGATACGTCTTCGCCTTCTTTCTTTTAGAGCGGTATCGAGCGTATGCAGAAGTTGTTCTGCGTCGGTTAATCTTCAGGACATGATGTTGATGTCGGCGTACGCTGCTAATTGTGTCGACTTGATGAGTAGCGTTTCAGACCAGTGCGTGTTTCAAATAGATCAGTAAGTCTATTATGGATCCTGACCTGTGAGACAGAGTTGGTCATCGTCATCTTTGTCAGTTGCACTAATTTTACCAGTATACTAAATTGCAGCATGATGTTGTACAGTACTCCACGATCGATACTGTCGTATGCCTGCTTGAAGTCGACAAAGATTTGGTATACATTTACGTTGTATTCCCAGCACTTCTGGAGTATCAGTTTGACTGAGAAGAGCTGATCGGTTGTGGAGCGACCAGGTCTGAAACCGCTTTGATATTCGCCAATGATTCGTTCTGCGTACGGTTTTATTCTATTTTCCAGAATTTTCGTCAAAATTTTATAGGACGTACAAACTAGTGAGATGCCCCTGTAATTCTCACACCACAGTTTATCTCCCTTTTTATGAATGACTGATGGTGCTTCTGCGCCACTCGTCTGGGATCTCCTCGTCCTCCCATACTCGCAGCTTTAGCTAAAACCGTTCCACCGAATTTTAGGAGTTCAGCTGGAATCTTGTCAGCGCCTGGCGCTTTATTTCGCTTTAGTGACCGCAATGCGAGATCAACTTCCTCTACTGTCGGGAGTTGTATGGGTGGGCCTAGATCAGCAATATCGTCGAGAGCTTGTTGTGTGGGGATGTTAGATGGTAGGTTCAGAAGCTCTTCAAAATAAGAAGCCCATCGTTTGTTAATGCCATCGGTGTCGCTGTTCATGTTTCCGTCCTTGTCCTTACAAAGGCTAGTCCTGGGTGGGTAGCCGTTCTTAATTGTATTTACTAGTTTATACGCTTGTCTGGTGTTGCTTTTAGCTAAGTTTTCGTTTATATTCAGCAACTGCTCGTCAAAGTATTTACGTTTCTTACGTCTAGTTATTCTATTCGGTATTCGCCAAAGCTCGTCATATTTTTCTCTTGTGGCTCTGGTTCCTCGTTGAATCCATTGCCTGCAAGCCTCGTTTTTCGCTTCAAGTGAGTTTTTGCATTCTTCGTCATCGCATTAATGCCCCTGGTAAACATCGCCACAACATAAGCAGAATTTTCCTCAAACCCGCCAAATTTAATAAAAAAAAGGGCTCCGTAGGAGTTACCAGAAAGCTGTAAGTTTTCGTCAATTCATGTCTTCGTCGAATTTTAAGAATTTTGTGGCCCGAAACAACATCAAATGAAGAGCTAAGTCGGCGTACGGGTCAGATGCCAATCGACGAATTGATACGCAGGCGAAAATGGCAGTGGACAGGTCACACATTGCGGAAGAGTAATAACTGCATTGCTCTGCATGCCATGAAATGGAACCCCATTTCTAACCAGGCCGACCAAGAGGGGGTTCTCGAATCACATGGCGTCGATCTGTGGCAAAGAAGTGTCAGACGCTGGGTAAGTCTTTTGGGGAGTTGCGCCCCATTGCCCAGAACAGAGTACGATGGCGCACAGGAGTAGTTGACGCGCTATGCCCTGCTAGGGGTTAAGGCAAAGTAGTAAGCAGTCTGGAATTGCTTACTATGAACGCACGTCACTGTGATGTACACAAACCAGGTTCGTACTGCCTAAAGCGGAAATTCCTTTACGGCTATACGAACCTAACTTACATATATCAAAATTTTTTTTCTGGTTTTTGCTAGACCTACAATTTTTAGGGATGGGTATCGATTAATCGAAATAATCGATTATTTTGTCTAATAATCGATTTTTATTTAATCGATTACATTAGGGTCGATTTAATCGATTATTTTATAACGATTATTGAACTTTTTTCTTCGCTGAGACTTCAGATTTCAAGATTTCTTTCATTGCGAAAAATCACTTACAACAGCCGTGTACAGCACCCATCTACTACTTTTCTCATTCTACTTTTACCTATCCACCACAATCCCTCTCTGAAGCTGGTCAAATTCTGAGGGAACAGAGAAGTCGGCCGGCCGCCGACAAGGCCAATACACCCACACTCCTTAAGGACGTTCATGATAAGTATTGGGACCAATAAATAAGCTCAATACTTCTCACAACCCAATAACCACTATTACCTATGCAGCCACTGGGAACGTTTCAGGCAACTGCCTCCAGTAGGTGTAACTACCATTTCTCTGCCTGATGATCCCTCCTCCGCTTTCATGTGAATAAATAAGGACTATTCCCCACTTGGAGTTCGTTGTTTTCATTGTACCCAGCTTTCAATCCCTTTCCAACCCTTCCTGAAATTGTCCATTAATCGATTTTTCAAGTCATAAATAATCGGTGTATCGATTAATTCGTAAAAAATTATAATCAATTACTTGTTGGTCGATACCCATCTCTAACAATTTTCTAAAAATGGATTTGTCCAAATTCATAAGTTGAGCACTAAGCTAAATTTTGCGCTTTTTCAGTTAAACTAAAAACTGGAATTTTGAAATAAGAAACTTTTTTCAATTTGGGGATTTTGGGTTCGTTCGGGGATTTCGTATTTGGGGATTTTTCTTCATTTGGGTATTTCGGGTTCCCGTCCTAGGCCCCTCATACTAGCAAATTTTTTAACAAACGTTTTAAGATCCACTGTTGGTGGGAAAATATTCACCGTGGCATCGGTAGTATTCACGTGCGTCGTAAGTGTGCATCAACAACATTCAACAATTTGCTAATCTGAGGCAGGTTTAAGACACAAAAATTTTTCTTTGGTCTCTACAGCGATGAGGCTCCATTTACTCTCTGTTTGTTTTGAAGTCCTAAAAAGGACTATTGGGTTTTCAAAGAGTTCATTTTCGACGAAGATTTTATTTCTTGGCTTCTGCCTTTTTGGAAGGTGAAGCCTTCTTTTGAATCGCGGCCCTGCTTTTGGGAGCGGCTTTAAGTTTCTTATCCTTCGGTGAATTGGCATCCACACTACCAACTTTCCTGACAACCTTAGCGACTAAAATTGCTGCAGATACCTTTGGTTCAATCTTCTTGGGTTTGGCAGATTCCTCCGTACTAGCTGTCTTCTTCTCAGCAGGGGTAAGTTTGAATGAACCCCAAGTATCCTTGCCCTTAGTCTGGATCAATTTTCCACTGGCAACGCCTTTCAACAAGTGCTTCTTGATGTATGGAGCCATTTTCTTAACATCGACCTTGTAGTTCACAGCTAAGTATTTCTTGATGGCGGGATACGATGAACCTCCGCGTTCCTTCAGGGTTTCAATGGCGACGTTAATCATCTCCGGAATTGAAGGATGAGCTGGTTTCACTCGTTTCTGCACGCCTTCGCAAAGTTTGAATGACCCGGAAGCACCCATGCCCTTAGTCTGGATCAACTTTCCACTAACAACGGCACGGTACAAGTACTTCTTGATGTATGGAGCCATTTTCTTAGCATCGACCTTGTAGTTCACGGCCAAGTACTTCTTGATGACGGGAAACGATGAACCATCACGTTCATTCAGGGTTTTGATGGCAGCGTTAACCATCTCCGAGATTTTAGGATAAGTTCGTTTCGCCTTTAGTTTCTTCGGGGCAGCGGCTGCTTCCGTTGCGGCCTTGTTCGCTTCAGATGCTGCCTTCTCTCGTTTCACGGCATCGGAAAATTTGAATGACCCGGTAGCACCCACGCCCTTAGTCTGGATCAACTTTCCACTGGCAACGGCACTCTTCAAGTACTTCTTGATGAATGGAGCCATTTTCTTAACATCGACCTCGTAGTTCACGGCCAAGTACTTCTTGATGGCGGGAAACGATGAACCTCCGCGTTCCTTTAGGGTTTCAATGGCAGCGTCAACCATCACGGAGGTTGAAGGAGCTGGTTTCACTCGTTTCGGCACGCCTTCGCAAAGTTTGAATGACCCGGAAGCACCCATGCCCTTAGTCAGGATCAATTTTCCACTGGCAACGGCGTTCGTCAAGTACTTCCTGATGTTTGGAGCAAGAGCACTTCCGCTAACATCGACCTTGTAATTCACGGCCAAGTACTTCTTGATGGCGGGAAACGATGAACCATCACGTTCATTCAGGGTTTTGATGGCGGCGTTAACCATCTCCGAGATTTTAGGATAAGTTCGTTTCGCCTTTAGTTTCTTCGGGGCAGCGGCTGCTTCCGTTGCGGCCTTGTTCGCTTCAGATGCTGCCTTCTTTCGTTTCACGGCATCGGAAAATTTGAATGACCCGGTAGCACCCACGCCCTTAGTCTGGATCAACTTTCCACTGGCAACGGCACTCTTCAAGTACTTCTTGATGAATGGAGCCATTTTCTTAACATCGACCTTGTAATTCACGGCCAAGTACTTCTTGATGGCGGGAAACGATGAACCTCCGCGTTCCTTTAGAGTTTCAATGGCGGCGTCAACCATTTCGGAGGTTGGAGGATGCACTCCTGGTTTCTTCGGACCAGCTGATTCTTCCGCCATTCCGAATGAATGAAAAACTCACAACGACTGGAACTGGACACACACACAAACAGTTTGAGGATGACTGTAGTGCTGCAGAGGAGCACAAGATATGACATGCCGTCCCATGAGAAACTGAAAGAACGACGTTGGGCATTTGCACTTCTCATCAGAAGATTTCTAGCAGTGGTTGTCTATTTAATTCTTTAAAAATAAATAAAAAAATAAATAAATTAAAAGGTGACGTGATTATATTAGCTTCGAAACATAGCTATGAAAATATTGGAATGTAAATTGAATTCTGTTTCATTCGTGATATCATATTTCGAGTCATTTTTTATCTCACCTGTTGACATATGCAGATGATATTTCCAACTTAATATCGAATTAAAATAGAAAACAAATAATTTTTATGCAATCTAGTTTGATAATAGATGTCTTTAGATTGTCTGTTATCAATGTAACTTGGAATGGAAGCGATAGTAGATAACATGATTTGTTTCTGTAATTTGAACTTAAAATTGTCCCTTCCTTGATACACTAGGGTTGTTGTCTTAATTGCGATTGTGTTTGTAGGTCAAGTTGTGTAATAATGAGTGCGTTCAGAAGGTGGCAAAAGAGCAGAAACCGCTCGCGAGCAGCTCCGGAGCTGCTCGGTTTGGAGTCTGCACCTTCTGAACGCTACTTCACCAGCTGACAAATCGACCAGCTGAAAGCTGACGATGACAATTTTA
This sequence comes from Chloromyia formosa, assembly GCA_964017055.1. Classification (NCBI taxonomy): domain Eukaryota; kingdom Metazoa; phylum Arthropoda; class Insecta; order Diptera; family Stratiomyidae; genus Chloromyia; species Chloromyia formosa. Next base: position 160,703,103 of record OZ024813.1, on the reverse strand, counting down.
GACTTCAAGTGCCGAAAAGTGGAAAATACATGAATCCCACTCTGTCCATTACAAAAATCACGAACAACGTGAAAACAAATTCAGAAGCACCCGAAAACCAAAGAACTAGAAACCGAAAACGGCGAAAACACAACAACCAATTTGATAACTGTCAAAACTCGGAAACTCGCAACATGAGCGTGAGGTTGAAAAAGAAGAAGAAGAACCTGAGCACTGATCAGTGAGCAGAAATATTTCTTGCTCGGTGAAATTTGATCATGATCACCCGAGCGGAAGTTGCTCAGTCACTTCTGAACCCGCTCGTTCTGAGCATGTTCGCTGAGCGGAAGTTGCTCAGTTCCTTCTGAACGCACACAATGTAGTATCTCGGGGTTCGAGCGAAATAAATGTTTAGATGAACGCATTGTTCAATTAAGTCCTAATCATGTAGGTAATTTTATTTAATAATGTATACAATTTACACGATTACGATACGGAGGAAATCATCTCAAATTCCAATCGAAGAGGAAACATAAAAAATGTCATACAAATGAATAGTTTCCCAATTTCTCATTACCAATACAGTTGTGGAGTAAATAACAGATCAAAAGATGCCACAAAAGAAGCAAAGAAGGTAATAGGAGAATGAAGAATAGAAGTTGTTAGCGAAGAACGAAGAAGTAAAGACAGATTTTTTGCGGGCGTGAAAACGCATACTGATTATTAGATCAGGAACAAATTGTTCGGTTTGGTACATTGGGTCGTGTGAATAAAAATTAAGCAAAAGCTAAAACTAGCAAATCTTAAGCAATAGCTGTGTTTCAGGTGAATAAAAATTTTAAGCAAAAGCTTAAACTTTTCACGTTAGCAATTGCTAGATTTTTCCATCAAATGCTTAAAATGTGTGAATAAAACAGACCATTAGCTAGAAATAATAAGCAAATGCTACTATAGTATAAATTTTAGTGTAAACCTAGCCTAACACAAATATAACATGTAAACGTAGCTTTAGGAACCTCCATTTTGACGATTGTAAACTAACTTTAAACAAAAGAAGAAGAACAAGAAGAAGAATCTGTCATTCAAGAATCGAACATGGTGGTGGTAGAACGTTTAAAGACAATAAAAACGAAATCTAACGGAATCATCCCGTGTGTTTGAAATTGTTAAAAGTATACTACAACTTCAGAAGTGGGATTGAAGGACCAGCAAATAAAAAAAGTGATATTTTGAATCGGAACAACGAGAATTCGACAGAAAATGGAGAACCGCATGAATCGTGATCAGTTGGTGAATGCGTTAGTAGCCGCTGATCTGGAAATAGTTGGACGCCCGACCGTAGCAGAGCTCCGCCGAATATTTGCTGAAAACCGATCCAGAGTAGAAGCAGTGCTGACCGATCAAAATGAAAGCGCCAATCGAGATGACGACGAAGATACTGCAGAAGAGGTTAATACCGAAGATAATGTGGGAAACGAAGACAAACAGTTGCCGACAATCAACAACCCTCCGCCGCCGCAGCGAAACAACCCGTCACCACCACCGACCTGTGATCATCCGCCGATATGTAAGCAGCTGCCGCCAAGGGAACAATGGGGCGCTACACCGACTCATGAGCTAATGTCAGAAGCCGATAAGGAGACAGAGGAGTTAGAAAAGGAGCTCGCCAATTTGCGCCGCCGACGGGAGATTTTAATATTGCGACAGGAAATAAACAGGATGGAACGAGGGGAAGTTTTGGAAGAAGCTCGAGCGCCTGCCGCAACCGCTGCACATGCTATACCGAATGAACCGCCGATGAGAAAGGTCCATTTCCAGGACATTGAGCATGCCATAATAAAGTTTGATGGGGAGGACCGGACGTATAGTGTCCACGATTTTTTTCGGCACTTAGAGCAAATCTTCAATCAAACAAATGCCGACGAATTGCTGAAATTTCTGGCACTACGGAATTCCATAACCGGTTCCGCTCGAATTCTGCTGGCACGAGGCGCGTTGACGTACGAGGAGTTAAAGGCGAGCCTGATGAAAGAGTTTGGACGGACGGTGAGCCGTCAGGAGATCTACCAAACGCTGCGAAACCGGAAGAAGAAGCCAAATGAAAGTGTCAGGCGCTATATAATGGAGATGGAGTCCATAGCGTACCGGAGTGATGTAGAAGAACTAGAGCTGGTGGCATTTATTCAAGAGGGTATGAGCTATACGACGAGTGATTACGCCTTATTTGCGACTGCACGAACCATGCGTGAGCTGAAGGACGCAGTAAATATGCTCGAGCAACGGCAAGCAATGCGAGGGCCGGAGTCACGGCCGTATGCCGCAGTAAAACCGAAGAGGACAGATTATACTGCCGACAAGAACGCTGTTGTAACCACTCCGCCCGAAGGAGACCGCTGTTTCAACTGCTCACGAATGGGACACCGAAAGCCGCTGTGCCCTTATGAAGAAAGGCCTCGAGACGTCTGTTACCATTGTTGGAAACCGGGACACGACCGACGTTCGTGTACAGGACCTAAGTATTATCAGAAGTTGAAAGCAAGTTCGACGATAGCCGCAGCCACCGATGTTAGAAGGAAACAAGACGAGAATGACGTTGAAGACGATGATGAAATTAAGTCGCTTAGCGCTTTAACTTTGGTAAGTGTTGCCTTTATTGATGTTGAGGTGGGGTGTAATAAGGATAAAACTCGTTTGTCTCTTCTCGATACCGGCAGTCCCGCTAATCTAATTCGACGATCCGCTGTCCCCGGTAAAGTTCGAAACGAACTGATAGAAACCCCGTTTTGTGGCCTTGGAAAAATACCAATCAAAACATTCGGTAAAGTGGAGTGTCACATTACCATTCGAAACCGATGTCAGAAAATCGTTTTACTTATTGTGCCCGACGAAATGATACCGACACCAATACTCCTTGGAAGAACAGCTTTGTCGAAATTCGGAATAAATTTAAGAATGAGTAGTATTGAAAAATTTCACAAAAATACGTTTAATAAATTGAATGGGACAGTGGATAATAAAAATGACGAGTTGAGTTTTTGTTCACTTCATCTCAACATTTCAGAAAGAGTTGTCTTATCGAATGTCGCCTTATACCCTTCTGCTCTGTTGAAACCAGAAGAGAAATTAGAAGAATTCAATGTGGGTAATGTAGGAATGTCCGCTGATAAAATATTACTCGTCGGTATACAACCCGAAGGGGACGTGGAGTCGGTTGATTTGATGCAAACGGAATGTGAGAGTATTATGGCGATTGAGCATGAGAAGGAGGATTGTATGGATGTGAATCCGCGGTTAGGGAAAGAATGCATTAGAAGAATTAAACAAGCGATTTCTGTTGAATACCTAAATAAAGACGCTATCCCGAAGGAATGTGATTTTGAAATGAAGATCCGATTGGAGAACGATGTGCCGTTTCATCACTACCCAAGAAAATTGTCTTATGAGGAGCGCGAGGCTTTGAAAGGAATTATTGGTGATTTACTACAAAAGGGAATCATTCGAACAAGTGAATCCCCTTATACGTCCCCGATTGTGATGGTAAAGAAAAAGAACGGAAGATATCGGAAGTGTGTTGATTATCGTAGTTTGAATAAACTCATGATTCGCGATAACTACCCGATGCCCCTGATCGAAGATTGCCTTGATTATTTGGGGGGAAAACGATTTTTCACGACGTTAGATCTGGAGAATGGGTTTTTTCATGTTAAAGTAGCTGAAGACTCCAAGAAATATACATCGTTTGTTACACCATATGGCCAATACGAATATAATCGAATGCCGTTTGGCACGAAAATAGGACCTGCTGTTTTTTTTCGTTACATTCATTGTCAGTTGAGGGACTTGATAGATGAAGGAAAAATTATTGCATACATGGACGATATTACCGTAGCTACCGACGATTTGGAGTCACACATCGAAGTACTTACCGAAGTTATGCGCCGTTTAGCGGAATGTGGATTAAAGTTAAATTTTAAAAAATGTAGATTTGCGTACGAGACCATTGAGTTTTTGGGATATTCCGCGAGCAAAGAGGGAATTAGACCCAGCGATGCCCATATCAGCGCGATAAAAAATTATCCGATGCCCACTACGATTAAACAAATACGCTCGTGTTTGGGGCTATTTTCATTTTTCCGCCGATTTGTACCTAATTACGCTAAGATTGCTCACCCGCTGCAACGTTTGTTAAGAGAAGATGTAAAATTCGAAATAAATGATAAGTGTAGACAAGCATTTAAAGAACTAAAAGAAAGGTATATGTCTCCGCCCGTATTAGCCATTTTCAATCGGTTCAGAGAAACTGAGCTGCACACCGACGCATGCAGCACCGGATATGGCGCTATGTTAATACAAAGACAGGAAGATGGGAAGTTCCACCCAGTTTATTATTATTCGAAGGCCTCTTCACCGGAAGAATCCCGCATGCACAGCTATGAGTTGGAGACGTTAGCTATCGTATACGCAGTAAGAAAGTTTCGAAACTATTTACACGGGATAACATTTAAAGTAGTGACGGACTGCAGTGCATTGTCGCTTACATTTGACAAGAAGAACATATGTCCCAAAATAGCCAGATGGGCACTGGAATTACAACATTTTACGTTTGCAATACAACACCGCAGTGGAGTTTTAATGGGGCATGTAGATGCATTGAGCCGATGTTTTAAGCCGCATGGTACCGAACCGGTAGACTATCAATCTGACATAATGAAACGTATGGTTGCCGTGTGCGAGTTGGATGAAACGACTGAATCAGATACTGACAGCATGGAGGAAGACGAAACCGACGACACCGCAGACATATCAAAGAAAGTACTTTGTAAGATGGCCACGGTAGCAAATCCGAAAGAGGTAGATTTTATGATACAAGCCACTCAAAACAGGGATGCGAAGATTTCAGCATTGCGCTCTAGACTAGAGGAGGAGAACGTTGAAGGATACGAACTGAAAAATGGACTGGTGTTTCGACGGGATAAGATGGGTCGGCCGCAGTTGTTCGTCCCGCATGAAATGGAGGAGAATGTAATTCGAATGGTCCATGAGAAAATCTGCCATCTAGGAGTTGATAAAACTTACGATCAAGTGAAGAAACATTATTGGTTTGAACACATGAAGCCAAAGATTCAAAAGTTTATAAGGAACTGTATTAGATGTATTATGTGTTCACCACCGGCCCGAGTAACCGAAAGAAATCTGTTCAGTATACCGAAGAAACCCATTCCGTTTGATACGATACACATAGATCATTTTGGACCGTTGCCGTCTGTCCGAGGGGCTCGGAAGCATATTCTATTGGTAGTCGACGGATTTACTAAATTTACAAAGTTATTTGCCGTCAAATCCACCGGTACAAAAGAGGTGGAAATTTGCTTGGACAAATATTTCGCGATGTATAGCCGACCGCGACGAATCATCAGCGACAGGGGAACTAGTTTCACATCATCAAGGTTTGGAGAATACTTGTTGAAACGGAATATTGATCATGTAAAGGTGGCGGTGGCATCACCACAGGCTAACGGACAGGTTGAACGTATAAACCGCATCATAACCGCCGTGTTAAGTAAAATTTCGGAGCCCATAGACCACGCCGATTGGTCGAAGATGTTGGAAGAAGTAGAGTTTGCTTTAAATAATTCTATAAACCGGTCAACGAAAAAGACCGCCAGTCAACTGCTGTTTGGGACAGACCAACGCGGAGGCATTGTTGACTATATGACCGAATTCCTACAGGAGAGGTACAGTGATGATGTCACTCAAAATCTAGAAATAAAAAGAACCGAAGCCGCGAAAGAAATCCAGAAATCTCAAGAAAGCAACACTAAGTATTTCGCAGCTAAAAGTCGACCGCCTCCAGTGTTCTCTCCGGGTGATTTTGTTGTCATTAGACATATAGACACCACAGCGGGAACGAATAAGAAGTTCAACGCAAAGTATCGCGGACCCTACGTTATCCACAAAGTGTTACCAAATGACCGGTATGTCATTCGCGACATTGAGAATTGTCAAATAACGCAGCTACCATATGATGGTGTCGTCGAAGCCTGTCGGATAAGGAAATGGATAGAGCAGTAGGGGGTGGGGTGCGTCATAAGTTGCTCATGGCCACACTAACCGAATATTTAAATTTTTGTAAATCAATTCTCATTATACTCTTGATTGAGGGCAATCATATTGTCAGGACGGCCGAGCTATAGTATAAATTTTAGTGTAAACCTAGCCTAACACAAATATAACATGTAAACGTAGCTTTAGGAACCTCCATTTTGACGATTGTAAACTAACTTTAAACAAAAGAAGAAGAACAAGAAGAAGAATCTGTCATTCAAGAATCGAACATGGTGGTGGTAGAACGTTTAAAGACAATAAAAACGAAATCTAACGGAATCATCCCGTGTGTTTGAAATTGTTAAAAGTATACTACACTACCAATATTTTAAGTGTGCCTGGGAGTAAACTTAAAAAATTGGTAGCATTTGCTTATTATTTCTAGTTGCTATTTTTGCTGCATTTATGACTTAATTGTTTAAGTGCAGACTACCATAAGTTATACAGGTTTACGGAAAACAATGTTGAGTGGTTGGCCAACTATTTTCTGGGTGAAAATAGTGAAAAAAGAGGAGGAGCCTTGCCTCCTAAGAAACGAATGGAAATTTTTCTTCGTTTTTTCAATGATCCGGGATTTCAAATTAGTGTCGCGAAGGAAGAAGGAGTCCACCGTACCACTGTTTGCAGGGTGATAAGTGGCGTTATTCCCAAGATCGTCGTTTAGTATTTATTGTGAATTGCCGAAATATCATATTGGCGATAGATTGGCGAATTGAAATGTTATCGCCATTCTTTCGCCTGAGGGATATCCCCTAATTATTGAAAAGGTGACAAATAATCTATAAATTTATCGCAGAGAAGAATCGCCATCGTATCATCTTGGCAGTATTTATCTTCCAAATGATACGAAATTGTTTGCTGGGTTATAACGAGAAACAGTATGGCAGACAATTGGGGTGTTGCTAAAGTGGTGGTAGACAACGTCAAAGGTGGCAACAATTTGAGGCAAGTAAAGTCATTTGCAAATACTTGATTTTAGTACTATTTTGTATTCCGCTGCTAACACCGTGGCAGACAAGTCTGAAGTTTCAAATTTTGTATGAAAAAGATGGACTATGACCCTACTGGAATGTAAAATCTTGATCCGGGCAAAACACACACACAATACACCTCACGAATGAACTATTTTCATCATTTTGACCGCGGTGGCTGCAATGTTAGAAACGGAAATCTGGTTTGGTTTTTTGCACTGACACTTAGGGGAGTGTTCTGAAAAAAATGTTGTTCGGATCAAGATAGTACATTCGAAAAGGGTCGAGTTATATAGGATTTTTATGTCGTAATTCACCTTTTTCATACAAAATTCAAAATTTCAAACACACTGTACACACGATCAATAAATTTAAATAAATACTATCTATCTATGTAAATACATATGTATATGTCTTACAAAAAACGTTCTTTACACACCAAATTATCACAAGGAATGCAAGTTTTTATTTTTATTTTATTTTAGGTTAAGGCCCGTTTTCTCAATGTCCAGTTAAAATTCAAATTCGAGATAAAATTTGTTGTTGTTTTCCCTGTAAAATTTGACAGATGGGTACGTTCAATGTCTGTTTAACTGGAGTTTAAATTTTAATCAGACATTGAGAAAACGGGCCTAACACTTTTTTAGAAAAATAAACGAAGTTTTAGTTTAAGTTTATTTAACTGAGTTTGGATTTTCCGTCTGTATTGATCGAGATTCACTTAAGAACTAAACTAACTTTACAAACTATTTTACAAAAACCTCTTTCTTCAGAATAACTCACAGAATGCAGAGTAATCAGAAATTTTTTGCATCTGGTTACGGCATCGTAACAGTTTTACATTGCATCGCATTACTTTTTGTATACGACCAATAATTTATCCTTTTCGTTATCTGACCACTTGAAATCGTCTCGCACATGGGACCGCAACACTTCGTGTAGACCAGGGGCCGGCAAACTTTTTCTGAAAAGGGCCAGATTTTTTAGATTTTAGGGTCAGCGGGCTGGATAGCAAATTCGATATGCAACTGCTTACCGGTATGGTCAACGTAATTCCAGTTGAAGGTCTGACGGAAGATTATACATTTTTCTATCAAGCGGATTTTGAAATACGTAACTGTTTCCGCAGTGAAATTTAATTTTTGAGAATAGCGTTTTCGTTAAAATTTGAAACTTTGTGTATTTAAATAGGTCTCAGCAATATGAAACTGCGGGAGCCGCAATGGTTTATTGAGCGGCGAGATTGCGTTTAAATTCAACGTAAGTTTGTAAACCGCAGCGGCTCCCGTAGATAGGATAAACGCGGCCTTAGAGCGACTCCTTGTATTGTTAGGCACATTGAGAACTTTTTCGTGTGGCTTTTGCATTTAAAGCTGACCGAAATCAGAATGATCACCCGCCACTCAAATCAGAGTGACCTGGTTGGTGTTCCCTGGACATTGAAGGGCCTTGAAACACTTTTTCACTAGCTTCAATAAGAGTTTGTAAAACGGACGTCTGCACAGATGGAAATGCTAGTGCAACGAAGCCTCTGAATTAGAATCTCTCTGATGCAGGACTCAATCGCATGGATATATGCTTAAAATGCGCGAGACCAGAGGACCTTAGCGATTTAGATCAAGCCAATGATCAAAGCAGTAGTAGTTCGGATGCCGCAACGGTTAGCACGTTCGCCTTCCGATCACCAGGTCCCTGGTTCGAATTCTACTGAAGGCGGTAGTCTTTTCGATAAAAGAAGATTTACGTGTCAGAATATGTCCTACTCAGCTGTTAAAATGAGTACCCATTCGAAGTAAATAACTCGGTTAAGTGTGTTTATAATTACACACCTGTAAGAAGTACACCTTCATGATCATGAAAATTAGATGATGCTATCTCAAGGCCTCGGTTAATTAATTGGACTGTAACGCCACTAATGATCCCTGAACTATTTTGATAAACAATATTAACTCGCGGGCCGGATAAAAACTAGTGGCGGGCCGGATTTGGCCGGCGGGCCGCAGTTTACCGACCCCTGGTGTAGACGATCAATATTCTTTATTACTTTTTGTTAAAATCAAATCAACAAAATAAAAATATCATTGAGGGGCACTAAAAGTGAAAGACGATGATGCTAATTAATGTTTTGATGTTGTCTTAACGTGGGCTGTGCAAAACTCAATTTCTATAGCCGAAATTGAGACACTTCAAGAACTACGGAACACGCAATAAATAGGTGCTTACAACGCACTTTTAAACAACCTAAAATCACAGATTTCATTCAAACATGAATTGAATTAAATTTTATAAATAAGTATATTTAATGTACACCTTATTTGAGCTCAATTCGATGTTTTAATTATTAATTTATAAGTGTCTCGATAATTTCACCATTCCGATAATTTCAACCAAGATAGTTTTTATTAGTTGAAATTATCGCGATTGTACTGTAATCAGAAATTTTATACATCTGTCGTACAGAATAGAAAGCAATAAAATTCTTTGAATGTCAATAGTCACCAACCATACACTTCAAATAGTCGGATAGCGAAAGTAAATTTTAGAATGTAAACTATAAATAATTGATGGTCCAAAAATATGAAACTCTTATCTATAACGATAATTATCGTTCTTTGTATACTTCAAAATGCTACGATCTTGTGTTCTCTGCATTCTTTAAAGTGTCATGATGTTGCCGTTACTTGCATGCGTGACCCAACATTGTAATCCAATAAATAGAGAGTTAAATATGTCCCACAAGGAAAATTATTAGGATTTTTCTTTAAACTAAATAATCTTTAATTTGAGATAAGTCAAATGCCCGTAAGTATGACAGTTACGCAGAAAAGGGGTAAAACCCCATTTTTTTTAAATTAGATGGTTTTTCCCTTTTTCTACGTAACTGTCATACCTACGGTCATTTGACGTATCTCAAATTAAAGCTTATTTAGTTTAAAGAAAAATCGATCCTAATAATTTTCCTTGTGGGACTAATATTTAACTCGTTATTTGATGAAATACACCAAAAAATGATTATTTTTACACTTTGTAGGAACAAACGAGTAACTGACAAAAAGTGTTTTTCAAATTAGACTAGCTCCGTCGCTATTGGTTGTAGAAAAAAAACTTGTCAGATGAAAATTGTAGTAAATTTTGTGCTCTACAAAAATGGTGTACCATATTTTGCGCTAAAATAGACTGGAACGGAGTTATAGACGAAAAACTGATAAAAGTGCCAGTTTTTTCAAGACAGCGGGGGGAGCACAGAGGGGATGGTGACGCAAATTTGGATTTTTTACTACCCCACCGACCTATACAACATATCAAAAATTCAGAACTACCGCACCTTTTGCAAGGTAAAAACTCTCCATCATTGGACTATTGGAGGATATTCAATTATCGAAGCATCTACTACTGGACCAAATAATCATAAGCAAAAGCTTAAATTTTCCAGCATTTGCTAGTAAGCAAAAGCAAAAGGTTATTCACACAAATTCAAGCTTTGGCTATTAGCAAATGCTTTAACTTAAAGCAAATGCTAAAGCAAAGACTTAACACTTGTAGCATTTGCTTATTTTTTATTCACACCACCCATTAAATCATAAAGATGAAAATGTTGAGATAGTGCTTCTTTCACCAATAGTATGATCTTTCTATTCTGCGAACGAATAGCAGTTATTAAAGTGTACATAGAACGAATATTCAACTCGCTTTTAAGAGTATCTTATATCTCGTACCTACGATCTACGAAATTTACTTCAACCTTGACTTAACAAGTAGTATGGCTATTGAATATATGCTCTAAAGTCTCTGTTGATAGGTGGTCCGAAAGTGTAGGGCAAAGGGGGTGAAAGATCCTTTTTTGCAGTTTTCCTTGAATTTTTCGGTTTTTCTCGGTTATTTTGGTTTTTAAGGTTTTGTAGTAAAAACAAAACCCTTATGAAATCGGTCAAACGTCCGTCTGTCTATGAAATATCTCACGAGCCGCTGAAGCTACATGCATGAAATTCGGTGGAAATATGTGGAAATAGTATTATAATTCTCTGGAGATGCGATGCGTCGTAATAGGTCCCATAAAGGGGGAATGAAGGTTAATTTTTTTTTTTCGTTTGGTATAGTCAAGTGGGGTATCGTAAGAAAGGTACCGTCGAGGACATTCAATTTTTGGCATTTTCATCCAATTTGAAGCAAGGAGAAAAGAGGGAGAAGAGGAAAATATGTGATCAGAGTCCCCCCCTGCATTTCGAGACCGTTATACTTAGAAATATGGAAATTTACAGAAAAGCATCATTTCACTAGCATAGAAAACTGAAAATAAGCGAATTTTGATATCTCATCAAACAAATTTAATAATAGTGTGTTTCTATTTTATATTTCCAGTTAGCACACCCCTTAAACACAAAAGGTCAAAAATATTGATGGCCAACGATAATCAACACTAAGGCTGACAAATTTATTTATTTAAATATTAAATATTTATTTAAATATTTCGGCCGAATTTAGCTTTACATCCATATTTCGCCTATCGAGCCGCTATCGTCAATATTTTAGCTCTTTTCAGTATTTTTCCACTCATTTTTGGGGTTACTGTGCATTTGTTACCAATAAATACGAAAGCCGCTCACTGTTAGATGTGATACAGATACTTCATCCCAATCTTGCGTTGCCACCTGCACCCATTGTAACACGATGGGGAACTTAGATAGAAGCAGCGGTTTATTACGCGGATCATCTTGACGATGTTCTATTATTTTTAAATGAGCTGGACTCGAATGATGCGAAATCTATTCGAAAAGCGAAAGCGATCATTGCTTGAAGATTGTCGCCATTCATTTGTGTTTGAAAATTTGAAGAAACATTTCGTTATTCATTGCAATAAATTTGATTGATTTTTTAAGAAAACAATTTTTATCGTCCATATTTCGTACATAATTCGACTATTCGTCCATATTTTCACGATTTTTCGTACATATTTTTCGTCCATATTTTGATCATTTTTCGTCCATATTTACATACATATTTTGCAGTTTTTCGTACATATTTTTGTCAGGCCTAATCAACACCATAGGCAATAATATCTCCAAGTTCCGTTACGATCACATCTTCTTCTTCCTTACCCTTTCATACCACTCTGCGGCTTCGCGCTGCTCTGCCTGTGGTGTTGACTTTTCGCCCATTCCGACGGTATAATCTCAGCTTCCTTCTGCAGGCAGCTCGGTCTTGGATCGTATGATCATCGAGATTAACGCGTTGTTGTTGCTTCTTCAGCTGATCGATCCATGTGTGTTTCCGTCTGCCTCGGGGCTTGGATCCAGCAAATGAAACATTCAATGATAGTGCCTTCATGACAGGGTTCTCAGGCGTACGGCAATACCAAACCATACGACGATCTTCGAACTTTTCAGTGATCGGTTGCTCAACAAACAAGCTGCCTCGGCTGTAGGTACTTTTGATACGACCCTTTTTGGTCACACCGGCTGACATTCGTAGCATCTCAGTCGCAGTCATTTTACTTTTGTATCTTGTACATAGTACGCGGAAAACTCCAGAGTTTTCTCGCCACTTCATCCAACCGACACTGATGCGATGTTTGATGTCATCATTACAGGTAGTTTCTTTGTTGACCATCGAGCCCAGGTAGTTGGACCTTGTACAGGACTTCAGCTGCTCTCCTTTAATGTATAGTAGATATCTGGTATCGGTTACTTTGGATCAGAGAAAGGACAGCAAAGATACTCTGTGTTTGGTATGCTAATCCTCAGTCCATGATCCTCCAGTATCTTACACCACTTGGTCAGTGCAGCTTGCAAAGCAACGTTGCCTTTGCTACCCAGGACAACGTCATCGGCGAAGAGAAGGGATATTTCCAGGTCGTCGGAGATGAGTGTTAATAACTACAACATGATGATGTTGAAGAGTAAGGGACTCAATACACTGCCTTGGTGAACTCCGACTTTAACCGAAAATTCTTCAGACTCACGAGCTGTGCATCTAACTTCAGTAGTTGTTGCCCCATCGCCCATCATACATGTCTTGTATCATCTTGACATATGCCTCGAGGACTTTAAGTGCTCTTAAGACCACCCATATCAGATCACGATTAACTCTGTAGAAGGAACATCTCTATATTAGGACTAAGTGAAACAAGATGTGTTGGATCGGGATCGACTTTATCGCCAACCTCCCAAACAGTGCTGCTCTACTCTGGAAGTGGAACATTACCTCTACTAGAATGGCAGGCGTCCGAATTCTGATGACCAAAGATGCTCGCCGATCTTTAATCGATTGGAAGCATTTCCGACCGTATCATTACAGCCAGATTTAAATCCAGGGTAAGAAACATCACAATAATTCAGTGCTACGCCCCGACTGAACCAGCGGATCAATCGGCGCCTTCTATCACCGACTCGGCGAAACCTTCGACAAGGCTCCCAAAGTTGACATAAAAATTATTATGGGGGATCTCAATGTCAAAGTCGGGTCTGACAACCTTGGCTTGGAACACCTGATGGGCAATCACGGTATAGGCAACAGGAACAAAAATGGCGAGATGTTCGCGGAGTTTTGCAATTCTCGTAAACTCGTCATTGGCGGTACCTTGTTCAAGCGCAAACGATGCCATTTAACAACCTGGGTTTCTCCGGAGGGCAGAACAGAGAACCAGATTGACCATACAATAATTTCCAAGACATGGAGGAAATGTCTCTTAGACCTCAGGTTGAAGCGGGGTGCTGATATTGGCAGCGATCACCAACTTGTTGTCGCAAAAGTGCGCTTTCCTTAAATAAGATTATTATAAAGGAAAGAATAGTTATTTGTAGTCCGGATGGCGCCACGGTTAGTACGTTCGCCTTCTATCTACGCACTGGGCCCCGGTTCGATATCGATTCCTACTGAATGCGGTAGTTTTCGATAAAAAAAAGGGGATTTACGTGTCGGACTATGAGCCCACTCAGCTGTTAAATGAGTACCCATTTATGGGGAAAATAACCCGGTTGAGCGTACTGCTGATCACACACCTCTGCACAAGACCGTCATGATCTAGAAAATGAGATGATGCTAACTCATCTCGAGGCCATGGTTCAAATTGGACTGTTGAAGAATAAAGAATAGCGCTATTTAATAAATCTTCAAACCGCATTATCGAAAGAGGGTTAGTCGTCTATTGTCTCATACCCAGGTTTAAACTCAGCGTGATCAAGGAAGTGACAATTTCAAGCTCAAATTACAGCAACAAATCATGTTATTATGGTATTCATTCCAAATTACATCGCTAACAAACAATCTGAAGAGATCTCTTTTAAAATAAAATTATGTAAAAATTGTATATTTGCTATTCTAAATCGAAATTAAGTCAGATATATAATGTGCATATGTCAACAGATGTGGAAAAGAATGGCTCGAAATATGATATCATGAAAAAAACAGAATTCAATTTATGTTCCAATACTTTCATAGATATGCTTCGAAGCTAATCTAATTACGTAACCCTATTATTTATTGCTTCATATGATGTTTTTTAAAGAATAAAATAGGCAACTACCACCAAAAATCTTTTGAAGAATTCTAGAGAAGTAAAAATGGCCAGTGTCGTTCTTCCAGTTTCTCATGATATGATACCGTTTGTCCATCCGTCGCACTACAGTCATCCTCAAACTGTCGTTTGTGTTATTCAGTTCGTGAATATTTGGATTCCAGTCGTAGTAAATTATTTTCTCACTCGTTCGATATGGCAGAAGAATCAGCTCCAGTCGCCGCAGCAGCACCTGCTCCAGCTTCGAGCCCCAAGAAGACTGCGAAGAAAGCCGCCGCTGGCCCAAAGAAGCCAAAGACGAAACCAACTCATCCTCCAACCGCTGAGATGGTTACCGCCGCCATTAAAACGCTGAAGGAACGTGGTGGTTCGTCTCTTCCCGCCATCAAGAAGTACTTGGCCGCGAATTACAAAGTTGATGTTGAAAAATTGGCCCCATTCATCAGGAAATACTTGAAGAGTGCCGTTGTCGATGGTAAATTGGTCCAAACTAAGGGCAAGGGTGCTTCCGGTTCATTCAAACTTCCCGCTGGCGAGAAGAAGGAAAAGGCAAAGGCTGCCGCTAAACCGAAGAAGGCAGCAGAGAAGAAACCAAAGGCGGCAGCTAAACTGAAGAAGGCTGGTGAGAAGAAAGCCGCCAAGCCCAAGAAGGCGGCAGCGGCAGCTAAGCCCAAGAAAGCAGCAACTGGAGCCGCTAAAGCTGCCAAGAAATCTGGTAGTGTGAAAGCCAAGGCTAAATCAGCTCCTAAAGCCACGGCTGCAAAACCAAAGAAGGCTGCACCTACCAAGAAAGCTGCTCCCAAAAAGGCAGCAGCTAAGAAGTAAAGCTTCAAACATGTACTTAGTTCATATTGAACTCGTTGAAAACCCAATAGTCCTTTTCAGGACTACCAAAAATTTACACAAAGAGTAAAATAATCCAGTACTGTAGACCCTCGTTACAAAAGCTCTGGTGTGGTGTGCCACAATATTAACAGCAAAAACTTTTACGCTGCGCGCAAGTTTGCACGTGTTTTATGTCAAACGGTTTGAATCTATGGTTTGCAACCAAAGATGCGAATCTGTCAATTTGACAAATGCTCGGCTGTTGTCGTATCACCAAATTGGATTCATTATTGTGTGTTAACACCAATAATTTAGTATGAAATATGTGCTTATGTACATCCTACTACTCTCCAATCGTTTGTTTCGCCACCCACTTCTTAATTAATTATCCGTTTTAAAGCACAATAATGAATCCAATTTGTTGATACGAACGACAATAGTCGAGCATTTGTCATATTGACAGATTCGCATCTTTGGTTGCAAACCATAGGCTCAAACCGTTTAACATGAAACACGTGAACGCGACACGCGAACGTGAGCAACCAACCAAAGATGCGAATCTGTCAAATTGACAAATGCTCGGCTATTGTCGTATCACCAAACTGAGTTCATGATTGTGCTTTAAAACAGATAATTAGGTGAGGATTGAGTGGCGAAACAAACGACTGGAGAGTAGTAGGATGTGCATAAGCACATATTTCATACTAAATTATTGGCGTTAACGCACAATAATGAATCCAATTTGGTGATACGACAACAGCCGAGCATTTGCTAAATTGACAGATTCGTGTCTTTGGTTGAAAACCATAGACTCACACCGTTTGGCATAAGACAGTTGTAAAAAATAATCGCACGAAAATGTTCACGATTGAATTCCATTATTTGGCCGAGATTAATCTTTTAAGTTACTGGAAAAAACACAATATAGCGCTCGTATGTCAAAACGTTCTGAGTACGTATAACCTCGAAAATGTCAAACTTTACGATAGAGCTGTCAGTTGCCAGATTGCAACACTAGGGTTGTCCAATCCCGAAATATAAAAGGCAACCACAACCACACAAACGACAGTTTGAGGACGACTGTAGTACGGCGGATGGACAAATGGTATCATGAGAAACTGGAAGAACGGCACAGGTCATTTTTACTTCTCCAGAATCCTTCATAAGATTTTTGATGGTGGTTGCTTATTTTATTCTTTAATAAACATATTATGAGGCAACAAATTAATAGATTAGGTGTTTAATTGAGATTCGAAACGTGTCTATGAAAATATTGGAACATAAATTGAACTATATTCCATTCAGGATATTATATTTAGAGCTATTCTTTATCCCACTTGTTGAGTTATGCACTTGAGACTTCCAACTTAATTTTGAATTAAAATAGAAAACTTACAATTTTTGTATAATCTACTTTGAAAATAGACTTCCCTAGATTGTCTGTTATCGATGTAACTTGGGATGGAAATCATAATAACATCATTTGTTCTTGAAATTTGGACTTCAAATTGTCGCTTCTTTGACCAATGATCACGCTGATCAACTAAGGTTGCTTTTTACATCTGAATTGTTCGTATACGAAAACAAATTGTAAGAAATCAGGAAACTCAAGCGAAATTTCAAATGTTTCGATGAGCAAATTTTTCAAGTAAGTATTGACCATATAAATATTTTTTTTTAATAATTTATAAAATTTAGACTGTTAGAATATGTAGAATGGACGGAAATGCATCTTATTTCCCATTCAGAAGAGCACATGAAAGATTTCATGCAACCAGCAGCCAATTTTCCCAATGACTTCAGAGAAGCCAATTGATTAACAATTCAATTGTAAAGTAAACGATTGAACAAAACATTCCACTGAAGAAGGCTCTATACTAGAAGAAGAGTAGTAAAAGTAGAGAGAGAATGGAGAAGGTAGGACTAGCGCGAAAAAAGACATTTCACCGATTTGATCAGGAACGAAAGTTTGATAAGTACATCAAATCAAAATCGATTGACACTATAAGGAAAACATCCTTATCGGATCGATAGCTGCAATAAATTCGGTTTCTAAATCACGGAAATAATCACAATGCGCTGATCAGCAATTGTGAAGCGCTGACTAAGCGCCGACTCAGCGATTTTTTTAAGGAACGCAACCATTACATTACTCATGACAGTGGATGAAGAAAGAAAAAAAAAACACATCTTCTACTAATTGAATTAGTACTTGAATTTTCTATGATTATATGTAAAGGACATTATCAGTTTGATACTAATAAATAAAATTCTCACACATTCATTGTAGTTTTGCATACAAATAGCTGCAAAAATGCTGAGCCAAACGTGATCACTAAGCTAAGAGAAATATAGATGGAGTGCGAGAGAAAAAAAAGTATTTGTCGAAACATAAGCCGAGTTGCAACAAAACTGCATGATAGGATGTCGAGTTAAGCTACAGGCGCACATTAATTTGGTATGCAGGATGAAACCTATAAGTCAACCAAATTTTCAATAAATGCACTTATTTATAAGTTGTTTGTAGAAGAAACTTTGTTATTTATAATGACAATTAATTGTTCGTACCGACAACCAACTGTGCTTACAGCTCTCACCATTCTATGATGTTGTAAGAAAGCAGAGTGTCCAAGTTTGACGAGCCACTGTAAATGTCAGGTAGCGCTATCTGGTGATAACTTCTTCACAATATTTGGCCAAATTTTATTTTTCTGAAATATTTGTCCAAAGAAATCAACATGGTAAAGCAGTTTCTCGTGTGTTCACATGGCAGTCAATATTTGCTGCAAAGTTGTTTTCTCCAAGTCATTTCTCGAAGTTGTTATGGTAACTCATACTTACCAAAATATAACAAAAACAAATTAGTTGAGTAAATATGCATATGGGAATCACACGTAGAACAAAGACTTTAGCGAATATTTGCCTTTTTTACCAAATATTTGCCGCGTGCGAACTCACCTTTAATAACAGCGAGTCGGTGCGGATTGCATCACACGCCTTTGAGGAGGCTCCGCAGGGAATGGATAGAAAATGTTCAGAGCCACCTTCTTGGATTAGCCATGTCAGTATGTCCGTTTGCACGATAACTTTCAATAGAATGAAGATAGCGACTTGGAATGTTGGCATATAGTGTATGCTCCCGGCACTGGATACCTCTTATAAGCTGACTAAAGTCCCGAACATTTCTTGCATGTTTTCAAACAAATCAGGCCCCTTTAACCGGACGCTCCTATAGCCAGACAAGCATTTTCCAGTTATTTTTCAGACTAAACCTCTAATAGCCGCACAATTCGATGGTTTCGTAACTCTGCATTTTCAGTGCTAATGAAATGACTGGTTAGTGACATTCTATAACCAAATGAGAAGGCATAGTGTAGCTATTTCTTGATAACGCTGGTTTACATACAAAAAACTTGAAACTTTCCAACGTTACCATCCATCCATTATGTTTTCGTCCCAAAATATAACCAGCGGTGACAAGCCCTGGATCAGGGTGTGATTAAGCATGATAAATGCTACTACCAGACGAGATTTGGTTGTTGTTTTTTTTTTTGTCCCGCCAGGAGCTCTAACCTGAACCGACAGTGCTTCGAGTAGCAACAAAAAATACATGGTGTGTTGCCAAGCTAAGCTACAGACGTATACTAACACCTACCTCATATTAGAAATTGTTTGTACAAATTTTTTAACAATATTTAACCGCAAACACCTCTATTCTGGTCCAATGTTCTCGCACAAGCACCAGAGCTTTAAGTTTTTGTTAAAAAATGTGTTCAAAAAGTTGCTAATGTGAGGTGGTAGATGTTATTTGGTATGCCGAATGAAACCGAAGTCACCGACCCAAGTCTGCCTGAAAATGATTCGCCATTGCACAGAGAGAGAATACATATAGCATAAATCTGTTATTTAACACTTTCAAAAATTGGAAGATGGCGTTTAAAAAAAAAATTTGACGATCTCCTTAGCCGGCACTCCCCATAACCGGAAAAAACTGTTGGTCCCGATGGTGTCCGGTTATGAGAGCGTACACTGAATTCCTATTTCATCGGCTCGGGCGACACTTCATGGTTCGGGCTTTGGCTAATAGTGGTTTTACCGCTGTAGCGTATAGAGCGAGCGTAGCGTAGATCACGCAAGGGGAGTGTGAAATCGTCTCAATTTAAACCCCACTATTAATCGAAGACGCCTAGAAAGCGTTTGGTGTAAGGTAGTTATTTTACCCTAGACTTTATAAAGTATAGGCAAGGTACATTGTTTTGTCACGACGAAAATATGTTAACATCTTAAAGAAGGCTCCGGAGGTACAGCAATATTAATAATAAATGATCAGGGTCAGCTGATTCGATTTAGCCATGTCTGTCTGTCCGTCCGTTTGCACGATAACTTTCAATAGGATGAAGCAAGAGATTTGAAATTGTGGTCAAATCTTTGTAGTAGGACCTAATTGGTTGGTATTCAAAATGGGCAAGATCCAACTCAAGGAACCTCTACCTCCCCCACAAATGAACTTCAAATAAGTGATAACTGTTTTCAAAATGAAGCTATGTGACTTGATATTTTGTATATTTGTAGTAGGTTTAGTTGGTCGAGATTGAAAATACGCAAAATCCGACCAAAGTAACCCCTACTTCACCTACAAATGAAACTTCCAAGAAGCGATAACTTTCGATACAATGATACTAGCGACTTGAAAATTTCGACAAATATTTGTAGTGTGGGTTAGTTAATTTGGAGAATGGGCAAGATCCTACCGAATGAACGCCAACCTCCCCATAAACGTTAGATCAAATATACATATATATACAAAATCTGAATGGTTTAACGACGAAACTTCTCATTGGATCCACACACAGTTCACCTCGGAATTATACTGTGCGCGAATTACGTCCACAAGTCGCAGTCAATGAAAATCAGCTGTTCAACATGTTATAGTCAAATCTCTTGTTCGCGTTCTTTTGACACATTTGAGCTTTGAAAAACTGGCTTCCTAACAAACTTGAAACACTTTTTTGAATCAAGAATAGAAATATGCACTTTCAAGCGCATAACAGTAAGTTACAACAAAACAAATGATCACCCACAGTTTTAAAACACATGCATATTGTAAATTGACACTTCGCGGCTCGTTGATTGCGACAAAGTTGAACTCGTCACAACTTCTGCGACGTGAGCGACGTGTTGTTCGCGCACAGTATACTTATCGCCATCTGAAATACATTGGGTGGTATGCATAATAATGAGGATATACTCAAGAGTGAAGTCTATTGAGGACATTCCTGAGTCTGCTATGTTCGGTGAATCGAGTGAAAAAGTTGTATGGATAAAACTACTCTCCGCTCCATAGTGAAAATTGAGTGCAATTCTGTCAACTCAGCTTTACTCCACTCGACTCACTTTATGCATACCACCCATTGGTTCAACTTTATTTGACAGCAGAAGCCGCGTTGTTCACGCATACTATAATTCAGCCATCAAGGTTGAACTGTCATAATACATGTCAGCTGACATATAGGAAACTCACTTTTGATGCATATGGTCGTTGCCAATTGGCACTTTTGATATCACCACTAGGTCTGTACAAGTCTAGGGTATATACGCTTCGGACTCCGGACCGAAGCTTCGATCTGGTTTTCATGCTTAGCAATTTTAGTATACCTGGCATGGTATGTAATATGGCGAGACTCCAAGCCATCGACCATTAATATTCATCCTTAGTCACAGCTACAGTCACTGCTAGTCACAGTCACTTCTAGTCACAGTGACTTTTGGTCACAGTCACTTCTAGTCACAGTCACTTCTGGTCACAGTGACTTCTGGTCACAGTGACTTCTGGTCACAGTGACTTTTGGTCACAGTGACTTTTGGTCGCAGTCACTTCTAGTCACAGTCACTTCTAGTCACAGTGACTTCTGGTCACAGTCACTTCTAGTCACAGTGACTACTGGTCACAGTCACAGATGTGTATGGTCATCTCATACGTATCGTATTATGATTTTTTATGGTTGCATTGCAACAGGCTGATAGAGTGGCACTTGAAAGAAATCATATTTGTATGTAAGATTTTTGAATGTACGATTCTGGTATGAGGATTGAATGTACAATAAATGCATAGAGTTGATTTTGGAGCAATATCACATGTATGAGTAGCGTAGATTCATGAGATATCGCCACGCGTATCATATTTTGTATGTAATACGTGCATTAACGCGACAATTTATTTTTTTTTTTTTTTTGATTATCAGGAACAGGAACTGGACCGGTAAGCAGGAACTGTTACTCGCCAGTCACAGTCACAGTTGGAACTGCTACTCAAAAATATCGGTACGGCCCATCCCTAATCCTTAACAATATTTTTTTCCGTTACTTCATCTCATCGTATGCCCAGGGAAGCGAATAATTTCTAAATTGTACAGCAGGTAGTCCCCCTGCCTACAAACGTAATTGTAGATATCAGCTAAGCTTATAATTTTTATTACCTGGTGTCATCCTAGTTTCACGCGCCGCGCTACCTACCTTTTTTAATAAAACAGCAATCCAACATGTCATAATAACTAAAGGTAATGAAGACGATCCAAGAAACTAATTGAAAATGGCAATGCAATTTATGCATGTAGTAATGTAGCATAACTCAATTTTCTTCTCTTGGAAATAAGTATGTACATGCTGACTTTCTTTCAGTTTCATTTACCAATATTTTACTCTTTGTGTAAATTTTTGGTAGTCCTGAAAAGGACTATTGGGTTTTCAACGAGTTCAATATGAACTAAGTACTTGTTTGAAGATTTACTTCTTAGCTGTTGCCTTTTTGGGAGCAGCTTTCTTGGTAGGTGCAGCCTTCTTTGGTTTTGCAGCCGTGGCTTTAGGAGCTGATTTAGCTTTGGGTGCCTTGGCTTTCACACTACCAGACTTCTTGGCAGCTTTAGCGGCTCCAGTTGCTGCTTTCTTCGCTGCAGGTTTCTTGGGTTTAGCTGCCGCTGCCGCCTTCTTGGGCTTGGCGGCTTTCTTTTCTCCAGCACTTTTCGGTTTAGCTGCCGCCTTTGGTTTCTTCTCTGCTGCCTTCTTCGGTTTAGCGGCAGCCTTTGCCTTTTCCTTCTTCTCGCCAGCGGGAAGTTTGAATGAACCGGAAGCACCCTTGCCCTTAGTTTGGACCAATTTACCATCGACAACGGCACTCTTCAAGTATTTCCTGATGAATGGGGCCAATTTTTCAACATCAACTTTGTAATTCGCGGCCAAGTACTTCTTGATGGCGGGAAGAGACGAACCACCACGTTCCTTCAGCGTTTTGATGGCGGCGGTAACCATCTCAGCGGTTGGAGGATGAGTTGGTTTCGTCTTTGGCTTCTTCGGAACAGCAGCGGCTTTCTTCGCAGTCTTCTTGGGGCTCGAAACTGGAGCTGGTGCTGCTGCGGCGACTGGAGCTGAAGCTGATTCTTCTGCCATATCGAACGAATGAGAAAATAATTTACTACGACTGGAATCCAAATATTCACGAACTGAATACACAAGCGACAGTTTGAGGATGACTGTAGTGCGACGGATGGACAAACGGCGTCATCTCATGAGAAACTGGAAGAACGACACAGGTCATTTTTAATTCTCTGGAATTCTTCAGAAGATTTTTGACAGTGGTTGCTTATTTTATTCTTTAATAAACATATTATGAGACAACAAATAAATAGATTAGATGTTTATACGCGAGTCGTAACATATTTATGAAAATATTGGAATATAAATTGAACTCTATTTCATTCATGATATTGTATTTCGAGCCATTCTTTATCACACTTGTTGACAAATGCACATGATATAAATAACTTAATTTCTAATTAAAATAGTAAATATGCAATTTTTATATAATCTACTTTGAAAATAGGCTTCTTTGGATTGTCTGGTATCGATGTAATTTTTGTTGGAAACCATAACAACATGATTTGTTTCATAAATTTGAACTTCAAATTGCCCGTTCCTTGATCACGCTGAGTACAAATCAACTAGGATTGTTGACTTATTTCCGATTTTGTTCGGATAACAAGTTGTAGGAGATCTCAATTCAAGCGAAATTTCAAATGTTTGACGCACAAATTTTTCAATTAAGTCCTGATCATTTAACTAATTTTATTTAATAATGTAAAAAAAATTAGACGGTAACGATACAGGGGAAATCATCTCAAATTCCTTTCAAAAGAGAACATGAAAAATTTAATACAACAACTGGATAGCTTTCCCAGTAGAGAAACTCATTATCAATTCACTTGCAGAATAAATAATAGTGGCGATCGGTAGCGCAGTGTGTTGAGGCATCAGTCTCATGTTTACTACCGGCGTTTCGGGTTCGAATCCCGTCCACGACGACGTTCGTGACTATGGATGTGCAGGAGGTGCATTCTGGCAAGTGCATTCTCTGAAACCAGTTTATGCCAACGAAACGTCAACTGGGCCACATGCAACAGCTGACTCGCTATGCCCCACAAGCGGTTTGGGCAATTGAGTATGGGTCTAAAGACCTGGATCTATGCTATCTGCACTTTTAGTAGCACGATCCTCATTATAAACACTTTCAAATAGCGAACTGATTGGTTTCTTCAGTAATTCCAAATGTTGTACGATTGAATAGGCTCCCCTCAACCTTTATGATATACTAAAGAGTTGGAACTATTCGACAGTGGTATGTGCCTCGACAGTAACACAAGTACGAATTATGAACTAAATCCGCTTTGCCTTTGCGATGGTTGCGGTGTAAAACAAATGCTATATAGGTATATGTATATCATATCGAGAGCACTATGGCGGAGTTTACTTACCCGCTGACAATTCTGCGAGCCTGTTTGGAAATACTCTAGGCGCGTTCTTTTGGGTATGTATCGACATCGAGTGTAGGATAGCATAGGGTAGCGAACACGCATTACACAAAAACGATATGTCGCTTGTAGTTTGTCCAATACGTGTTTGTTACACTATACCTCCATAGTGGTATATGCATGGTCTTCTATAAACCACTTATCCACCATATTCATGGCACTTGCCACTTGGAAACATTTACAATTGGCTTGTTTCCACTTCTGCTAGCCTAATGAAAATGACATCTGGAGTGACGGACAAATTTTCAGGATGACCCCCAGCCAAGCCATAAGACATAACCAGGTCAAAAATTTTGGTATACTCCTATTAGTGTTGCACAGAACTGTGGAACCGGTTCCTAACAGGAACAGACCCGACCGGCCCAAGAAAGAACCGGGAATCGGTTCCAGAACCGACAACCGACAATCGATTTCACTATAGCCGAAAATTGATTTTAAAAAAAATCCTTCTAAACAGACTAGATCGGACCGGAGCGGAAAATTTACGATTCTTTGAACACGCTAGCACATGCAAAGCATCGCTTTAACTCGGACCGGAAGACTATAGAAAAGGTATCCTCTTGTCCTCTTGTTGTTGGTGCTTTTCAATGCAATGGTGCTCGGCTCAGCGTTCTCGTGTAAACGAAGCATTATGTCTAGGTTTTTCCTTGAACACTTTGCTAAATTGCATTGTTTCAATTTTTATTATCAACATTTCGCAATCTATTAAACAGTTCTTTTCGAAATTCTCTTAATGTTTGCACCAGCGCAAAGGTATTGTAAAATGAAAATAATAACGCACACATACCGACTTTGTGCGAAGAATTGACTATAAATACATAGTTCTTAAGGAAAATGCGACAGTACAACATTTTCTAGAGAGTAATAACGAGCCCATCACACGTTTCTCGACAGAAAATAGATCAGATAGGCCAAATGACACCCAAACATTCGCTATCATCGAGTGTCTGGCTGAATGTGTCAGAAGAACAAATGGGAAAAGATCATGTGGTTCGGATGAAGTCTCAAACTCGCTCATCCACAAGTTCCCAGCGGCGGTCTTGACAATTCTGTTGATCATTTTCAACAACGCCTTCAATTTGGGCTATTTTCCAACTGCTTGGAAAACGGCAAAGATCATTCCGATATACAAGAAGGGGGAAAACCAATCTCATTCAAACTACAGACCAGTTTCCCTGTTGTCAAACCTGGGGAAGCTATTCGAAAGATTCTGGACACGAAAACTTGATGAGTATTCTTATCGTCATGAAATTATTCCGTCACACCAGTTTGG
Organism: Chloromyia formosa; assembly: GCA_964017055.1. Classification (NCBI taxonomy): domain Eukaryota; kingdom Metazoa; phylum Arthropoda; class Insecta; order Diptera; family Stratiomyidae; genus Chloromyia; species Chloromyia formosa. Next base: position 160,677,576 of record OZ024813.1, on the reverse strand, counting down.
TTTCAGGGCGAAACATATTACGCAGCACGCAACATCGCTGTTGCCGCATACTATCAATAAGAATCTCAACGAGAAAAATAGACCAACTGTTGTCTGCGCTTTGGATTTAGAAAAAGCGTTCGACTCAGTTTGGATAGATGGGCTAATTTATAAGATCATCTCCTTTGGCTATCCTAAAGAACTGATCAGGATTGCGTATAGCTTCCTAAAGGGGAGCAAATACTTCGTGAAGGTGGGAGGTGCCTCATCTGGAATTAGGAACACTTCTTCAGCAGTCCCGCAAGGATCATTGTCAGGCCCCAAATTTTATAACATATTTACGGCGGGCATCCCAGTCCCTCGTATTCCCTCCACGGTGCGCGTCATGCAATATGCTGATGACACCTTGATATATGCCTCACGCATGAGTCCCCTAGCAGCTGCTCGGGAAATAAATAGATATTTGACCTCCCTGTGTACCTACCTAGGAAATGGGGAATAAAAATCAATGAGAGCAAAATGCAGGTAACAGTCTTCAGAAATCCTGCTAAGTATTCCTTCACGAATCTTATTAGAAACAGGGCCGGCAGAGCAAAAATTAACATTGGACAAACTTTAGTTAGACCTTCTCCGTATTTAAAGTACTTGGGAATAAACTTTCAGTAGCATGTGAAGTTCAATCCACATATTAGAGCAGTCATGAGAAAAGCGTATATCGCATTTAAGAGCATAAGTTATCTCCTTAAGAGAAGCGTAGGTCTTTCTGTTAGGGTGAAACTTATATTATACAAGCAACTAATCCGCCCTATCTTTTCATATGGCGCCCCAACGTGGCTGAGCTGCTCCAAGATGCTAATGATGCAAGCAGAAGTCTTCGAACGTCGAATACTAGGTACTGTTTGGGAGGCTGCTACGATTGGCGTCGCAATAAATATATAAGGAATACTGAGCTATATCCAATATCCGGAGTATATCCATTTCGCCAACATGTCATGGAACTTGCAAGAAACTTCTTCATGAGCATAAAGGAACACCCAAGCGAAAGTATACGAAACATCTGCTCAGAAAGCGACACTAGCCGTATCCAGCATTTCATTCAGCCAGCGGCAATAATCGACGACCGAAACTCGAGCTTCTTCGAGGAGCTCTACGACTACACCACGAAACCAGCTCAAGCGAGGGGATGAATAGTAGCGTTAAGATTGCTGCTTGTAATTAATACTGTAAATTTTGTAAATTGTACTTTAAGCAAATTAGATGTAGTTATTTATTTTAGTATTAAGGAAAAAATTTGTCTAGATGAAGCGAAAGCTGATTTAATTTAGGTAGAAACACAAAATGATGTATGAGACTTTGAAGACACTCTCCGTAAGGATAAAAATATTTAGAATAAGTTAAGTAGATGGCAGACCAAATTGTCAATAGTCGCCAGATTATAAACATAGTTAAGTTATCATAAGATTAAATGTAAGACGAAATGTAAATTGTGATATTTATGGAATAAATCCAAATTTCAAATTCAATTCAATTCAAAAGAAAATGCGATCATAAACTTCTACTGCTTTTCAAAATGCGATCATAAAATTCCCCTACTTTCCAAAAGCGATAAGAGAATGTCTATAGGTATAGGATAAAGAATAAAAAAAACAAAAAACGTGTTATTTAACGTCCATGCTGGGAACCGGTCCAAATATCCGGTTCTTCTGACTCTGAGAACTCCGTACAACCGGTTCTTCAAAAAGCAAAAACCCGGAACCGCACATCACTAGCTCCTATGTATCGTGGTTAGCATCTCATCTTGACAATGGCTTCTAGGGAGGTATATTGAGGGTGGCGTAACATAACGACCCGGTACTGATGCAGACCCCCGCGTACCACGGTATGCATGCAGCATTTCAATTCAAAGTTCACTATGTCAAGGACCACGTCGCCCGAACTAAATAAAATAAATAACTGGCGCAACAGTCCAATTTGATTTGAACCACGGCCTCGAGATGAGTTAGCATCATCTCATTTTCTAGATCGTGACGGTTTTTGTGCAGAGGTATGTGATCAGCAACACGCTCAACCGAGTTATTTACCCCATAATGGGTACTTATTTAACAGCTGAGTGGGCTCATAGTCCGACACTTACATAAATCCCCGGAATTTAACCGGGACCCAGTGCGAAGTGCGTTGAAGGCGAACGTGCTAACCGTTGCGCCATCCGGACTACGCCCGAACTAAGCTTCCAAAAAAATTTATTGGCGGCTAAACACGCTGAAAAGAAGAATCTAGCTTATTTTACTCTTTATGTAAATGTTTGGTAGTCCTGAAAAGGACTATTGGTTTTTCTAGGAGTTCAATATATGAAATGAACTAATTATTAGAAGATTTACTTCTTCGCTGCTGCTTTTTTGGGAGCAACTTTCTTGGCAGGTGAAGCCTTCTTCGGTTTCGCGGCCTTGGCTTTGGGAGCGGCTTTAGGCTTCTTATCCTTCGGTGCCTTGGCTTTCACACTACCAGATTTCTTGGCAACCTTAGCGACTCCAGTAGCTGCTTTTTTCGCTGCAGGTTTCTTTGGTTTAACTGCCGCTACCGCCTTCTTGGGCTTGGCGGCTTTCTTCTCACCAGCCTTCTTCGGTTTAGCTGCCGCCTTTGGTTTCTTCACTGCGTCTTTCTTCGGTTTTGCGGCAGCTTTCACATGTTTCTCGGAGGCGGGAAGTTTGAATGAACCGGAAGCACCCTTGCCCTTAGTCTGGATCAGTTTGCCATCGACAACGGAACTCTTCAAGTACTTCTTGATGAATGGAGCCAATTTTTCAACGTCGACCTTGTAATTCGCGGCCAAGTACTTCTTAATGGCGGGAAGTGATGAACCACCACGTTCCTTCAGGGTTCTGATGGCGGCGTTCACCATATCGGAAGTTGGAGGGTGAGTTGGTTTCGCCTTTGGTTTCTTCGGACCAGCGGCTGCTTTCTTCGCGGCTTTCTTGGGGCTGGCAGCTGGAGCCGGTGCTGCGGCAACTGGAGCTGACTCTTCTGCCATTTCGAACGGAGAGTAATTCACAACTAGAATTCACGAAAAGTTACTTAATACACAAACCACAGTTTGAGGATAGCTGGAGTGTTGAGAAGAAAGACACGATACGAATTCATGAGAAACTGGAAGAACGCCGGTAGACATTTCTGTACTTTTTGTAATTTTTATGATAAATTTGGACTAATGATGTCTGTTTATTTTCTTAAAATATATTTTAAGAAATACAGTATGATTTCATTATTTATTCCATTTCGATTTCAAACATTTCTATGGACATTTCTAAATCGAAATGGGCTATTGTTTCTTTCACGGTATCTAATTGAGAGTCATTCTTTATCGTGCTTGTCTGCAAATCGATACTTTATATTCAACTTTATTTCGTTTTAAAATGTTAAATATTTAATCCATACATAATTTTCTTTGACAACATGTTTCGCTGGTATGTTTTCTTTCGATGTAATTGACAATATTAACAATAATGTCACGATTTATTTCTGGAATTTGGACTTGAAATTTTCACTTCCCTGAGCAGGACATACGTGTACTGCGTATGCAAAAAGTTTTCTTGTGTGTATAATATTTCAGGAGAAGATCTAGACATCCCTGGCAGAATAAGTAAATTTGAAGAGAAGTATATGTACGGGTGCAGTCGTGCTTTGTGAGGGAAATTTAGTAAGAATCATTTGAAAACATACATATGTATAGAACGTATGGCCAAAATATTGCCGAAATGTGGTGGAACGAAGATCCACTGAAAAATGTATACACCCAGCAACCAATTGTTAATTGAAAATATTCGAATTGATGCTACAATGAACACGGAGGGCTATCGATCCTTTCTGCCGTGACTCCCGCCTTGCCAGCAGCGATAACCCAATCTTTATAACCCTGCGGGAGCCCACTACCGGTTGCCGCCCCCGTTTTTCTGGTTAAACGTGGTTTTACTGTTCGTCGTAGAATTTTGGGGTTGTGAGCCATCTTATTTCCAAATGTACACGTACAACATTTCGTTATCCGAAATTTCGCATCTTATTCGGTTGAATAGGGTTTTGAGTCATAAGTGTTCAAAAAAATAAAAAACAAAAAGGAAGTCCGAATGGAGAACCGAACCGAGGCCCCCGTGTGGAAAGCCCGTAGACCGACTGATTATCCATTGAGCTTTTCTAAACAAGCCGTACAGATTACGTTATACATAAGCTTGCTCCAAATTCGGTCTTAGGCGGCTATTACACTATAAAAGTTCTTTTACAAATGAGGGGTCTAGTTGCAAAACTCACATTCTCCATTTTCTTCAAATTTGAGTTTGAAGTATTTTCTAATAGCCCATATTGGACTACACTGTATTCAATTGTAAAAGTACTGCAAAACTCATTTAATCCATTATAAAATGAACGATGAAAAAACCGTTGCAACTGCAAAACTCACATTCTCCATGCTTCTGTCCAAAGCAAAACTCACATTCTCCTTCAAACTAATATACAGTTAATTTGCACGTGCAACCGACTGGAAGAGTGCCGTCGAAAATACCGTTAAGCCCTCAAGTCGCTGGCACTTTAGTATAAAAGCATGCAAGCGTGTTTATCTAACGAAATCAGGGGACAAAATCCTTGTACAGGGAGAAGTGACTTATAGGAATAAGTTGCTTACTGCTAAGTCGGTTGCGAAGAGGGGAAAAAGGCTGAACCAACTTGACTCTCACGTTATTGAAAAGGGAAATACCGTAAAACCAGGAAAAAGGGCAATGTTGAAGTATTAGAAGCACTACGGCCAAGACTGGAGATCTTTAGAAAAACTTGAATTCTTCAAACATGTAATCGATAATGCGAACGAAGTCGAAGAACCAGATAATGAAGAGGAAAATGAACACAGATGCGAACAGCATGAGGAAACTCCGTCTTTTTCAATTTAATTCTTTTTTTCTTTTTGTCTAAAAGTTTTGAAAAAAAAAATTATATCTGTAATTAGTTTTTTTTTATTTGATGTTCATACTGTCATGACAATGGCCAATGTTTATGTGAAAATAAATTTTGTTTAACTACTTATCATAATAGTCAATATTGTGTTATTTAATTTTTTTTTCTCCATGCTGCATTATAAACCTCCAACAAAGAACCTAGACAGTAGTTGGCATGTACGAGTAGGTTTCCATCCGCAAGATGAGAAACAAAAGTTACACTATCCATTTTTGTTTGGGTTCAAAACTCACATACTCCATTTTTCACATTCAAAACTAACATTCTCCAAACTTTAACACTGAATAATTGTATCTTCCGCATACCATATTTGTTTTCTATTTACACAGGGCTCTTATAGCAGCCTTCGTAATCTAAAAGTAAATGAAACCGGAATATAGAGGGCTACGCCCGCAATCCGAGGGTTTTGTAGCAAGCACTTATATTTGTACGCAAGTATCGGCTCCTTGCTTTTCTTGGTACCACTTAGATGGATAAAAAAAAACATAATAAAAATGTCTGACCCATCATATAGTATCTTACATGCCCATTCATATTAGGCGATTGTTATGAAACTTAGAACATATTGATGTTGGTTATCCTTGGACATCTGTACTTTTTATCTCGGACGTGTTTAAGGGATGCAAGGGTGCGCTAACAGTAACTATGGAAATAAACTATTATTAACCTATTTTGGGGAGATGAACAAATTCCATTATTTCCCGTTTTATATGCTATTCGGAACCCACCTTCCTGAAAGTTTTCATTTTTAGGGTTTTGTAGTAAAACAAAACCCTTATGAAATCGGTCATGCGTCCGTCTGTCTGTCTGTCTGTCCATGAAATATCTCACGAGCCGCTGAAGCTACATGCATGAATTTTGGTGAAAATATGTGGAAGTACTATAATTCTCTGGAGAAAGTGATGCGTCGTAATAGGTCAACTTTAAGGAGGGGTCCCCATAGAGGGGAAATGAAGGTCGAAATTTTTTTTTCGTCTAGTATAGGCAAGTGGGGTATCTTAAGAAAGGTACCGTCGAGTACATTCCATTTCTGGAATTTTTTTCAAATTTGAAGAAACGGGAAAAGAGGGAGAGGGGAAAATATGTGGTCCGAGTTTGTCCCCCCCCCCCCCCTCGCATTTCGAGACCGTTACACTTAGAAATATGAAAATTTACAGGAAAGCGGCATTTCACTAACATAAAAAACTAAAAATAGTAGAATTTCAAAATCTCATCAAAAAAGGTTAATAATAGTACATTTCTATTGTTGCAGTTAGCACACCCCTGCACCCTTTAGGCACACCCGAGACCAAAAATAGTGATGGCCAATGATAACCAACACCATAGGCAATAACGCCTCTAAGTTTCATTACAATCGTGTAATATTTAATAATAGTACATTCACTTAAAGTTAGGCATTTTTACACTATTCATACAAAAAATACACCTACCGGCTTCGAAGGTGCGAGTACTACTTGCATGTTGTTTTTCGTAATGCGAATTGCAGTTATTGTTACATATTATGGTTAATTACATTTATGAAAGGGTAAAGATTGGTAGGGGGCGATGTGTTGTAATTGGCCAACAATAACGAGAGGGGGAGGGGGTGGGGCGAAATTAAGGTCAAATTTTGTTTATCGACTGGTATAGGCAAGTCGGGTGTTGTGAGAAAGGTAATGTTGAGTACATTTTATTTTTGGCATTTACTTTAAATTTGAAGAAAGGGGAACAGTGAGGGAGGAGAAAATATTAGATCGTAATTTGTCCCCCCTTGCATTTCGAGACCGTTACACTTAGAAAAATGAAAACTTTCAGGAAGGTGGGTTCCGAATAGCATATAAAACGGGAAATAATGGAATTTGTTCATCTCCCCAAAATAGGTTAATAATAGTTTATTTCCATAGTAACTGTTAGCGCACCCTTGCATCCCTTAAAAACGTCCGAGATAAAAAGTACAGATGGCCAAGGATAACCAACATCAATATGTTCTAAGTTTCATAACAATCGCCTAATATGAATGGGCATGTAAGATACTATATGATGGGTCAGACATTTTTATTATGTTTTTTTTATCCATCTAAGTGGTACCAAGAAAAGCAAGGAGCCGATACTTGCGTACAAATATAAGTGCTTGCTACAAAACCCTCGGATTGCGGGCGTAGCCCTCTATATTCCGGTTTCATTCTAAGTGTAACGGTCTCGAAATGCAAGGGGGGACAAATTACGATCTAATATTTTCTCCTCCCTCACTGTTTCCCTTTCTTCAAATTTAAAGTAAATGCCAAAAATAAAATGTACTCAACATTACCTTTCTCACAACACCCGACTTGCCTATACCAGTCGATAAACAAAATTTGACCTTAATTTCGCCCCACCCCCTCCCCCTCTCGTTATTGTTGGCCAATTACAACACATCGCCCCCTACCAATCTTTACCCTTTCATAAATGTAATTAACCATAATATGTAACAATAACTGCAATTCGCACTACGAAAAACAACATGCAAGTAGTACTCGCACCTTCGAAGCCGGTAGGTGTATTTTTTGTATGAATAGTGTAAAAATGCCTAAGTTTAAGTGAATGTACTATTATTAAATATTACACGATTGTAATGAAACTTAGAGGCGTTATTGCCTATGGTGTTGGTTATCATTGGCCATCACTATTTTTGGTCTCGGGTGTGCCTAAAGGGTGCAGGGGTGTGCTAACTGCAACAATAGAAATGTACTATTATTAACCTTTTTTGATGAGATTTTGAAATTCTACTATTTTTAGTTTTTTATGTTAGTGAAATGCCGCTTTCCTGTAAATTTTCATATTTCTAAGTGTAACGGTCTCGAAATGCAAGGGGGGGGGGACAAACTCGGACCACATATTTTCCCCTCTCCCTCTTTTCCCGTTTCTTCAAATTTGAAAAAAATTCCAGAAATGGAATGTACTCGACGGTACCTTTCTTAAGATACCCCACTTACCTATACCAGACGAAAAAAAAATTTCGACCTTCATTTCCCCTCTATGGGGACCCCTCCTTAAAGTTGACCTATTACGACGCATCACTTTCTCCAGAGAATTATAGTACTTCCACATATTTTCACCAAAATTCATGCATGTAGCTTCAGCGGCTCGTGAGATATTTCATGGACAGACAGACAGACAGACAGACGGACGCATGACCGATTTCATAAGGGTTTTGTTTTACTACAAAACCCTAAAAAAAAGGAAGGAAATAGGTTTCTATTCAGTTTTAACAGTTTTTTGCGATTTGCGAAAATTTACGAAACTGGAGAATGTGAGTTTTGCAACTAGACCCCTCAAATATCTTTTATGAAAGCTATTTTCAAAGAACTTTTATAAAGTAATAGCCGCCTAAGAAAAGATTTGCGACATGGACGTTGCTTGTTTCAACTACTTTTTTAATATGCTTGCACACCTTCCCCCTTTAGCGGCTAATATCATTCATAAAAGTTCTTTTGAAATATCGTTCGTCAAATATATTTGTAAAATAACTTTTATAGTGTAATAGCCGCCTTAATGTGGAACGAAATGTCATATTCCACATAAACATGTTTTCGGATTAGATATATATTTCTTCATGTAACCAAAAATATGTATGCAATCATAATGTTTATGGGACTTACACTTGGTGGATCAAGAACTCACTGTTAAATTTATCACAACCATTTTAAAAATATTCCATTCGATACTGCAATGCACACGGTGGGCGATCGATCATCACAGTCGATACCCGCTATGCTTCAGGTACATAGCGGGTGCCGACTGTCATCGCAAGGCTGATTTAGTAAAAAAAAAGGTGCAAAATACATTGGCAATCGAATCCGTGACCAACTACTCACAAGTCGGACTCGCTAACCACTAAGCCAAGAAGTACCTGTCAAACCCTTTTCGCTTCGTGTAGCATTCTGCACAATACACACCTATGATATTGGATCACAGCGATGCCAGTGCCGCCTCGAGTGCGTGGCAATAGTTGCAAATTATATTTTTTCGATTCACTACCTATGGATGTGTCGTCGCTTTAAAAGCTACACGTTAATAAAATACATACAATTAAGAACGGCTATCAACTCAGGAATAGCCTCTGTAAGGACAAGGTTGAAAACATCATCAGCGCACCGATAGCATTAATAAACGATGGGAGTGCTATTTTGAAGAGCTTCTGATTCTAACATCTAACGTCCCCATACAAGAAGCCCAAATCGATGTCATTATTATTGATTATTCCCCCACTATACACAGCGTCCGACAGTAGACGAAGTTGATCTTGCCTTGGGGTCCCTCAAATCAAATAAAGCACCGCGGGCTAACGAGATTCCACCTGGGCTGCTAAAGTCCGGTGGGACGGGTGTATTAAATGCCATATACCAAGTACTTCTGCGAATCTAGGAGGACGAGGTGATCCCAGACGATTGAAGCAGGAGCATAATCTGTCCCATCCACAAAAAGTATAATTTGCGGTGTGAGAAGTACAGAGGCATTTCACTAGTCTGTACGTCCCACAAAATACTGACAAAAACTCTGGGGAATAGAATAAAACCGTACGCCGAACGAATCAAGAATCAAGGCGATTGCAGACCTGGTCGCTCTCCAACCGATCAGCTTCTTACGGTTGAGCTAATCCACACAACCTTGACGCAGGCATACGACAGTATTTCGATCGTGGTGTACTGTACAACATCATACCAGAAATCTAGTACGACTAGCAAAGATGACGATGACCAACTCCATCTCACAAGTCTGGATTCAGAACAGGTTGACTGATCCTTTTGAAACAAGCACTGGTTTGAAGCAGGTTTAATGGACTGGCGTCGACGCTCTTCAACCTAGCACTTAAATATGCCATTGAGGTAATGGTTACGAACACCAGCGAAACGCTACTTATCAAGTCGACCCAGTTGATAGCGTCCACAGACGACACAAACATCATGTCCCAAAAACTGACGGACGCAAAAGCAAAAGAACTTCTGCATACTTTTGACGCCGCTGCAAAAGAAGTTGGACTACGCATCAACGAGGACAAAACAAAAATAATTATGCAATCAAGAACCAGGACGCCAGCACAGCCAGAAGACCTCAGCTTGAAACTCGTAGACAACTTCACATACTGCGTAGCAACCTGTCAAAGGACGCCAACGAAACTAGGGTTTGAAGAACAGATAGCCGAATATTCGATTGTTCGAACAATGTCTGCGGTTAATCGATTAACCTTCACCTGAATCGAGGTGTCGATAAATCCGTCAATTAATCGATATTTTTAAAAATCTCTTCACAGCCAAATAAATTTGTTTGCAAATGCATGTAAACAGGAAAAATCAGAAGAACTTTCTGATTACAGGCATTCGACTTGCTGAATACTAAACATGTTTAAGATGAGCGCGATCACACGCTCATTTCTTTCGCGAACGAATGATGCGGTAAGATTAAAAATTGTAAAAGAAAAAGTGGTCAATCAGGTCGTGATTATATCCTGAGCACGTGAGCTCATATTTTTGCGCTTTGTAACTGTGAACTGTGGTTTTTGGAAATGTTCCTTTGGTATTCCAGTTTTACATCAAATACGAGGCAGTTGTGAACTAGTTAACGATTTACGACGCTTTTACGACTTAAAACAGCGAGCGTCCCCTAGTGAACGGACGACGAATCAACGGCCAGGGGGACCGAGAGCTCGTTGGGTTAGGAGAGCTCAGTATATTCTGGAGCCGAGCAACTACTGGGCTTCCTAGATTGGATGACGCGGTCGCGTGACCAAGATAACTGGAGGACAACAATCCAGGCGGCCAGAGCCCGACGTCGGGTTGTTGCGCCACGAGCATGATGATGAACCTTCCAAACTCGTTAACAAATGGCGTAAATTTGTAATTTACGATTCAAGGCGGTCGAAATTCATTTAGAAGCTGAAAAAAAGGTTATGTTTCGGTTTTCGCCTTTCCTGCGGTCTCTGCTCCAGTGAATAAGCGGGAGCGCCTGTGCAGTGCTACTACTTCTAAGAGGTCCAGTTTACGTTCCGTAAGCACATAACAGGCATCAGATGACGCTTAGGAATTTAAGTCGTGTTCTATGTCGAGTCTGTGGTTAATTCTTTCTTACGCCCCATACCACAAAGCATGGGCTCGACAAGATCCGAACCCACGTATGAGGAAAATGTCCAATTGAAGTCTCAACGCATTGCTATACGGGACTCACCTTCAAAACCCTCAGAAAAGAAGTTGTTATATTATGAAAACGGCTTATAGTTTTACTCTTTGTGTACATTCTTAATAGTCCTTAAAAGGACTGTTGGTTTCTCCGCACCTCTAAAAGGATCCTTTTGAATACCTATTTTACTACTTTGTAGCCATGACTGGCAGCCCATTCATTTGCTTCCTTCCTGTTATGACACCATACCCAACCTGATTTGGGAGCTGCTTTAGGCTGCTTACCCTTCGATGCTTTGGCTTTCGCATTACCCGATTTCTTGGCAGAATTTGCTGCAGCTTTCTTTGGTTTAACTGACGCTTTCTTCCCCGTTACCGTGGCTGACTTCGCCGCAACTTTCTTTGGCCTACCTGTCGCTTTCATCTCAGGCACCGCGGCAGCCTTTGCCGGTTTCCTTGGCTTAGCTGCCGATTTCTTCTCAGTTACCGCATTAGCAGGCTTCATAGCTTTCTTTTCCCCAGCATTCTCAGGCTTGACTGCATTCTTTGATTTCTTTACTGCTGCCTTCTTCGGTTTAGCAGCAACCTTTTCCATCTTGTCGGCGGCAGGAAGTTTGAACGAACCGGAAGCCCCCTTGCCTTTGGTCTGGATCAATTTACCAGCTGCGACGGCACTATTCAAGTATTTCTTGATGAAAGGAGCCAATTTTTCGACGTCAACTTCGTAATTCGCGGCTAAGTACTTCTTGATGGCGGAAAGCGAAGAGCCACCACGTTCCTTCAGGGTTCTGATGGCGGCGTTAACCATCTCCGCGGTTGGAGGATGAGTTGATTTCTTTTTCTTCTGACCGGGCGCTTTCTTGAGGCTGGCAACTGAAGCTGTTTCTCCTGCCATTTCGAACGTAGAGTAATTCACAGCTGCAACTTACGAACAGTTACAGTTTATAAGGTTTTTATTATGTAAATTTAACAATAAATACTTAAAGCTAACCTTAAACGCTATACAAAATATTCTTATATACTACCGATAGTAATACACATTTAATTCTTACGGCTATGCTTACTGCTAATGCCAGATTACAATGATTGACTCGAGTTTTTTACTAAAGGTTATAACATCTGGTGATGGTTAGCTATTTATTTTTATTTATGCCAGAGGTGTGTTATTTATTTATGTTTATTTCATGGTATTGTCTCGGAGACGAGTAGCCCGGTTGGTGTGTGTTACACTTGCTCTCCGAAAAATGCATCGGTAGTCAGGTTGGGGTTGTAGGGCCCTTTTAGGTGAGTGGAGACTTCCCCACCCGTTCAGTCAATCACCGATACTCGGCAGGCTTCAGGTTTGCGCCGTGATCTCTGTTGAGGCGAGCGGCGAGTTGCGCACCAGTTCAGCTGGGTGCCTGCGGCAGCGTTCCATGGCACGATCCGTGAGATGTTGTATGTGTTGACGAAGTGGTGGTAGGTCAGCTGCGTCGTGAAGAACTTCGTTGCGGTAGTAGCGGTAATTTCTTTCCGGTCTTCGGTATAGTCCAGTGCACGCCCGTAGTATCCGTCTTTCCAGCCGTTGCAGCCCGAGCCAGTGAGTCTTCGGTGCGCTGTTCCACAGTGGAGTCCCGTATGTGATGATGGGCCTTATCAGTTGTCGATACATCAAGGTTTTTACCTTCTTGGTTACCGAGTTTCTGGAGCTGAAGAGAGAAGCAAGAAGAACATAGGCAGTAGCTGCCTTGGTTAGGGTGCGCTTGGCGTGGTTGCCAAACGCCAAGAAGCGGTCGAGGATTACCCCCAGATACTTTACCTCCTTGGAAGTGAAGATTTGTTTATCCGCGATTTTAAGACAGATTTTGGACAGTCCACGATTCCAGCGGTTGCGGTTTAGACCCGGTTTTCTGAAAAGGATGAACTCGCATTTCGCCGGGTTTATTTTGATACCCCACATCTTGTAGTATCTTAGGAGTTTGTCGATATATTGCTGTAGGTGGTAAGCTGCGATTTTGGCGTTGTGATGTGCGTGCCATACCATAAGGTCGTCCGCATAGAGGTTTACGCACGTGCCGTAGGGCGAGCTGTTGTTAATGTCAGGTATGTCCGACGTGAAAAGGTTAAAGAGGATTGGCCCTAGGATGGAACCCTGTGGCACTCCCGATTCTATGGCAAAGGCCGTGGAGGAGGAACCCTTGTAGGAGACAGAGGCAGATCTGTCTGCCATAAAGCTGTATATGATTTTGATTAGGTGTGCTGGAAATTCCCAGCCAATCAGCTTGTAAGTAAGGCCTTTTATCCACACGGAGTCGAAGGCCTTTTCGACATCGATGAGGCATGCACCCACGTATTTTGAATCAGATAGGCTCTCTGCGGCGTTGGATAGAAAAACCTGCAGGGCGTCTATTGTAGAGTGCCCTTCCTTGAATCCAAACTGCCTTATAGGGATGAGGTTTTTGTCAGACGCCAAGTTTTTGACTGGCGTTAGAATTACCATCTCCAGGAGTTTTCCTACGTTAGAGAGGAGTGAGATGGGCCTTGTGTTGCGGATTTCCCGAGCGCCGGGTTTTTTAGGGACCGGTATAATTTTTGCTCTTTTCCACGCTTTGGGGAAATAGCCGATGTTTATACAGTTATTAAAGACGACCGCCAGGAGGACGAAGAAAGAGAAAGGCATTTTCTTCAACATGAAGTTTGACACCCCGTCCTCTCCTGCAGATTTTTTACTAGAGAGGCCTTTTGCTAGGTCAGCGAGATCTTGAGGTTTAACGAAGGAGCTCTCTCCTTCGGGATGATCGGCCGGGGACTCTGTGGAGAAGTCCGTAAGCATGAGGTTGGCCTGTTCTTCCTCAAAGACATTAACAGTTTCGCTCACTTCGCGAGCAAACAGTGCATCCTCGCTTGTTTTTTCACCACGGAAGATATTAGAAAAGTGGAGTGCAGCGGCATTCGCAGTGGTCTCATTATCTGGTAGTAAGGTGCCATCCATTATGAGTTCTTGGGTCCGATCCTTGCGGCGGGTAATCCTATTGATCTCCTTGAACATGTCAGATCCTGGTCTGATTGCTCTTAGCCTACACTCAAAGGCGTGGTTTAGGTGGGCTTTTGTTTTGACCATGATTAGGATGTTCACCGCTCTAATGATTGATTCAACACGTCGGTATTCGTCGTTGTCGGCGTTCAGTCGACGGTGGTAGATACGTGTCAATCTACGACGTAGGACCCTCCGCCTCGCGTGTAGGTCGATTATTTCCTGGGGCAGATCCCTAAAAATATAGTTGCGGCTAACCTTGGGGACCATTATATCCTCAATCGAAGATTTGATCAGTTGATTTACCTCGGCGATGACATCATCAATTTCTGGGATTGATAGGTTTCTGGTATTTTCAACTGTTATTTCACTGAGCTTTCTATCGATCTCGGTAGCGAAGGTGTTCCAATCCACCTTCCCGTACGGGACAAAGTGTTCCGGCTCGGAGTACAGAAACTGCAAAGTGTCGTCAGTGGAAATTGTCAGTTGCACCAGCATGTGGTCAGATTCGGCCTCAGAGACTGTGCAGGAGTAAGAGCCTAGAGCAGGGAGTTGGTGAAAAAGATTTGGTGACACCAGGAAGAAGTCGATAATGCTCCCAGCACGCCTAAAAGTGGGCTCAGGTGGGGCGATGACTTGGATTTCTGTTGGCTTTGAGGATAGCCATGTGTTCATGGCATCACCATATGGGTTGTTAGATCTGTTTCCCCAGTTCACATGACGTGCGTTGAGGTCGCCACCGATGATGAAGAAATCGGCCGAAGAGATTTTGTCCATTAGTACGTTCAGGTCATTTATCAGAATCGACGAGCTGAAGTTGTGGCGCACGTAGACCCCGACAAAGGCTAGAGTTTTATCTCCAATAGTGCACGTGATGCCCTGTGCTTCAATGCATTGTAGAGGTGGGGTGTGTAACCTACGTACATTAAGATGGGTTTTGTGTAGGATAGCCGACCCCAGGTAGCCATTTACTTCCGCACCATCTTGTCTAATGGTGCAGTAGTCCTCCAGGTAGATTCTGTGACGTGCCTTAAGCCTAGTCTCACTAATAAAGGCAATATCAGGTTTCTCGCGTTTGAGGTATTCCTGCATCGAGTTCCTCTTGTGTATAGGAACGAATGAGCAAGAATTTAATATTGCGAATTTAATGCAACGCATTAGGATCGCTTAGTTTGAAGGCCAGTTCGATGAAGGCCATTTTTTTTTCTTGCGGAGAACGGAGAGAGTTTAGGTGTGGTATGAAGCTCTCCATCTCCCTTATGAGGGCCAAGAGATCACGACCGAACAGCTCTTTGCATTCGGAAAATATCTGGCCGTGGGAGGGAGGAGGAAAGGTCTGTGGGGGCGACGGGCGAGTCACTCTGGCAACCGGGTGGTTGCCCGTATTGGTTTTCGTCGCTTCGGCAAAAGAGATACCGGTACGGACCGAGTTTTCCAGGGCTGTGGTTACTTTTTGCCTGGCTTGGGCTTTGGTATTGCTGGCAGCTTTGCGCCTGCTCTCCGCTAGCTTAGCTCTGGGACACCCACGGTAACTGGCTGGGTGGCCCTTTTCGTTGCAATTTATGCAGAATACAGCTGAGGTTTCTTCGGATGCTTCACAGGGGTTGTCCCCGTGGGACTTGTCGCACTTGACGCATCTGGCATCCAAGGCACAATTTGCTGCTACGTGGCCGAACCTTTGGCACCTGAAACATTGGGAGACCTTATTGTGTTCCGGTCTCTCCCAACGGACCCGGTGTCCTAGGAGATGTTTTACGCTGGTAACGTCCTTAGCGTCTGTACCGGCGCTGAACTGTACCATGAACATGGATAGCTTCTTGTTCATGCTCTTCGAGTGGACAGTGGAGAAGCGTTTTACTGACGCAACTTTTTCTCCGAGGAGTTGTTTTAACTCGTCGAGTACGTCCTCTTCCTCGTAGGAGGGGTGTATATCTTTTAGGAGATACGCTGTCTTTTTCTGTGCCGCGGGGGTGTACGTGTAGCACGCGATCTCCGAAGCCTTTAGGAAGTCGAAAAGGTCTTCATGATTCTGCAAGCTTCTTGGTAGGAGGGTGGTCCTCGAGCCATTATTGACCTTTACCTCGAAGGCTGGTGCTTCGATACCACCCGAGGAACAGGCGTTGGCCATTTGGGTTCGAAAGCGCTTCAGGTCGAGGTTATAGCAAATGATTGGAGGGACCCTAGCAGATCTTTGTTTGGGAGGCTGTTGGCTAGCAGCCTTGGGTGTGGAGGACTGCCGACCGCCTTCATTCTTTTTTCGGGATTGCTGTGCCGCTTTCGGCTTAGTAGACTGCTGGCTGGCAGTCTTTGGGGCCTTGGATGGCCGTTGGGTGGCCGCGTTCGCCTGGAACGCTAGCTTAGGCCTGCAAGAAGCCACAAATTGTGGGGGCCCTGAAAGAGCGGCGGCGTTCTTCTCACACACCTGCTTCACTATCTCTCTCAGTTGGGAGTAGTCCTTTTCAGGTTGAGCGGATGATGGGCCGCTACGATGGGGCTTGCAGGTGTTAGCACCCAACTGAACAGCAGAATGCTTGGGGGGTATGGTATCTGTTAATTTGGTGGGAGAGGGGCACGGCCTTTTCCTAACTACTGTAGATGAGGGGGCATCTAGATCGTAAAGGCGAGCGTTAACTCGTAACTCACCTCGTTGAATGCCGACAGTATCCATCGCCTCTTGTCCGAGGCCGGGCGTATTTGCTGCTGACTGGGTGCTGTTGGTCGCTGCTTTACGCGCTTCGTTAGTCGTCCTGTCTGGTTCCACCTCGTCGCCGGTCTCGTCGTCCAGTGCGGCGAAACGGTTCTGCGACGTGAAAGGTGGGGTTGTAACTGGGGCCTGGTTTTTCGTCTTCTTCCTCTTGCTTCGCTCCAGCGTTTCACTACTGGAGTGAATTTTCGCTGCACGCTTCAGTTCTTGAATCTCCTGGCGTAGTTCGCGGATGATCTCCACCTGCTCCCTCAGGAGGTTTCGGAGATCCTCCATTTCTGAGCACGCCTCGATACCGCCCATAGCCGAGGCCATGGTGTCGCGCATCCGTTTGACCGTTTCCTTGGAACGGTCTGGGTGTTTTGTCGTGCTTACTGATTCCGTAGGAACGGAATCAGTACGCGGGTAGCCCACGCGTGGCTGTTGTTATTTTACTCTTTGTTTAAGTTAAACTTTACTCTTTGAAGCTGATTCCGGATGAGTGGAATCAGCGCGTTAGCCCACGAGTGGCTGTTGGTTTGGGCGCCGGGAGCGATCCTCGATCGCTCGGTATACCACCGAAAGTAACCAGTTCGAATCGTAGTCGACGAACCCGACGAATCCTGTCGAATCAGGATCGGTCGAATAATGAATATCACTCCGAAAGATAATGTTGCTTCGAATCGAATGTTCAGTTCTGGAGTCTGTAGTCGAGTTTCCACCCACACCGCGGTTCTTGCGGAGAAAGACTCGATACGAATTCATGAGAAACTGGAAGAACGCCGAACGAGTACTGCGTTGCAAAAAGTTATCATCTGTATGTATGTATGTATTTCAAACATCAAAACAATATGGAGAGAAGTACTTATATGTACGGGTGCAGTCGTGGTTTGCGGGGGAAATTAGTAAGATAAGACAAAACGAACAATCAAGATTTTGGTAAAATAATTTGATGTGAAAACCCGAATGAAATTCGCGAGGAAATTCTAAGCCAAGCCAAAGACAGTACAGTTTGAGGATGGCTGGAGTTTGTAATTAAAGTGGAGTGTTGTCGTACATAATATCGGTGAGAAGCGAGAAGTGCGCAATCAAGAATCTTGAAAAACATATGAGAAGCGTGCAGCACGGCGAGGATCCTGATAAATTGCCCAGAACTACCGGTGAGTGTTCCATACACGAGAATAAATTTAAGTTAGGTACTTCCTTGGAGGGGATAATTTCTTCTGCCGAAGGAGGTGTAGAGCTAAATTTTGACATGTCTGAGCAAGTGGTACAGGGGGCAACCTCTGTACCCATGAACAATAGAATGGACTATTTGGACAAGGACCGACAAATTACGGAACTTTTGGTGGCTCAAAAGGACCTTAATAATCAGCTCGCGGATATGATGAGGAGTCTGATGGCGACTCAGGCCGCTCTTGAGGAGCAGAAAGCTCTGAATATAGAGCTCCTAACTGAAATGAAGGCCTTGCGCAAAGAGCAAGGCTCTAAAAACTCAAAGCCTACGAATAAACGTAAATAGATGGCTCTGTCGTCATCAGGCTCATCATCATCTCGCTCGAAAACGCTGGTCGACTCAGACTCGGACAGCAAGACGGAAGACAATATGGACCATTCCATATTGTCTGACTTGGACGATGACTATCCCGCCCTCCCAACACCAACAACCCAACCAGAACCTACCCCGAAACCCACCCCAAACCCCACCCCGAAACCCACCCCAAAACCGACGACCGTCCGAAAAATTCCGGTTTTAAAGGGTAAAATCCCAGTGACGAAGGTATCCACCTCCAAGTCACAAGCTCCTATTCCCCAAACCCAGCCCAAGACCTCAGTTCCAGTGGTAGCAGTTTCCTCTGCTCCCACAGATGCCACTTCGGCTCCCGAGCAGGAGGAGTCTAAAGTGGTTCCAGTAATATTGAGACAACCAGAACAGTGGACGGCTTTAGCCCGTCAGCTAAAGCATCACAACATTAATTATGTGACAGCTAAACGGATCTATCTGGGCATCCAGATAGTTCCGTCTACAGTAAGCGATCATAGGAAGTTGACGGGATTTTTCACAGAACGAAAAATCCAGTATCATACGTATCTCCTTCCAGAGGAGAAACAGCTCAACGTGATTATCCGCGGTCTGGAGGGCATCTCCCCCGAAGACGTCAAGGAGGACCTCGTAAGTCAGGGTTTCCACCCTACCGAGTGTTTTTTCCTTAAAATGAGAGACAATCGTGCATCCAAGTTGATGAAGGTGCTTCTCCCCAAGTCGGAGAAGCATATTTATAACATCACGGGCATCTGCGGCCTCTCTGGGCTACAGATTGAAGCCCAAAAGGCAAGAACTGGCCAGGCCCAGTATCATAATTGCCAGCAATTCGGTCATGCAGCCAGCAACTGCCATGCCCAATCAAAATGTGTGAAATGCGATGGCCTCCACCATTTCACCAATTGCACGAAGAAAGACACAGAAAAGCCGAAATGCATCAACTGTGGGGGTGAGCACCCAGCCAGCTACGGCGGCTGCCCACGTAATCCCGTTAATGTCAGGAGGTCGTATGCAACTATTGCACGTGCCAACGCCAACACACAACCTTCACCCATTGCCCCTCAAACCATAAACCCAACCATAATCCCCAGCAATGGCCAAGCAGCTGTATATTTTGCCCAGATGCAGGCTCAGTGTAGACAGATGATGGAGTCAATGATGGCAAATATGATCCAGGGTCTATTTGCCGCCCAAAACTCACTTGGCCTCCCTCCAACACCCCAAAATAACTAAGATGGTTGGTAATTGTGTTTCCATCGTTTCATGGAATGCGAATTCCATCCAAAGACAAAGGGGAGAACTCATCAACTTTTTACAGGAGTATCAAGTTGATGTAGTTCTCATCCAAGAGACATTCCTGAAACCTGGAAACAACTTCCGAATCCCCAACTACAATGTGTTCAGAAATGACAGATTGACTGGCAGGGGAGGAGGTACAGCCATCTTAGTTAAAAGGAGCTTGAACCATCATCTTATACACATTCCTACCCTTAGTTGTGCGGAGGCAACCGGCATTAAATTGTGTACGACCTTTCTTGATATTACGCTAATTTCGGCCTACTTAAAACCTAGAGCCACGGATTTTTCAGAAGACCTGCGGGCGCTTCTGAACCTCGATGGTACGGTTTTTCTCGGAGGGGATTTGAATGCATATCACCGATCGTGGGGTGCTGTGAGAAGCAACTATTCCGGAAATCAACTCGTCAGGTTCATCACAAGCAACAACAACATATGCACTCACATCCCTAGAGAACCGACACATTTCGGCCCGACACATGGCTACCCTCTCGACATAGGGCTATCGAAAGCCCTGGATTTCCAGGTGCGGATAGATGTGATAGACGAGCTATCGTCTGATCACAAGCCAGTCCGATTCTTGTTAGAAGATCTAATCATCGAAGTCCCGGATCCCACAATTAAAAAGACAGATTGGAAAGGTTTCCGCGAAACCCTGAGCACCGTAGACCCGCAAATAACAATAGAAAATACCAGGGACCTAGAAGAAGCGGTAGAAAACCTTATCACCACGATTGTATCAGCAAAAGAAGCTAATACAAAAACCAGTCCGTTAAGGGTGGAACATCCCTACGAACTCCCTCAGAGTATTAAAGAGCTAATAAGGAGGAGGAATCGCATACGGCGAAGGGCAAGGGAGACCGGCGACCCTGCCCTTAAACAAATGACGAATAGGCTTACCAATCTGATAAAGGTGCGAACTAACGACCATAGGAACGAGCAATGGGAGAATTTCCTAGAAAGCATGGATCCGGGAGATCAAAATTTTTGGCGTATCAACAAATTCTTCAGAAAAAACACTCAAAGAATTATTCCTCCCATACATGGCCCTAACGGCCTCAAATTCGATGACACGGGTAAAGCAGAGGCGTTCGCCAATACCTTGGAACTACAATTCCAAGATAATCGGTCCACCCAAGACGATTTGGACGAAGAGGACCGAATTGAGTCTTCGGCGAGGGAGATACTTTCGGCCGCGGTTACACAGGAAGATGATATACGAGAGGTGGATTTGGCGGAGGTGATGAGTCTTGTCAACTCCCTTAACTGTAGAAAAGCGCCCGGGTTGGATACGATTTCCAACATATACCTGAGGAAATGCCCAGAGAATGTTTTAATTTTGCTAGTTGAAATAATCAACGCTATTTTCCATCTTCGGTGGTTTCCAGAGTCTTGGAAAAAAGTGGTAAGTATTGTGATACCGAAACCTGGTAAGGATCACACTTTTCCTCAAAATTGGAGACCTATTAGTCTTCTCACAGTGGTCAGTAAATTAACAGAACGAATTCTGCTTTCTCGGCTGTTCGACCATGTAATGGAAAAGAAGTTATTACCAAACGAGCAATTTGGTTTCAGACCACTCCACTCTTGCGAACTCCAGCTGGCAAGAGTGGTTCAACACATCAGAACAGGGTTAAATCATCGCAAATCAACAGGCCTTGTTATGTTTGACGTAGCAAAGGCCTTTGATAAAGTCTGGCATGCAGGACTTATTTACAAATTGCATGATCTCGGAATACCGCTGCCTATCATTCAATTGATAGGCTCATTTTTACACGGCAGATCTTTTCAAGTTAAAATTAACTTAAAAATATCCCAGGAAAGACCTATCGAGGCTGGAGTCCCTCAAGGTTCACCACTTTCCCCGTTATTGTACACTTTGTACACCGCAGATATTCCTCAACTGCCAAATAATGTGAAAATATCCCTGTTCGCTGATGATACTTGCATTTTCTACACTGCAAGAACTGAGCTCAGAATAACACAAATTCTCCAGGAATCCATTGACATACTCATGGAATACTTCCGAAAATGGAAAATTAGAATCAACGCGGAGAAGACTCAGGCGCTTTTCGTCACGAGACGACCAAGACAAGACCCGGACTTACTAACAGTTGACGATCAAGAGATCCCTTGGCAGGAAGCTGCCAAGTTTCTCGGACTTACTATGGACAGAAAATTGACTTGGAAACTACACATTCAACAAAAAAGACTCGTCTGCAACGGAGTCCTCCAATCCATTTACCCAATCATTAACTCGAACAAACTGAGCACCAAAAACAAACTTTTACTTTATAAACAGACGATAATTCCGACATTACTCTACGGCAGCTTGGCTTTCAGTCAAGCCTGCAAGACCCAAATAAAACAGCTTCAGACATGTCAAAATTTGGCCCTTAGAAGAATATTCAAAATTCCTTGGTATGTTCGCAATGTGGACATCCACAGAGACTTTAGACTGGACACTATTGACAAACTAATACGTGACAGAGCACTCAAGCTCTTTGACAGAATTGACGAACATGACAACATAACCTTGGAATCTTTGAAATTCTCCACCGGAGGCAGAGAAACTTATCCTCATCTAAGGAGTATCATAAACTAAATCAGCATCGGGCATCATAATCAATAAAAAGCTATGATAGCGATGGACTCATGAGAGTCCACAATTATGATGGGAGTAAAAGTGTTTATTCACTAACTCCAAGTAACCTTAGTTCTGAGAAGGTCTCTTCAAAACTGGTGAAGGAGTGTTACAATCTCCTTCAACTGTTGGCAACCAAAAACCGAGTCTTCTTGTGTTGGGTGCCAGGCCACCAGGGCATTGAGGGGAACGAGGCTGCGGATGAACTTGCTAGACAAGGATCATCCAGTCGTTTTCATGGACCTGAGCCTTACTGTGGCTTTGGACTGGCCTCGGCCAAACTGCGGATCACAGATTGGTTTGCACGATTGCGTCAACAGTACTGGGATAACCTTCCAGGGCTTCGTCAATCAAAGGAGCTGATAATGCCCTTCAGTCACAAGGGTATTACTCAAATGAGTAGAACCCACCTAAGACTCCTAGTGGGGTACTTATCTGGCCATCACTTGGTCAGATGTCACCTGAACAAGATGGGTCTGTCAAGCGAGACTGAATGCCGTCTTTGTCTGGAAGACGTGGAAACGACCAAGCACCTCTTGTGCGAATGTCCCGCCATCGCGCGTTTTAGGATGTCACTCCTCGGGCAGGCTACTATCAGCACTGCAGAATTCAGGTTGATTCCTGCTAAAGACTTACTGCCCTTTATTAGAAGGGTGGACGGTCTTTTGGATTAATGAGCTACGGCACAATAGATCTTTATGGTCGCAGTGCCTTCCTGCTGGGAAAGTAGCTCGTGTTTTTATATCTATCTATCTATCTAACTACTGGGCTTCGAAGATTGGATGACGCGGTCACGTGACCAAGATAACTGGAGGACAACGATCCAGGCGGCCAGAGCCCGACGTCGGGTTGTTGCGCCACGACGCCACGAGCATGATGATGAACCTTCCAAACTCGTTAACAAATGGCGTAAATTTGTAATTTACGATTCAAGGCGGTCGAAATTCATTTAGAAGCTGAAAAAAAGATTATGTTTCGGTTTTCGCCTTTCCTGCGGTCTCTGCTCCAGTGAATAAGCGGGAGCGCCTGTGCAGTGCTACTACTTCTAAGAGGTCCAGTTTACGTTCCGTAAGCACATAACAGGCATCGGATGACGCTTAGGAATATAAGTCGTGTTCTATGTCGAGTCTGTGGTTAATTCTTTCTTACGCCCCATACCACAAAGCATGGGCTCGACAAGATCCGAACCCACGTATGAGGAAAATGTCCAATTGAAGTCTCAACGCATTGCTATACAAGACTCACCTTCAAAACCCTCAGAAAAGAAGTTGTTATATTATGAAAACTGCTTATAGTTTTACTCTTTGTGTACATTCTTAATAGTCCTTAAAAGGACTGTTGGTTTCTCCGCACCTCTAAAAGGATCCTTTTGAACACCTATTTTACTACTTTGTAGCCATGACTGGCAGCCCATTCATTTGCTTCCTTCCTGTTATGACACCATACCCAACCTGATTTGGGAGCTGCTTTAGGCTTCTTACCCTTCGATGCTTTGGCTTTCGCATTACCCGATTTCTTGGCAGAATTTGCTGCAGCTTTCTTTGGTTTAACTGACGCTTTCTTCTCCGTTACCGTGGCTGACTTCGCCGCAACTTTCTTTGGCCTACCTGCCGCTTTCATCTCAGGCACCGCGGCAGACTTTGCCGGTTTCCTTGGCTTAGCTGCCGATTTCTTCTCAGTTACCGCATTAGCAGGCTTCGTAGCTTTCTTTTCCCCAGCATTCTCAGGCTTGACTGCGTTCTTTGATTTCTTTACTGCTGCCTTCTTCGGTTTAGCAGCAACCTTTTCCATCTTGGCGGCGGCAGGAAGTTTGAACGAACCGGAAGCCCCCTTGCCTTTGGTCTGGATCAATTTACCAGCTGCGACGGCACTATTCAAGTATTTCTTGATGAAAGGAGCCAATTTTTCGACGTCAACTTCGTAATTCGCGGCTAAGTACTTCTTGATGGCGGAAAGCGAAGAGCCACCACGTTCCTTCAGGGTTCTGATGGCGGCGTTAACCATCTCCGCGGTTGGAGGATGAGTTGGTTTCTTTTCCTTCCGACCGGCTGCTTTCTTGAGGCTGGCAACTGAAGCTGTTTCTCCTGCCATTTCGAACGTAGAGTAATTCACAGCTGCAACTTACGAATTTGCGGAGAAAGACTCGATACGAATTCATGAGAAACTGGAAGAACGCCGAACGAGTACTGCGTCGTAAATACTGCGTTGCAAAAAGTTATCATCTGTATGTACGTATGTATTTCAAACATCAAAACAATATGGAGAGAAGTACTTATATGTACGGGTGCAGTCGTTTGCGGGGGAAATTAGTAAGATAAGGATCATTTTAGTGTCAAAGACGAAACGAACAATCAAGATTTCGGTAATTTGATGTGAAAACCCGAATGAAATTCGCGAGGAAATTCTAAGCCAAGCCAAAGACAGTACAGTTTGAGGATGGCTGGAGTGTTGCGGAGTTCAGTTTATAAGGTTTTTATTATGTAAATTTAACAATAAATACTTAAAGCTAACCTTAAACGCTATACAAAATATTCTTATATACTACCGATAGTAATACACATTTAATTCTTACGGCTATGCTTACTGCTAATGCCAGATTACAATGATTGACTCGAGTTTTTTACTAAAGGTTATAACATCTGGTGATGGTTAGCTATTTATTTTTATTTATGCCAGAGGTGTGTTATTTATTTATGTTTATTTCATGGTATTGTCTCGGAGACGAGTAGCCCGGTTGGTGTGTGTTACACTTGCTCTCCGAAAAATGCATCGGTAGTCAGGTTGGGGTTGTAGGGCCCTTTTAGGTGAGTGGAGACTTCCCCACCCGTTCAGTCAATCACCGATACTCGGCAGGCTTCAGGTTTGCGCCGTGATCTCTGTTGAGGCGAGCGGCGAGTTGCGCACCAGTTCAGCTGGGTGCCTGCGGCAGCGTTCCATGGCACGATCCGTGAGATGTTGTATGTGTTGACGAAGTGGTGGTAGGTCAGCTGCGTCGTGAAGAACTTCGTTGCGGTAGTAGCGGTAATTTCTTTCCGGTCTTCGGTATAGTCCAGTGCACGCCCGTAGTATCCGTCTTTCCAGCCGTTGCAGCCCGAGCCAGTGAGTCTTCGGTGCGCTGTTCCACAGTGGAGTCCCGTATGTGATGATGGGCCTTATCAGTTGTCGATACATCAAGGTTTTTACCTTCTTGGTTACCGAGTTTCTGGAGCTGAAGAGAGAAGCAAGAAGAACATAGGCAGTAGCTGCCTTGGTTAGGGTGCGCTTGGCGTGGTTGCCAAACGCCAAGAAGCGGTCGAGGATTACCCCCAGATACTTTACCTCCTTGGAAGTGAAGATTTGTTTATCCGCGATTTTAAGACAGATTTTGGACAGTCCACGATTCCAGCGGTTGCGGTTTAGACCCGGTTTTCTGAAAAGGATGAACTCGCATTTCGCCGGGTTTATTTTGATACCCCACATCTTGTAGTATCTTAGGAGTTTGTCGATATATTGCTGTAGGTGGTAAGCTGCGATTTTGGCGTTGTGATGTGCGTGCCATACCATAAGGTCGTCCGCATAGAGGTTTACGCACGTGCCGTAGGGCGAGCTGTTGTTAATGTCAGGTATGTCCGACGTGAAAAGGTTAAAGAGGATTGGCCCTAGGATGGAACCCTGTGGCACTCCCGATTCTATGGCAAAGGCCGTGGAGGAGGAACCCTTGTAGGAGACAGAGGCAGATCTGTCTGCCATAAAGCTGTATATGATTTTGATTAGGTGTGCTGGAAATTCCCAGCCAATCAGCTTGTAAGTAAGGCCTTTTATCCACACGGAGTCGAAGGCCTTTTCGACATCGATGAGGCATGCACCCACGTATTTTGAATCAGATAGGCTCTCTGCGGCGTTGGATAGAAAAACCTGCAGGGCGTCTATTGTAGAGTGCCCTTCCTTGAATCCAAACTGCCTTATAGGGATGAGGTTTTTGTCAGACGCCAAGTTTTTGACTGGCGTTAGAATTACCATCTCCAGGAGTTTTCCTACGTTAGAGAGGAGTGAGATGGGCCTTGTGTTGCGGATTTCCCGAGCGCCGGGTTTTTTAGGGACCGGTATAATTTTTGCTCTTTTCCACGCTTTGGGGAAATAGCCGATGTTTATACAGTTATTAAAGACGACCGCCAGGAGGACGAAGAAAGAGAAAGGCATTTTCTTCAACATGAAGTTTGACACCCCGTCCTCTCCTGCAGATTTTTTACTAGAGAGGCCTTTTGCTAGGTCAGCGAGATCTTGAGGTTTAACGAAGGAGCTCTCTCCTTCGGGATGATCGGCCGGGGACTCTGTGGAGAAGTCCGTAAGCATGAGGTTGGCCTGTTCTTCCTCAAAGACATTAACAGTTTCGCTCACTTCGCGAGCAAACAGTGCATCCTCGCTTGTTTTTTCACCACGGAAGATATTAGAAAAGTGGAGTGCAGCGGCATTCGCAGTGGTCTCATTATCTGGTAGTAAGGTGCCATCCATTATGAGTTCTTGGGTCCGATCCTTGCGGCGGGTAATCCTATTGATCTCCTTGAACATGTCAGATCCTGGTCTGATTGCTCTTAGCCTACACTCAAAGGCGTGGTTTAGGTGGGCTTTTGTTTTGACCATGATTAGGATGTTCACCGCTCTAATGATTGATTCAACACGTCGGTATTCGTCGTTGTCGGCGTTCAGTCGACGGTGGTAGATACGTGTCAATCTACGACGTAGGACCCTCCGCCTCGCGTGTAGGTCGATTATTTCCTGGGGCAGATCCCTAAAAATATAGTTGCGGCTAACCTTGGGGACCATTATATCCTCAATCGAAGATTTGATCAGTTGATTTACCTCGGCGATGACATCATCAATTTCTGGGATTGATAGGTTTCTGGTATTTTCAACTGTTATTTCACTGAGCTTTCTATCGATCTCGGTAGCGAAGGTGTTCCAATCCACCTTCCCGTACGGGACAAAGTGTTCCGGCTCGGAGTACAGAAACTGCAAAGTGTCGTCAGTGGAAATTGTCAGTTGCACCAGCATGTGGTCAGATTCGGCCTCAGAGACTGTGCAGGAGTAAGAGCCTAGAGCAGGGAGTTGGTGAAAAAGATTTGGTGACACCAGGAAGAAGTCGATAATGCTCCCAGCACGCCTAAAAGTGGGCTCAGGTGGGGCGATGACTTGGATTTCTGTTGGCTTTGAGGATAGCCATGTGTTCATGGCATCACCATATGGGTTGTTAGATCTGTTTCCCCAGTTCACATGACGTGCGTTGAGGTCGCCACCGATGATGAAGAAATCGGCCGAAGAGATTTTGTCCATTAGTACGTTCAGGTCATTTATCAGAATCGACGAGCTGAAGTTGTGGCGCACGTAGACCCCGACAAAGGCTAGAGTTTTATCTCCAATAGTGCACGTGATGCCCTGTGCTTCAATGCATTGTAGAGGTGGGGTGTGTAACCTACGTACATTAAGATGGGTTTTGTGTAGGATAGCCGACCCCAGGTAGCCATTTACTTCCGCACCATCTTGTCTAATGGTGCAGTAGTCCTCCAGGTAGATTCTGTGACGTGCCTTAAGCCTAGTCTCACTAATAAAGGCAATATCAGGTTTCTCGCGTTTGAGGTATTCCTGCATCGAGTTCCTCTTGTGTATAGGAACGAATGAGCAAGAATTTAATATTGCGAATTTAATGCAACGCATTAGGATCGCTTAGTTTGAAGGCCAGTTCGATGAAGGCCATTTTTTTTTCTTGCGGAGAACGGAGAGAGTTTAGGTGTGGTATGAAGCTCTCCATCTCCCTTATGAGGGCCAAGAGATCACGACCGAACAGCTCTTTGCATTCGGAAAATATCTGGCCGTGGGAGGGAGGAGGAAAGGTCTGTGGGGGCGACGGGCGAGTCACTCTGGCAACCGGGTGGTTGCCCGTATTGGTTTTCGTCGCTTCGGCAAAAGAGATACCGGTACGGACCGAGTTTTCCAGGGCTGTGGTTACTTTTTGCCTGGCTTGGGCTTTGGTATTGCTGGCAGCTTTGCGCCTGCTCTCCGCTAGCTTAGCTAGCTGTTGCGGACTGCGGAGAAAGATAAAACACGAATTCATGAGAAACAGGAAGAACGCCAGTGGACATTTCAATGGGCGGGTAAGTATGTAATAATGGTTTATTGTAAAATAATAATATATAATACAATGTTGGTAACGGCTGTGCCCAAATGGCAAATGCCAGAGTACAAAAATAAAGTATATCAAATGAGCAAACATGAAAAATTTAATTCATTAATTGAAATGTGACTTTATTATATTATTATATTATTGCATGGGGGAAAGCGAATCGAGTAGAGTTTAACGCCTCAAAAACTCAATGTTGTCTACTTTCCAATAAGCGATGTGCTCCACCTACCGCCCAACCCATTCTTGTCGATGGGGTCAGCATTCCTGATTCGCCCATACTGAACATACTAGGTATTAACATCTCCAGTAAACTAAATTGGTCCGACCACATTTTTTGCGTTGCAAAAAACGCAATAAAGTGTCTGGGCTTTCTGAATCGCTGTAAAAGATACTTTTCACCATCTGATCTGGCTCAAATTTACAAGGCTCATATAAGACCGAGACTTGAATTTAATTCCCACATATGGGCAGGCGCAGGTAGGACCGCATTATCCGCGTTAGACAAAGTTCAACGGAAAGCCTTCAAGCTTATTGGCGAGGAACCCATAACATCTAAAATCGAACCGCTTGTACACCGGCGAAGTGTCGGCTGTCTCTCACTCTTCTATCGCTACTACAACCGCCGTTGCTCTGATGAAATAGCCAACCTCATTCCTGAGCGTACTTTTCCTTTACGTAACACCCGACTAGCCAGTCGTGTCCATCCTCATCTTCTAGAACTCAGCAATAGTCGCACCGCTAAATTCCATGACTCGTTTGTATCTAGGACAACACGAATGTGGAACGATCTACCATCTTTTGTTTTCCCCCGCAACTATGACCTACAAAAATTTAAACGGAATGTACACCGTCACCTTATTCAAACTCAACCCATCTCCCCACTACCTTAATCCCTTACCGCCAACGCTGTGCTCTCGCATCAAAGGGTTACCCCCTAAGCTTTGGTATAAACATAAAAAAAAAAAATCCTATTTTAGTTGCAGAACATTGCCTCATGGGGCGAAGAAAGATGTCGAAGCCACTGCAGGCTGGTGAAGTTGAAGGAAGCGGTTTCTAACTCCGGCTGGAGTTGATATTCGAGGAGAATCAACCAAATTGAGAACGACGATCAGCTTAATGCTAGGATTACACGATTGACGATTCGCGTCAATATTTACGCTTTTTTTTATGTTAAATCGATGCCAATCGTGTAGGCACAATTTTTTTTACGTCAATCCACGCCAATTTGGTTGACGACTAGATTGTCCCCAATTTCCGTCAACCAAAATTTACGCGTTTATATCAATCATGTAGACGAACCTTTTTGAAACACAAGTGTCAACCAACAGCACAATTGCGTCAACTAGCGGTTGACGTCTCGAGCATCAACCACAAACGTCAATGTTGTATCAATTTCTTGGGAAAATTTACAGATTTCGTGCCGGAAACAAATGTCTTGCTGAGTTTGTCTGATTGGGGAGAGTAAATTATAGGGAATTCAATTGGCGCTAATGAATACAAGCGTAAACCAATGATCAATTCGATTAACATAAAAAGAGTCAATCGTGTAAATGATTCGATTGTACGGTTGGCGGTTTACCCTTTTTTTAAATTGTGTCAATCGACATATTGGTTGACGCTGTTAAAATTGACGTGTTTAAGTCAATCGTATAACTCGGGGGAACAATCTATTTACGCTTCTGTCTAAAATACGCCAATCGAGCGTAAAACTATTGACGCTAGATTTACGCTTTTCCGTCAATCGTGTAATCCTAGCATTACAGGTGCAAATCGTTGCCTCGGAGGGAAATTGCTGATGGTGGTGAATGAGCAAACTGAGAGTCTTAAGGTCATAATGGCGCTGTTACATCATAGTTAGTCAGGCAGGAGTCCCTGACTATCTCGTTTGTGTGTCCTCGCGCTCAATTCAATGGGTGGGTTCAGGTCCCGCAATGTTTTAAATGCGGTTGCAAACAGTTCGACTGATTTTTCTTGCGGACGCTTCGTTTCAGTTTGCGTTTGATCAACCAGACATCAGGAAAACTAACCCGAAATTTTTCCTGGTTCAACTGTTTGGTAAGGGGTATTAGCGTATTTGACAGTTCTTAATCGACGTATTGCATTTGACTGTCAGATAGTGTGGATTTTCGTTTTCGGTTTGTTGATTTGTACATGGCATCTTATGTGCTTATTTACACCGAAGCAACACAAATTTGTGGCGATTTTGCAGTGTTTTTCATTTTTCCTGAAACCGTCGCGAATTTAATTGAAGTTTTGTTTGAAATTCAATAGCGAATCGGCTGTCAGCTGTTTAATACATATCAATTGCAAAACAAGTCGTTCAGGTGAAGAGTTTACGGTTGGGTGGAGGGAAAATTCTTACCGCAATTACAACGTTGCAGACGTGAACGAAGGCAATTTTTCTAGTGTCTATTTCTTTTCTGGAACCATCTTCGTCGCACACTGCCCAGAATTTTTGTTTTTCAAATTGAAATTCATTTATTGAGTAAAATTTGACAATTTGTGATCTTAACTAACTTAACTAATTCGAAATTTAGGATGAGGCGGCCATATTTCATTAATGATTAAAGCTGGTTGGATGTAACTTCCGATCGTATGAGAATCATCTTAACACATTTCCCTTATCCTAGCGTTATTATGTTACCTAACACTAACAAAGAACCGCTTGGTGATTTCAAGAATGTGATGACGAATGTGAAGAGACATTTTAGTATTACTATGCAGAACGCTGTTCTTGACATACTTTTTTCTCCATAGGTCATAGAAATTACCCATACAGTGTCGGAGGATTTTTCTTTCCAGTTTTTCGGCCAGGATCATAGCCGTTGACTTTACTCGACAGGCCCACTGGTCGCTTCAAAAGACGGCTGATGCTTCTGAACGCAATTACCGCTTTTTTGACTGTATATCTAACATGGGGGTTAAATTTAAGATGTTGATGAAAGAGAATATCCAGATATTTGAGCGTAGGCGAAGGAGAGATCTTTGATCGTCCAATCTTAATCTTAACTTTTTTTGCCTTGTTGTGTACACCATTTGAATACGTACACTCACTAGGATTTCTGGAAACAGTGACTTGAGTTGGTTTTTATACCCCACCTTTTAAAATATGAAGAAAGTTTTCTCAGATATGCATTAATTTGCTTAGCAGCTGTTAAGGGACTCATTGTTGAAGCATAGATTAGCGTATCATCCGCGTATTGCAGCATTTTCACAGCAGACAGGGCGTGAGGCGCAGGTATATCCGCTGTGAAAATATTATACAATATTGGCCCCGAAATATAACCCTGTGGGACACATGAAGTAACCTCTGTCGGGTCTGAGGGCGTGTTGATTACGTCTACGAAAAATCTTCTGTTCTGAAAGAAGCTGGGAGGAAAGTTGAGAGTTATCAGCTTATGAACAAGTCAGTTTGTATTCGCTCCCTGAGAGTGGGGCCTAACAACAATAATTCAATACGTAAAAGTAACAAATTTCCCTATTAAAATAACAAATATGAGGACAATAATAAAATTAAAATTGTTATTTTGTTGCAATGTTATGCGTATAGAGTTTATGTGCAGATACTTTACGAGTATGCGTACAGGGCAAAGTTAAGAGCCCTTGCATGCAGGACCACCAACTTTAAAACTTTAATAATAACTACAAATAGTGTGACAGGATATCCAAACCTAGACAATTTCAAAACTAGAACATTTGTAGGAAACATATTATCACAAAAGTTCTTCAAAAGCATGATAGTTAATAGTTTTAAATAAATTTAAACTTAAGTGAAGAGTTTGGGAAAATCTGAACACTGTCAAAAGATGAGCAATAAGTAATATTTGATGAAACAAGCATTGTATATTCATTAGGTAGACATTTCAGAAATTATATGCAGATTCTAATTTTTATGAAATAGTAGAAGTCGATTGGCTAATGAATATTAATTTTAATAAAAGAAGTAATCAATCATCGCCTCAAATCATTGCAAGATGCATCAGAAACTGAAAATGCCCTATGTCGTTCTTCCAGTTTCTCATAAATGCATGTCTTATGTTTCGACAACGGCCATCCAGTCATCCTCAAACTGTTAAGTTTGTGTATTCATTCGTGAGTTTAATCGTCGTGAACGTGAAGTATTTTCTTATCCTCTCGAAATGGCAGAAGAATCAGCTCCAGTCGCCGCAGCACCTGCTCCAGCTTCAAGCCCCAAGAAGACCCCGAAGAAAACCGCCGTTGGTCCGAAGAAGCCGAAGGCAAAACCAACTCATCCTCCAACCTCTGAGATGGTTAACGCCGCTATTAAGGCTCTGAAGGAACGTGGTGGTTCCTCCCTTCCCGCTATCAAGAAGTACTTGGCCGCGAATTACAAAGTTGATGTTGAGAAATTGGCCCCATTCATCAGAAAGTACTTGAAGAGTGCCGTTGTCGGTGGCAAGTTGATCCAAACCAAAGGTAAGGGTGCATCCGGTTCATTCAAACTTTCCGCCAGTGAGAAGAAGGAAAAGGCCGCAGCTAAACCGAAGAAAGCAGCCACAGCAGCAAAGAAACCTAAAGCTGCTGTCAAGCCCAAAAAAGCCGGAGAAAAGAATGCTGCCAAACCAAAGAAGGCGGCAGCTAAACCAAAGAAGCCTGCAGCGAAGAAGGCAGCAACTGGAGCCGCTAAAGCTGCCAAGAAAACCGGTAGTGTGAAAGCTAAAGCAGCACCCAAAGAAAAGAAGGCCACCGTCCCAAAAGTGAAAGCAAAGGCGCCGAAAGCCAAGAAGGCTGCTGGACCAGCGAAGAAAGCCGCTCCCAAGAAGGCAGCAGCAAAGAAATAAATTCTGTTCAGCTTGAATAGAAGCAAGACAAAAAACAGTCCTTTTCAGGACTACCAAATCTTTAGCAAAGAGTAAAATTATTCCTCAATTCAATTATTAAGAAATCGTTCATTCTTTGTCGGACTTACGTAAATTATTATAATTAGGTGTATCTACGTAACTCAATTTTGCATCAAATGAGCTGATTTCAAATTCGTCGGCTAGGCTACTCTTTCGTAGATTCTTAGTACACTGACTACTTCTTTTTTCGGCTTCTTCTTTTCGAGATAACCTTTATTACGTTTATAACAGTTAAAATAGGACCTTTTAGGGCTTGGTGTTTGCAGTAAAAATTCTGTCAGAAGATATATCGAAACTTCGTCCTCTTTTGGGGAAATTTGTGAAAGTATCTACACTGCATGCAGATTCATCGGTACATGGATATGTTTTTTGGCTACCGAATGCTTGGATTGGAGCATGTTTTGTCGAATGGTTTCACCCAGTATAATTAACGATACTGGGGTCTTGATACAACCTACGTCGATATCTTCGACAAAAACATGTTCCATATTCTTTTGTGAAATGAACACACTCTATCCAAAGAATTGAGAACACTCTCTGTAGAAACGATTTAATGCTGTGGTCAAGCCAAATATTTACTAATTATTATTAAATTGATTAAATCAAATAAGCAATCGCCATAATTAAATCATATCATTTTTTTTTCTCCTGTGGCTACGATGCGCTTTGTTGCTAGTGTCACCGCCGAATTAAATCATGGGACCTTCGAAACTAAACGATCAGTGTCGTTCTTTCAGTTTCTCATGGAGCGATGTCTCTTCTTTCTCCGCAACTCCAGTCATCCTCAAACTGGTTTGTGTATTCAGTTTGTAAATTACATTCATATTGAGTGAATTACTCTTATGCTGCTACAGACAATCACCCATTCTCGACCATCGCCATTGTGTGCACAGGCGGATGGCAATTAGTGGCCAAAGTCATGACACGACCTGCTCATCTTGCGAATCAGGTCGAACTGCTCCGAGTCCGACAGCAGAGTAGGTTCTAGAAACTAGGTTCGCAAATCTATTCTGTATATGAAACGAATCTGTCGTCCGTCATGGAGCTGGAGATGGAGTGAAATAACAGAAGACTGGGTGAACTAGATTCGTCGATGTCTGAGTCGTAATTGTTAATAAGAGAATGGAGAACTGAACTACTGATTAGGTTAGAAGACATGTGGCAATATTGTAGAGTAGAATGAAATGGATTGTACATATTTTCAATTGAATTTTATTAATATTAGGTGGAGTGGAGCTTTTAGATTTTTGTTGCGTTGTTATCTATGGTGGCTTTGGTTAGAGGTGGATAAGAACGTCCGTTACGCTGGCACCCTTACCACTAGGTATCGACATCAGGCATAGCGTATAATTAGTTGCTCTATTCCGGAATTGCTCCTGCCAATTCGCCAAAATTGACAATTTTATGTGGGGATGCTAGCTTGACGTCACGCTAGCACCCCCATAGATCGCACCCAAACTCGATGTAAAATGGGAGCCATAATTAATTGCTAACTTGTTGCTCTATTCCCGAATTTATTGCTCCTGCCAATTCGCCAGATTTCCAGCGTATATATGGGAAGGACACCATTTGTACCCCGGTGCGGTGTCCTTCCCATATCTAAGCTGAAATCCTGGCGAATCGGCGGGAGCAATCAATTCGAGAATAGAGCAACAAATAAGCAATTAATTATGGCTTCCATTTTACATTGAATTTGGAGGCGATGTCGTATTAAAAAATATTATCCTGGCAATTCGGCAGTAGCCATAAATTCCGGAATACAGTAACAAATTAGCAATTAATTATGCTTTATGTATTAATGTTCTTGCAAATGTACAAGTGCGAATCATTTTCAATTTAAATTGGAATTGTTTGTGACACTTGGTTTCATTCACACCAACTTAGTATGCGTCTGTAGCTTAGCTCGGTAACGCACCGGGCATTTTTTGCTACTCGAAACACGGTCTCTGCGGTTCGCGCCCCGCAACGGGACCAACTATTTTTTATTCTCAAATTCCCTTTGAATTAATTTCTCCGAGCTTAGTGGTTTCGTATGGATAGTAGCACTCATCAGGTCTTGCATCTTTGCAGCTATCCATGTGCAAGACGACCACGAAAGTGTGAGAATTCTGTTTGTATAAGCCGTGAAGGCGTGATTTTACTTGAAAACTCGACCGTGGAGGTCTAGATGGTGTGAAGCACTTATATTAACTCACTAGAGGGGTGGAGAGAGGGTGAGAAGTGGAGATATTTGTTCCCTGGCAATTTTACTTTATGTATTAATGTTCTTGCAAATGTACAAGTGCGAACTTGTACACTTGTTTTCAAGTTTTCAAGTAAAATGACGCCTTCACGGCTTATACAAACAGAATTCTCACACTTTCGTGGTCGTCTTGCACATGGATAGCTGCAAAGATGCAAGACCTGATGAGTGCTACTATCCATACGAAACCACTAAGCTCGGAGAAATTAATTCAAAGGGAATTTGAGAATAAAAAATAGTTGGTCCCGTTGCGGGGCGCGAACCGCAGAGACCGTGTTTCGAGTAGCAAAAAATGCCCGGTGCGCTACCGAGCTAAGCTACAGACGCATACTAAGTTGGTGTGCAGAATGAAACCAAGTGTCACAAACAATTCCAATTAATTATGGCTTTCATTTTACATCAAATTTGGGTGCGATACAAATTGTTTAAAAAGTGGGGGTGCTAGCCTGACGTCACGCTTGACATTTTCTAAACCAAAGTCACCGAAGTCACAAGCCAACAACTGATATCTTTCATATTTAGTACCTTTTCGAATGGTCGGTATAAACACCCCACGAACAAGTACTAGCACTAAAACGATTTAGTGAAATCGCCTTTTAGTTCCACGGTATAAACGGGGACTTTGTCTCTGCCTGTTGGTTGGAAAACAGGCCTCCCGCCAGGGGTACCAGTTGGAAGTTTGTTTTTTTTTGTTTGTCTTGAATTAGATCCATGATCAGTATTTTTTAGATTCAGTATTGGGTTTTCCGTTCTCGGGCTACAGCCGAGGCAATTGCCATAATTTCGCCTCCTGCTACTCCGCGCATCTAAAGGAACATCGTAACGCGCCGGCTGTCATTTCCTCTCTTTGGACCGCAAAGCAGACTCCCTCGCGACCTCGCGAAAGTTCCGTAGACTTTCATGCCACGCTGCACCTGCTACGCTTGATGCAGAGCAATCAAGGTTTCTCCCCTAGTCTAACAGGTCGCTACTCTAAAGACCGTGGTTCACTAGATTCAAGGATGGAGCAAACTGAAGTGTTGGATCCCGAACCCCCGCATGTTGACTTTCACCTCAGTCACCAGCTCCACCTTTTCACCTAGTCCCCGTGTCACCTATGCGGAGAGCCTCTTTGGCGCCCCTCTGCCAGATACGGTCGAGGGAATCGTTTACATGACCCATGCAACTGGTAATTGCACAGGTGTGTGGCAGTAATCAGCTCCGTTAGTGATGATGATGACCATTTGAGTCATTGGTCACCATCCTCCGATAGGCACGGTCGCATAACACCCCGGTGTGATGCGAAAAGACTACTGGCTTTTGATTCGGAGGAGCGAACGAGGATTGTGTTGGGAAGAATTTTCCGGAGCTTGAATTTTGGAATTGAACGAGACTTGTTGAAAAAGTAATCTGAAGGATAATTGAAGGAGCAGAGTAAAATTAAGGCCTAATCAGTGGGATTTACTGCATCGCATCTGATCGGTTGGGGAGTTCGCCCGTGGTTCGTCTAAGTAAGTTAAGTTTAGTAGTAAGTACAATTTAGTGCTAGATCGAGTTAGTTAGATTTAAATAAAAGAATTGTAACGTCGAGTGTGGTGTTTGGTGCGTTCTATAGTGACTTAAAGTGGCTTCCATTCAAACTACGACTTGATTTTTTGTGTCAAGGGGGGGGGGGCGAGTTTCGCGTTTTCCTTGTGCCCTAGGTGGTGTGAATTGTTGGGCAACTTACTTAAAAATGTGTGGCACTCAACCCACGACGCCTTTCGTGGCTTAGCTGGTATCACATCACCAACTCGCGAAACGACCGGTCAAGTGTGGAAAAGAGTTTTGACCCGTAACATTTGGCATATTTAACATATCTGACATTCCGGACCAATGGGCGAGTTTCTCCGACGGATCAGTTTTCCGATTCTAGGATCTTTTTTTTTTGAACATGTTCCAGGTAACGTCATTTTTCGGATCATAATTTTTCACCGGTCCATTACCGATCCATTTTACCCGAATCTCTAACAGCCCACAGCTGATACATGCGAACGTGTTTTTTCAATTTTTGTGGAGTTCTTTAATGATGTGGTCGCCAATTTTCAATCGCTGTCGCGTGTAAATTTTGTGGTAGACATTTTTTTGTGAATTTATGGAAGTTGCAGTATTCGCAGAGAACAAATTCAGTTCGAATGTCTGACATCTGATGGATCTGGATGGATTATAGCCGTTTCTGAGACAACTTATGATCCACGGACCTGCATCTGGGTCGGAAAAGGACTACGTTCCAGATTTTGATGTTTTGGGACCGCGGCCAACAAAAACTATCTTTCACTGAGTCAAAAATTATCGTACAAAGAAAATTTCTGTTTAACCTACGTATTTTTCCGTGGAGTGGAGAACTTTATCGAGAAACTCATTCAAATTGTTGACAAATAAAACAATTTAATCGACAAGCGACAATTTTAACGTGCGTATTTTTGTTTAACAACTATCGGGTGTATACAGTTTCAGATTGGTTCAAATGCAGTCTAATACCTTAGGGATTTGGAACCCAATTATCCCAATCTTGAATTTCACCATACAATTCCAGTCCGGGACTTTCAGACGATATTATTTGGCGACCACCCAAAAGTTTATAGTTGCTTGTCAAGTAACCCTCACATACGCCACAAGCAAGAAGGCTTTTGGCTGCTCGAAGAGCATTTTCTGTCGGGAGTTCATCTATAATAATAATAAAAAAAAAAAATTTTAAAAAATAAAATCATATCATGATATTCGGAGTAGAAAATGCGATTCTTACTACTAAAATCTCCAATAAAGGCAATTCCTATAGATTTTTTATTATAGCCAAGTGTGTGAGCACCCTCTTTACTCCAGCCAGCACCTTCATAGATGTTGCCATCGTTCCCGATCAGGAAGCTGAAAATCAAAAAAGAATTCTACATAATTTAAACGTCTATCGCCCCCCGCATATTGGAACGCTTTCGTGTGTTTTCTGTCAATGGGTTGCGTTTTTGGTTTGTTCAGTAAAGCAAAGACGCAACTCTGCCAATTTGAAAAATACTCGGTTGTTATCGTAGAAACAAGTTGTTTTAATTATTGTATGCTAGAACAAATAATAGGTTAATATATGTGTGGCAAAACAAACAACAAACAACCAAATTACTTGTTTTAACACACAACAATCCACACAATTTGTTGATACGATACTTATCGAGAATTTCTCAAATTGCGTCTTTGCTGAACAAAGCATGCGTTTTTACTGAACAGAGCAAAAACACGCGAACACGATCCAATATATGAACAAGTTCAATGTTTAGTATGAAGACTTAAAAAATGGTAAAAACTGTTATTTTTTGTGAACTTAAAAAAAAAACAATTAAGAAATTCATGGTTAATCCCAAAACAAAGTGAGTACCTCAAGATGGATCATCATTATGACATTTGCTATATTAAGCGGTTCAGACACCAACGCGAATCCCGGCAAATTTTCGCGACGCTTTACAAAATTGCTATGGGATTCGCCACAATTCGCGTTGGTTTGTGAAACGAACGCTTATATGGTGCTCATGCCAGTGCGTGTCATCAGACAAACAATACATTGATACTCACTTATATCCAATATCGGTCCATTTTAAATCCGTCATATGATAATTTTGAATATTTGCAACTTGTTGAGAGCATTTGGCGAATGTGTCGCATTTATTCGAAACTGTATGGTGGATGATAACATATTTGACGGGAATATTCTGATACTCAACCGATAGTGCCGCTCGTCCTCCCCATTTATTGCGAGTTTTGATCTTGGGACAAGTTTTGCCTTGAAAGCATCGCATTCAATGTGAATTGACATAAATTAGTATAAGTTGACTTAGATCTAATTCAAATTAATTTTACCCAATTAATACTTACAAGCCTTTGACTCTTGTACGAAAATTGTCAAACCAACAGTTAGCACAATAAAATAAAACTTTAATTCCAACATGGTTCCTCAACGCAGTCTGTCTATTAGTGGGAAAAGCCGAACTACTAATGGTGGATTACAAATTGCGACTGGCAGAATGAACATTCGCAACTTAGACAACAGCAACTCTTTAAATAATTTATTATGTTAAGAGAATTTTTGTTCAGAGATTGGATTGACTGGAGAGACGTTTTTATCTGAGCAGGCCAGAAAAAGAACAGTCTTAAATCTGTTAATATTGTACTATTGACTCATTGAACTTTTTCCTCGACGTTAGCCCCTGGAATTCCCAGTGCGTCGTTGTTTTATATAAAAAGCAAAGGAAGGCAATTGCCTTTTCCATTCTTTTTGGGATTAAAGATTATACTTGTATAAAGTCACAAATTGCAATCAGTCTTGTCTAGAGACATCGTTGAAATGTTCTATTATGATGACGCTATTCATCTGGCGTAGCTTCATCTGCAGCAGATTACGCACACAAATGATGTCGATCTAATACCTGTTTGTCTCCACTAGGGCCACATTGCCTATTTGCCAACGGGTCCATACCACCCGGTTCTCCTGAATAACCTTAAGCTGCTATTACACTTAGCAAATATATTTGCTACACGGTAGCAAATATATTTGCTCAAATATTCATGCGTAGCAAATATATTTGCTATGGATATTACACTTAGCAAATATTTTCTCTAAATTGTGTTTGCTCAAAGTGAGCAAACAGTCAGCAAAAAATATTTTCTATACTTGTAGCAAATATATTTGCTACGTCATTACACTACACAATGTATTTTCAGCAAATATATATTGTAGCAAATATAAATTGAGCGTCATTTATTTGCTAGCATTTACGCTAGTTTGGTTGGACAAAGCACTCGTGTTTTTATATTGTCATTGTGTCGTGATTGCGAGTTTTTTCTTTATCGAATCAAAATGTGTGATTCAGATGACGAAAATGCGTTATTGTTTTGCATTTTCGGTGCGGCTCAATTTTCCGTATTATCTGAAATTGAAACGAGGCCGAAGTTTCGTTTCGGCCCGGAGTCCGAAGCGTATATACCCTAGACTTGTACAGACCTAGTGGTGATACCAAAAGTACTAATTGGCAACGACCATTTGCATTAAAAGTGAGTTTCCTATATGACAAGTTTATACGGGAGGTTGGCACTCATTCAGGAGGATGTTGACCATTCTCAAAATCAATTAACTGACCCATTCTACAAATCTTTGGCTTCATTTTATCGAAAGCTATCGCTTAGTTGAAGTTTCATTTGTAGGGGAGGTAGGGGCTCCCTAGGTCGGATCTTGACCATTTTCAATACCTACTAACTCAATCTTACCATTAACATTCTACCAAATTTTTTTAATTATACCCTAGACTTTTAGTATAGGGTATATTGTTTTTGTCACGACGGAAATATGTAGCACCTTAAAGGAGGCTCCGGAGGTATAGCAATGTATATATGTATGAATGATCAGCATCACCTCCTGATTCGATTTAGCCATGTCTGTCTGTCCTTCTGTCTGTCCGTTCGCACGATAGCTTTCGATAGAGTGAAGCTAGACACTTGAAATGTTGTTGAAATGTTTGTAGCGTGATCTTATTTGTTGGTGGTAATGATGAGCAAGATCCGACCCAAGGAACCCCTATCTCCCCTACAAGTGAAACTTCAAATAAGCGATAACTTTCGATAGAGTGAAGCTAGAGACTTGAAAAAATGAAAAATGAAAATTCGACAAATATTTGTAGAATGGGTTAGTTGATTGATTTTGATAATGGTCAAGATCCTCCTGAATGATTACCAACCTCCCCTATAAACTGGCCATATAGGAAACTCACTTTTAATGCATATGGTCGTTACCAATTGGTATCACCACTAGGTCTGTACAAGTCTAGGGTATATACGCTTCGGACTCCGGACCGAAGCGAAGCTTCGGCCTCGTTTCAATTTCAGATAATACGGAAAATTGAGCTGCACCGAAAATGCAAAACAACGCATTTCATCATCTGAATCACACATTTTGATTCGATAAAAAAAAACTCGCAATCACGACACGACTGGTTTTTTTAGTGTCATTCTATCGAAAGTTATCGTAATTAAAGTAATATTTAATTTTTTGAAATTTGTGGGGGATGTAGGCGTTCCTTTGATCTGATTATGCCCAACTTACTAACACTTAAGCAGCTTCTCACCTTAGGGTTATATGCCAAAAATCAGGTGTCTACGTCAATTAGTTCAAGAATTATAGACAAAAAACCTGAAAAGTAGGGTAGTACGGGGCTGTTTGTAAGAAAATTACCGTTAGTTTTCAACTGATCCATTTTATTTTTTCAGGAGAGTATAAGATTACCCTCACGAGCTATTCATGTTTATTTAATCGGGAGTTACAGATACATTTAATTATTTTACATATGTAGGGGAGGTAGGCGTTCTC
Source organism: Chloromyia formosa (assembly GCA_964017055.1). Lineage (NCBI taxonomy): Eukaryota > Metazoa > Arthropoda > Insecta > Diptera > Stratiomyidae > Chloromyia > Chloromyia formosa. Next base: position 160,635,670 of record OZ024813.1, on the reverse strand, counting down.
TTGGCCTGATCATGTTCATTTTCAATACCAACAAACTAGATTGTACTTCCAACAGTTGACCAAAATTTCAAGGCTCTAGCTTTATTCTATCGAAAGTTATCGTGCGAACGGACAGACAGACAGACAGATGGATAGACATGGCTAAATTGAATCAGGAGCTGACCCTGATCATTTATATATATATACATTGCTGTACCTCCGGAGCCTCCTTTAAGGTGTTAGATATTTTCGTCGTGACAAAAACAATATACCCTATACGGATACTATAAGTCTAGGGTATAAAAATCCCTATCCCAAATGAAAAATCATCTTCCCAAATGGATTAAACTTTTTCCCCATACACATAATTAAACCTTTTCCCTACTGAATTAGTGACAGTAGTACTCGAAAAACAACATGCAAGTAGTACTCGCACCCACGCCCGTGTATTTCGAATTACATTTGAGTAGCAAATATTTCCTATTTGCTATGTACGATTTTCATACAAAGCAAATAAATATTTGATGAAAATATTTGCTACGAGTTCTCTTATTTGCTATTACACTACATTACACTAAGCAAATATTTGCTACAATTTTTATTTCGGAAACAGACATAAAATATTTTTGAGCAAATATTTGCTGCAAGTATTTGCTCATTACACTAGGTAGCAAATATTTTTAGCAAATTTTTAGCGATTTTCAGCAAATATTTGCTCAGTGTAATGTTGCCTTTAGTATTACGTTTAATTCCCAGATTATTTCATCTGCGGCTTAATATGGGTGTGGTGAGTTTAAAATTGTATGTATTTGACAGTTGCAGATTAAATCAGCCGGCTCAGATGAAGTAATCTGGGTATAGTGTAAACGTAATACTAAGGTTATTCACGAGAACCGGATGGTATGGATCCGTTGGCAACTAGGCAATGTGGCCCTAGTGGAGACAAACAGGTAGTATTACGTTTACACTATACTCAGATTACTTCATCTGCGCCGGCTGATTTAATCTGGAACTGTCGAATACATACAATTTTAAACTCACCACACCCAGATTAAGCCGCAGATGAAGTAATCTGGGGATAGTGTAAACGTAATATAAGAGGCTCTAATTTTTTTTTTTTTTTCGTAAACCCAACTCGTTCAATTGATAGATTGCGGGAATCCCCTTTATCATATAATTACGGCGTTTCGAGTCTTTATGAATAGGTCAATGATTATATTGATCGTTGATTTTTTTTTAAAGCAATCCCATCTTTACTTGAGTAGAAAGAGTAACGTTAATCTCTTAATTCGTTCGTGACGTGCGGATTACTTCATTGGAAAATAGCTCTTCAATCGATTCTCTAGGCTCTTCTAAATTTTGCAGATTATCAGTACGTTTGATGGTCAGTCAGTCGTTTATCATCCATTGCTGAGATTGGGCGTCTTGTATATAACATCTATTATATAAAAAAAATGTTTAAACCAGTTCTTATCATTTTTGCATTTTCTATTGCTATAAGTGCTGGTAGATATATCATAGATTGATCCACTTTTATGCCCAAGATATTTACTCATTCTCCATATTTTCGACTCTTAGAAAAAGGAGCCAATTGTCCAGAAATCAAGACGCGAAATAAGTGGGAAGCTCAACCACCCGTAACCGTTGACTATCAGATCGTCCCCGTTTCCTATGTAATAATTCATCATACAGTTTCGTCGAATTGCTCGACATTCAGAACGTGCACAACACAAATGAAAAATATTCAACATTATCATCAAGTAACGAAAAAATGGCCTGACATTGCATACAAGTAAGTGCCCAAAACTAAAAGAAAACTGAAAAATGTTTTAAGGGAATTTTATTGATTTTGATTGTTGTTGTAGCTTTTTAGTAGGAAACGATGGTAACATCTACGAAGGTGTTGGCTGGCATAAGGTTGGAACGCATACTGAATTTTATAATAACCGATCAATTGCTATTGCCTTTATAGGAGATTTCAATGGTGAGTGGTTTCCCTCCTTAATCAATTACTGAGCGCACATGAATCGTCTGTTTTTGTATCTTGTAGATCAGTTACCTGCACCACAAGCTCTACAAGCTGCCAAGGACCTTATGCAATGTGGCGTTGATCTTGGAGAATTAGACAAACATTACAAATTGGTAGGTGCCAGACAACTGAAGAAAACTCAGAGTCCAGGCATAACCCTTTATGCAGAAATTCAAGATTGGGACAACTGGGTGAGGGAGCCGTAAGGTGTTCATAACGGATATTGGATATAAATTTTTCTGTTGTTAATTTTGAATGAAAAATAAATGGATAAGAATGGTTTAACTCGTCTATTGTCATTGTAGTTGTATAGGTTGTAGAAGTAGAATTTTTTCCTCATCACTTTGCGTTTATACCTATATATTGTTCATATTGTAAAGATCTGCTTTCACACGAATCGTCGGTGAGTCGCTCCAGGCTTTGAGTATAACCTCGAGTTGGAGCAGACGATACTCGGTCCTGGAAGTATATGCTCAGCATAGTAAATAACACCTTCATACGTTTGAAGGCGAAGTTCTAAATAGTTTGAGCTTGACTTGGACCCTCGCTGATACTTCTGAGAAAACGTTAAATGCCTTTGAAAGGAGGGTCCCCGATGAATCATTGGAGCAACGCTCCAGGAAGACCTTCAATGCAAGGAGGAAAATATATGTGTTTGTCACACATTTTGACTGTGCGTTTTTCCTGAGAAGTCGGAGCAATACATGTCGGCGCAATTGCTCTTAATTCTCCGCTATCGCGCCGGATGTGAGCTCAACCCAGGTGCAGATCCAGGTCCTTGGATCTGCTGCGGCTGCAACTAAATCTCTCTCTCAATTGCCCTAACCCCCTTGTGGGGCATGGATTGACACCGCATCATGATTAGAGCTATACAGGAGACAAAGCTCAACACAAACTCGTCCCTTAACCCCTATGGCAATTACAACGTCATCAGGAAGGATAGAGTGTCCAATGCTGATGATGGAATTGCGTTTCTAATTCACCATTCAGTACCATATCGTGAAATTGACACAGTCGCCGACAACATCCTGGAGGTACAGGCCATTGCCATTACCATGCAGTCGGCAAACATCGATATTGAACCACCATATATATATGCCACCTGTGTCCAGTTGTCCGCCGGGATACAATGTCAATATCACCACACTCCTCACTGTCCACTATCGTCTTTTACTCGGTGACTCGTGATGGGCATTGGATTGGCCATCACGAATTGTGGCACTCTAATCTCGACAAAGATGCCACTGGGTTTAACATAGCCGAACAACTTGATGCGTCCACTTAACGACGACACGACCACTGGTATTGCTGGAACCTGTTCCGATATTTCGATAGCTAGCGCCGAACTTATAAATGATGCTCAGGGAACCAGTCTTGACGCTATCTTCAGATCATCTGTCAATCTTCATAAAACTGAATAAGCCATCTAACATTCATTTTACTGATCACAGCACGTTCATCAATCAGAATGAAGCCAATTGGGATGACTTCTAAGCTTACACCAATGCGTCTTTCGCTGCCTTTTCAATTCCAACTGATTGTGCGCCCGGCCGAACGAAATATAAGGCACATATTTCTAAAATACTACAAAGTTCGTCCAAAAACTCGGTCAAATTTCCCTACTTCAGCAGCTATATAATATAAGATGAAAGATACCGCACTCGTGGCACTAATTCGGATGATCCAAGAATCAAGGAGTTAAACCCTGATATAAACAAGTAGAAGATCCCCGAAGAAGGAAATGGAACTCTCGCCTTGACAATGGGCTTAAATAAGCTTTGGTCTACAGTTAGGGCCCTTACAAACCCAACCATACCCAAAGTTCATGTTGCAATCCAATTCGGCAACATTGCGGTTAATGATCCGACAAAATCGACATCGACACGCCAGCAATTGATTACGTAACGGTATGATTGATCTATGATCAATCTCTCCATCTCATCGTCTATCATTCCCGAGTTTTGGAAGAAAGGAACGGTGGTCTCCGTTGTTTCATCTGTCTGGCATTAGCGGTACATCGCTTTTGTCGCAAATAACAAATAGGGTTGCCAATTATCTTGCCGACAGACAGTCCTACATAGAATTTAGAACTAGGGAATCTCGATTTTGGCAGCGGCCAACTACACCACTTAAATGTACGAGCAGATAAATGGATATCTTGACGAGCTGAACACCTTCTTCGTCAATAGAAACCTTACCCTGTTAGCGCCGCAGTCTTCCGCCAGCGTGTTTATTACATGGACCAAAGAAGTGAAGCAACAATTAGATATCGCCGTAGATGGTTACGCTATTGGACAACCCCATCGAGGCTATGTGACACATACACTTGTCGGATATCGACCGCGTCGTTACTACATGAAGACTAATGGCGACGATTTGAGCTGTACCAAATATTTGACGAACCAAAGGCCTCCAAATTCATCAATATACGAAGACTACATGTAGCGAGTTTTCAAAAGTATTCACAACATGCAAAATAAGTAGTTCAAATTTTAAAAAAAGGGCGATTTATTATTCAAATGAGATGACTTGTCATCATAAAACAAAATTACTTCAACTCTTAAATAAGATATTGTATTTCCATCAAGCATTCGTCGCCCAATTATCCCAATTTTGAATTTCATTGTACAACATCAATCCTGGACTTACAGTGGCCTTAACTTGCCGTGCTCCAAACAAACGATAATTGTTACTCAAATAGCCTTCCTCTTCGCCACACTTGATAAGTGATTTTGCTGCATCCAGCGCCGCAACCGAAGGAAGAACATCTATAGGTGAAACATTAAAATTAGCATTCGAGGGGTTAAAGGTTTCAATAAAAGCATCTAAAAAAGAAGATAGGCATGGGTTATCACTACGATTCGACCCTTACTGTCAAAATTTCCAATGAATGCGATTCCTATTGACTTGTCGTTGTAGCCACGAGCATGTGCACCCTGCTTGTTCCAGCCAACCCCTTCGTATATGTTTCCATCGTTACCGATGAGAAAACTGTAAAGAGGCACACAAAACGATTGAGAAATTTTTAATCACTACATTAATTACGATAATTATTAAGACCTTACTTATAACCAATGTCATTCCATTTCAGATCATTCATATGATAGTGCTGAATGTTGGCCACCTTCTGGGAACAAGTCCTTAATGTGTCGCAGGCACTGGACGCTGTATGGTGGATTATAACATTGGGCACGGGAATCGTTTGATATTGTATTGATTTTGATGGTCGACCACCCCAATTATTACGAGTTTTAATTTGGGGACAAGTGTCTAGAAAAAGGAGCAAATAATTTCTATACAAGTCCAACTGCACCAAATATTTATGCCAAACTACGTACAAGCTGACGAAACGATTGCCAAAAATATTACTAAATATTTAGTCATGGTGAATAAATTATCGCGAATCTTAACCTGAACACAGTAAACTAGAAAAGCAACTAAAACTCGGGTGTCGTATATATTGAAGCTGGAACTGCAGAAAGTCTTGGCTTAGTCACATGAGTATGTTGATAAGAGATTCTTAACTTTTACTCTTAAGAGAATAAAATGATGTATTTATTGGCAAAAACCACTTCCATAATCCTCCACAGTGGCGTAGCAAGGGTGAGGCAGCCAAAGGATTTACCTCGGGTGCAACCACAAAACTTGAAAAAAAAAAAATAATTAAAAAACATAAAAGAACTACGATTGGGGTAAACCCCAATCATGCAATACTCTAGATGAATTTGAACCTGGTTAAAGCCAATAAATAATTTTGGTTGCAATCATTACTTTTTTTGAATCTAACTGATATTGTTAATTAAGTGTTAAGTACAAAATTTCAGCCCGATAAATTGTATAGGTAATGAGTAAATTGGCTTAACGTATTTCATGAAATAGTGCAGTTTGTATGGGAGGGGGTAGAAGGAGGGTGAGGATTACAATAAGTTTTATAACATAGGTTACAATTATCATAAAAGTGATATATTAAAAATTTCAAAGCAATATGTTTTATAGTTTCTGTGAAAATCTGATTATTGTAAATTTTCAAAAATGTGTCATTTTGTATGGGAGGGGGTAGAAGGGGTGGAGCGATTTAGCCCGTTCACGAACTTAGCCTTCATTTTTTGTCAAAAATAACGTGTGCAAAATTTGAACTTCATAGCTCAACGCGTTCTCGAGCTAGAGAGGTCACGGGCGGACGGACGGACAGACGGACAGACGGACATCCGGTTTTGAGATATTCGAGTGATAATATGAACTTCTGTATCATTCATTTTTTTCTGCGAGCCTTATTTCTTAGCGTTACAAACTTTGTGGCAAACTTATAATACTCTCAGATTTCATCTAGAGTATAATTATTGTAATGAAAAAAAAAAAAATCGGAAATCGTTCCATTTTTTTCCAGCCAGGACCTAGTGAAATATTCATTTGCATATTTTTTTTTGTCATTTATTTTAATTGTTCGATTACCATTGTCACCGAAAAGTTTACTAAGTTTGATCGTTACGTAAACAAGTGATAGCCCCTCCTTCTATTCAAAATAGCAGCCCTGAAGAGCGGCTAGGATTCAGTTTAAGCCACATTTGCCTGGTGACATGGGATGTATAGCCAATACTCTACTTGGTGTTCGCCCTCACAGACGCAGTAGCCTTTAAGGCCAATTTACAAGCTACCATAAACATCCTTACGTTACGAAAACTTTCGTAAATCTTATCTTTTATTTACATTTATTCAGATATATCAGCGATTTTGTGTCCTTTTAAAAGGTTTGGAAGACATTTTTGAATTTTAGTTGAGTTTTCCGGGAAAACTATCACTTTTTCATAAATATGATACTAGGTAAAGGTTTCTACGATGATCATTTGTCAAGTATCGATTGATTCCCTTCTCGTGTCGGGCCTCCCATCCTTTCTCTCATCTCCCTCCTGAACTTCCTTAAAAACTTTTCTGGCCGGCACCCACCATTTTCCTACCCTCCTCTACACGCACATATCCTGAAGATGGATCAAAAGAAAAACCGCGGTTAGCGAGATTCGCATACTCTACTTTTCATGCATCTTTGCCTATGGGATTTTGAGGCTATTTTAGTGTGTTAGGAAATATTTTTCAACTTTAATCGAAGTTTCCGGGCAAACCATCAGTTTTTCGCCAATACCTCTACTAAGCAAAGTTTTAAAGAGGAAGAATTTGTGATTAACTAAACCCTTCTACGATTACCAGTTGTCCAGCTCCGAGCAATTTTCGTAACTCGTACAGCTTAACCGCCTGTTGTTCTCTCCTCGCCCTCCCAGGATAACTACCACAATTTTCAGCCGGCACCGTGCACTTTCCTAGTCTCCTCTCTCTCTCTCTGGATCCTGTCAACCTCTTGTGGGGTATAGGGCATTAACCACGCCACCTTCCCACCTCGTCCTGTTCGCCGCCATCGTCTTTAACTGACTTCACGATTTGCCTATAGACTGACCCTCGACCTCACCTGATCTTCTCCAGGTGTTTCTAGGTCGTCTAACGCGGCAGCTTGCATTGGCTGCCTGTGGGTTCCAATCGACGGCCTGTTTAGCAATGTTTTCCGGCCCTTTCTGAAGTGTGTGACCTATCCATTGTCACTTTTGCCTTCTTATGGAGGTGTCTATTCTGTCTTGACCTGTTGGCTAGTAATGAACAGGAGGTCGTCGTTAGAAATGACCTCCGGTCAGCATATGTGTAGGATGCGCCGTGGACACTGGTTCACGAAAGTTTGCAAATCTAGTTGTTATCGCCCTGGTCACCTTCCAAGTTGAACAGCCATAAAGAAGCACAGATTTTATATTGGTTTCGAAGATCCTGAGTTTGGTACCGTCTGGAGATGTTGTTGTTTTGCCAGAAACGAGCCAACCTGAAAAAAGCTGCCCGGGCCTTGTTGATGCGAGACAGCACATCAGCATCCGCTCCACCATTTGCTGTAACTACCTTCCGAGGTAGCAAAAATTGTCCACTTTTTCTACCGTCTGCCCCGAAACACAAATTTCGCTCTGTCTTCCTGGTTCCAAGCTCAAGTACTTAGTTTTTGGCAGCATTGATTTCGGTGCAGGGCATCCGTTATTTGAACTAGATGATCCGATATATTTGAAACAAGACAAATATCGTCAGGGTAACCCAGGTGTTGAAGGTATTCAAATAGGTTCCATCTGATACCTTTGCTCTGGTGCTCATGAAGCGCACTGCAGAGTACGTCGTTAATAGCAATCCAAAACAATATACATAGGTGTCAAAATGCCGCCTTGTCTAAGTTTTGACTTAGCGGGCCGCACAGGAGACTCAAAGTGTAAATTTTTACCCGTTCGGTGTAATCAACCCACTGCTAATTGAAGGTATGACGGACTTTCAAATATGCAAATGTTTTTTTTTCAGTCGTATGAAGATTTGATAAATGCTGTTCCGACAGTAGGTCATATTCTGAAAATTTATTCACCGTGACATTTAGGGAATGACGTTTTCGTTAATACTAGATTATTTTTGCAGAATGTGAAATGGCCAAACATATTTAATTGATTTCAGTTTCAAATTTGAATAAATTTATTCAAAGTTTCGCCAGGATAAATTGACCAGCATCACTTTACGACGTCTCTGCAATTTTTGGATCTCTACAGGTCCAGGTAATTATTTCCATTGAGTTTTCAATCGTACGCGGATAAAAGAAATCACATTGTCGAAATGAAATTGCTCATTCCGATTTATGTCGTAAGAGACACCACGAAATAAAGCATACGGTTTGAGTCCGAAACTGTGCATTCAGACAATGCTTTGGTTTTATGTGTATCGACAATTTCGGTTTAAATGCTGGCTTGGCCCGTTCGATATATAACAGCTGTAAGCCGTCCTAGCATGCTCTTGTCATAATATTTTCTAACTCACTCCAGCGATAGAAGGGCACCTAGAATTATACACATGGACTATTTCGGTTTTGGTAAAAAGTGCGTTTATGCTCAATTTTGGTTTTTCGCCGTAGATGTTATTTTGGTTTCAAAGCGAAATTGTGCACGCATTCATTATTCGGTTCTTTGTTTATACACAATTTCAGTTGAAGCCAAAAGGATGCATATACATTGTTTTGTACCACACTACTCGAGACTCAGCGAATACCGAGAAAATGCTTGCCAAGTGTCAATTACTCACCAAGAATTAGTTAATTAGTTAATCGATGAATACTAAGGAGATACTTGTTTCACTTACCTTACGCCAAACACCAGTCAATTGTCGGGTCTTGATTGCCATCATTTGCACAGTGAATAAGTACGATAATCATTTGCAGAATACCCGCCGGTTTTTAATGCAAGATTTTTGTTCCATCTCGACGACGCGATGGACGGGAAAGGCACAAGTTACTCGCCACTTGAGGAAGTTTTGCTCTGAAATAGCCGAGTGCCTAGTTGGATTTGGCTCGCGGGCCGAAGTTTGCCGACCTCTGGCTAATCTAAAAGCTTTCCGATCTCATAACGAACTTCTCCACTTTCCATTCCCCACTTCATTCTCACGGAGCTTCTTATCAATTTGATTGGTAGTTACAACATTGAACTCCGATTATTCAATTTTTGTAGATATTACCATTTCTAAGAATCATTTTCGCGATTTCTTTGGTCAGCGAAACAAAGCCTAAGTCGCGGAAGTTCGGTCTGATCAATCAATTTATATTTGTGCCAAAAAAAAAGAATTTAAAAGAAAAATCCACATATTTTTTTTTTAGATAGATCGAAGTGTCGGATGAAATGAAAGGCATTTTGGGTTTATTAGGTTTATTAACAACAACCGCGAATAGTACTGGTGAGTTTGAAGTTGTGTCTCAAAGTGCGGCGAGGGTCTTTATATATGTACTCGTATATATAAATAATTTTTCGATAATTACCAATAAAATCTGACTAGGTACTCGTATAATAAAAAAACAACCTAGCACGTGAACAGCAAAAAATTGTATGTGAAGTGAGCATGGTTTTTGTTCGAAACTCCATAGAGATAACATGATGGTATTAAATTCTTGTTCCAGCATGTTTGCATAGTGCGTGTATGAGTATAAAAATAAAGTACACAGTCAAATTTTCGATTGCCAAGAGTATTTTGGTTTGGTTCAGGGACAGTTAAAAAAAAACTGCCAAGATTATAATTTTTTAGGAGAGCTACTCCCTGTTAATAACGATAAATGCAACTATCACGATAATTTCATTTAAATAAAATAAATAACTGGCACAACAGTCCAATTTGAACCATGGCCTCGAGATGAGTTAGCATCATCTCATTTTCTAGATCGTGACGGTGTGTTTTGTGCAGAACGCTCAACCCCTCAAATCCCTTTTTTTTATCGAAAACTACCGCATTCAGTAGGAATCGAACCGGGGCCCAGTGCGAACGTGCTAACCGTTGTGCCATCCGGACTAATTTCATTTAATAATTCCGAATCTTCAAAAATGTGTAACATAATTTATAAAAGACAAAGATATTTGATGTCTTAGGGTGAACGTGTGTACGAGTATATGAGTATGGACCCTGTATCCTGTTGTGTTATACTCAAGTTGAATAGTGTGCATGTTTGAATGCCAAAACGTATCCTGATCTACTGTTTCATAGAGTCCTTACATGCAACACATAACAACCAAAAAGCTTAAATGTTTTTTGGGTCATCCTGCTTCAAAATTGCTACTGTTTACGTCACATAGTTTAATTTTGAATGACAAACCTGTAATGATTGAATTTCATACTTTTCCCGTGGCTTTTGTATATCATAGTAGGGCGATTCACGCTCCCTGCCGTATATGTCGTAAAGATCGTATTCGTCGTAAACATCTGTCATCTCCATAGTAAAATGACAGAAGTTTACAACTTTACGACAAATACGACGTTTAAGACGTGAGCATGAATCCCCCTAGTGTCACTATACACTGTCGAACTCGAACATGCGATAAGGGGGGGCTGTCTATAGTTTTGATTAATTTGTGTCCCTGTTAGTTAACAAAGAGTTTAATCAGACATTGAGAAAACGGGCCTTAACTGTGGTACTGAGCGTCTGCTGCGATCAAACCATTCACTGGTCCGAAAAATGCTACACATATTATATGCATATTGTAAAATAGAGGGAAGTAATTCTTAACTTTACATTAAACGTGCCATATACACACTGATCGATCGGCCGATCCGTCGCCCGATATTAGTATCGGCCGATGGATTAGCCAGTGTATGCGCTTATCGTTGACGATTTCTTTGACAGTTCCATATAATTTTGATCAGCTGACATTTTGTGGCGATCCATCGGCCGATCGATCGGGCGATGGATCGCATAATGTATGGCGGCTATTAGGTGGAGATGCATTTGCACTGTATGGTACGAGTATGTGTATTGGTGTGATTTCTGTTTCTAGATTTTCTTTTTAAGTTTGACATCATTTTTTAACTAGAATATAGGGAATTTTACCCACTTCAATCTCTTCATAGCCATCTTTTACGTAAAAGTATAGTTAGAAGTTATATTGAAAAATGTCTGATTTTTTGCATTTTTTTAAAAATCCGGAAATTTCCACTCTAGGAACTACAAGTTCTGCGTATCTGGATTCTAGGTTCCTCCAACTTTAGCGGAAATGGACTCTCAAAATTCCTTAAATGTTAGTACATTCAAAGAATTTCCGCTTTAGGAACCCAAAATGAACTGTGTATGGGTTCTAGGTTCTTACCACTTAAAGCGGAAACGGACATTGAACCCGCACTCAAGGAATTTCCGCTTTAGTAACAGTACATTAAAACAATAACCACTTTTATACCACGCGACTTAATGCGGATTAATTCATGAGCTTCTGTCACAATCAATACATGATTAACAAAATTCTTGACTTAATCCTTATTAAGCCGTGTGGTCTGATACAAAGCGCCCATCCCGTCCATGTTAATTTTCAATATTTTTCATGAAGTACAATTTAAGGTCATTTTTCACGGGTTCTATGCAAAAAATCTTCCAAATTCATTAGGTGCGTTTAGATTTAGCGAAACCACTCGCGAAACTGTTGCGCGAGGAAACTCGCCCGAAATTCACCCATGGCCCGTCTGACAGTTTCGGCTGAGGAACACGTTCCGACTACGTGCAATTTTGGCTCACGCATCAGTTTCGCGAGTGGTTTCGCTAAATTTAAACGTAAAAAAAACCAGGAGTCCGAAGCGTATATACCCTAGACTTGTACAGACCTAGTGGAGATACCAAAAGTACCAATTGGCAACGACCATATGCATTAAGAATGGGTCTCCTATATGGCCAGTTCATAGGAGAGGTTGGCACTCATTCATTAGGATCTAGAACATTCTCAAAATCAATTAACTAACTAACCCATTCTACAATATTTGTCGAATTTTTCAAGTCGCTAGCTTCATTCTATCGGAAGGTATTGCTTATTTGAAGTTTCACTTGTAGAGGAGGTAAGGGTTCCTTAGGTCGGATCTTGCTCATCATTGCCACCAACCAATTAAATCACCCTACAACCATTTAAACAAAATTTCAAGTCTCTAACTTCACTCTATTTAAAGTTTCGTTTGTAGGGGAAGTAGGGGTTTCGTTGGTCGGATGTTACCCAGCTTTAATGCCAACTAACTCAATCTCACTTCGAACATTTGACCAAAATTTCAAGTCACTGGCTTCATTCCATCAAAAGTTATCGCTTATTTGAAGTTTCATTTGTAGGGGAGGTGGGGGTTCCTTGGGTTGGATCTTGCCCATATTCAACACCAACTACGTAGGTCTTACTAGCAATATTCCACCAAACTTTTAACTCGGTAGTATCATTCTATCAAAAGTTATCGCTTATTTGAAGTTTCATTTGTAGGGGAGGTAGGGGTTGCTTGAGTCGAATCTTACCCATTTTCAATACCAACCAAGTAGATCCTACTAACAACATTTTGTCAAATTTTCAACTCGCTAGTGTCATTCTATCGAAAGTTATCGTAATTAAAGGAATATTGAATTTTTTTAAATTTGTAGGGGAGGTAGGCGTTCCTTTGATCCGATTATGCCCAACTTACTAGAACTCAAGCATCTTCTCACCCCAGGGTTACATGCTAAAAATCAGGCGTCTACGTCAATTGGTTCAAGAGTTATAGACAAAAAACCCGAAAAGTAGGGTAGTACGGGGCTCTTTGTAAGAAAATTACCGTTAGTTTTCAACTGATCGATTTTATTTTCCCAGGAGTTTATAAGATTACCCTCACGAGTAATCTACCAAAGCTAGAGCTTTTCATATTTATTTAGTCGGGAGTTAGAGATACATTTAAGTATTTTACATATGTAGGGGAGGTAGGCGTTCTCTTGGCTTGATCATGCCCATTTTCAATACCATCCAATTAGATTACACTACCAACATTTGACCAAAATTTCAAGGCTCTAGCTTCATTCTATCGAAAGTTATCGTGCGAACGGACAGACAGACAGACAGACAGACAGACAGACATGGCTTAATCGAATCAGGAGGTGACCCTGATCATTTATATATATACATTGCTATACCTCCGGAGCCTCCTTTAAGGTGTTACATATTTCCGTCGTGACAAAAACAATATACCCTATACTAAAAGTCTAGGGTATAAAAATAAATAACTGGCGCAACAGTCCAATTTGAACCATGGCCTCGAGATGAGTTAGCATCATCTCATTTTCAAGATCGTGACGGTATGTCTTGCGTAGAGGTGTGTGATCAGCAACACGCTCAACCGAGTTATTTACCCCATAAATGGGTACTCATTTAACAGCTGAGTGGGCTCATAGTCCGACACGTAAATCCCCTTTTTTATCGAATACTACCGCATTCAGTAGGAATCGAACCGGGGCCCAGTGCGTAGAAGGCGAACGTGCTAACCGTTGCGCCATCCGGACTACTAAATCTAAACGTAGCTATTAGATATTTCCCAGAGTCGTCTTCCCTTAATTTAATTTCTACTTTAGATAGTATGAACCTATTATTAGGCATACACCATGTTCCCCTATATGCGTTATATCTGAAACCGCTAAATATATCTACAAATGTGATGTTTAAATTAAGTATTTTGGCCGTATAGTGGGAACATGATATAAGACTGATTTCGTACTGGTACTTTTCCATACAAAAATTTATGGATTTTGGTGGATTTAGAGGATTTTGAGCTGGTGGATTTGGACTAGTGGATTTTTACTTGTGTTGTGGGTTTTATATCTTAGGGTGGCCACACACTGTTGAACTCGAACATAGTACATGTGTCCTCCGAATAGCTCAAGACACACACACGTACTTCACTCAAATCTGAAAAAAAAACCGTCCACTTGTACCATGTTCGTGTTCGACAGTATGTGGCCAGAGTAAGCCATTAATATATATTAATATTAAATTTTATCGATCGTCCCCTATTTATATAGCATGTCCAAATGTGATCTCACGACATGATTGGGGCGGAGTTTCAGCCCATGCTGTACATTATCAAAATATCCCGGTTGAACATGTTGTAATTCATCATACAAATACACGTCAGTGCTCCAGCTATAGTAGATGTGCTGATCAAGTGGTTGGCATTCAGACACATCACATGGAGGACAACCAATGGCATGATATTGGCTTCAAGTATGTTATCAATATCTATAGGTACTTCCTAAACTCATAATCGATACAACTCTACAGCTTCCTGATTGGCGGCGGTGGTACCATCTTTGAAGGCGTCGGTTGGCATAAAAAGGGAACGCATACGAGCGGCTTCAACGATAAGTCAATTGGCATTGCATTTATTGGGAATTTTAATGGTGAGTGCAGGACAGCTTTTTTAATACAAATTATACCTTAATTTTCTTTCAGGCGAGCGACCAAGTAGACAATCTCTGAATGCAGCCCTCGATCTATTAGACTGCGGTGTCAATAATGGATATCTGAGCACGGATTATCGACTGTTTGGAGCCCGCCAGCTTAGAAGAACAGATAGTCCAGGATCGAAACTGTATAGGGAAATTCAGAACTGGGAACATTGGGTAGATTACTAGTAAACAGTAAAATCCATCGGATATACTGTATACAAATCGAGTAGGAAGTAGAAGTATTATTTATTGTAAGTTGATTATCAAAACGAATAACAAATAGACAAATTTTTATAATGGCTGTGTGTTAATTTTTTTTTAGCATTTAGAAATATGTATTCCCAAAGAATGCACTGCCAAAAGTTCAGAAAATATTTGAAAAGTACTCTTAATGACAATAACTGTTTTCATATTGTGCCATAGAAACGCCCATAGTTAATACTCGTGTACCCATACAACTTTTTGCATACCTGCTAATCTTTATAACGTACAAGTTCATAAATACCCGTATCGAGTCAAATAACGTAAATAACAATGAAAGCGACATAGCTGATTCAATATTCTTCTGAAGATATTCAAATTTCAAAGAACTGAATCGCCTAGTCTTCCTAGTCTAAGTCTAGGACTCGAAACAAACGAATACTGTCCATACGCCAACTTTTCGAATAAAATAAAAGACAACCGTACACACACAGCATAGCTAACAGTTGTGGGATAGTATTCCGCATGACCGCGCATCGCAGGTATCCTTTAGCTCCTTTACCAACTATTTTTTTTCTTCGTCTTCGTTTTTGCTTCGTCAAAATTCACCACCGTATCCTATCAATTCAAATTTCGATTCGAGACGCTTCAGTAGTTATTTTGCAATCGTAGTTAAAACACACACGGTAACGAATAATACCACAGTACTGAGTACTGTGTAAGGGACTCATAAGTTCGGGCTGTTGATTGTGCAATGCTACTAGCAAGTGCAATTTTGGGAGAAAGTTCCAACATGGACCCGCAATAGTGAATAATTGAATTTCTCCAGACAAAAAAACAAACATTCAGTGGAAATTAGTGCAAAATGATAGTAAATTCTACAAACGACTGTTCGCAAATGATGGATTCGGGCGTTCAGCAAAACGAAAATAATTTCTTTCTCAAACGCAAACTCACGTTGGACATGTTGGATTCGAACGGATCCTACGTACAGCCGAAAAAACGTTTTATTCAGAATTTTTCGCATAATTTCGTGGATGAGTGTGCTGAGAATTATAATTTGAATGGAAATGTTTTTAATGGCGACTGTCCTGGGATTGAGTTGATAAATTTTGATGCCGTTACTCTTGTTCCGCCCATTCAAACTACGACGGCGGTTTTTACTACAACGTCGGCGAATAGTGAAAATTTCGAAACAACGTGGAGTAGTGCCGATCTCTTGGAATTGGATCAACGGTATAACACGGTTATTAATTTGAATACGGAGTTTTCGAGTGTTGCGAAAGATTGCAGTTTAGATAAGCGATCAGAAGTGTTAAATAGTAGTCGTGAAACAGCGGCAGGGATAGTGAATAATCCGGAACGTAAGTTAGCATTTTTAAATGTAGATCAATGCTATCATGCTTAGCTTATCGTAGATTTTTTTATTTCTGAATTAAATGGTAATACATACTAAAACAAAATCAAAGTGAAGCGTACCATTTCTGATGTCCTGTAATATTGGGTGTAGAACTTTGCTTCCTCCGTTTTTTTCCTTGGAATTGAAAGCTTAATTGCCAAAAAGTACTTACAGATGTATTATTCAAAATACTGTCCATCGCTAGCGACAACTTTCGCTCATCTCTCCGGAAATTTTCGGACTCCATCTCGGGAAAAGAAGTCGTCTTTCGACGCGATCCATGATTAGATCCATTTTTCGACTTCCTCGTACGAACGAAAATTCTGGTCAGCCAGGCCGTGCGCCATGGAACATGGAACGAAACAGATGGTAGTCGCAAGGAGCGATGTCTGGGGAGTACGGCGGGTGGGGCAAGATTTACCATTTCAGGGTTCCCAAGTATGTATGTCTTGACCACTTTTGCGACGTGTGGCCGAGCATTGTCATGCTGGAGGACGACTTTGTCGTGTCTCTCTTGGTACTGTGGTCGTTTTTCCTTTAATGATCGACTTAAACGTGCCATACACACACCGATCGATCGGCCGATCCGTCGCCCGAAATCAATATCGGCCGACGGATTGGCGTGTGTATGTGGAAATCGCACCGATCGGGCGATCAATTTTGATCTGCCGATATTTTAGTGCGATTTTCGTGCGATCGATCGGTGACGATCGATTGGGTAGTGTATGTGATTATCGCAAGTGAATGTCAAATTACCAAATTATTAAATGATGAAATTTCAAGGATTTTAATGATTTAAATGGTACTGCAATTGAAATATCAAATATGCGGTATACGAAAATACCACACACTTCCAAATAGTTAACAAAAATGAATGTAGGTTGGATTGGGAGTGAATCATAACCTATTTTTTGAATTGTCATTCGTTATCGCATCGCACGAAACTCGCTCAGTGTGTGTGCAGTGGAGATCGGCAGATATTTTATGGCGATCCATCGGCCGATCGATCGGACGACGGATCGGATAATGTATGGCGGCTATTAGGCGATATTCAGATTAGCTACATTTTCAGCTCCGACGCAGCTACGCACAATAGCCAAGCATAGTCGATCGTATCGCATGTTGAGCGATGAGTGTGAATTCGCCCATTTGATGCTGTGTATCTCGACTGAAATTTCAAGCAGTCGTGCAGCGCGGTGTCGTGTGTGTGAATTTCGCCTTAAACGCATCAATTGCGTTCGGTACCGATATACTGTGATAGTTTCATTCGGGTTCAGTAGCTCGTAGTATATCACACCGAGCTGATCCCACCAAATGCAAAGCATAACCTTGCCGCCGTGAATACTCGGCTTTGCCGTCGACGTTGAGGCATGTCCGGGCATTCCTCATGACTTTCTGCGCTTGGGATTATCGTAACGAACCCATTTTTCGTCGCCGGTTACGATGCGATGCAGAAATCCCTTCCGATTCTGCTTTTGAAGCAGTTGTTCGCATGCAATATCTCTCGGTTTCAACTCGTATGGAACCCGATTTCCTTGTTTCTGAATCATGCCCATGGCCTTGAGACATTTCGAGATGGCTTGATGAGTCACCCCCAGTAAATCTTGCGTTTCGCAATTCGTCGTCTTTGAAAATTTTTTCTCTCTCACCACCATGCTTGTCCTCGACATTGAAATCGCCACTTTTAAAACGTTGAAACCACTCACGACATGTTCTGTCATTCAGAGCAATCTCACCGTAAGTATCTGAGAGCATTCGATGGGCCTCAGCTGCAGTTCTCTTCAAATGGAAGCAGAAGATCGAAACTTCCCGCAAATGACGAGAGCTTGGCTCGAAAACAGACATTTTAAATCGCGAATCTTATTAAAAATGCGAACAACTTTTACTAATGCGGGGATGTCGATACGTTCACAGACGTCCAAACTCACTTTGTGACACTTTTGAACTACGTATTTTGATGCAACCATCTTTCGGAAAACGGCGGAAGCAAAGTTGTACGCTTTGTGGCGGAACCCCACTTTTGCATGTTTGTTTTCAAATACCGGGATAGAAGATACTAGAAGCATCAACAAAAGGAATTATTTCGGTTATATTCTGGTTTTCAAACGCGTTTTTCCCAAAATGCCTTTTTTCACATTTTCAGAAAGTCTAACTCAAAAAGTAATGAACCGATCATAATGAAAATTGAAATTATGATTCTTTATAAGAATATGAACCAACATTTCGGATGATATCATATTTTTAAGTGTGTTTTTTTGCATAATTAAAAAAATAATAAAAAAAAGTGGTGAAAAAAATAATAAAAAAAAGTGGTGAAAATTGAAATAATTTCTTCCAAAACCTGCAAAATTTTTAATTTCCATTAAGAATATGAACCTCAATGTAGGTGAACATTGAGGTTCATATTCTTAGAAAATAAGTTAATAATGTAAAATTAAAACCTTTTTGATTTCGGATAAAAATTGGAATCGCTACAAGTCCCGCAATTGGAGAACTCTAGTTACGGCCTTCAGCGGACATCAATGTGCAACTTTGTTATTTTTGGCTTAAATTATTCAAAAAAAAAAATCACAAAACTTTTCGAAATATGAATAGAATAATGTCAAAATTTGATTGAATTCTAGTTAATTCTTCCCGCCCAAAAAAAAATCCTAAAAAATCAGTGAAAATTAGCCTCCTAATGTGGTTTCCCCCCTTAACTTTGTTATGAAGTTTGCAACGCACAGAAGGAAGCATCTCCGACCATTGGTCAGTATGACGAGATGAGTCGATTAAGCTTTGTCCGTCTGTTTGTCTGGTTCTATGCAAACTAGTCTCTCAGTTTTGAAGCTATTGAGCTGACATTTTGTGCAAAGCCTTCTTTCTATTACATGTCGGAACCAAGGGAATCGGACCACTACATCATATAGCTGCCATAACAACGACCGATCCAAATGTCCGTCTTTGTGAGAATTTTAATTTTTATTTTTAAAGATATCTTTCACAAATTGCATATTATTCAATAGTATCTTTCACCAAATCACATTTCCGGATTTGGTTGAAATTGAACTACTCTATCATATAGCTGTCATAGGAACCACCGTTCCAAAAGCAAGTTTATGTTAGGAAAACTCTTTTATTTCTTGTATCTTAACCAAATTTCATATTGCTTAATCATATTTACCGCCAATTAACATTCCTAAATTTGGTTGACATCGGCCCACAATTTCAAATACCTCTCATAGGAACAGTGAAATCGTTTTAATACTTATTTCAAAATGGCAAACGCACCTTAAATCAAAATGAAGGTATGATACTATTCGCGCTTCGCTAGCCAAAGGCTAGCTTGTTTTGCTTTAATTGTTTTCCTTTAAACATCATCATCATCGTGGCGCAACAGCCCGCATCATCGTCCTCCGATTGTCTTGGTCAAGTGTCCTCCAATTTTGGACGCCCAGCAATACTTCGGCGTCCTCATCTACAGAGTCTTTCCAACGAGCTGCCGGTCTTCCTCGCGGCCTTGCTCCGTCGTCCATTGAATATTTCTTAGACATACGAGTCATCGTCCATTCGTTGTATATGTCCTGGCCATTGTAGACGTAGTTTGACGATTCTCGAAACTTTCAGCTCATCGTACTATTAGGCCTTTCTGCATTTTTTTTTATGGACAAGCCCATTGCTAGAAATCCTAGGATTTGACGACGATCCTCATCCGTTACATGGATAAAATTAGGCATATCTACAATGTTTATATTATTAATTTTTTTTTCCTAGCAAAACCTGAGAGTATGGAACATGTAATCAATCACACACAATCCATATGTGTCGCGAACACATTTTTTTTTTCGTCGCCTACCTTCTTCTATCCCTCGTTTGTCAAATTGACTGACCGACAATTGCAATTTTTGTTGGCTTTTGACAACATTTTTTTCATCGCCTGCTTTCTCCTATCAGCTGGTGCTCGGTTGGGGCAAAGAAAATCACAACAAATTATTTGACGACAGCCGGGGGAACATTTTTGTGGTGTGTGTAATATGTCACAATGTGTAAACGGATACCTAAAATGTTGGCTTATGTCCGTTATTTATATATGTAATCTACATATTCGCATAGAAAAACTTACTTATTGCAACTGTAACAAATGTTAATGTTTCAATTTTCAAATGTATTAAAAAACGTGTCCGATCACACGCAATAACTACGAAAACTAATTTTTCCAGTTACTTATTTCACTCTACAATGAGAAATCAACTTACTGTGTTAATCTCAAGTAAGTGATTTGGTGGAATCTTGTCTGATGTGAAACGAAAACATAAAAAAACTTACGCCCACCATTAATATATTTATTTAAAGTAATATGTATTGACTTGGTATTTATGTTCAACCGAAAATAAAACGACTAAAAAATATCCTTTGAAATTATCTTCCAGAAAATGATATTGATTTTGACGATCGTAACCTTTCGTGGCTATTCAACTTCAAATTGGACGAATTGCCCCATCTTTCGCCAGAAGTAAATCGAAACAGTCAACTCTCGCCATCGACTAATCGACAACAAAAGCAACAAAATGATCAGAGTATACAGCAACAAATTCGAACAGGACGAAAAGTTGACGAGTTGATAATGGAAACGACGGCCGATCTCGACGAAAGTGATATGACCGTAGCGGAGAATGTGGTTGTGGATAACACTCCTAAAATGTAAGTAGCTTTTTATTGTCACGATGAAAAGTCTCAGTGGGTACGGCAATGTATATATATAAATGATCAGGGTCACCTTCTGATTCGATTTAGCCATGTCTGTCTGTTCTTCTGTGTGTCCGTTCGCACGGATACCCCCCCCCCCCCCCCCCCCTAACAAATTAAACTTCAAATGAGCGATAACTTTCGATAATGAAGCTGGTGACTTGAAATTTCGGTCAAATTTTGAAGTTGGATCTAGTTGGTTGGTATTGAAAATGGGCAAGATCCTACTGAGTGAACGCCAACCTAGCGGAGGTTCATAAACATTAGTTCAAAAATACATACATATGTATACAAAATCCGACGAAACTTCTCATAGGATCCACACACAGTTCAAGGTTGAAGTGTCATAATATAGGTACATGTCAGCTGACATTTAGGAAACTCACTTTCAATGCATATGGACATTGCCAATTGGTACTTTTGGTCTGTAAAAGTCTAGGGTATATGCATGTGCTTCGGACTCGAAGCGTTTCGTATTAAGGGGGTTGTTTAATTTTCGAGTCTGGAAAACGAAAAGCAGTCAGTTGGTTTTCAGAATTGAACGGAGTTCATTAGATTTCGCATTTTTTTACATTTTATAGTACGTATTCAAACTAAAGTTGTTCTATCAAAAGAAATGCTTAATCAAATACGAGCCGTTTCCTTTAGGGATCCGATTATATAGAACTAAAGAAAAGTACCTTGCTTTGAAAGCAATTATTTGGAAAAACGTTAAAGAGAACACCATAGAAGGAGGGACTTACTGAATTTTAATAAATGTAAACAATCCTTTTCCAAATAGTTAAAGATCATGAAATATTTTTAAAGTATCCAGAATCTCCTTGTCCTCCAAAATGATTGTATCTCTCATTTTTAACCTAAACATTTAGAATAGGTACAGACGTACGTTTGTAGCAATAGTTGCTAGGAAATGCGTTCGCTCAAAAGCGTTTACTAATATAAATATTTTCTGTTGCCAGCGTGATTGCCGGATACACTGTTTATGGATTTAGCTATTTCAAGCATCATGCACTTGTTGCTATTGAAAACTATTGTTAGGTTTTAATAACCCTATTGTTTGTTGATATTCAGTTCTGACGACCTTGCAGTTCAGGATATTTTTATTTCAAGTTCAATAACAACTGTTGCTGTGAATTACAGTTCAATTCATTTAAAAACCGCATCCGTCTCATACATATGTGATGCCTGCTGGTGATACCTATACGTAGTACGTAGATGAGATAACGGCGAGATAGAGCTTTTTGCAGAATACGAGCATCGACAAGGGTGGAAAGGTTAATAATAATTGCTGACATTTGGTGCAGTGTTTAGACGTACGAATATTTATATTAGGCAGTTAGAACGACGCTATGGCAATACTAAATTAACTCGACCACAAAGCTTCCTGCCTTTCGGTTTGCTGGAAATCTGTGAGCGAATAAGTTACAAAGCGTAAGCATTAAAATCCGACTAAGCAAAAAGTTGACGTCGTCCTCGTGCTGAATGCAGATGGTTTTAAAAACTGTATTCCAGAAGGAAGATAAAACTTCTGGCCTGTACGCTCCAGTAAGCGGCAGCCTAATTATAGTATTATGAGAACCTCAGTTCCTATTTAGCTCAGAGGGAAATTTTTTTTATCGATTCTTCGATGGAGTCGAGGTAAGGGGAATTTGAACCTTTGAAAATGAAAGGAATTGACTTTAGTTGCGAGAACGAGAAAACAACGAGAATCTCCATGAATTTTAATCCTCTAGTATGCACCATCGACTGAACTTCGTCCAATTAAGTTCATCGACATTTGAGGACTGTTCGGAGAAGCGAACCGTCTATATAGAAAAGGCAGAGACTGATCAGACTGGTATTTTGCCTGTGGGTACTACTAGAAGTCTCACAGCGCTCCG
The DNA here is from genome assembly GCA_964017055.1 of Chloromyia formosa. Lineage (NCBI taxonomy): Eukaryota > Metazoa > Arthropoda > Insecta > Diptera > Stratiomyidae > Chloromyia > Chloromyia formosa. The sequence continues at coordinate 160,612,658 of OZ024813.1, read as the reverse complement.
ACCTTGTCAGAAATATGCTACCGAAACGTGAACAAGACAGAGTAATGCAAAAGATGTTGACGCACCCATGCCCCTGGAGGGTTTAAGGCAATGAGAAACGACAAGTCGTCGAGTGAACCGGTTATCGCCCAATTTGCAACTTAAGAGGATAATTCTAAGCAGGCGGATTCCCTTCGTGAAAGTATAGGGAATCTTGTCAGATCATCAGTTTGGTTTTATCCGATGCGGATGCGTGAATGACGATGACATCCGGGCAAGTATTTATTACGGAAATCATCATCGTGGCGCAACAGCCCGACGTCGGGCTCTGGCCGCCTGGATCGTTGTCCTCCAATTATCTCGGTCTCGGCGTCCTCCAATCTTGGAAGCCTAGTAGCAGCTAGTCGCTCCGTCGACTAGTCCTCCGTTCATTACTTTGTTAGGCCTGCGAACATCGTTCATTCGTTGAACATGCCCTGCCCATTTAAGTCGTAGTTTGACGATTTTCGTAACTTCCAGCTCATCGTACAGTTCATGTAACTCATGTGTAACGGACGGTTTGGTGGGCATCCGAAGATGCCCGTGGGGACGGAGCCTAAGGTAGCATAATTGACCGTGAAGGTCGGGCTCTGCCATCTGACAAAGAAACGAGCTAAGCAGGGCGGGGTTTTCGCCGCTCGTTGCCCCTGTCCTTTACGTATTAACAAAAATTCATAGGGCTGGGGAAAACAACACAAAGAAGGGAGGTGAAAATGGGGAATGATAAAAAATGAGGCGATAAGGATGGAATGGTTGGCGGACGGCGCAAATTCCCACGCGTTCGTATCAGGGTCTAGGCGTAATGGATATCTCGGCCTCTGGTTTCGTACCACCGACAGATCCTTACTCATCAGGTGCTGCCATAGATCTGCCGGTGGAAGCAGCACTACCAGACCATAATATGGTCCATTACAGGTGGCTCATTACACATGGTTTTACCGGATGCGCCATCCATCTCGGTCGTAAACTGCTCCGAAAATTCTCCGAAGGATCGGAATACTGAAAGAGTTTGTTTGGAGTCTGCATATCGAATAACACCCGATGAGGCGTCCTTTGCCGTTGCACGGAAGTCGACAATTGGATCTATCGGAAGTACAATATAGAGAAAGGAGCAATCCACTGACGAAATATCAAAGCGATGGGGAGAAGCGCTAGATAGATATTGGACACATATACTCTTCCCTCAAATCGACGTCGAGGTATATCACTATCTCACGCAGTTCCTAACCGGACATACACCAGCTCAGTTAGGTTAATTTTTCAGAATACCCAAAATGTCGGGCAATACCTGAGAATCCGAAACACGTACTATGGAATTGTCCGAAATTTACTGGAAACCGTGGAAAACTAGAGGCGAAGTTGAACAGTGGCATTACATCCCAGAATTTGATTAAGCACATAGTAAAAAATTGGAGGTCGTGAGTCGCACTGTATGTGACATTCACAAGAAACTCCGAGAGGACGAGGAAAGGCATCTCTCGCGAGGTATCTCTGCGAAAATTGTGGCTATTATTAAGATAATCTACGATGGCGCGAAATGTCGCATTCTGCATAAAAGTAACGTGTCTGAAGACTTCGAGATCTGGAATGGAGTTCAACAGGGGTGTATCCTCTCACTGATCCTATTCCTCTTAGTGATTGGCGATGTGTTGCATGCATCATGCAGTTCTATCCCAACCACACAGAGGATATCGATGGACCTTAACATCTTATCTGTAAAATCTTGACTACGCCGATGACATATGCCTACTCTCCCACAAAATTATGGATCTAAACGCAATGGCTCTAGATCTCGAGACGGAGGCGAGCAAGGTGATCTTAGTGTTAGGACCAAGCTGGGCTTGTTTTGCTCCCTGATACTGTCTGTGCTGTATGTATGGGGGCAGCACCTGGAAAGTTTCCGTCCAAATTACCAAAGCTGCAAGATTTCATTAACTCGTGTCTTCGTCGAATGTTAACATTTTTCTGGTCCGAAACAATATAAAATGAAGAGCTGAGTCAGCGTTCGAGTTAGATGCCAATCGACTAATTGATACGCAGGCGAAAATGGCAGTGGATAAATCACACATTGCGGAAGGTTGATAACTGCATTGTTGGAAACGCCATGAAATGGGACCCTACTCCCAATGAAGGCCGACAAAGGGGTGAAAGTAGAAAGTAATGACGGCGATTGGTTGCGAAGATTGTGAGTCCCTGGGTAAGCCGTGGGGGCAGTTGCGTCCCATTGCCCGGAACCGAGTACGATGGCGTGCAGGAGTAGTTGATGCGCTATGCCCCAGTGGTTAAGCAAAGTTGTACCACAAGAAAAAAAGTTTATGGGTTCGATATAACAGCGATCATGGTGAAGACACCCAAGCAGCCCAAACGAGTTATTTAACGGTTATTCTGACCCATCAACATAACCGGTTCGACCACTCATCAGGTACTGCCCTACGGAACCATATGGCATCTGAGTCGAACAATGAGGTGATGACGTTCCTACCCATTATGTTGATGGGTCACATAGTGGCTTCCTAGTTAACCCAAATCGTTGCATGACTTAGTCATGTCTTTATTTTGAAATATACTAAATATCTTTTTTATTATTCTTCTCGATTTCCAGGCCAAAGAAACCGCCATTCACCTATACCGAACTCATTGAATACGCTCTCGAGGATAAAGGCGAACTGACGGTGTCCGGCATCTATCAGTGGATATCGTAAGTACCACTTCGACATTTTAAAGTTTAGAATTTTTTAAATTCCAGTAATGAAAACTTTACAAAACCAACTGAAAATGTGCAACAAATTCGATGTTCTTCCTTGAAATGCCACCGTACGAATTCTAGGGGAATTCCAAGAAAGTTTGTGGCAACACTTCTTCAAGTTTCTTAGACATGTTGATATTTGTTTACGAAGTGCTTTGGATTGAGTCGCAGAAGAAGAATAGTATGTCTGCGATTGAAGGTGGAGTGAGAGTACCAGTAAGCCGCCATATCCCCCCTCCCTCCGCAATAAAAAGAACGCCGAAGGATTCCATCTATTGTAATAAAATACGTTTACAAAATCATAGACCTCTGACTCGCGAAACCATCATCATCATGCCATCCTATAATGGCATGTAAGGAAAATATCGATAATCGGTACCAGGGACAAGGTTGCCTTCTCCCTATTCAACTTTCAACTCACAAGCTTTTAGCAACTTTACGACTACATACGTCATTCTATTTGACAAATTTTCCCTACTTTGCGATTATAGGAATTATGATTTCCATAATGTCTTGTATATTTCCTTATGTCTCGAAAGGATATGGGGTAAGGATCAGAACAACTAACTGAATGGAACCAATCGACCATGTCGGCCGGTTTATGGCTTTTGGTAAACTTATTGGTAAAAAAAAGAAAACTATACTACAAAAAGGATGCAGCTTGCCAGCAGTCAGGTGCACCATGAGCCCATGATTCTTCCTGGACTTAATCGATTTCGTTTCGCCACGACAATGATCTAGGACTCAATGACCAATAATTGTTCAACCATAAAGGATTGGCCCATTGGCCACTGTTCAGTTCCCATAGTGTCCTTTTGCATAGGGGAGGGCAATACCTGTTCAGTACTTCAGCAGTGGTAAAACACTTGGCGTGACCACTCAAAATGTTCACACACACCCCCTTCGGATGGCTGGCCACCGATCACAACCCGCAGTCGGTGTACTGAACCATGAAAAAGGTGCATTTATGTAAAAGGTCGTCACGTGGCAGGTTTTTGATGGTCTACCTGACGTGGTAATTATTGAAACGGTAAATAGCTAATTTGTAAATTATACTCGTATACATAGTGGAAAAGTAAAAGGGTTAGACACGAACGCCCTTTGGATTATTGACGATAGGATTTGTTTCAATGTTTGGAGGTGAGGGAGGAAGTGGGAATTTAAAAGGCTGACGCTTCTTTGCTAAGTCTATTGGATAGGCAAATATGTTTGTTGAAACAACATGCGGTATTTGGTTTTGAAACACGTTGGTCCTTTTTGGACAGGATTTAAGATGAGAAAATAGGGTTTGAAGTTCAAAATTGAATAGAATCTAAAGAAGTTCCGAGAAAAGTCTTGTTTAAACATAACTCAAGGCTATTGAAGTCAATACAATCTACTGGGTCCCTGGTCGTGGTCACTCTGGTATTGTAAGTAATAAATAAGTAGGCTAGGTTGCCAAAAGGGCATCTGCTGGTTCCTACATTGTCCCAAATATTTTCTCCGGTATATTAATCTTCCTGTCAGGAATCAGATCAGGGATTGGGAGTAGAAGAGAGCTGCCGCGCTGTGGGAAGCTCTCTCTGGTTTGAGACAATCTAAATTGTTTATCGCGAGCTACTCTCGTAGCCGTTCTCTTGATCTACTCAACTTGAGCAGAAACTGGGTCAGAAGAGCTTCTCACAGGTTCCCATCTTTCAGCGGTCACCTTAAAACTATGAAACTCTGAAACACATCCTCTCCTCTGTGAATGTTAAGCTCTTGTTCACCGTCAAAGAGAAGGTTTTGTCATTACCTTCCCCATGACCGAGGATATAGCCTCGAGTGATCCCAACCATCTCAGTTGATTAATCAAAAGGAGCAGATTGAATCAACAGATGAAGTCCTACTCTCTAGGATCAGGGGATAGCACAGTTGACTTACAATATTATCACTTTAGTGCTTTTATTAATGAAGTTTTTTAAGTGGTTTCTAGACATAAAACCAGTCTACCACCAGATCTACTGCGAGACCACCCATGAAACTTACTGCGAGACCAACCACGAAACATGTGTGTGTTCTTTTTCTTGCTGGCCCGACTGGTCTTGTGGCTGGTTTCGCGGCTGGTCTCACTGCTGATTGGTCTTGTGTTTAAAAACCATTCTAAAGAAACAAATTCTTTTTAAGCAGATTCTAAGGCACCACTGTCTAAATTTAATCAAAATTCGAGTAAAATTTCATTTAATACTGCAGATTTCATTTGAGGGTTAGCATAGGGGGTGGATTGTTTTTGTTCATATCTCATGTAGTGATATTCCCCTTGTTACGAAGACCCAGTAGTGGCGGATTTACATTGACCGCCGCCCTGGGCATCAAAAATCAGCCGCCCCCATTTTTTTACTACCTACTCTTGCCGACAGAACAGGTAAGGTGTTTGGAAAATGCTTCCCGGATTTCCTGAGAGTAGATTCATAGTTACATACAATGCACAGAGTCATTGTGCAGACCATTGAAGATATGCTTGGTGTTGCTCTTGTGGCATCTTCTTTGAGTGGAAATTTGGAGGCCCGAGATAAGAAGAACTATAGACTCTATAAATGCTCTTTTTTCCTTTTTATTAGCCTCTCCCTTTATTTATATATTATAAAAAAAATGTATACATTAACGTTTCCCGTGTGATGTGGGGCGTAGAATAAGCCACAGCCTTTCCGGGCATGTCGTCTTAGGCGACTAAAATGGACGGGATGGTGTATGCTAGCAGCATGCAGGTAAAAACCTGCATATGCTAATATTTTTTTGTGATGAGCGCAATTTACAATTTACTTTTTACGATTCAACAATAGATACATTTGATTTTGATATTATTTTTGCTTTTATCACCGTCTTGGGACATGTAAAGATCCTTAAAAGTTACAAATATTTTTCAAGATTAGTCCGATGATTAAAACCATTCCCATGTCGCTTTTTTCGTTGCAAATTCTGTTATTAAGTAATCGGCTTCAATGTTGCCAATGTTTCCGACTCTATGTATAATTTCGCCAAATCATTTAGACGTTCTTCAATCATAGAAGAACGAAGATATGATTTCACTATTTTTAACCAAGAGAAAGATCTTTCCGCTGTACAATCGATTACAGCACTGCAAGCGAACATTCTATAAGTACTCGTACTTTCGACATTCGAAAAAACTATGTAAAGGTCATTGGATCAGAGTATCCTCAGGATTTTAAGCGGTGAAATGCGACGCCCTAGACGGCCGTTTTTTGTAGTTGGTATAGTTGCCCCCCTACGCTTAACGGAATGTCTATTTTTTCTGTAATTTACAGTTGTTTAAGATGTAACTGCAGCGCAATTCTTCAAGCATATCCGCATGATGAGTTATTTATCATTGCATCTATTCGTGCATATTTTTTTTGTCAATAATTGCCCTTCAAACTGGAACGTCTTAACACGTATGGTTTATCCAATTAGCCTCCCAGATAACATTTGCTTATTTCAGGCGGAAATACTACCAGTACGGCAGAACTGTAGCTCCTATGAGCAGACGTTGTTGAGACGTCTCGCCGTTAGGGTTACGGCGGGCACAACGGATCACTGACCAGTAGAGAAAAACGTGGCCAGGCTGGGCATACCCTACCACGAGCTCCGTCGAAGTTGCAAAAGAGGGGAACTCTGGCCCATGTTTTATGCGAATGCCCCACCGACAGTAAATTTTTTATTGGTAAATTCGAATACAAGGCAAGAAACTTACCAATGAAACTTGATCATACAATATTTGTTGGTTCTTAAACCATAACGGTAATATTGTAGCCTAGGATTACGGTGGGTGAAATGGTGTGAATCAGGAGTTTACTTTGTTGCAGGATGGCTGGCGTCGAACGACTTAAGAATTCTAACTCGCCTATATGAATATCATAGAAAAATTGAATATTAACATTAATTGCTTTGGATCAATATTCTAAACAAATTGGATGTGCATCACAATCGTAATAACTTTTTGTCACGAAAACCATCATCCCATCGAAAATATTCATTCAACCTACTCTTCGAACCACCCATTTCAGTAACCCCACAAGCTCTTGGCTCCTTTCAAAATTCCGCAAACTAGCCGGCGTCCAATCTGACGGTCTAGCGATAGGGCAAAATGCACTTTCGAAACTTTGCTTGATACTCGTACATATTCGTAAAATGGCTTCTATAGTTGCAAATCATACTCGGACTCGCCCATCAGAATTTTCCGGAGTTTCCGCAGACTCAACTTTTTCATTCAACTCGTATATCAATATGGGGTCGAACTTTGCCTACAATATATACGTATATGGGCCACAGACAAAGCTGGTAACTTTCATAGGCCTGTGATAACTTCCAACCACCCATCCGAAGCGTTGTATCGTCTCTGTGAGGCCATTCTCACCGTCGAGAGTTCTGGGCGCAAAATTTATGAACTCACCATTGGGGGCTCTCCGTAGAGTATGCATGGTACCAGCCCATTGGTTGGTACGAATAGCCATTCAAATTTTTCCCTTTGCAACAGCAGGATGGACGTAAAATGGAAACCTCCCTATCATTTATGAAGAATCCTGAAGTATCCACAAGACTCGACGTTTGTCCTGCTTTCGAGCTATTTGCCGAGTTAGAATGCATAAGGAGGAACGAATGTCGACCTATTATGGGGGGGTGAGCGGCGCAACGTTGGGCGGTGAGACGATAACATACGTACTGTGGGGGAATTGTCTTGCTTTTCTCGTAAGGGTGATTTCCAAGTATACAATTGACAATGTTGGCCTATCAAAAAATTGATTTGTGTTTTATGCGCAGTAGTTTTCTCGATTTGCCTTCTTCCTTTGAAATACTATACAGTATACATACCGCCACCATATCATCAGCGTCATTCAATGGCAAAAATCCAATTTTTTCCAGTGAAGGTAGTGAAGTTGCCTTGGCCATAAAGCCCGTAATTAAGGACACGCAACGATACTCCACTATACGGGGGTGAATAGGCTAATTTTCATTTCGTTTGGGCAACTTTAGCCAATGGGAAACTTGTCAGGACTTTGATGTACGTACCTATACAATATAAATTTGGCCGAACGATGGGACGACAATTTGAATATTCCAGTTCTTAATAGAGCAATTTATCAAGGATTTTGAGGTATATCCATACTTCGAACGACCGGAGAATAAATTTGGTAACTGCAAAGTATTTCATTTGTTTATAGGGTCGTCATAATTAGCACTGATGTATGATATCTAAGGTATCAGCGCCGTTTTTCTTCATAGTACATAGTTAGATAACGTTGAAACAGCATTGGTAAATAAATAAATAACTGGCGCAATAGTCCAATTTGAACCATGGCCTCGAGATGAGTTAGCATCATCTCATTTTCTAGATCGTGACGGTCTTGTGCAGAGGTGTGTGATCAGCAACACGCTCAACCGAGTTATTTACCCCATAAATGAGTACTCATTTAACAGCTGAGTGGGCTCATAGTCCGACACGTAAATCCCCTTTTATATCGAAAACTACCGCATTCAGTAGGAAGCGAACCGGGGCCCAGTGCGTAGAAGGCGAACGTGCTAACCGTTGCGCCATCCGGACTACAATTGGTGCATTGGTAACAGTTAAAAAAAAATACTTAAAATCTGCGATGTAATTCCAATGATTTCCGAAGCCTCGAAGATCTTCTTTCGGTATAGGTCAATTCTATCATGCCATCTGCAACTGTAGGGATGGAGACAGAGTGGCCGTGAAGCGAATGCTCCTTTCACGCAATGAGCAGTGGAAGTCGTCTGATGCGGATAAGGGTTTTGGCCATACGTTACTACGATATTTCACCATTAAGAATCTCGTGCCTAGCCAAAGATTAATACGGGAAGCAAGTGGTTCTTACAGATCCTGACCTTTTGAACCCTTTGTAAAAATAAACGAAAACCCAGGGTCTCCTAATTAAAACATTTGTTTGGGTTCTTCCATTAATCAAATCGAATTGTGTGCACACAATAATGATGATAATAATTAATCCTCTGTTGTAACATGGCTGGAAACGTGGACAAGATTCCGAAAACATGCTGAGTACTTGCGTAAGGAAGATTCCCATGAGGTCGCAGATTCTGTTTCTATTCAAATCCCACAGATCTATACATACTACGGTTATGCCTGTAACCCGAGATGAACAATTGAACCTGCCTCAGATCATGGAGAATTTCAAACAGCGATGATGCTGCCTCCTGCCCCCAGTACCTGATTTGTTTAGCAACGTGTCAAATGGGTAATCCACAGAGAGGTTCTGGATCAATAAAAGATGCCGTGGCGGTCTGACTGGCAAGCTCATCTCCTTGAAGTGAAGTGTTTATACAGAGATCATTCACTTCGAATAATATCCTGATAGAACCGCAATAACTGCGAATAAACAGAGGTGCTAGACAGCGCTTTATACGTAATTGTCGCTTGGCTGGTGATAAAGAAATCTATGTATGTATGTCTGTATCTACTGATATAGCTGGCGATGTGGCACAGTTGTGCCGAAACTTAAATGGCCTGAGCTTTTGAACAGTTCATGGACCATCCCAAGACATTGAGACGCCTCTGCTTCGGCATGAATATATGGCGGTAAATCAATGGGAAGGCCTTATTGGGAGGAGCGAGGACATAGAATAGTAAGGTTGCAACGATTGAGAGGTCTGGACGGCCGTGGAGGACAATAACAATTAACTGCTATCAAATAAGCTGACCAGTGTAGAGGGCACTCAGCAGACTCTATAGGTTATCGCATTTGAGGCTAATATACCTGAAACGAAAGCGAATGTTACTCTTTCGCGGTCTGATGCGACGCGGCGCGGTGTGTATCAACTATGTAGGTGCATTATGGAAGAAGTTATTATTCCTCGACTTCAATCTGGCTTTCATGAAACAGAAGTTTTTTTTTTACCCGAATTGGTCCTTAAGCCTTTCTTTGAGCAACTAAAAAAAAACTTTAGTTTGACTTCGACGAAATGAATATAAAAAAGACTCACTTTCGTTTAAACGTATATTTTCTCACGTGACACTGTTTAACGCTTATTCTGGTTGGTTTTAACATAATTCAAATAATTACAATCGAAAAATTTCCATCTATTTTTTTCAGTGATCGATTTCCATTCTACAAATCAAATGATGATCGTTGGAAAAATTCCGTGCGACATAACCTCTCGATAAATCCGCACTTTCGGAAGGGAGTCAAAGCCGCCCAGGGAGCAGGCCATCTATGGACTATATCCAGTCGAGACTCTGCTGAGCACAATCTAGCATGGCAACACGTAAGTAAATGAGCTGTAGACGATGACTCTTCCTATCATCCAACGAATTTTGACTCCAAAACAATAATATTAAATTGCTCCATTTTTCGGGGGAATTGTTCATATGTGGACTTATTTTCCCAGTTTCAAGTAAAAAATCATCTCAAAAAAATATGAGTCCCGAAGTGTTTTACATGAAGGAAGACACCAAAATCGTTTGTGAAAAATGCCACAAAATTGTATTTCATGAAGTACAATGAAATTGACCATGTAAGCAGCGTCAAATTAGTTTGGTACTGAATAGTGTCTGAAGCAGTAATTCATTTGACGATGGGTCCATAGTGGATTTCCGCTTTAAGCAGTAATAACTGATCTTTTTTCGGCGTGAAGTTACTGTTATAAGGAAGGCCACACACTGTTGAACATGGTACAAGAGCCCTCCGAATGGCTCAAGACACACGGACACAATAACACAAATCTGAAGAAAACTGGTCCACTTGTACCATGTCTGTGTTTGTGTTTTACAGTGTGTCTAGATGACTCAACGATTAGCACGTTCGCCGTCTGCCCCTCTGGTTCGTTTCCATCCTACTGCCTTCAGTAGTATTTTGGATAAAAGGGGATTAACGTGTCGGACTATAAGTTAGCACTTCAGCTTAAAATACACTTGCATTGTCTGGGAGGTGAAAAGACATTGATGCTCTGAGAACCTCAGAAAAGATTGCCGCACCGACTCCACAATCCATTTTAGAGCCTTCAGTGAATACTATATTTTGCAGTCGTATCTCCCGGTCACCTCCATTCCGCTCTCGTCGGGAACCTAGTTGCGAGGTCAAAGTCTACTTCAGTGACGATATAATCTGTTGGCAATATGTCTCGAACTCCAACAGGTAGAGACTCCAGTATATTGCAATGCCCATATGGTTTGGACGTCCAAAATCCAGACTCCCTTAGTCTGACAGCGCTGCACGCGGCGTTTGGAATCAGCGGGTTTGACGTACCCGGTGGCTCGCTGTGAGTTCCTTATGCGCAACTTCATGAGACTCAGTCTGAATCTGAAGTCAAAAAAGAAAAAAAAATTTGGGGTTGACCACCCCAGAATTACCACCCTGTTTTCATGAGGAAATACTCGTCCGATCGGGCTGGTTCGAACTGCAAGATAATTTTTGGTCGCTGATTCCGAATCTGAAGTCAAAAAAGGAAAAAAAATTGGGGCTACCCACCCCAGAATGACCACCGTGTTTTCATGGGGAAATACTCGTCTGATCGGGCTTTCCTCGCAAGCATGTCCTTTTTCATTACCAAAGGACTCAAAATGCCTCCAGCGGCAGTCTAACGTATGCCACCCCCAGTCATACAACACCCATATTGCCTATATATCTCTCTTCATAGCTAAACAAATCCTTTTATCCTAACGCACAACCAAATAAATAAATAACTGGCGCAACAGTCCAATTTGAACCACGGCCTCGAGATGAGTTAGCATCATCTCATTTTCTAGATCGTGACGGTTTTTTGTGCAGAGGTATGTGATCAGCAACACGCTCAACCGAGTTATTTACCCCATAATGGGTACTCATTTAACAGCTGAGTGGGCTCATAGTCCAACACGTAAATCCCCGGAATCGAACCGGGGCCCAGTGCGTTGAAGGCGAACGTGCTAACCGTTGCGCCATCCGGACTACGCACAACCAAGCAGGACCAAAATATCAACGTGGACCCATCCTTCTCATATTTTATGATGCAAGCTACTACTACCACCACTGTAGATTAACCCATAAACATTCAGTCCTGGCGAACTACCGAAATCATCTACAAACTCACAACACGACTGTACGCTACCGAACTAGACACCGTCTTCATACAAATTGTTGTTGGTCTTTCGTCTGAAAGCCGAGAACGCCACGTATCACGGTATAAATCATCTGGTCGCATAAAGTTACCTAATTTCACTACTCGTTCAAACACGGCGTATCATTGGGCGTATCATCTCCCGTTTCCAGGTGCCGCGATTTTCCAGGGGAAAGAAAACGCGGCGTATCATTGGGGGATTCATTGGGCGACCCAGGTGCCACACGTTTGCAGATGATAGAACGTGTGTGTATGGCCGGCTAATCAGTTGAACGTTTCAGTTTAAACAATTGAAATTTCATTCGTCTCAGTTTAACTGTACAGTTGAGTTGAACTGAGACTGAAATAGCCACACACGTAGAAGTTAAACTGTACAGTTGAACTGTTCAGTTCACTCTGTTAAGAAATTAACCATTAACTTTTTCGAAACTCAATCGACAGAAGAAACAACGACTCGAACTTTTCTTCAAATTGGAACAATCGAATCAACAACGGAAGGCCGCGATCACACCACCCCGAAACAATTCACCGTCATTCGATGAAACGGCTGCTGCCGTGGCAAATCTTACTCAGCAAATTCAGGATGAAGTCAATTCGGCGGAAATGGTACAGAATACTTGTTTGAACAGTGGCCAACCATGCAATACATCATTAACAACTGCATCGATGAACCTCGTGGCGAATCGTGATAGTGATCTTGAACGAACAGCCGGTGAAATTTTGAATGGAGTACATCGTGATGTTGAAGTACAATCGGTACATTCGACCATTATAACGTATCAGGATAGTTTGTTAGAAGGTAAGTGACGAATATGGCTTTTGTGTATGCTTAGCATAATTCCACGTGTTTATTATCTGTCTCCTGAACGTCTGAGGCGTACTACACTATACGTCTTTTTCATTTTTCTTTCCAGGAGATTACCTAAACTCCACCACGGACAGAGACCACCTCTCGGCTGATCATCATCTGCGTCTAAGCCATCATCACAATCATCATAACGATATCGACAACGCCTTCTACGTAACTGAAATCGACCCAGTCGAGCTGGGTATCAATATGTCCAACGTAGAGGAGGAGGTTCTATTCAGCGATGAGTTCAATTTGAATTACTTCGGAATAACACCGGGCAGTGACATTGTCGCTTGACACATACCGACGACGACTAATCGGCCGCAATAAACCCTTTCTATTACCGTCCCTTCAAATTCTACTGTACTTTTTACAATTAGCCGTAATGTAAGTTAGCAATACAACCGACCACGAGATGTGGTCTAGTTTCTAAACGACGAGTATTAGAGTGTGTGTGTGTGTCTGTATAATGTATTTCTGTAATTTATTTTCATTATAGTCGTAATAAAAGAAACGAAATCATACTCAAGAGTATAGCTAAACAGTTATCATTATTAAATGCTTTTATTCTACAAATTTCCACAATCGTATAGTACCATCGTCGCTGGTTGATAATAGTTGACCAGGTGTAACTGGATTCCATGTGATCGTATTGACATCCTGATTGTGCGCCTTGTTCATGGTGCACACTAAACTGAATGTAGGTTCGTTCTTCGGTGAATTGTCGTCCTCTTTGAAAATGCGGATGGCGTCGTCACCACAGGCAGTTGCAATCAGACCTGAAAAAAAGTGTTAAAGAAAAAGTAAAGTTAATCACTTGTTATATTACCGATTTGTTTGCAGTCGTATTAAATTAAAAATAAATAAACAGAAACTTCTATTTCTAACTACAATGTTTGATATTCCGATTTCACCAGGCGACACTTCGTTGTTTGCGCCTTGCGGGATATAAAGCGCGCGCAGCGAACTTTCTGGAGCGTTCCTGCGACAGCCAGTTTTTCGTACCGGAACGACCCGTTTTTCGATGGCCAAGAGCTGCCAAACCCCCTCGATGCAAGAAAACTGAAGTAATTGAAGCATCGCTACCATAACAACAACAACAACAACAGCGCTCTAGGGCGGTATACTGATGGTTGCAACCGCTTAAGTCGGTCGCAACGCGAGCGGAGCCCACGCCCACGCAAGGGGATTGAAAAACCCACTCAAATTAAAACCCAAACCCACTATTGGCCAAAGACGCGAACCACTATGCTTCGCCCGATCAAGTGGGAATGTTCCCAATGTTTACTTTTCGTACAGTTACGTATTTCAGGAGTTACAACAAAAGCAGGAAGTACGTAATTCCCAACATACATATCTGCACAAAAAATAAACATTGCAGTTAGGAACAAAAGTTTCTGATTTCTATTTTAAGGTAAAGTTACTCTTTTACGGTTTATTATTCAAACAAAAAAATGTAAGTCGTAAGAAGGGTAACTTTTTGAGGAATTTAAGAAATAATAAAGAGCTCGGATTAAACAGTAAATTCCACAACCAAATTTCATCTCTCACCTGTCAATTTACACCACGCAATATCATAAATGCTGCGACTATGAAAACCGGACAATGTACACACGCATTTCCACACCGTTTCATTGTCCGGTGTCGGGATGGCCTCCTCATTGCCCGGCTCATAGGCTTTCCAAATTTTCACGGTTTTATCGTCACTACAGGATGCCAACCGCGATCCGGTCGAGTCGAAAGCAATGCTCCACACCGTGGACGAATGTCCCGTCAGCGTTGCCGTACATTCCCAATCGTTGTCCAATGTGTTTTCCTTAAAAATATTTATCGTATTATCGTAGCTCGCCGAAGCAAGGATGTCCTGTCGCGGATGCCACGTTACTTTCTTCACATCCTGTGTATGAGCATTCAGAACAGCGGCACATTCGAATTCATCGTCGCCCGCGACATCCCACACCCAAACGGATTTGTCGCGACTGCACGTGGCCAACAGTGATCCTGTTCGCGACCAACTAACGCTTTTCACTTCATTCTCGTGGCCCTCGAGAGTGGCGTTGCATTCAAATTCGCCTGGAACGAAGAGCGTATCGTGATTAATGGAAACTGTTATAGGTAGCGTTTGAAACTTACCCGAAGTTTTGCTCCAGATAGCCGTTGTGGCATCGAAGCTCGCGGATGCTAGATATTGTCCGCACGGTGACCAGCCTACTTCACGTATTGTACGAGTGTGACCGTCAGATAAAATTGTTTTCGTAATCCAGTTGGTTCCGTCCATAGACCAAATTCGAATGGTTTTGTCTTCGCCGCAAGTTGCAAATGCATTTCCGCGGGGATGCCAGGCGCCACTCCATATTCTTCCCTTGTGACCCTGTAGAACGTGAATTTCCTCTAATTTGCCCATCGTTGTCTGTTGAAGAAACGTTAACAGGTATTTAAATATTAAAAATGTATAAATCGAAGGGAGATTTTTTTTAATTAAAAAGTGATGTGTTGTGCTCGCCGCAATCCGTTTGTTTCTTTAGAAAACTGAAAAACCGCGAATTCGCAACGTTTACTACACAAAGCCCAATAAAGGTAACTAAATTGTAAAATAATTATCGATAAAGACGACTACGACCGAAGAATGTTAGCAAAATAGAAGAAGAAAATTTCATCAAAATAAAAAAACAATGCGACCAAGGATACAGAACGATGCCAAAGCCCTTATAACCGAAATAAACGGCGCTTAAAAAACATCTCATGAAATTCGAAGTAAGTGATGATCATTTAATTGCATACACAGCGAAAACATGTTCTACAATTGTTTCACTTTCAGAAACGAATACTACACAAATGACCAGGGAGCCATGGGAAACCCACTCTCACCCTTAATAGCTGAAGCTGAATTTGAAACCGAATTGAAGAAAAAAGACATGCTTCCGCGTATATAGCATCGATACGTTGATGATATTTTCACAGTTGCGAAAGAAAAAGATGTACCACAAATTTTGAAAGTTTTGAACACCAAATACGATTCCAATTGAACTGGAGAGTCCATGTTCATTGAATTTTCTCGACTTAACACTCGCATACATACTTGAGTACCCGGGTACTCATGAACTATAAAAAGCTAGTTTCTTCACTTATTGTAATGTTTATTGTTCCCATCTTCCTAATGAGCTATCGCTATTATGTGTTACCTGGAAAAATATATCCACAAGTGATTTTGCATTTTTTTATACCTTTTTTCACTTTTTGTTGATTACCCCTTGGATACATTTATGAGTACCTGGGTACTCACATTCATATTATATTATTACCCAAAAAAATTTCCATTGATAAATTTGGCCGTTGCCATTAAACGAAGGTATTCTTCTAGAATCGGCTTATGACTTTTACGTATCCTGTGTCAGGATTAAGTCAAATCCTGTCGCATAAATTTTTTGAACTCGAGGGTTTCCATTTAATGTCGACTTGATCATTGAGAGTGTAAGACTGTTGGCATATGGCGTATGACGAGCGAATAGATAAGAAGTCTTGTCGATTCCGACGATGACGGCGCACCGGAGCGACCCGTTTCACAACGGCCAAGAGCTGCCAAAACCCTCCAATGCAAGAAGGAAAGTGTGTTTGTGTGTTACATGCCTCGTATCGTCTTTTTTTATGTTCACTGGGAGCAAAACATCTCGGCACAACTGCTCTCAGTGCTACTTCTCCGCGCCGGCATTGAGAGAAACCCAGGACCGTGGATCTGCTGCTTATGCGACAGAGTGCTGCACCCAAACGCGACTACGGTAAGATGCAATTGCTGCAATCAGTGGTGCGACCTAAGCCACTGCTCAGTACTCAACCATCACAGGCACTGGAATTCCTCCTTTACTGCCAGTCAGTGTAGGAACAGAGGACAACAAGTAGCAACCTCGTCCAACACGCCTCAACATCCAACACCATCGAGCGCTCAGACAGGTTTACAGTCATCCCCGATGACTCCTGCTAGCAGTTCCCATAGGATTTCTCAACACAATCTTACGCACCACCGACTGCCATCTTCAATACGCCCTCACTCGTCCAACTCAACTGCAATGGGTTGCAGAACAAGATCGCCGAACTCGCACCATTTATGGACAGACATCGCAATCAAGTTGGAGCCATACAGAAGACGAAACTGCACTCCAACTCGTCCCTCAACACATATGGCCACTATGCTATTGTCAGCAAAGACAGATTGATCAACGCTGGAGGAGGGCTTGCTTTCATTATTCGCAATTCCGTGCAATACCGGGAAATCGATATTATTAATAATGATAACACCATGGAAGTGCAGGCCATCGCCATAAAATCGAGTAATGTTAATATCAAAATTTACAATATTTACATCCCACCGGTATCCAGCTGTCCCTCAGGATACCATGTAAATATCAACCATCTCCTTACTGATCAACATCGCCTCCTGCTCGGTGACTTTACTGCTCACCCCGAACTCTGGCACTCTAACCTTAACAACGACGCCAGAGGAATCTCAATAGCTGAAGAGATTGATGCCTCTGATTTCTGTACCCTAAATGACGACATCCCCACTCGCATCGCCGGAACATGTTCCAGTTCTCCAGACATCATGATTGCTAGTGCTGGCCTCAAATGAAACATAATGGGAGCTGGTCCTAACACTATCTCCAGATTAACTACCACTCGTGATAAGGCTTGGAACGGTTTTACCTCCTATACCAACGCTAAATTCCACGCTCTGCCAACGCCAACCGACGTTCGTACAGCCGAATCCAATATAAGGAAAGTCCTGAACAAAGCGGCTGCGAAGTTCATTTCTGCAGGACGGATTCCGAAAATTCGGCCCAACTTTCCAACCACTGCCGCCAGACTGGCAGACGAGAGAGACAGTATCAGGAGCGTAAGCCCGGACGATCCCAGACTTCACGAGATGCGAGATCCAAAGGCAAGTAACCGAACACAGGAGGTCAAAATGGAGCACCCATCTGAATAACTGCAATCTAACCACAGGGTTGAGCAAGTTATGGTCGACAGTCCGTGCCCTTTCCAATCCACCAAAACAGAAAGGGAACGTCGCCATTCAGTTCGGTGAAAATTCAACAAGTGAGCCTACCCACTGCGCAAGTCGTTTCAATAAACAATTTATTGAACACCCCGCACCAGACAGACTTAAGCGCAAAATTCGTAGGAAGATTCACAAAACGAACCACAGACAACATACCTGTTTTCACCACGGACGAAGTAGTTGCAGCTATAAGAAAAGCGAACAACTCGAAAGCATTGGGACCAGATGGCATTTCAATGACTATGCTCAAACACCTCGATCTGCCAGCCATCAACTATCTCACGGCTACTTATAATCTATCCATCTCCTCGTTGATCGTTCCGGAAATCTGGAAAAAAGGGAGAGTCATCCCAATATTGAAACCTGGGAAGAAAGCGACATTCGGCACTGATGTCACCCCAGGACCATCTACATCAGGAAACCAATATGATGCCTTTAAGGAACTACAACTAGCTTCTTGCCAAGCAATACCTGGTGGGCTGCTACCGAAGTGATCACCCAAACTCCAACCTCATGGACAAGACACCGCCGCCCAGACATGTCAGGCGCGACTTGAGGGACCTAGAAAGCGATGTCCAGAGATAGAAAAGGGTACCCTTTGATAGTGGCGCACACAGGTTGGCCATCGCAGCGATACATCGAGAGGAGGTTAATCAATCAATTGTAGGCTTAGGTTCGAATCCAGTTCTCTCGTCCATACCACCAATGATATCTCCGGAAGAGGAAAGACTTCCGAGAGCTACGAGAACAACACTCGCCCAACTTCGGTCAGGCTGGTGTTCACGACTGAACTCCTACCTATCCCGCATCGACCAGGACGTCTCAAACATCTGTCCTGCATATAACGGAACCCCTCACAACGTAAAACATATCTTTCGCTGCCCAGCTGCACCCACGCACCTGACTCACAGGTCGCTGTGGGAGAACCCAATAGAGACAGCTAACTTTCTATCCCTCAAACACCGGGGATGAAGACAAATCCGTAGGCATATAACCAACAAACACACCGAATTCTGACCATTGCTACAACAACAACCACCTGAAAACTCCTTGATGACACCGTATACGACATGTAAGTTGTTACTTCTTGCGGCTCTTCCTGCTGAGGCTAGGAAACAATTCGCATAAACTCTTTCATCGTGTCGCACACTACGCTGAACTTCTGACGCTAAAGGAGTTCGATGATGCTTCTATTGTCGTCTGATGCTCTAGCCAAACGAACCTTCAGCTCTTTTCTTTCAACAATCCGCTGCCATGAAGCGTGGGAGATAAAGGGCTTATTCCGACAATCCGGGTTTGTGTCAAGGATGGTATCTGCACTATCAATGTACGCATTTCTTATGGCATCCCAGTTTTCATTTATGTCACTATCTGGGTGACTAGTTATCTCAGCAACTTTTTGCGCAAGATGGTCCTTATACTGTTGTAGTGTTGTAGGACAGCTGGATTTTTTAGTCGAGCGGTGTTGAATTTACGGCGCCTGGATCTTTCCTCACTAGGACTAGGACAGTTAGTTACTTTAGTGGCCCAGCCGCCACAAACGCGTTAAAAACTCCACAATTATGTTTAGGGAGTGCAGGCTTTTTGTATGGAACGAGAGTTTAGTGAGGTTGTTTTGCATATAGTTGCATGTTACATCTAGCATGTTACAGAAGCTCAAGAAGAAAAAAAGAATCCAATCTGCAGCAAACTCCCTTGTACATTTATAAAAATCTGAACGCCACGTTACTCCTTTTGATAGTCACAGAGAACAGAAAAAAATATCACGTGATCGGTAAATACTTAACTAATTCTGATTAGAAGACGAGACGAAGTTCGATTTGTGAAGCAAATGGTAGACTAATGTATGACCACTTTCTGCAGACGGCACTATAGCCGCCATGAGAGAACATTGTATGTAGGAAATGTATTTTATCTTTTGCAAAAATTGAGTGCAATATGCATAAGTCGAATGAATAAGTTTTTCTGTAATCTACACATATAATAAGAATTAATATGAACATTTTACGTTGAGAGCAGAATCAACTTTGCACATCCTTTTGCAGGATGGATAGCTTTCAGACGCAAGCATTCTTAAAAGATCTACCAAAATAATACAGGCAAGAATTACCTTGTAATGTGCAAACCACTTTCTTTTAGACAAACTCACCCAAAATATACAAACTTATGAACCACTGTCTGGAAACACAAAAACAATCCCAACTCATGAATTTCTTTCCCCAGATCTGCATCTATTTAGCAACGAACAGCTGATTGTGACAGCAGCCCGTCTGAATCAAAACACCACCGTGAATTGATACGATCGATACCGCGTGCTCAGCCCTAGCATTCCACCAACATGTGAGGTTATTGGCTGTGACATCCGCAACTGGCACTCGCTGTCAAAACAAATTTCACGTGGACCTAGCCTACCGAAACTTTAGTGAATTATGTCGTCGTTTTTTATCAAACATAAACCAAAATTTAACAAAAAGAGAAAGGTTTGCAGCGAACAACTCACACAACTTTATTCTAAAGTGACATTTATCTCAATCCTCGTCCATTTACAGCCCGAAACAGCACAGTCGTCCACGAAAGCGGTCGGCCCCGTGAAACGAAAGAAGGCGCCAAAGGAGGAAAGCGACGAAGAAATCGAAAGTGACGATGCTTTTGTTAGTGGCGAAGAGTCCGACGCGGCGGCCGACAATTTCTTCGAAGCCGAACAGGAAACGGCTCAAGACAAACGTCTCAGACTAGCAAAAAAATACCTCGAAGAGATCGAGAAGGAGGAACGCAACCGAGCCGAGGACGATGAGGTGCATGATTTGGTCTCGCGACGTCTGCAGGACGAATATCTGGACAGCAAGGGAAAGCTACGAAAGAATGTCGCCGCTCAGTATCGGGGCTATATCGAGAATAACGTTCGGGTGATAAAGAATAAACGACAAAATCTACCGCTCACCACGGTGGTTCTATCACAGAAGGACGGCGTCATGTTCACGGGCGGCAAAACGTCGTTTGTGGTCAAGTGGAGTGTGCCGGCGGGTAATCAGTTGGGTTTTTTCGATTGTACGCCTCACGTTGAGCAAGTGAATGGGAATAAGCGACGCCCGCACATTATTGCCATGGCCTTATCGTCCGACATGCAGTACTTGGCGCTGGCCGATGGTGGGAATATCATTCAGATCTGGTGCCCGGAAAAGCTGACGCACATTAAGAATTTGAAAGGACATCGGGACGTGGTCACGTGCCTCGCATTCCGACGCGACACCCATCAGTTGTACTCGGGCAGCAAAGATCGATCGGTGAAGATTTGGTCGCTCGATGAAATGGCGTATATTGAAAGTTTGTAAGTGAAAATTGCGTAAATCAGACTACGACAGTCAGCCACTGAAGCCAGATTAACTAACTGTACGCTTCTCTTTCAGATTTGGTCACCAATCATCCATAACAGGCATAGACGCGCTATCTCGTGAACGGGCCATCACATCCGGCGGAACAGATTGCAGCATTCGCATTTGGAAAATAACGGAAGAGTCACAGCTCATCTACAATGGTCACAAGGGCAGTATCGAGAACGTGAAACTAATCAACGATGAGAATTTCGTGTCGGGTGGCGTTGATGGGTAAGTTAACACCGCATCCATCTCGGAAACCATTAACGTAGCACCTTTCTTCTTGCAGCACGTTATGCATATGGAGCGCCATGAAAAAGAGACCGCTGCACATTACGCCGGTGGTGCATGGACACCAGGAGAACGATGAACCGAACTGGATAACTGCCATTGCATCCTTGCTCAATACCGATCTGTTGGCCTCCGGCTCATGTGATGGCTATATTCGTGTCTGGCACATACTACACAACGGCAAGAGTCTGAAAGAATTGTTTGCCATCCCGGTGAATGGTTTCGTTAATAGTTTAGCATTTACCAATGACGGACGATACTTAATTGCAGCCGTCGGGCAAGAACATCGACTGGGTCGATGGTGGCGAATAAAAGAAGCAAAAAATTCAATTGTTATAGTAGAGTTGAATAAAAAGGAGTCGAGTTGATACTTTTAAGCACAAAATACATGGAGTTTTTTCTTTAATCTTCGTCGACGCTCATTTGGGTATACAAAATCGACGAATTTATGGGTAAATCTGGGATACATAGTTTACTTTTCGTAGACAAATATTGCAGTTGACTGTTGTTACTGGAATATATCCTTTTCTTTTCTGCAGTTCTTTAAAAATTTTCCAATAAAAAACTGTTTTCCCCTGCAGATTTATTTTGTATTACCAAGACACGTGTTTCGGGTGCAACTTGCGCCCTTCAGTACTCATTTACCCTAACCCCTAGTATGGCATAGCGCGCCAACTATTCCACGTGGCTGACGTTTCGTTGGCATAAACCAGTTTCGGAAGATGCACGTTGCCAGCATGCATGCACCTCCTGTTCCCATTTAGCCACCTACCTGCGACAAGTCGGGAGATGTGGCAAACAGAAAAAATATCCAAGGCCACGAACACCGTGGACGGGACTGGGACCCGTAACAACCATAGTCAGACATGAGACTGACACCTCTACGCACTGAGCTACCAGTCGCCCTACAATTATTTCGTGGACAATTCTCTCTCTCTCTCTTGCAGTCTGTTTATCATTGTATACTTAAATTATTTCCATATGATGGTTAACTAGATGCCTTACCTGAAACTCTTTATTGTCTGGAATAGGCTAGACGCACAATTTTCATCGTCTGGGTTGGGCCATCCTTTTTTTCAGCATGAATATCTCAAGGCTCTTTGCAGCATCGGATTTGTATATTTTTCGTACTTTTCTGACGACTTGGACGTAGTCCAATTTGATCGGGTGTTTGGTTTCAATGATGTGTTTGGCCACCGCTGATTTGACATGCCTTATTGTATTTTTTTCCGATAATTCCACATCCTTCATATGTTCATCAAACCTTCATCATCATCGTGGCGCAACAGCCTGATATCAGGCCCTGGCCGCCTTCAATTATCTCGGTCAAGTGACCGCGTCCTCCAATTTTGGACGACCAGCAGTTGCTCGGCATCCTCAACTACTGAGTTTTCCAACGAGCTCTCGGTCTTCCTCGCATCCTTGCTCCGTCCACGCGTCATGATTTGAATATTTTGTTTAGGCATGCATTTATAGTCCATTCGTTATATGTATATCCTGCTCATTGTATTCGTTGTAGTTTGACGATTCTCGACACTTCCAGCTCAGCGTGCAGTTCGTACAGCTCGTGGTTGTACCGGATGCGTCATCCATTTCAGTCGCAAACTGCTCCGAAAATTCACAGAAGGACCCTTCGTTCAAATGTGTTTATCATGTTTCCGGAGGCTTTAGTAAGAGTACAGATTTCGCAATGATTTGTATGATGGTTTTGTATATGCGGAGCTCAGTATTTCTATACACATGCTTCGATTTCATTATTGGGAGGACCGAGAAGAAAGTCTTATTTCCTAGCTGTATTCGTCACTTGATTTCGTCAGCTTCGTTGGCGTCCTTGGGCAGCTTGCTACCCAGGCATGTGAAGTCGTCTTGTAATGAACCACCTGTAATGAACCATTACCAGAATGGTAATGTTGTGTAACGGACGGTTTGGTGGACATCCGAAGATGTCCGTGGGAACGAAACCTAATATTACGTTTACACTATACCGTGATTACTTCATCTGCGCCGGCTGATTTAATCTGCAACTGTCAGATACATACAATTTTAAACTCATCACACCCAGATTACGCAGCAGATGAAGTAATCTGGGGATAGTGTAAACGTAATATTAAGTTGCTATAATGACCGTGAAAATCAGGCAGTGCCATCTGGCGAAGAAAAAAGCCCCTCAACGAGTTAAGCAGCAGTTTATGCTTGCTATAGCTCAGTTCGGGAGTCATGAGCAGGGTTTTCGCTGCTCGTTGCCCCTGTCCTTTACGTATTAAAAAAAATTCAAAGGCTTGGGGAGAACAACACAACCAGGGGAAGCAAAAGTGGGGAACGATAAATACATAAATAGGGCGATAAGGATGGAATGATTGGCGGACAGCTCCGATGCCCTCGCGCTTGAATGGAGGCCGGGTGTAATGGGACCTTCGCCCTCTGGTTTCGTACCACCGATAGATAAGATGAGATCATCATCAGGTGCTGCCTTCGATCTGCCGGTGGAAGCAGCACAACCAGACCAGAATATGGTTCAATACAAGTGTTTCTAGTAGCTAGGTTTTCATTAATGTTCAGTATTGCCATTTCTTACGTCTAATTATTCTATTTTTTTTCTTCTTTTTTTTGGCTCTGGCATGGGCGCGTCAACATCTCTAGCATTTCCATGCCCTGTTGACGTTTCGATAGCATATCTACTTTTCGGAAGTGCAGTTGCTAGCATGCACCTCCTATCCGCGTCGACTTTATACTGACAAACTCGGAGCACTGTGACAGTTACTATACCACCAGGCAGTTTTTTGATCGCGCCGAGATTTGAACTCCGAGCTCTAAATTAGTATCGTAGAGCGAAGACAGTACATTAATAGGTTTGAAGTCAATAACGTGCGGCTTGAGCTGCTTGCTCACTATGAATGCAACTCTAAACGCCTTGTGACCCGATGGTTCGCCGCTTTTGAAAATTGTGTGCGAATTCTCGTCGTCTATCTCGCTGCTAATCCAATTTGTTTCCTCGACTGCAGTGATGCTTAGCTTGTAATTCTCAACCTGTTGAAGGAGAACCTTCACGGCCCCCGGTTTGTTCAGGTAGTATACATTCCAGGATACGGAAGAATAATCCGTTAAACGTTGGCGTGGTCGTCGTTGTTGATCCGACCAATCCGAGGCTTTTGTTTCAGGCTTCCTGACACGGAGTAGTTTTTACAAGGATGGGCTACCCTCCGCTAAACCCTATCCGGCGGTGGCCTCGGTGATAGCTGCTTCAGGTGGTTTATAACGTGCCAGAGTTCACACAACTATGTTGCAGGTCTGACTACGTAGTGCATAACACTCTACTGACCTCAGACGCTTAGGTGTGACTCAGCCATTCAAGCTACTTGGCGGAGTTGTTTTGGGCAAATAGTGTGTTTTAAATTGAGATGATTTCGCACTCCCCTTGCGTGGGCTCCTCTCACTACGTGGCTTAAGGGGTTGCAACCGTCAGTATACCGCCCTATAGCGCTCGCTCTATACGCTACATCGGTAAAGCCACTATTAGTCAAGGCGCGAGCCAGAATACTTCGCCCGGTGAAATAGGAATTCGATTCGATTAGTCGGTTCGTTATGATTGCATTTCTCATGGAGGCTGCGTCCTCCTGTGGTTCCCCGGCGTCAACTCTCGTTCCCAACTTTTGCATTGAAATCTCCGAGCAATATTTTGACGTCGTTTGTAAGAAGTGAACCAAACAATGTCAGCAGGCGGTCGTAAAACTGTCTTTCACTGCTTAGTCCGTTTAGAGTTTGCGTGGTCGTCGTTGTTGATCCGTCCAATTAGGTGTAACTAAGCCAACCAGGGGTCAAATTATGAGTTCCGTGAACGTAACGGCAATCGTATGAAAAAAAATTACGTGACTGTTCGTACGAGCGTGTTCACTGGGACTATGATTTACGATTGCTCACGGAACGTAATTTTTTTTAGGAATGTAATAGATTCCTAGTTACTCGAATTGAAAATATGACAAGTTAGTGTCATTTCAATGATAAAAAAAATCAAAATATTAAAAAGTAGAACTAAAACGCAAGGTTAGTTTAAATTCATGTTTTGTCTAACTTTTTTTCTTAATTTCTGGTGGATTTGTGTGCGTGTCCTTGTATTACAGATGTGCTTAAAAGAAGCGAACATGCGACAGTAGGACCGACAGAGTTGGAGGGTAACAGTCGGATGGACTAGTTGGTGAAACGGCAGAAGAAGTGAGAGAATTAGAGAGCGATAGTTCGACGGGCTGGTTGGTTAATGAAGCGGCAGAAGGACCGAGAGGATGGATAAGCGAAAGTCGGACGGACTGGCTGGTCAGGCGGGAGACAGAGCGAGAGGATTGTAGGACCGAAGTTGTCGGTGAAGCGACAGGAGCGATGAAGTTGAAGAAGGGCGGGCGGACTGGTTGACACCCGAAGATTTGGAGAACGTAGTACGGTTCTGAAATAAAAGAAAGAAGAGGAATGTAGTGGAAAATTCTAAGGAGTAATGTTGTCAGTGCATTGTGTGTACACATGAACTCGATGTCACAAAGCATTTTTACGTAAGTGACTGAGGGGAGACTCTTCAATCGTCCAATATTTGGAATTGAAGAAACCAATCAGTTCGCTATTCGGAAGCGTTTGCAATGAGGAACGTGTTATTATGAGTGCAGATGGCATGGATCCAGGTCTTTAGACCCATACCTCCGCCTTTATGGTAGACTGAAGAGTTAGAACTCTTCGACAGTGGTATGTGCCTCGACAGTAACACAAGTACGAATTGTGAGCCAAATCCGCTTTGCGGTGGCTGAATGCGGTGTAAAACAAATGCTTTACATCACATCGAGAACACTATGACCAAGCTTACTTACTTAAAAGCTTCAATCGCGAATGGCTTCGGTTAATCTCAGCGCACCTGAGTTGAACTTCAAGCTTAAATTAAAAATCAATGCTTTCATCCTCACGCGAAACATCCTCGCGCAGCGTTAACACAAGGTGAAATATGAGGCTGAGTAGTTGCGCGCGAGCAACTAACAATGAGCAACCGGGTGCATCACACCACGAGTTCCTTTCGCGAGATTAGTTTCGTGCGAAGAACATGTTCATACTACACGCAATTTTTCCTCGCCAACCCGTTTGCGCGAGTGATTTGCTCATTATTAAGCTTAGTGGTTCTTAAGAAATAATTTAAATTTAATTTTTCGAAGAATAACCAATAAACGTGCTTTTTACAATTATTTACTTCCATTTTTCTTACGAAATTTGTGCTATACGAACGGTTCAATGCAATCGAATGGGGGATCGAAGGATTGATACGATATCGTATACGTTGACGGAAACCATAATAGCCAATTACGATACGTTTGCTTCGTTCACGGAGTGTGTAATACGAAACACTCGTTTTTACGTGACGAGTAGTCCGTTCACGGAACTTATAATTCGACCCCAGGCTAAAACTATCCTTCCCTCCTCCTTTCACAACAACACTGGCTTGGGACAGACTTCGACGAAGTTACTGGAGTTACAGTTATGGACACCAGTCTATTTGCCAATCTCAGAAGCGCTTTAAGAAAATAAAACCTATTCCGATTAAGTTGGTAGCAGATTTTATTATTTTCATAATTACATATTTTCAATTGTCGCACATTATTTATAAGCGAAAAAAAATTAACGATTCATATTTACAATAACAGTTAAAGTAAATACAAGCTAAACAATAAATTCGTTGAGATTAGATTATAAACTTCAGCGCTGTTGGGGCGAAATTACAAATTGCATTTAAATTTTACAATACTATCATACTCGTAAAATGTTCGTTCAATTGATATGGACACAAGATTCGAATTTTCCTTTAGCCAGTTGGTTACATCGTATCTGATTAAGTGATTAAACTTTACAACACGATAATACGATTTGGAAGTTCTTTTAAAGCAGACATCTAACATTTTACAACTCAGAAACATTTTTAATCACTTTGCGAGAAAGACAATCTACCAAAAATATGAATTTAGTTGAGAGTTGAAATACTTAAAATACTAGCAAAAAAGAATATTTTCTACAACACACGAAATCGCCAACAATCAACATCGAAGCATCGACGCAAACCATGATCAAGTTCAATTATGTTGGCGATTGCGGCGGCGCTTGACTAAAATATGGTGCCGTATTAGGAATTAATAATGTGTGGCATATATCACAGACACGAGCCGGTTTATTGCGTGGACCCGATGGCACAGTTTTCGTTAAACACTTGTCACAGTAAATCGTTCCACAATGACGACAATGCTGCTTGCGACATGTGACTGTAAACAGGATACTACAATTTGGACATTTTTCCACGTCCTCGTCGTCTTGCCAACGCACTTGGGTGTCGGCTTGGCGGATTTTCTCGAGTGTTATCTAAATAAAAGAAATAGATGTGATGCAAGGTTAGGTTAGGTGAAGGGGCTGTCGTGATGTATCACAGCACACTTAGACCACCATTGGGTCCGTTGTGCAGATGTGATGCAAGCAAGCAATCAATGGAAAGGGTTGCAGAAAACTTTACCTGTAACGATTGCGACAATTTGACAAAGTCCTTTTGCACATGTTCGCTGGTCGAGAGTTCGTCTTGTAGAATTTTTATTTTCGACTTCATATCACTGTTTGCCTTTTCGAGTTTTTCCTGCAAATGAAACGACAAAGGGGAAAATTGTAGTGTTTTTTTAAAATCGAGAACAATATGTCCCCGTACCTTAGCCTCTCGCAAATCGATCACTTGCACACGAATCTCCGATAATTGCTCATTGAGCTCAGCTTCCATTCGTTCGAACGTTTTCTTCTGGAGCTCGGAGTTCTGTTCCTTGTTCAAGACAGCCTTCAGTCGATCCCTAGATACAATACAAAACCAAACTCGTTAGATTGGTCATAAAACAAGAAATCAATGGCAAAAAACTCACTCCAATGATCGAATGTGTGATTGCACCTTCTTATCGTACGCTTTGCGTTCGCCATCAATTGTAACGAGCTGATCACGCAACAGTTTTGTTTCATCCTCATAACTCATACGTTTGCGCTCCTCCAGTTCCACTCCCACCCGAGACTGGATCAATTCTTCGCGTTGCTTCAATATTAACATATGCAACTCATCGACGTTGCTAGGAAGATCAATCATTTGATTTTGAATCTCTTCGGATGTGGCCAAATAGCGGCCGGATAAGAAATCATTGTCACCCTGCAGTGTCTCCAAGTGTTTGTTGATTTGCTCGCGATCGGCCGTCAGACGGTACAATTGTCGCGTGATTTCATCTTTGGTATCGAGAAATTGTTGTTGCAAATTGATCAGTTCCTTTTCGCTCTTCTTCACCTGCTCGTTGAGATGTTGAACCTCCTCCTTGTGAATGTCGCGCTTTTGTTGCCACTCTTCCTCAAGATCGCGTCGAAGAGCCGCCTCTTTTTTCAATTCTTCGCGCGAGTCCGTAATGATGCTCTGCATTTTTTCCGCTTTCTCCCTTTCCTCGGTCAATTGTTTTTGAGCTTGCACCAATTGCGTTTCATAGTTCTGGCACATTTCACACTGAATGTAGTCCATTGATGTGGATTTGGTCATTGAATCGGCGCCAGTATGAGGTTTCAGGTGTGTCGGACTGGCCTGCATGGGAGCATCGGGTTGAGTGGTGCTCGATGTAACTTCGGTAGACGTTTGGTCCTGTAATGCGAAGGATTTTATTAGATTTTGTCTAGTTTAGAGGGGGAGTTCGGCAACTAACGTTTGTTGCACATAGATACGATTGCAATTCATCGTCCGTAGATCGAAGCTTCTCCTTCAGCGCTTTAATTTCTTCCTCTAATGGCACTACAAGCGATCGTAAGACTTGAGCGTCTTCTTGAGCCTTGAACGATAAGCATATTTTGAGGCGAATTTTGAAAAATGGGAGGTGTAAATTAATGAGTGCACTGTAGATAGATAGATAGACAGTAGCGAAGGACTTAAAAATAATTGGATATTAGTCACTCTAGCGTGTGCAAGAAAGATTCATTTTCACTTTGAAGAAAAGAGTTACATTGTTAACGTGTGATTCATCAATTGAATGCGAACTGATTTTGATTAGTGCATCATAATTAAATAAAAAGGATAAAAGAAAACGGCAAATGCGCAGATTACGTACATATTTGTTTACCTTCCGCATTGATTCGTCAAGGTTACTTTCGTTGGACGTACTAGAGTCCGCACCCAGCTTGCGCGCCAACGTTTTTTTCACATGACTTAGAACGGGCGCTAAGCTCGGCGTGTCCTGTTGCTGGCGAATAAAAATATACAAAATAGTCAAATACGATTGCAACGTAAAACAGGAAAATTATTACTTGTTGTGCTAGAAGCTCTCGTAAATCACGATTCTCATGCTTAATTCGAATAGCCTCTTCGCGAATGTGTTCTAATTCCGCTTTGTAGTTTGATGATTCTTCGATGGTGTCTGTTGAAAAGATGTGCTCAGTTTAAAAATTCCAAAAGTGTAATAAAATTTAGTGTTTCACACTACAATGCGAATGACAGCGAATTTCCGCGACGCACTGTCAAATCCTATAGTGATAATGGCTGCGTTTTGGCGAACGGATCAGGACCAGACTTCCCCTCCATATGCTTTTCCCTCCGATAAAATATGTATGAACCATATTCTGGTCTGGTTGTGTTGCTTCCACCGGCACATCGACGCCAGCACCTGATGAGTAGTGATCTGTCGGTGGTACGAAGCCAGAGGTCGATGGTCCGATTACACCTGGACTCCGATGTGAGCGCGACGGCAAGTGAGCCGTCTGCCAACCATAACTCCCCCTTTTTTTATTCCCCATTTTTAGCTCCTCTGTTTGTGTTGTCTTCCCCAGACCTATGAATTTTTGTTAATACGTAAAGGACAGGGACAACGAGCAGCGAAAACCCCGCCCACGTCTCTCGAACTGAGCAACAGCAAGCATAGGCCGCTGCTTAGCTCATGGAGGGGCCTTTTTCTTCGCCAGGTGGCACGGCCCGACCTTCACGGTCATAATGCTACCTTCCCTCCGGTAAAATATGTACCGGGAAATATCAAGGATCTGAAAAGTATTCTGATGCGAAGGGGAATATTTTCAGATCCAAAAATCGACAGTTCACAGTACATATTTTACCGGAGGGGAAAGCATATGGAGGAGGCGCACGCTGGCAACTGTATCCTCCGAAACTAGTTTATGCCAACGAAACGTCAATTGGGATACATGGAATAGTTGACGCGCTATGCCCCACAACTAAGAAGGAGAAATCGAGAAAAGTCAGATCTATGAAATTTAACCAGAGGCTTGTCAATACGCACCCAATAGTCGGTACAATATGGTCGGTAAAATGTGTACCGTGAATAATCAAAAGTCAATTATTAAATCTGAAATATTCCCCTCCGGATCTGAAAAGTATTCTGATCCAAAAATTTACAGTTGACGGCACATATTTTACCGGAGGGGAGAGCATATGGAGGAGAAAACGAAAAAGTAAGTTCTAGATCCGCTTTCATGACCGCGACCATTGCAGTGCATCGCGAAAATTCGCCGCGATTCGAGTCGTTATCGGCTAGGTTTAGAAGATATTTCCCATGTTAAGCTACGTACTAAGATCAGTTTTTCGTCAAAAATTGCGTTCGCACGAACAATTTTCGCTCTCCCAGTGCTAACATATTTCACTCAAAGAAAAGTCTCCACATCATTATGAGGAATTTTCACACTAAAACAATTATTTTGCACTTTATGTCGCTTGAAAACCGGTAGTTTGAGTAGAAGGGAAGTTCACGTGTCGTGTAGGACGCCGCGGTAATGTGCTATGTGCAAGTCTACACTGTCACTTTTTCGTGGGAGAGATAAGTGAAACATTTTCGCACGAACAGGTTAGTACCAGCCTTAAAGGCAAAGTAATTGTTTTCGCGTGAAAATTGCTTATAATTTGCTCGTACTAACCTTTTCGTGCAAAAATGTTACACTTATCTCTTCCACGAAAACTGACGGAGGTTAATACCTTCCGCGACGTGAAGAATTTTTTCTTCAAATGAAATATGTTAGTACTGGGAGAGCGAAAAATTGTTGTGCGATCGAAACTTTTGACAGTTTTTGTATGAGATTTCGCACGAAAAACCGACGTTAATACTTTGCTTTACAATTTTTCCTTCACCACAGGACGCGCTCGGTAGTCGTGAGGTCTCGGTCACCACTTTACGATGCTGAGTCTGGAGACCGTGGGTTTGATCCTCGACGCGCTAATAAACGCTGCCTATGGTTACTATTAACCCGGCCGCATTTGGACGTAGGCAGGGCAGCGCGCACATGGCATTGTTGTTGTAAAATCAGATTTTGACAATTGTTACAACAACAATGCCATGTGCGGCGCTGCGCTGCCCTGCCTACGTCCAAGATGCGGCCGGCCTTAGAGCTCCTATAGCGTTCCAAGCTTTTCAGTAAAGAAAGACGTCTATACGGAGGTGTAAGCTAGCAACGGCACTATCCTATCCACTATATATATGCTAACGAAACGTCATTAAGGCACATTGCTAGAGATGTTGACGTGACCCCGCTCCATTGAAAGGTTAAGGCAATTAGTAGTACGTACTTTACTTTCGTTTCCGCGTTCGGATAACCAGAAGAAGACCAGTTATGAAATTTTCTCTTATCAGTCAGTTCAACCCTACCGGATGTTATGCTCGACTAGTAATGGCCAAATATTTTCCGATGTAGCACCGATCCTCGTAAATCAGATAAGACCTATCGACCTACCTTGCACCAATTGCTGTAACGATGCAATCTCCTCCTGAGCCTTTCGCTCCTGTTGCTGCATATCGTTCTCTGTCCTATACTCAACAACAACTAATTGACTCTTCACTTCGTTGAACTCCTTTTGCATGGTGTCCATTTCCACGACCAATTTCTTGCATTCGGCCTCCTTTTGCAGGTACAACTCCTTGAGCTTGGCCCGCTGTACGTTGAATTCGTCATGCTGCCTCTTGTTGTCGGCCATGAGTTTGGCAATCTTGGCTTTGAGATCTGGCAAAAATAATCGATTTAATGATTAGCAATGAAGGGTAGTCGATCGCAGACATTGTTAATTTCTTAGCAAGGTCAAAGTACATAGATGTAGTAATTTCCACTCCCAATATAATCAACGTACCATCCTCGACATTGTTGGGAGGGTCCCCATCAACAGGTTTGGGTTCCTCCATCGTTTTTCGGACGGATCGAAACGATGAATTGGAATGACGAGTGTTGTGGATGTTAGTGGAGATGTTCTACCGTGTGACTCAATCAACTGATTTACGAATGAGCATAATTTCGAGTAGAGAACCAGAACACACAAAAAGAAAGAAGTCGAATCAGGAAAACCACGACTGTCTGACTTTTCTGCACTGACTTTTTGACAGCACACTTGACAGATGATTTTGCTGTTTTCCTAGGAAAAATATGCTGTCCCTTTCTAGTGAGGAGTTGCCAGGAGAGATTAAGATGTTTTTTCGTTAAAAACGACGTCTGGCTCGTGGATTTTGAGCGAGTCAAACACCCAACTGAAGATAACAATTCCGCTGCAGTAAGCAAGATGTAATGAACCAACTGTAACGAACCATATTATGGTCTGGTAGTGCTGCTCCCACCGGCAGATCGAAGCAGCACCTGATGAGTAGTGATCTGTTGGTGGTACGAAACCAGAGGCCGAGGGTCCCATTACACCCGGACCCAGATTACATCGCGTGGGCGTCTGATCCGTCCGCCAACCATTCCATCCTTATCGACTATTTTTTTTTATTCCCCATTTTTACTTCCTCTGTTTGTGTTGTCTTCCCCAGGCTTATGAATTTTTGTTAATACGTTAAACGTGCCATACACACACACCGATCGATCGGCCGATCCGTCGCCCGAAATCGATATCGGCCGATGGATCGGCCTGTGTATGTGGAAATCGCACCGATCGACCGATCAATTTTGATCTGCCGATATTTTTGTGCGATTTTCGTGCGATCGATCGGTGACGATCGATTGGATAGTGTATGTGATTATCGCAAGTGAATGTCAAATTACCAAATTATTAAATGATGAAATTTGAAGGATTCTAATGATTTAAATGGCATTGCAATTGAAGTATCAAATATGTGGAATACGAAAATACCACACAAATCCAAATAGTTAAAAAAAATGAATCTAGGTTGCATTGGGAGTGAATCATAACCTATTTTTTTGACTTGTCATTCGTTATCGCATCGCACGAAAATCGTCCAGTGTGTGCAGTGCAGATCGGCAGATATTTTGTGGCGATCCATCGGCCGATCGATCGGGCGACGGATCGGATAATGTATGGCGGCTATAAAGGACAGGGGCAACGAGCGGCGAAAACCCCGCCCACATCTCCCGAACTGAGCTACAGCAAGCATAGGCCGCAGCTTAGCTCGTTGAGGGGCCTTTTTCTTCGCCAGATGGCATGGCCCGACCTTCACGGTCAATTAAGCTACCTGCTCCGTCCCCACAGGCATCTCAGGATGCCCACCAAACCGTCCGTTACAAAGTTCATTTTTGCACTGCAGGCAAATCACTCGATCCGAGCTACATATATCTGGGTGAGTTTAAAATTGCATGTATGTATTTGATAGTTTGTGATCTGTCCCCGTAGTCACTACGTTAATGCCGCGGGACTATGGGTCAGTATTAACTAATCCCAAATAACTCCCCACGATGTAAACGTATTGGATTATGGTGATAAATCGCCGCACAAAATCGGTCGGATCCCGATTGAATCGGTGCAAAGATTGCTGCGAAAATCGTTTGCGCATTTGCTTTTGATCGGCATCAGCAAATGTGGCACCCATCGTGCGCAGAGCTTTCGCAACTCTAATTCTTTGGGCAAGGTGTTTCGCACACTTTCTTCCGATATTCCCACAGGCTCAGCAATATCACTCACTTTCATTCGCCTATCGTCTAACACGATATCATGCACTTTTTCGATGGTTTCCAGTGTGGTTACGGTTTTTGGCTGTCCTTCACGTGGGTCGTCTTCGAGGGACGTGCGACCATGTTTAAATTCAGTGAGTTGTACAACCTTTATGGCGAGCTGGAAGTGTCGTGAGCCATCAAACTACAGCCACTACAATGGACGTGTCATACTTGTATGCATCGTATGGGCGACAGCCGAATGCCTTAAGTGCGTATTTAAAGGACGAATCAGCGGAACACGGCTGAGAGGAAGACCGAGACAATTGGAGAAAAGCGATCCAGGTGGCGAATGGCCGACATCGCGGTATGATGATGTAATAAACTTGAATTTAAATTTACCGTTATATTGCAAATTAAATCTTTAAAATGTTTTTTTTTTCGTTCTACTCTTCCCTTGTCGGCAGGAAGAATAGTGGGCGCGCCGCTTTTTGCGAAGCCATGTATGTCGTCATGAGTGTATATTCACTGGTTCGATCGTTTGTACACGTGTATAGAATACCCGGGCAAAGCCTCTTGTGCCCGTCTTCAATACGGCCCAGCGTAAATACAAAAACCGTTTCAATTTAATATAATCTTTATTCGATACAACTAAATGACACAGCGTTTTAAGTTTCATTTTAAATATTAGATCAACCTTTTCAAGGAAAGTATCTGATATAGCAGAAACATCTTAGATCACTTTTTTTTTCATTTTTACGCAACGATCTAGCGAATGAAAACATTGCTTATGTATAACTGGCTACGATTGAACATTCAATCTCTATACAGGTGAGTTTATACGTAAATTTCTTGTTACAAATTTGCGATTCGCTTCTCTGTCCGTTAATCTTTTCACATGTATACGTTACAAGTGCGCGAAGAATCTTTCAACTCTGCTTCAGTTAACTACATAATGCATTTGAATACATTTTTCAGAATGGATTTGATTCGATTAAAATGCTTTTGCTTTTCATGTTATGGTATAGGATTTCAACATCAATTATAATCTCTATTTTATCACAAATTATCTTCATTCTCATTTGTTACTATCAGTTGACATGTAAACGATACAATTTGTATTTAAGTATTATTTTTAAAATTAATATTCAATTAAATTAGAACAAGAAGACTAGACGAACGACAAAAATTGAGTACGTAAAAAGACCTGCTAAAAATATTTAATATTATAAAAATTGTTAAAAAAGGTAAATGCAAGGCGTGTGGCTATTTTTTCTTCCCATTTAATATTTGAATTTTCATTATAGGCTCGTTCACACTGGTTCAACCAACATTCATTTCAACTTTCCACCTTGAATTCATTAGTTGATTCAATAAGGCCGCATTGCGGTTTGGCAAGTGGTTTGAGCAGCGCACCGCTGTGTATAAAGGTATAGAGCGGCGGTAGCTACTGCCTCGGTTTACATATTTACACTGTATTCAAATACAATCTTGTCACAGCAGCAAATCGAGCGGTTTATACTACTACATGGTTTTAAATGGAAGCTCGCCGCTCAACTTGCAGACCTAGTTGTGATACTAAAACTACAAATTGTCAAATATGCAATAAAAGTGTTTTTTTTTATATATATGGTTAGTTTGAACAGGAGTTAGCCGATCAGGCTACGATGATAGAACCTTTGTAGGGGAGGCACCCCCTCGGAGGGTTGTATCCCTAGAGGGCACATCCTCAGGTGGCGGAGAAGATCAGTCGAGGTCGAGGGTAACTCAATAGACATATCGTGGAGCCAGTTGAGGGCGATGGCGGTGAACAGGACGAGGTATAAATTCGGCGTGGTTAATGCTCTATGCCCCGCAAGGGTTTAACAGGAACCAGAGAGAGACTACTCACACGGGGATACCGAAATCTCCGAACGACTGGGATACTCACCGACTAAGAGATCTGCCATGTGTAATCAGGGGGGGATGCTCCAGTCGCGGATACTCGGCAGCTGCGCGACCGGAGACTAGGAGACGCGACATGCTAGTCTCTGAGTCGCTTGCTTTCCTTCATTTTTCGAAGCGCACTGTATAAACGCACATCCGGAGTTCAGAGGGAACTGAGTATGCGAAAAGGAAGCTCGCAAATTCAGTCGTGACCGTGTAAAGATGACGTGCAAGTCTCCGCATTCCATTCGTCGAGTATCCGAGATTTGAGTAGTGCCTTAATTTGGAATTTCGTCTGCTCTTCACAAGTGCGCACATTATTTCCCTATCGGAGCACGGCCAACTAGTTGGTGTGTATGTGACCGCACCAGTAGTTAACACACGTAATGCTTCGTATACACATGAATATCTTCCTGAACATTTAGCAAAATTCAATAACAACAAACACAATTTGCCGTGTTTGCCGTTATTGTATTGTCCGAATATGTTCATGTGTATACGAAGTTTAACAGCAAAATATGTATACTAAACAAAAAAAGAACCAATCGTTCTTATGACATTAAAATACGTAACGGTAAAATATGTATACTATCAGAACATTTGAAAGGTCGAAACTGAAGACGAAAGCAACCCGGTTTGGGTGGCTTTCATCCACACGTTCATATTCAATTTTGAGGCATTCGACATGGTTTTTCACGATCAATATGAATGCCTCTATTTAATAATACTTTTAACAGATGAATTCCTCTTGACGACCGAAAGTTGAATAAGTGTGAACATACCGAATGATTTTTAGCCTTTGGTTTTTGATCAATTCCATCCTGTGATCTGTACGTGTTCAGTAATCCGAATATTTTGGAGATAATCGTGACAACTCATTATCGAGGCATTAGCCGCTTTCAATTCATTAACCCGGCTTCACAGACCGAAAAGAACGCCACGGCGCTGCGACGAGCGAACTTAAACAGCCACCATACAGATACTTCGCCGTCGTGATGGCGAATTGCGCACTCAGTATACATTTAGACGGGGCGAGAGAAGTGCTTTCAACTTTACTCCGATGAGATCCCATGTGAGACCTGGATTAAAACCGGTCTGTCGCTTTGTATGAAAATGATCTGAAAATTGGTTGAATCGAAAACGGCTATTGTGTCCATCAATTATTCCTTTTTGTCAAACAGCAGTTGATTCGGGACTTAAATAGTATGAGAATGAAAAATGTATAACTTATAAACTACCTTAAAACAAACAAACGTGTTTAAGTCAATAATAACAATTCAAAACAAAGCGATCGATGCAGTGATCGCATCGAATTCTTCATATAGTCACTGCAGTTTTTTTCAATTCGAAATTACTCTACAGTTATCATCTTCTTACTGATTTAACCTAATTACAGATACGAATCCTTAACTCCTGTTCATTTGTCAACAGTCTCTTTCCAATTGGGATTTTCTTAAATAATACGCTTATAGGATTAAGTGTATTGTGAAATTGTGGAAAAAAACTGCTTCTCATTCATCCAGAAAACGGAAAATTGATTGAAAAAAACTCTAAAACTTTTGTATATAGAAAAAAAGAAAAGCGCGGGCACATTTCGTTGAGCTTTCAAAAAATAGCGGAATAACAATATACGGATATGGGGTACAATAGTGTAAAGTTTGTTCATAGAAAAGATAAAATGTATCTTTGGAAAGTATGTAATACGCTTATAGGGAGAGTGATGTTTTAAAAATATACATTTACAATATAATAGTAACTTTAAATAACATAGTATGTATACTTAGAGTTTAATAACAAATTGTATAGACAGGAGTTTATTCTTTGTTTTCATTTGCATGTGTGTGTGTTATGGTTTGGTTTTACATTGTGCTTATCTAGCACTCATCTTTTGTGGGCCACGATCATAGAACAGCATATATGCGGGCACGCTCAAGACTTCGTCTATTGAAACTTCTTTAACATTCGTATCGGATGTGTAGTACCACCTGGAAAAGAGAACAGATTTTCTTTTAACTTGAATGAGATAATGGTCTCTTCCCATCCCAATATCGACACCCTTCTTGTTTCGCAAGTCCAGGAGGCAACTCTTGAATCTTTTACTAATGGCAAAGTGGTCGATCTGATTTTCTGTTCTGTGTCGATCAACAGAGGACCAACTGATTCTGTGGTGGTCCTTATGCTTAAACATAGTATCACCGATGAAGAGACTGTGAAAGTTGCAGAACTCTACAAATCTTTCACCGTTGTCGTAACAATCCCCAAGACCGTGTCTCGCCATCACTTGTCTGAGCCCATAGTTATGAGCGCCAACTTTAGCATTCAAATCCTCCATAACCATTACAATGTCACCCAGTGACGTGCACTCGTAGTAATCAATTCCAAACTGCTTGACTTACCGAAATAAGCAATTCAATAATAAACTTTGCTTACACCAATACACATATCATCATTTCAGTCAATGTTTTTCTTTAAGCTGAAGAATACATATTATCATTCAAATATTCCTTTACACATTCAAATTCTGATCCGCGCCTTCTTTTGGTTAAAAAACATTCGTTCAATTACTTTAGATAATATTCAAACCTCCCACATTTTGCACACCATAGACACCAAACTTAGAATAGGAAAATGTGTCTAGATCTTTAGAAGCATGTACCATGTGTGCATCCAAATACTAGAGACATGTTGATTCCAGAAAATGGGAATCTTGGATTTCGGTAGTACATTGGGCAACGATTTCTTTTTGTTTTGTTCGCAAATTTATATGAGACAAGTCAAGCACTGGCGCGACTGCTTTTGTGTGTGGGATAAAGCCCAATGATGCTTGTTAATGAAATGTTGCCAATGCAGGGAATGTTTATGGGAATTTGATTTTTCCAGTAGAGCTTTTGTTTTTGTTATGTAATGGATTTTCCGTTGCAATTTAAAAGAGGAAATCAGTGCAATCGGGTGATTTTGATTAAATTGTGATTTGAAGTTTTTTGACCGTTTGTAGTGATTTAATTGATTTGATTTGTGATAAAAGTGGTAAGTTTTCTTTTCGCATTATGTCGGAGTATTGCTGCGCGACGGATTTCGTACTAAAAGCGGGATTTTCAACTCTTTCCTTTGCC
Source organism: Chloromyia formosa (assembly GCA_964017055.1). Taxonomy (NCBI): domain Eukaryota; kingdom Metazoa; phylum Arthropoda; class Insecta; order Diptera; family Stratiomyidae; genus Chloromyia; species Chloromyia formosa. The sequence goes on along the minus strand of OZ024813.1, from coordinate 160,573,327 downwards.
AAGAAAAGAGAAATTATAGAATCGGATAGACCGAAGCCAGATCTTAGTTTAGAGTTTAAATTAAAAAATATTACGCGAAAATTCCATATCGAAACGTATGAAAAATACATTTGGTTAACGGGAAGCTGTAAATTAAATAAGTTATTTTGCTGGCCGTGTCTTTTGTTCACGAATGAAAAATCTGTTTGGAATAAAGCTGGATTTAGTAATTTGAACAATTTTACGGGCTCAGCAGCAAAGCATTCAAGTTCCGAAAAACATCTTCAGTCGTTAATTAAATTAGATAATTTTGGTTCTCAGCGTATAGAGTTTATGCTTAGTAACCAGGTGGCAATATCTGTTAGTTTGCATAATGAAAAAGTTGAGCGTAATCGTAATATTTTGAAACGTTTAATCGATACTGTAATTTTTTTGGCAAAACAGGAGCTTCCTTTTCGCGGAAATAATGAAGACTCTTCTTCAAATAATCGTGGTAATTTTATCGAAACCGTAAATTTCTTGAGTTTGTACGATCCGATAATTGAGTCCCACATAGATTCTATAAAAGCAAATGCAGCGTTTTCGGGTTTGTCTAATAGAATCCAAAACGATCTTGTTTCCGCTATAGCTAATGTGGTTCGAAATAAAATCAATTTGGAAATAAAGGAGGCTCCATTTGTAGCTGTAATGGTCGACGAAACGCCAGATGTTAGCGGTCGGGAACAATTAACGATGATTTTTAGATATACAATATCAAATGAGATTGAAGAAAGATTTATCGGATTTTTGGATGTAAGCGCTAATCGTACAGCTACAGCAATAAGCTCTCACATTTTAAAACAATTGCAAAATTTTAATATCGATTAGAAATTAATTGCACAATGTTACGATGGCGCAGCAGTAATGAGTTCTCAAATTCGTGGAGTTCAGACTTTAATTCGGGAAAAACATAAATCGGCAATTTTCGTTCCATGTTACGCTCATTCACTAAATCTAGTATTGTGTAAAGCAGTTGAGTTTATTCCGGAAATTAAATTATTTTTCGCGCACATCAATAAAATCGCATCATTTTTTAATACATCCACTAAAAGGTCGGACCTTTTTGCAAATATAGTAAATCGTCGTTTACCATCGGTTTCCAAAACGCGTTGGCATTATCATTCGCGTATTATTAACGTTATATTTGAACATAAGCATGAAATTTGTACAGTTTTTGAGACAATTTCGAATGGTTCTCAACACTGGGATGGCGATTCCTTGACTTTTTCCGATATATACTTACAAAAATTCGCAGAGTCAGATTTTCAATTATATCTGTTAATTTTTTCTGAAATTTTTTCGAAAACTGATATATTATTTAATATTATTCAGAGCAAAGTGGTAAACATTTCATATGCAAGCCAAAAAATTATTGAATTTGAAAATTGGCTTGAAAATGACTTTTCTAAAAAGTTTGATAATTTCTATTCGACAGTTACAGCAGAATATCAGCCACCACGTAAGAAATGTAGAAATGCGATAGATCCTTTACAAAATTTACGGCGGATATTTCGGGAGATTATAGATGTTATTCTCGGGCAAATTCGAGATCGATTCCATTCGTTTAAAGATCTTTCATTTTTAGAGTTGCTTGAACCGAATTATTTTTCTAAATTCAAGTCAAATTTTCCCGATAAAAATTTTGACTCACTTATTGAATATCACGGTCAATTTTTCGACAGAATAAAGTTGAAAAATGAGCTAAAAGTTATTTATTCTTCAGATGAGTTTAAAAACGCGAATCCTAGTAAAATTCTCGATTATTTTCAAAAACGGCCTTATGTCGCAAACGGTTTTAAGCAAGTTCATATTTTAGCAAAATTATTAACGTCAATTCCAGTCACAGTGGCAACTGCGGAAAGGTCATTTTCAACACTAAAGCGCGTTCACACATTTTTGAGAAATCGCCAATCCCAAGAACGACTTTCGGATCTTGCTTTAATTGTGGTTGAAAAGGATCTTCTTATACAAATGCGAAGAGAAAACGATTTTTTTGATAATGTGATTAAAGAGTTTTTACTTAAAGAACGGCGCATAGATTTGGAATACAAATAAATGGCAATGGCGAAAGAATATTTATTTATTTCAAATACCCCTGAATTTTTCTTAGTCTTAATTAACATAATATTTATTTATCATTTTTTTTATTAGTAATATTTTATTTATTTATTTATTTTTTTTTTGTATTCCGAATATATGTGCCAATATTTTATTTATATCTTTCCTGATTTCTTCTTTAAGGCTTAAAGCCGCTTGGTATAAATGTTTTTGTGACTGTCCATATTCTATTATACAGTCCATTTTTGTTTATGCTAAATTGGCTTTAGGGCGCCCAACTGCTTGACTATGAAAAATTTCCACTGCACGTCACTGATGTCACCTTTAGGTGTTTTCCTCGGACGGCGTTTAGTTGTTCGTAGGAGTCTTTCTTCAAGACATTCTCGGGTTCAGTTGGAGCAAAACATTGTATTATTGTGTTTCTCATTTTGGTCCGGAACGTTGCGGTCATGATTCTGTCGCAGACCGGGTCCCAGGATAAGAGACAGTTTCGTGCAGCTCTGGTTAAGAGGAGCGTCACACCTGACTCACGACCACTACCAGTAGCTTTACCGGAGTGCAACATTACAGTGCTACGCGTTAGAGAGCTGTTCCGCCATCTTATCTCACTAACTCCTACAATCTTTAATTTATACCGCAGGAATTCACTCTCTAAGTGAATAAATCGTGCGTTCTGATCCATTGTCCACGAGAGTACGCACATTCCAGAATCCAATCTTTGTCATTGTACGATAGCCAACAGTCGTAACCGTTGAGTCAGTTCTTATCCGAGGTATAGTTTACGTTTCGTTAGCATATAGAATCTTTCGGATAGTGCAAGTTGCTCGCATACACATCCTGTCCTTTGTTTGTCGGTTTCTACGACAGGCCGGCAAAGGGAAAGGCCGTGGCATTATTTTTACACCCCAGACCATCTCAACCAAATCATCGCACCGCCATTACTGGCGGCTTGACTTGGTTAGCAATGATCAACGACCAATGGCGTTACAGGGGGCGCCCACGAGGAGGGATATGGAAGAGGGTTTTTGCCACCCCGCCAACTTATCTTCTACCACGATACAATGGGCGCATTTGCGACCATTAATGAGCCCCTAGACGATCAAGTCGCTTGATCAATCGGTTGAAATCCCGTCAAGCACGAACGCTTCAATCACCCTTCTACGCAGTCAATCAACTCTTCAAGCTTTTGATCAAAATTCATTATCAGTTGAGTTTCCGACTCGGAATGAATGGTTTCCAATACAGATTTGGCCTTTCTTGCCATGACATTGGTTGCCCTCAAGCGGAAAGAATAAGAATAAACGACGTTGGTCCAAGGAGTGGTATAAAATGAGAAACCGCTTCACTTATTAACATTTGCTCGACGTTCTCCGCGATACGGAACGCGGAACAAGTCAATAGCAAGCTTAGGTTCGAATCCAGTGCTCTCGTCCATACCACCAACGATATCTCAGGAAGAGGAAAGACTTCCGAGAGCTACGAGAACAACACTCGGCCAACTTCGGTCAGGCTGGTGTTCGCGACTGAACTCCTACCTATCTCGCATAGACCAGGACGTCTCAAATATCTGTCCTGCTTGTAACGGAACCCCTCACGACGTAAACCATATCTTTCAATGCCCAGCTGCGCCCACTCACTTGACTCCAAGAGCGCTGTGGGAGAACCCAATAGAGGCAGCTAACTTTCTATCCCTCGACACCGGGGATGAAGACGAAACTGTTGGCATGTAACAGACAAACACATCGAATTCTGACCATTGCTACAACAACAACAACATACGGAACGCGAAGACTACAGGGACTTCATTACAAATTGGAAAACCAAGACCGGTAGCGCAGTGTGTTGAGGCATCAGTCTCATGTTTGTCTACCGGCGTTTCGGGTTCGAATCCCGTCCACGACGACGTTCGTGGCCACGGATGTGCAGGAGGTGCATGCTGGCAACTGCATTCTCCGAAACCAGTTTATGCCGACGAAACGTCAACTGGGCCACATGGAACAGATGACGCGCTATACCCCACAAGGGGCAATTGAGATAGAGAGAGAGAGAGAGAAAAGCAAGAGTTTTTTTTACTGAAGTTAGTACTGAAAATAGAGAAGGATGCAAATATGCGTGAAGCAATTCCTGCAGCTCACAGACTTTCTATCACATTGAGGTACCTAGCTGCTGGCATGGATGTGGAAGACCTGAAATTCATGTGCGCCATTGCTCCCGAGACTCTGGAACTCATTATAATGGAAACTTGCTCAGCAATTATCGAGTGATTGATGTAATGCTTGATCAAAATTGGCCTAGACGGTCAAGCACCCTCGTCAAGCGCTTGAGTCAATCAAACTTTCTATCAATCACCGTCAACGCTTGGCTCAAGCGTGAAACCGGTCGCTAGATGGTCAATCACGCTTGATTCAATCGATTGACACTAGATTTTGATCAAGCGGCTTGATCGTCTAGGGGCTCCTTTAGACATTAGACCATTAGAACCAACGACTGCCCAAAATACCTTTGTAGAGACAATTAAATGTACACGAAAGCAGGGAAAATCGAAACAAAAACGCTACATCCAAGAAGACAACCGTAGGCTTTTCGATGTGTAAAACTGTAAGTAGTAATACAAAGATGGATGAACGACATACAGAAAATCATCCTTTACGTGCTTGTTAAAGCTCAGTTTGGAAAATATTGACGGGTTTTCATTACCTGTGCGCATTACGAAGCGCTCCTCGTCTATACGTAACAAAATGTCCACTGTTCGCTTCACCGGAATGTACGACAACGGCCAGCAATCGATACAAATTCTTGGGAAACATAGCACCAAAGTTATACGGTCCGGAAGCTTCTCCGTTCGTGGGCAGACTGGAAGACAGCAAAGAGACTGTCGAACCCCACGGTGTACTGGCCTGCGAAGAAACAACAAATTCAATAGTCTTGCATTCTCGGGTAATTGCGTCCTCCAACAAACCTGACTACTCAAATGCGGTTGAATGAAACTGTACGGTGCCATTGATAGACTCTCCGGGAAATGCACGTAATCGCTGCGTTTGCATGCTTGTCCGCTTTGGAGCCAAGTCGTTCGGGCAATATGAATACAAAGACAGGCGGGCAATTTGGCGAAAGTGACGGATTTCGTATGAGTTGCGTACTCTTCGCAGGCGTCACATTTCACATCCGACAGATTCTCGGAAGCAATGTACTCGCTCAGCATTTGACCGAGGCTCAAGCCGGTGCGGCGCTCTTCAGGCAAGTTGAGGGTGATACTGTCGAATTTATCGTAGCGAACGGTGGACTGAAATAAATAGAAAAAAAAACTACTAAATTGTGGCCGGAGGTAAGAGTTAGGTGAACTAACTTTGTGGGCGCAGGAACAGCACACTATCTGACTGCCGAGCGCTCCCTGGAAAGGATGCGGCACTTGGATCTGGACTCGTTCCGACCAAATCTGAAATGAGAAAATATCATAGTCAGTATTGATAGAACAGCACGGACTGAGTCCCAGGCTTACCGAAACAGTTCCCGGACCGCGGCTGAGCCTCTCCAGCGATCGGCACGAATTGGAATTCCGTTTGTGCAGTCCCTCGCCGAATTGTGACTGAATGGTTCGCGTCCTGCTCTGTCGCGTAGTTATGCTCAAATTTGGCGACATATTTGGGTCACTGTCGTTCAGCGAGTTCTCATCAAAGTCCCCGTTGGCCTCGTCCCCCTCGGCACACAACGAATGTGGCGAGTCAGGCGTGTGTGCCTCCGAACGCACTTGACGCAACAGATTCGAGGACTCATCGTAGTCGGGATTGCAGAAGTCCGACAGCATTGCACTGGACGGACGAGCCGGCGGCATTCGCGTCCAGCCAACTTCACCTGCGCCCAACGCATCAGACAAGGAACCGATCTTACGCGGCCGTGCCATCTCCTCCTCGAGGGACGAGAGCAGCACGTGCAACAGCTCGTGGGCGTCGTGCTCGTCCGGCGGTATAATCCAGCCCAGACTGTTCAGAGCTCGGATTACGGCACCGGGCGAGTACGGGTCGCCCCGCAACGTAGGATGCGTCCCGTTCACCACTTCCAGGGTGTTGAGCAGTGCCGTCATCAGGCTCTTCTTGTCCGATGCGTTGCAATGCACCTGAAGCCATGCAATGAATTGCGGACATGCCGCCAGTGCCTGTAGAAGTGTGTTCAGGAAGCAGGTGCGTCCGAAATTGTGTAGACCAGCGATTTGACCGCGACGTTGACGTAAACGGGAGCCTGTCATGAAAAAAGAAAAAGTTAAAAAATATTAATATGCCGCAACAGTCAGTTCCCCTGTTGTGTGGGGCATAAAGATCGACACACACCAGCGAACAAGCGAACCGTCCGGAACTACCCTCGATCAATGTCACATTTTTCTCCAACTCACCGTTCGGTTCATGGTGAATTCCGACCTTAAAAATAAACTAAAGCTCAGGGTGTGTATGCCAGCAACTTGCTTCATCGGACATCTTTAATATGCTAGCGAAACGTCAACAAGTCCTCGGATTAGGAGTAGTTGACACGCTATGTCCCACAGTGGATCAAGGCAACTGGTGGTGGTAGTAACATTCAGCGCGGCAGTCTGGCTCCAGACTTATGCAACCATATGCTAAAAATAAATCGTCACTCACCCGAGGGACCCCAAAAAACAAATGCCCCAACCACTACGGCCGCCGTTACACCTGCGGCCATCAATAATTTGTCGCCTTCCATAGTTCGTTCAGTCGGCCACTTATTTGCTCTTAAATGCGCGGAAATTTAACGAATTCAACGTGTATAATTGCGATTGGAGCGCGCCTAGCCCATTGCTGGGTTGGTGTCCTTTGTCGAAAGGAAAATTATAATCAAGGTTCACACAGAAAAATTGATCGCAAGTTGACAGTCAATCGCTCGAGTGAAAAGTATCTTTTTCGCCAATTCAGCTGTCAAAGATGTTTTGCAGATTTACTTGCAGACTAGCCGAAATGCTTATCAGTGAATGGGTGAGTTCAATAGCTAAATCAGCTGTCTTTAAGGGTGGAATTTGCTGGCTTGAAAGGTGCTCTGCTCAAAGGGGAAATTTTTATGCAATTCAGAAAGTTTTCTTGCTTAGAAAAACATTAAATTTGGTCAAATTTTGGAACTTTGTAATAAGTTATCCAATTTATTGAACATACTCGACATATCACCTGTCAGAATTTGCCAATTTTATTTTTGACAAGTAATACGTCAATTCTTATCAGCATCCCCTATTCCCCCTTCTGATTGGAACATGGCGACTGCTCGAAAACTGCGCGAATTGTACATGATTCACAAATCGACGTCCAGCTTTTGACATCTTCCCAGCGCACACGACGACTAGCATATAATTTACCGTCGTTTCGATACAAGTTTTCTCTTGCGCGGCTAACGGACGGGACGATAAACGAGTTGTCGGCGCTTCGCCTGTTTTGCGAAAATCGAGAAAATTTTGCAATATCGTCGGCCCCCCACACGGAGATCTCATTTTGTTTTTGCCTCACTCTGCTGTCACCATTGGTCGTGTTGTGTATCGCTCCTATCGCTCGTCCGGTCCAACATCAGCCCGTGTCGTGTCAAGTTCATTATCAGAAGCAGAAAAGTTTTTCACTTTCATGTCAGACGTTGTTTGGTGTTTTGTCGCTCGCGTAACATCGTAAATTGCGTGTGGAAATTCGCGAGTGTAGTCGAGTGGCGAAAATTTTGCGACTCGAATCGCGAGTGGTTGTCACAAGTCGGAGACGGCAGTTGGCCATCAAAACGAAGTCTTCTGTGCCCCCGGCTGGTGTTTTATCGATGTGAGGACCAGCCCTAGTGCGTTTCGGGCATAATCTGTGGAGCAAAGTCGAGCTGCGTTCCAACGACCTGGGCGGAGGCTCTTGAAAATGGTAAGTGAAAATCAGCTGCGAAATTTCTGCGGTGGGACTCTGTGGGGGTCCTTCGTGCAAAATTAGACGTGGTTGAGGGCCCCTTTTGTTTGAAAACAGAAACAGAGGCGACTCGCGAAACCTTGAAACCTGGCGGGCCCCATGGCAATTCTCGTCTTTGTGCCACTTCCACCGTCGAGGGACGTTTTTGTGCTCGATTTCGCACGGCCATGGAATGGAATTGCGAAGCGCACAACAGCAGGGCCCAGATGGTCAGCATTCGGTTCAAATTTCGTGTGGCTGAACGTAGTGAGCGGCGTGCGACTTGATAAGGGAATTGCTTCCGGAGGTGACGATTTGTTGGGGCATTTGTTGACTCAGTGCGGCTCGTGATAAGAGCGCGCGCCTCTACGTCGTCACCGCAACAATGGCCAAAATGCCGGGGCCTATGGGCACGATTGGCATTGAAGGTCGCCGCGAAACAGCTAAAGTGGTCGTTTGCATTTGTCGAACTGTATAGTGCCCGTAAAACGTTAGTTTTCATGCGTGTGACAGTGATCGAACGGGTTTTTGTTTGATTTTCGCCTGTCGCACGCAGTTAGGGGGAGGTTGAGTGAAGAGCTGCGCTGGTCCAATGAGCCGAATCTCCTGGGAATACTGATTGCAGTGCTCTTTAGCAAAATTTCTACCACGATTGTCTTTTTTGGTTGTAGACTCACACTCAGCCGTTTTTTTTTAACATGGCTATGTCTTTGGGTGGGGGCCAGACTGAATTTTGCGTCAGCTAAAATTTGCCGTGAATCGGATGAATGGCCACGTGTCTCTTGAGGGCAGCTAAACCATACGCTTCTAAGTGCCCATCTGTCTCTCTGGTTCCTGTTAACCCCTGGTGGGGCATAGGGCATTAACTACACCGACTTTCTATCTCGTTCTGTTCACCGCCATCGCCTTCAGTTCACTATACGACTTGCCTATTGAGGCACCCTCTCAACTGATCTTCTCCAGGTGTTGTCTAACGCGGCGACTTGCGTTGGTTCCCTGCTGGTTCCAATCGAGGGCCTGTTGAGCAATGTTGTTCGGCCCCTTTCGAAGAGTGTGACCTATCCATTGCCGCTTTCGCCTTTTAATGGAAGTGTCTATCCTGGCCTGACCAGTAATAGTAAGAAAGTGGTCGTTAGAAACGACCTCCGGCCACCGTATGTGTAGACACTGGTCCACAAAAGTTTGCAATCTAGCTGTTATCTTGTTGGTCACCTTCCAAGTTGAACAGCCATACAGAGGCACCGATATTACCTTGGTCTCGAAGATCTTGACCTTGGTGCGTCTGGAAATCCATCTACGCCCAGGGCTTTACCCGCTTCCATCGATTTAAAAGCCGCTGTTTCTTACAGCAGATGGTGGATTGGTATCCACCACATTGGGGACAAGTATGAGTTGAGGCGCGAGTACCAGCCCGAACGAGGCTGTGCGAGCGTGGCCCTGGTCGCTCTAGGCAGGTTTCATTCATCCGGTTCGTTGTTGTTGTTCTTGTAGCAATGGTCGGAATTCGGTGTGTTTGTAGGTTACATACGTACGGATTCGTCTTCGTCCCCGGTGTTGAGGGATAGAAAGTTAGCTGCTTCTATTGGGTTCTCCCACGGCGATCCAGGAGTCAGGTGTGTGGGTGCAGCTGGGCAGTTAAAGATGTGGTTTACGTCGTGAGGAGCTCCATTACATGCAGGACAGATGTTTGGGACGTCCTGGTCGATGCGGGATAGGTAGGAGTCCAGTCGTGAACACCAGCCTGATCGAAGTTGGGCGAGTGTCGTTCTCGTAGCTCTCGGAAGTCTTTCCTCTTCCGAAGATATCACTGGTGGTACGGACGAGAGAACTCGATTCGAACCTAAACCTGTGATTGACTGATGAACCTCCTCCCGATGTATCGCTGCGATGGCTAACCTGTGTGCGCCACTATCAAAGGGCACCTTTTGTACCTCTGGACATCCCTTTCTAGGTCCTTCAAGTCGCGCCTGACATGTCTGGGCGGCGGCGTCTTGTCCATGAAGTTGGAGTTTGGGTGATCACTTCGGTAGCAACCCACCAGAAGCTGGTTGTGGTCCCTTAAAGGCATCATCCCGGTTTCCTGATGCAGATGGTCCTGAGGTGACACCAGGAGACAGCCAGTGCAGTACGGAGAGCGGCGTTTTGGCACGTTTGAATCTTTTTCCACTGTGTGTCACAGAGATTCTGCGACCACACAGGAGCCGCATAGTTGGCCACTGATCTTCAGACTGCTTTATATGTGACTAGTAGAGTTTCCTTATCCTTGCCACAGGTATAGTACTACCGGCCAGGGCTTTGAGGATTTTATTCCTACTACGCACCCCGTCGCACACGGTTGAGGCATGAGGTGATGATGTAGCCATGCTGTCCAGCGTGACTCCTAGGATTTTAGGATGGTTTATAGTAGGAATAGGATGATTCCCGATCGAGATTTCAAGCTGCAACTTGACCTCCTTCGTCCGGGTAAATAGGGTTGCCGAGGATTTAGGCCCTGAGACGGTAAGGTTCTTGCTTATGAAGAACGAATTAAGTTCTTCAAGATAACCGTTGATGTTTTCACACATATCCACTGTGTCGTTCCCTGTTGCCAGAATGGAGCAGTCGTCAGCGTAGGAGATGATGTCGATCCCTTCAGGACGTGTTGGGAGTTCTGATAGGTATAGATTCAACAAGGTAGGAGGTAGAACTCCTCCTTGAGGTACACCTTGTTTAATCTTCCTAAGCTTTGATTTGCTGTTCCTGAATTCTGTATAGGATTGCCTGCCAGCGAGATAATTGGCAATCCATTTCACTATTTGCGTCGGAAGCGATGAACAGTTGATGTCAGGCAAAAGCGCTAAATGGTTGACAGTATCGAAGGTCTTCGATAGGTCAAGCGCCGCCAATATTATTCTTTGACATGGACGAGCCTGGTTGAGACCATTATGGATGCGGCATGTAATGGCATCCAAGGCCGTGGTCGTACTGTGCATGCTTCGGAAGCCATGCTGGTGATCAGCGAGCTGGATGTGGGGCGTAAGAACAGGGTGGATTAGTGCTTCAAGCGTTTTGGCAACTGGTGACAGTAGAGTTATTGGACGATAGGATTCGCCGAGTGTCGCTTTCTTCCCAGGTTTCAACATTGGGATGACTCTCCATTTTTTCCACATTTCCGGAACGATTAGCGAGGAGATGGATAGATTATAAGTAGCCGTGAGATAGTTAATGGCTGGCAGATCGAGGTGTTTGAGCATAGTCATTGAAATGCCATCTGGTCCCAATGCTTTCGAGTTATTCGCCTTTCTTATAGCTGCAACTACTTCGTCCGTGGTGAAAACAGGCATGCTGTCTGTGGTTCGGTTGTGAATCTTCCTACGAATTTTGCGCTTAAGTCTGTCTGGTGCGGGGTGTTCAATAAATTGTTTATTGAAACGACTTGCGCAGTGGGTGGGTCATTTGTTGAATTTCCAACGAACTGAATGACTACGTTCCCTTTCTGTTTTGGTGGATTGGAAAGCGCACGGACTGTCGACCATAACTTGCTCAACCCTGTGGTTAGATTGCAGTTATTTAGATGGGTGCTCTTGTGTTCGGCTACTTGCCTATGGATCTCGCAGTTCATCTCGTGAATTCTGGGGTCGTCCGGATTTACGCTCCTGATGCTGTCTCTCTCGTCTGCCACTCTGGCGCCAGTGGTTGGAAAGTTGGGCCGAATTTTCGTAATCCGTCCTGCAGGAATGAACTTCGCAGCCGATTTGTTAAGGACTTTGCTTATGTTGGATTCGGCTGTACGAACGTCGGTTGACGTTGGCAGAGCGGCAGGAATTTAGCGTTGGTATAGGATGTGAAACCGTTCCAAACGTGCATTGTTCGGAAGATATGATGTTTGACGGTTTGTCAAGCCCTTTCACGATTGGTAAGTGGTGTGAAGATAGTGTTTGGACTGGCTCCCATTGTGTTTCGTTTATGAGGCTAGCACTAGCAATCGTGATGTCTGGAGAATTGGAACATGTACCGGCGATGCGAGTGGGGATATCGTCATTTAGGGTACAGAAATCGAAGGCATCAAGCTGTTCAGCTATTTAGATTCCTCTGGCGTCGTTGTTAAGGTTGGAGTGCCAGAGTTCATGGTGAGCATTAAAGTCACCGAGCAGGAGGCGATGTTGACCAGTAAGGAGATGGTTGATATTTACATGGTATCCTGAGGGTCAACTGGATACCGGTGGGATGTAAATATTGTAAACTTCGATATCAACATTACCCGATTTTATGGCGATGGCCTGCACTTCCATGGTGCTATCATTACTAATAATATCGATTTCCCGGTATTGCACGGAATGGTGAATAATGAAAGCAAGCCCTCCTCCAACGTTGGTCAGCCTGTCTTTCCTGACAATAGCGTAGTTGCCACTTGTGTTGAGGGACGAGTTGGAGTGCAGTTTCGTCTCCTGTATGGCTCCAACTTGGATGCGATGTCTGTCCATAAATGATGCGAGTTCGGCGATCTTGTTCTGCAACCCATTGCAGTTGAGTTGGACGAGTGAGAGCGTATTGAAGGTGGCAGTCGGTGGTGCAGGCGTAAGATTGTGTGAGAAATCGTGTTAGACGAGGTTGCTACTAGTTGTCCTCTGTTCCTACACTGACTGGCAGTAAAAGAGGAATTCCAGTGCCTGTGATGGTTGAGTCCAGAGCAGTATCTTAGGTGGCACCACTGATTGCAGCAATTGCATCTTACCATAGTCGCGTTTGGGTGCTTCATTCTGTCGCATACGCAACAGATCCACGGTCCTGGGTTTCTCTCGATGCCGGCGCGGAGAAGTAGCACTAGAGCAGTTGCGCCGAGGTGTTTTGCTCCCAGTGAACATAAAAAAAGACGATACACACTTTCCTTCTTGCATTGAAGGGTTTTGGCAGCTCTTGGCCGTTGTAAAACGTGTCGCTCCGGTGCGTAGAACCGGCTGTCGCAAGAACGTTAGAATAACTATCGAGACTATTGGCCGATCGTTTTTCGAATAACTATCGATAGTAACACCTAAGCGTCTCAGGTTTAGTAGGATGGATTGACTTGCGTAGTTGGACCTGCTACATAGTTGTGTGGGCTCCAGCACGTTTATTAAACCATCTGAAGCAGCTATCTCCGAGGCCATCCCCTGAATGGGGTTAAGCGACGTGCTGACAACTCGTCCTTGTAAAAACCACTCCATGTCAAGAAACCTGGAACAAAAGCCTCGGATTGGACGGATCAACAACGACGACCACGCAAACGACTAAAGGATTATTCTTTCGGATCCTGGAATGTACGCTCCCTGAACAAACCGGGGGCCGAGAAGGCCCTCCTTCAACAGGTCGAAAAGTACAAACTGAGCATTACTGCAGTCCAGGAAACAAATTGGCTTGGTAGCGAGATTAATGACAAGAAATCGCACACAATTTTTACAAGTGGCAAACCATCGGGCCGCAAGGAGTTTGGAGTAGCATTTATAGTGAACAATCACCTCAAACCGCATATTACTGACTTCAAACCCATAAATGAACGGCTGTGTGCGATTCGCATCAAGACTCGATTCTTCAATCTCTGGCTCATCAATGTGCACGCCCCCACTGAAGTTAAAGAAGATGCAGTAAAAGACGAGTTCTACGCCCGCCTTGAAACTCTCTTCGACTCACTTCCAACAAACGACGTCAAATTGCTGCTGGGAGACTTTAACGCGAAAGTCGGAAATGAAAGTTGGCACCGGGGGACCACTGGAGGCCACAGCCTCCATGAAGAATGTAACGATAACGGCCAGCGACTTATCGACTTTGCCTGCAGCAGGAATCTAGTCGTAAGCTCTACGTGCTTCCCGCATCGACGCATTCACAAGCAGACCTGGAAGTCTCCAGACGCACATACCGTCAACCAAATTGACCACGTCCTCATTTGCAGGAGATGGGCGTCTAGTGTCATGGATGTCCGCTCCTATCGAGGAGCGAACTGCAATTCAGATCATCACTTGGTGAAGACGACCTACAGATGTAGAATTTCCTCAGTGCACCAATCAAGAATCAGCCCTCCCAAAATTTTTGCGGTTGATAAGCTTTTGAGTGATGCTACAGCGGTGGTGTATACTACCGCCCTTGAGGAAAAACTATCACCTATCACACAACATCAGCAACACAGGCGTCCATGGGTTCTGGGAAGAACTCAAGGGTACCATCAAGGATGTCGCAGAGAAGGTCGTGGGATATAAAGCCCGGCGAGTGCGAAATGACTGGTTCGACGAAGAATGCAAAAATTCACTTGACGCGAAAAACGAGGCCTACGGACAATGGACTCAACGAGGAACCAGAGCCAGAAGGGAAAAATATGACGAGCTACGGCGAATATCGAATAGAATAATTAGACGTAAGAAACGTAAATACTTTGACGAGCAGTTGCTGAACATAAACGAAAACTTAGCTAATAGGAACACCAGACAAGCGTACAAACTAGTAAATACAATTAAGAACGGCTACCAACCCAGGACTAGCCTTTGTAAGGACAAGGATGGAAACATCATCAGTGACACCGATGGTATTAACAAGCGATGGGCCTCTTATTTTGAAGAGCTTCTAAACCGACCATCTAACATCCCCACACAGGAAGCTCTCGACGATATTGTTGATCTAGGCCCACCCATTCAACCCCCGACAGTAGAGGAAGTTGATCTCGCCTTGCGGTCACTAAAACGAAATAAAGCGCCGGGCGCTGACGAGATCCCAGCTGAACTGCTAAGATTCGGTGGAACGAGTCTAGTTGATGCCATACATCAATTACTCCTGCGAGTATGGGAGAACGAGGAGATCCCAGACGATTGGCGCAGAAGCATCATCTGTCCAATTCATAAAAAGGGAGATAAACTGTGGTGTGAGAACTACAGGGGCATCTCACTAGTTTGTACGTCCTATAAAATTTTGACGAAAATTCTGGAAAATATAATAAAACCGTACGCAGAACGAGTCATTGGCGAATATCAAAGCGGTTTCAGACCTGGTCGCTCCACAACCGATCAGCTCTTCTCAGTCAAACTGATACTCCAGAGGTGGTGGGAATACAACGTAAACGTATACCAAATCTTTGTCGACTTCAAGCAGGCATACGACAGTATCGATCGTGGAGTACTGTACAACATCATGCTGCAATTTGGTATACCAGCAAAATTAGTGCGACTGACAAAGATGACGATGACCAACTCCGTCTCACAAGTCAGGATCCAGAATAGACTTACTGGTCTATTTGAAACACGCACTGGCTTGAAACAGGGCGATGGACTGGCACCGACGCTCTTCAACCTAGCACTGGAATACGTTATTCGGGCCATGAATATGGACAACAGCAAGACGCTACTCATCAAGTCGACACAATTAGCAGCGTACGCCGACGACATCAACATCATGTCCCGAAGATTGGCTGACGCAGAAGAACTTCTGCATACGCTCGATACCGCTGCAAAGGAAGTTGGATTACGTATTAACGAGGGTAAAACTAAAATAATGATGCAATCGGTGACAAGGACACCTGCACAACCAAGCATCAATGGGGGGGACCTGAACATCGAGTTCGTGAACAACTTCATTTACCTGGGTTGCAACTTGTCAAGGGATGCCAACGAAACTGACGAAATCAAGCGACGGATACAGTTAGCTAATAAGACTTTTTTCTCGGTTCTCCCCATAATGAAATCGAAGCATGTGCACAGAAACACGAAGCTCCGCGTGTACAAAACCATTATACGACCAGTGCTATGCTATGGCTGCGAAGCATGGACCCTAACTCAAGCCTCCGAAAACATGCTAGACACTTTCGAACGTAAGGTTCTACGGCGAATTTTCGGGGCTGTTTGCGATCGAGATGGATGGCGCATCCGGTACAACCATGAGTTGTATGAAATGTACGATGAGCTGCAAGTCTCGAAAATCGTCAAACTACAACGACTTCAATGGGCAGGGCATGTACAAAGAATGGACGATGATCGCATGCCTAAGAGAGTAATGAATGCAGAACGAGTCGACGGAGCGAGACTGCGAGGACGACCGAGATCTCGTTGGGAGAGCTCAGTAGGTGTGGACGCCGCGCAGCTGCTGGGCTCCCAAAATTGGAGGACGCGGTCACGTGACCGAGATAATTGGAGGACAATGATCCAGGCGGCCAAGGCCCGACGTCGGGCTGTCGCGCCACGATGATGATGATCGATAGTAAAAACTATCGGCCGATAGTCCCGATAGTTATTTGATAGTGCCCATCACTAATTCGAAGCATCGCTGCCACAACAACAACAACTATCTATTTGAAAAAAATCGTGCGTTCTGGGGACTTTCTGATCCATTGTCTAGGAGAGTACACACATTCCAGGATTCAGTCTTTGTCATTGTACGATAGCCAAAAGTTGTAACCGTTGAGTTAGTCCTTATCCGAGACATAGTTGACGTTTCGTTAGCATATAGAAGATTTCGGATAGTGCAAGTTGTGGGCATACACATCCTGTCCTTTGTTTGTCAGTTTCTACGAGAGGCCGGCAAAGGGAAAGGCCGTGGTATTATTCTTACGACCCACATCACAGGCGGAATGTTTACCTCGACCAAATCATCGCACTGACTTGGTTAGCAATGGTCAACGACCACTGCCGTTCCAGGGGCGCCTACGAGGAGGACTATGGAAAGGGACTTTTCCCCTCGACTATGCAAAGGATCTTTTGACTCCCTCCTTTCTCCTTGAACATATGGGTTTCGCTATATTTCCGCGTAAAGTCCCTGCTATCATTTATCTGTAAATTGACTAATCTTTTTTCCTTCTCTTCTTTCCCCAGGCAACAACATCACTAAACTTAGTCGAAAATCTCTTGGGTGAATTCTATCATCCGACCACAACAAATTGGCGCAAGCGTGAAATCGAAACAGAGCTGAACACGTTCAAAAACGATCCGAACTCGTGGGAACAGTGCCTGTGCTCGCTGTCGAACTTTTCCAACGAGTTTCTGTGGTTTTTCAGTGCATCAACAATAGAGTTTGTGATAGCGCGACGATGGCAAACTCTACAGCAACACGATCGTCTACGAATACGCGAGACGCTGTGGCAAACGTATGCCAATCTGCCGATCGATGCACCGAAACGACAGCGTGACACGATTGCACAATCTATAGCGCTGCTGGGCAAACGTGAATTTCCCGACGATCATCCGAACTACATGAATCATGTGTTGGAGTTGTTGAAAAAGAAATATCCGTTGGGCGTGACACTGTTGCGGATAACGTCCGAAGAATTAGTTAGCTCCCGTGAGGTTGTCAGTTCGGATCGGAGGAAATATTTTAATTCATGGTGAGCTGGAATTTTGCCTATGATGACGGGGAACTTTAGTTAATCCCACCATGTCCTTTTCAGCGTGACATTGTGCATGCCCGAAGCGATAGACGTCCTAGGAAAATATTTAGCTATTGCAGTATGTCGTTTAAACGGAACAGATCTTAGTTTAATTCCTAGTAATTTAGTAGATATGAGCTTACAAGCATCACTGCCGAATGACAATCGAATTAGGTGGGCTCCACAGGATTTCTCATCCTCTTTTATGGCGGGACTAACATCAACGTTTCTACTTTCAGTATATCAACAACCGAATTGCTAACATGCATACAACATCTTTTCTCATGGATACCACTAGACGAATTGATCTCAGACTATTTTATAGTGAGCATTTTCGATTTGGCACGATGGCGAGAGCATCAGTGCGAGGTTTCCGTAGCTGCTCTGGCCGCAATCAATGAAATTTTTTATCTTCAACGAGCCATACCTCAACCCAAGACTGTAATGAATAGTGTCAAAGGATTGCTGGAACAAAGCAATTTGGAAAAGTCTGATGAGATGTATCAGGATAAATTTACGGAACTCTTGCGACTGTACACGACGAAATGTTGGTCGAGACTGATCGATGACGAGCAAGCGTGTGCGCCATTCATTTTAGCTCTCTATCGATACACTTTTGCTGGTGAGTCACCACCGGGTCTTGCTCGTTGTATCGAGACTTAACCACATCGTTTCTGTTCACATTTCCAGGATATGGCGCTCTTGCGTTCACGGAACGTTTAGAAATCTGGACACCCATTCTCAAGGGAATGTCACCGAACACGCTGCATCGCTACGCCGAAGTTGTCAACATGTTGGTGAATGGTATTCTCAAAAAGATGCAATTCCGCTTCGATCAAGAACAGGAATTGGACACATTGGACAACGAGACGTTAGATGATAATATGGAGACCGAGTGGCAACACTACTTAACACAGTGTATCGAAACAATTGCATTGGTTGCCGAAATCGAACCCCTCCCTGTTTTCCAACAGATCTTCATCGATTGGCAACGACCATTTGAAATTTTCATGTCGCTGGAAAAGGCCATAGATGGGAAATTCTTTGACGTTGCCGATCAGACAAAGTGCCATTTTTTACATTGTATTTTGCGTGATTTATCGTCGCTGTGTCAAACGTTGGTTCGTCTTGCGCCCATACTCGAGGGATTTTCCGATAAGGCGCCCGAAAACTTGATACAGATGACACACTGCCTGCTGTTTGGCATGAAATTTTTAAGTAGTAAAAAGTTCCATTGTCTCAACGTTGATAATTCGACACTCATGACTGATTTTGTTGATTTGTAAGTTTGGCGTTTCCACTCTTATCTGACAATCTGATACAAAATCCGCTTCAATTGACGTTACAGATTCCTACAAATTCTATCGGCTGTTCGTAGTCTGCTCGCCTGGTCGCCAGTATTAAAATCAGAAAATGAATTAAAGACACTGATCGAGAACACGGCACAAATTTTGCTGCCAACAGCGCAACAGGAGTCGCGAATTGTAACACTTGCGGCAGGTATTTGATCAACGCACCACCCGCTTTTTCATAGACTAACACGATTCTATTCCAGCGCAACTTCTACTCAGCATAACATCTGTGATTCGACCCAAATATCTAGTTGAATGCCATTCCATTGTACAATTAATTCAGGCGGGCACGTCGCTACCGCATTTGTCCAAACAGGTTATGGTTGTAGTCTACGAAATGTTAATAAATGCCTTCGTTCTGCCGTGGAGTAATGTCACGAACCAGGACTTTGATAAACGCAATCTGGTCCTGCAGGAGTACGTCAACTGTTTGGCTCTCGATTTTCTTAGTCTGGATAATAATATTGCGACATCCGCGAACGGAATGACCGGACAAGAATCGAAAATACTGACAATTGCAACGTCCATTCTGCCGATATTGAAAGAAGTTGTTGAATATTTTAAGGATAGTAGTTCGGCTGTGAAACATATGCTTTCGGATGCATTTAAGGTGAGACTCTTTCGATGCTTTGTTGTACGTTGCTGTGCTGACGTTTTCTTTCCGTTTCAGCCTATTATCACTAAGTCATTATCACTATTCAATAGCTATGGAAGTGCCAGCGTCGATTTAAGCAATGTTATATCCGATTTCGCATTGAGTGTACTTAAAACGTTACAAATACAATTGGGCGGTATTTATGTGAGGGATATGCTGAGTGTTTTTATTCAGTCGTCTACTAGGTAAGTTTGTTCTTTTGTTTTTTTTCGTCAAATGGCTTTTTTGGTGCTCCGAAGAATTTTCGTACGGGTTTTCGTGCGGCTTTTCGTACGGCTTGCTGTGCGGCTTTCCGTACTGCTTTTCGTACAGCTTTTCGTACGCGTCCGGCTTTCCGTGCGGCTTTTCGTACGGCTTTTCGTACGACTTTTCGTACGGCTTTCCGTACTGCTTTCCGTACTGCTTTTCGTACGCGTCCGGCTTTCCGTACGGCTTTTCGTACGGCTTTTCGTACGGCTTTCCGTACAGCTTTCCGTACAGCTTTTCGTACGGCTTTCCGTACTGCTTTTCGTACAGCTTTTCGTACGCGTACGGCTTTCCGTGCGGCAAGGAAAGCCGTACGAAAGCTTTCCTTGCGACTTTTCGTACGGCTTTTTTCAATATTGAAATATTGATTTTTATGGTAGTAAAGCAAGGTATTGGAAGCATTGGCTCGAAACTCACCTTTTTCAACATTGTACCGGCATGTTTATATCGTTGCCATTCAGACAAAAAAAAAACATGGCCCGTTTGCCAATGATGGTTTGATTGGACACACCCTTTCGTTTTATCTCCAAAATTCACACCAAATAGTGAGTTTCTCCGGATGCAAACGAGACACTTGATACTCCTGTGGATTACTCTCGCCTCCAAATGAGGCACTTTTGATTGTTTACTGTGATTCGCGGCGATTTTCTCCACCAAAAATTAGATCCGCTTCAAACTTACGAGATCCAACCAGCCAACGTCGTTTTTATGTGATCTAATGTGCGTGTAGGGCCCAGCTTTCTCTTCTCAAAGTTTGCCAAATTAATAGTATCATATAATTCGATTCGAATCGAATTGGTTTCGAAAGGATGAGAATAGTACCATGCAACTCAAAACCGATTTTCCCAATTTGAAAAATCCCACTTGGGAGTGATGGGCAAAATTACACTATTTACTGTGCCGGCACATAAACTTTGACTCAATGAGTCGTTCATAAAGAGTCATTCAAAAAGAGTCGTCCCATTATTCAAGAGTATTTAAAATTTACGAGGTATCGTACATGTCCAACAATGAGGCAACAATTATTTTTTTTTTTTAATTTTGGTTGCATATTCGCAATCAGCGATCCAAAAACCCCTTTTAGTTTCTTCCAGTTATATTGAACGTAAATTTCCTAAAAAATAAAAAATAAAATATCTTCACCTATTAAAAAAAACCTGCAGAACAGATCTACCACTTCTGTTCTTTCAAAACCTAAACCCATTCATAATCATCTCAGTACTATGCACTCCTACACTGCTAACACAATGATTTACTTCCCCAATCATCAAAATTAACACATCTGTAGCTGCTGTACTAACATTTCCGAAGAAGACTGCGTGAACAATGAACTGGAAAAACTTCAATTAGGCCCTCCGCACACGGGTCGTCTCATATTCGTCCCGTAATCGGCTCGTCTGCGATTCGAACTCTAGTTCTCAGGCAAATGTATGGCGATTCGCACACGGGTCGTCCACAGTTCGAGCCATGCGAACTGCTTGGAACAAGAAAAGTCGTCAACGTCGGACACCAGAAAGAAATATATGGACGCATTTGTTCAATTGAGAAATGTGTTCAAAGAAATTGTGGTGTCGGGTGATTCGAGGTGAAATGAGTTGTGTCTATGTCTATCCTTCTCCGTTTCATGACGTCCTCCAGTCCTTCGCTCTTTCCCGTCATGGATCCGACATTCCAACTTGCAACTCTCAGCTTCTCTCATGCGTTTTTATACCCTAGACTTATAGTATAGGGTATATTGTTTTTGTCACGACGAAAATATGTAACACCTTAAAGGAGGCTCCGGAGGTATAGCAATGTATATATATAAATGATCAGGGTCACCTCCTGATTCGATTCAGCCATGTCTGTCTGTCTGTATGTCCGTCTGTCTGTCTGTCTGTCCGTCTGTCTGTCCGTTCGCACGATAACTTTCGATAGAATGAAGCTAGAGCCTTGAAATTTTGGTCACATGTTGGAAGTATGATCTAGTTGGATGGTATTGAAATTGGGCATGATCAGGCCAAGAGAACGCCTACCTCCCTTACATATGTAAAATAATTAAATGTATTTATAACTCCCGATTAAAAAATTATGAAAAGATTTGGCTTTGGTATATTGCTAGTGGGGGTAATCTTATATTCTCCTGGGAAAATAAAATCGATCAGTTGAAAACTAACGGTAATTTTCTTACAAAAAGCCCCATACTACCCTACTTTTCAGGTTTTTTGTCTATAACTTTTGAACCAATTGACGTAGACACCTGATTTTTGGCATGTAACCCTGAGGGAAGAAGCTGCTTAAGGTTCTGTAAGTTGGGCATAATCAGATCAAAGGAACACCCACCTCCCCTACAAATTTCAAAAAATTAAATATTTCTTTAATTACGATAACTTTCGATAGAAGGATACTACCGAATTCAAAATTTGGTGGAATGTTGCTAGTAAGACCTACTTAGTTGATATTGAAAATGGGCAAGATCAGACCCAAGGAACCCCCACCTCCCCTACAAATTAAACTTTAAATAAGCGATAACTTTTGATAGAATGAAGCCAGTGACTTGAAATTTTGGTAAAATTTTTGAAGTGAGATTGAATTAGTTTGCATTAAAGATGGGTAAAATCCGACCAAAGAACCCCTACTTCCCCTACAAATTAAACTTCAAATAAGCGATAACTTTCGAGAGAGTGAAGCTAGAGACTGGAAATTTTGTTTAAATGTTTCTAGGGTGATGTAAGTGGTTGGTGCCAATGATGGGCAAGATCCGACCCAAGGAACCCCTACCTCCCCTACAAGTGAAACTACAAGTAAGCAATAACTTTCGATACAATGAAGCTAGCGACTTGAAAAATTCGACAAATATTTGTAGAATGGGTTAGTTAGCTAACTGATTTTGAGAATGGTCAAGATCCTATTGAATAAGTGCCAACCTCCCCTATGAACTGGCCATATAGGAGACCCATTCTTAATGCATATGGTCGTTGCCAATTGCTACTTTTGGTATCACCACTAGGTCTGTGCAAGTCTAGGGTATATACGCTGCGGACTCCGCTGCCTGGTTATAATAAATTTCAACACTTTTCACGCGTTCTTCAATCGCTTAACGGTTCATGGTAAAATGGTGTCTTTGACAGAACACAAATGAAGAAGAGTAATTGCACTGTCATCTAAAGCATCAGGTTAATGGGCCAAAGTTCGGATATTTTTATTCAAAATGAACTTTTCATGTTTCAAAATTTTCCTTATTTTTTAATTCACATCATTCCAATTGATATTTCAGAAAACAACTCACCGTCTGTCAGCTGAAATCTATGGAGAAAATTCTACAAATGCTATTGCTTGTTGTCGAACAGCCAAGCACACCATCGTCACTAATTCCACCAATCCTAACACTAGCTCTAGATCATGTACTTCCACTACTTTTGACTGATAACAATCTCTGGGAACATTCCGACGTGGCATACACTTTATTCGCACTATTCGATGGGTACGACTGCAAGCTTTCTGACCCGCGTGATCCTTTTCTAATCGTCATTTTTCCTTTCAGCATCCTTCATCATCGCTGGCAATACTTTTACAAGTCACAAGTGTTACGTGGATTCTCGCCGGGTGCTAGCGATTTCGCAACACCAGCGGACGATGCACCGCAGCATGCTGAACAGTTTTTAGCAATTCTAACTTCCTATGGTAGGGCGCTGGTCAATGGCAACGATCCGCACATCACCCGAACCGTTCTCACCTCCCTGCAAAGTTTAAACGATCGATGGAAACTGTTTCATCGCGACTTTTTCAAAACGAATTTGCTCGCATCATTCCAATGGGTGTTGGTGAATAGTTTGTTGTCGTTTGAGGGCGCCCTCAATCATGAATTGTTGCTTGGCATTCTGTTCGCTATGGGCCAGGTGAGTATATCGAAATTGCACGAAACGTTCGTTACCATGGGCTATCCGGCCGAATCGAAATTGGTCGAGGATATTTGTTTGGCGACGGTAAGTAATGGGATTTCCCCTATTCGTTTTGGAGCCTTTAAAGTGTTTTTGGTGTTGTCTGCAGGACTTTCCAACATTCTCGCAGAAAATGAATCAACTCATCCAGGATAATCGATGTATTCAACTTTCACAGCCCGTGGCCAATGCGAATCCTCAATTTTAGCATTCATTAATATTCTCCCGTTCATCGATACAGCGCTTGAATGAAATGCAAGCGCGGTGAAGACACGAGAGAGCGGGGAAAGTCATTTTTATATATATGATTATTAGTATATATACCAACAGTAATAAAACTAATCAAGAACGCGTTATTATATAGATAATATTTATCTTAACTATATTTGAAATAATTAGATTCATGAAAGTAATACATGAAGGAACTAAACAGTACATTTTAAACATTTTTTTGTTGTGAAGTAACATAACTGAGCAAAATTTTGTGATACTACGACGCCTTTATTTTTATATTTCTTAATATTATTTTATTTCTGTTTGTTTATTTTTTTTAAGAGGTTAGGCTTGCAATACGCCATAGTCTAACCAACTCGAAATGCGAACATAGGAAATATCCGCGATATACACATCATTATTTTCGATCGAATAAATTTGTTGAGAATTTATTTTTTTTATATAAATGTACATTTTTCGATATTTATTTTTCTTTAATTTTAATTTGTTTTTAACATTCTTCTTTCGTCGATTATTATTTCGAGCGCAAAAAAAGACGCCATCACCGGTGGTGCAACTACTTTTTTTGTAAGATTTAGCATCTCTCTCACAAATTTAATAAGAAAAATGCGCTACACCAGATCCTCTGAGGACGAGAAACGTATTAGAGAGGTTTAAAAATAAAATGCTTTAATAGAATTTTGAAAATACATAGAAATACATATTTATATATTTGCTTCTACTTATAAATTTTGCCAACGCGACCATTTACGGCTGATATTTCAATTTGTGTGTCATGTTTAAGGTAAATTGAAAAAGAACATAAACACGAAAGAATACCAAAATACAAAAGCCTCATTCGTGAATAGAGTGTAAAACCAAATTAGATAAACAATTCGTAAGATATTTACATATAAATTATTTGCGCTATACATTGGTGTATGCATCAACTTAATGCGATTTTATACGTTTTGCTATTTAATGTGAATTCGGATTGAAAGAGTTCTTAGAAGAAGAAGAATAATGATAATGCGTTATGCTAAGAAATATTCAATAAATGACGAGTATTATAGAGAACCAAACAAAAAAAAAAAAAAATTAAAAACAAATTCATTAAGATATTTGCATACAGTGCGATTTAATGAAAAATTAAGCAAAAATATGTAAAATTAACTGAAATCATCCATGAGTGAGGACGTTTTTTTTTCATTTCAACTCTCCCCTTGTGGATTAATCGAAATTTCGTTCGTAGATATTAATAAAATTTACCGGAATACTGATGTGAAAAAAAAAACAAACAAACCAAAATCCAAATAAAATAACAAATAATTAAACAGTAAACTGTGCACACTGGTGATTATAAAAGACCCGGATAAGTAAGCGTGATGATTTTTCTAAAAATTAATGTAATGATGAAAAAATATGAAATAAATATTGTGTATCATTTTATATATGAACATGCATTTCATATCTATAAAATATAATGTAAGATGAGAAGCATAAATAAATATATATACGAAATATATTGAGAATTGTTGTTTATTTTGTGAAACAGGGTAAAAGGAAAGGAAGTAGAAACCCAATATTTACATTCCTGTATGGAATTAATTTAATCGATTCATTAGAAATGACCCGGGAATAACTCTTAACGCATTGAACGGCGCGTAGTCTAGCAACTATCGAAAATCGGCTGATTATAGTGTGGTGAAAATTCTCATTCTCGTCGATTTGAGATATACACTGCTTGTCATAACTATAACCGCACCATGAAACAGCTGATATATGAAGTTTAAAAAAACCTAAAGCTATTACTAATATGTCATACTTTAGAAAAGTCAAGGAAACAAATAATTTAACAAAAATAATTCATTTATTTCAAACCGTTATTTTTTTATAAAGCAAAAAAGTGTTCCTCAAGTTGCATAACTATAACCGGACTTGAGAAAAATATGGCAAAATCTACACAAATAAGGAAAATAAAGAAAATCAATAATGGGTAGGACCTCCCCTGCTTTGAATAAGCTCAAAGAGCCTATCTGGCGTACTGTCCACCAAACTCATTCTCATTTCTTCGGCTACCAATCTCTCCGCATCGATAACCGGTTCCTTTAGATAAAATACACTTTAATTTTGTCGATTTTTCCAGTAAATTTGACGCACTTATGTTCCCAAAAGGTTTTTTATAGGGTTTTGATCAGGGGAACAAGCGGGCAATTCCATAACATTGATACCATTTCATTGTAACCAACTTTTAGTAAGACGACTGCTAAGAACAGGAGCGTTGTCCTTTTGGAAAATCAATTCTGTGTTGTCTCTTTCTTCCAAAAAAGGAAGTAATTTATCTTTCAAAACGTCGACATAATCCTGCGAAGTCATTCGTGTACTGGGAAACGCTAAATCAACTGTTCCATCAGAGCAAAATGCTCCCCACAACATTAAGGAACCTCCTCCGAAATTTATCTTAGGGAAATATCGAGGTTCCTTCAGCAGACCCCTCCAGTAGTTGTTAAATCCGTCTGGACCTTCAAGATTGATTTTTTTTCATCTGAAAAAATCACCTGAAAAAGGGAAATTAAGAAAATAGATCAAAACAGAAGTACCGCAATAATGAATCACCTTTTTCCAGTTTGTCTGCAAATTTTTCTTTGCAAACGCCATACGGGCATGTTTGTGCCCAAGATGTAATTTCGACATCGTAAAGAGTTTTTGTCGTTTAATGTGTTTTGACTGTCTTAAAACTCTACTTATTATAGATTTAGATACTTCCACCTTACTCTCGTTAGCTATCGTCGGTAGACTTTTCATAGAGTTATAATAATTGCGGAGTTCAAAATGCGGTGCTTGTATCTTTCTGATACCTTGGATTTTGGGCCTCCAGTTTTCTTTTTTCCTATTCGTTTTCGTTATTGACGAAATTTCGGATGACTGTCTGAACGCCCCAATTTTCGTCCAATTTCCGGCAAATTTTAGCCTTTTTGGATCAAAAAATTATCCAAAAAGGCTCAAATTCTGCTTTATTGTCTTCGCTCGGATACGCGCCATGTGGCATTTTGTTCGAGAATGAATTACAAAGCAAAAAAATACAACGGTACTGTGAATGAAGTTCAATAGTTTGCATTTTCTTCAAAGAAAACAAAAAATATGGCTATATTGCAGTGTGCAAATGTAGTGCGGCTATAGTTATGACTAGAGACCGGATTATATGCAAATGCATAACTTCATATGCATTTGCATATATTGGCTGTTTTTAGAGGTTTTAGCATATTTCATTGAAAATCCATTAATTTTGCATATTTTTAGGGAAATTGTTACGAGTCTTCTCATGATTTATCCAAATCTCATGTAGTGTGCAAGGGACATTTTGTGTTTATAAGCAAACACTGTGAAAACAGAGTGAAAGCTATGCTATGATGCTTGTGCTGGTGCTGATATTTTGATCGTAAACCCTCAACGAAGAGAAACGTTCACGTGAAACGTGCTCATGGAGCTTCCCCTACCCATGAGCTTAAGTGTCACCATACACTGTCGAACACGAACCTAGTACAAGTGGACCGGTTTTCTTCAAACCTATGTGAAGTGTATGTTTGTGTCAGAGGACATTTGTACCAGGTTCGTGCTCGAGTTCGACAGTGTATGGTGACACTAAGATCGCATTCGTAATTGCCCGGTGATTTTCTATATAAAACCCATTCATAACACACGGAAAAATGAAGCCAATACACCAATACAATACATCATCATCATCATCGTGGCGCGACAGCCCGACGTCGGGCCTTGGCCGCCTGGATCATTGTCCTCCAATTATCTCGGTCACGTGACCGCGTCCTCCAATTTTGGGAGCCCAGCAGCTGCGCGGCGTCCACACCTACTGAGCTCTCCCAACGAGATCTCGGTCGTCCTCGCAGTCTCGCTCCGTCGACTCGTTCTGCATTCATTACTCTCTTAGGCATGCGATCATCGTCCATTCTTTGTACATGCCCTGCCCATTGAAGTCGTTGTAGTTTGACGATTTTCGAGACTTGCAGCTCATCGTACATTTCATACAACTCATGGTTGTACCGGATGCGCCATCCATCTCGATCGCAAACAGCCCCGAAAATTCGCCGTAGAACCTTACGTTCGAAAGTGTCTAGCATGTTTTCGGAGGCTTGAGCTAGGGTCCATGCTTCGCAGCCATAGCATAGCACTGGTCATATAATGGTTTTGTACACGCGGAGCTTCGTGTTTCTGTGCACATGTTTCGATTTCATTATGGGGAGAACCGAGAAAAAAGTCTTATTAGCTAACTGTATCCGTCGCTTGATTTCGTCAGTTTCGTTGGCGTCCCTTGACAAGTTGCAACCCAGGTAAATGAAGTTGTTCACGAACTCGAAGTTGAGGTCCCCCACATTGATGCTTGGTTGTGCAGGTGTCCTTGTCACCGATTGCATCATTATTTTAGTTTTACCCTCGTTAATACGTAATCCAACTTCCTTTGCAGCGGTATCAAGCGTATGCAGAAGTTCTTCTGCGTAAGCCAATCTTCGGGACATGATGTTGATGTCGTCGGCGTACGCTGCTAATTGTGTCGACTTGATGAGTAGCGTCTTGCTGTTGTCCAAATTCATGGCCCGAATAACGTATTCCAGTGCTAGGTTGAAGAGCGTCGGAGCCAGTCCATCGCCCTGTTTCAAACCAGTGCGTGTTTCAAATAGATCAGTAAGTCCATTCTGGATCCTGACTTGTGAGACGGAGTTGGTCATCGTCATCTTTGTCAGTCGCACTAATTTTGCTGGTATACCAAATTGCAGCATGATGTTGTACAGTACTCCACGATCGATACTGTCGTATGCCTGCTTGAAGTCGACAAAGATTTGGTATACGTTTACGTTGTATTCCCAGCACCTCTGGAGTATCAGTTTGACTGAGAAGAGCTGATCGGTTGTGGAGCGACCAGGTCTGAAACCGCTTTGATATTCGCCAATGACTCGTTGTGCGTACGGTTTTATTCTATTTTCCAGAATTTTCGTCAAAATTTTATAGGACGTACAAACTAGTGAGATGCCCCTGTAATTCTCACACCGCAGTTTATCTCCCTTTTTATGAATTGGACAAATGATGCTTCTGCGCCAATCGTCTGGGATCTCCTCGTTCTCCCATACTCGCAGGAGTAATTGATGTATGGCATCAACTAGACTCGTTCCACCGAATCTTAGCAGTTCAGCTGGAATCTCGTCAGCGCCCGGCGCTTTATTTCGTTTTAGTGACCGCAACGCGAGATCAACTTCCTCTACTGTCGGAAGTTGAATGGGTGGGCCTAGATCAACAATATCGTCGAGAGCTTCCTGTGTGGAGATGTTAGATGGTCGGTTTAGAAGCTCTTCAAAATAAGAGGCCCATCGTTTGTTAATACCATCGGTGTCGCTGATGATGTTTCCATCCTTGTCCTTACAAAGGCTAGTCCTGGGTTGGTAGCCGTTCTTAATTGTATTTACTAGTTTGTACGCTTGTCTGGTGTTCCTATTAGCTAAGTTTTCGTTTAAGTTCAGCAACTGCTCGTCAAAGTATTTACGTTTCTTACGTCTAATTATTCTATTCGATATTCGCCGTAGCTCGTCATATTTTTCTCTTCTGGCTCTGGTTCCTCGTTGAATCCATTGTCTGTAGGCCTCGTTTTTCGCGTCAAGTGAATTTTTGCATTCTTCGTCGAACCAGTCATTTCGCGCTCGCCGGGCTTTATATCCCACGACCTTCTCTGCGACATCCTTGATGGTACCCTTGAGTTCTTCCCAGAACCCATGGACGCATGTGTTGCTGATGTTGTGTAGCATAGGTGATAGTTTTTCCTCAAGGGCGGTAGTATACGCCACCGCTGTAGCATCACTCAAGAGCTTATCAACCGCAAAGATTTTGGGAGGGCTGATTCTTGACTGGTGCACTGAGGAAATTCTACATCTGTAGGTCGTCTTCACCAAGTGATGATCTGAGTCGCAGTTTGCTCCTCGATAGGAGCGGACATCCATGACACTAGACGCCCATCTCCTGCAAATGAGGACGTGGTCAATTTGGTTGACGGTATGTGCGTCTGGAGACTTCCAGGTCTGCTTGTGAATGCGTCGATGCGGGAAACACGTAGAGCTTACGACTAGATTCCTGCTGCAGGCGAAGCCGATAAGTCGCTGGCCGTTATCGTTACATTCTTCATGGAGGCTGTGGCCTCCAGAGGTCCCCCGATGCCAACTTTCATTCCCGACTTTCGCGTTAAAGTCTCCCAGCAGCAATTTGACGTCGTTTGTTGAAAGTGAGTCGAAGAGAGTTTCAAGGCGGGCGTAGAACTCGTCTTTTACTGCGTCTTCTTTAACTTCAGTGGGGGCATGCACATTGATGAGCCAGAGATTGAAGAATCGAGTCTTGATGTGAATCGCACACAGCCGTTTATTTATGGGTTTGAAGTCAGTAATATGCGGTTTGAGGTGATTGTTCACTATAAATGCAACTCCAAACTCCTTGCGGCCCGATGGTTTGCCACTTGTAAAAATTGTGTGCGATTTCTTGTCATTAATCTCGCTGCCAAGCCAATTTGTTTCCTGGACTGCAGTAATGCTCAGTTTGTACTTATCGACCTGTTGAAGGAGGGCCTTCTCGGCCCCCGGTTTGTTCAGGGAGCGTACATCCCAGGATCCGAAAGAATAATCCTTTATTCGTTTGCGTGGTCGTCGTTGTTGATCCGTCCAATCCGAGGCTTTTGTTCCAGGTTTCTTGACGTAGGAGAACGAAATTTCTGGTTTCTCGAATCTTCTGCAATCTGGATGACCTTAAAGATATGACCGCGACGGGGTCCAACCATTACATCGCCAGCACAGGCTGGTTTAATACGTAGGCTCTAATGAAGGTGATCTTGGTGGTACCACAACGGACCCAATGGTGGTCTAAGTGAGGTGGTAACATCATGCAAGCCCCTCCCTGTACCTAGCCTCGCCTAATGATAAATTTTCACTACTTCGTGGGATAAAAAATCTTAAGGTCTTAAAGGCTTTCGGTTTGTGCGCCTCTTGACTAACGGTTTCGCGATCGCCTAGTTGACTGCCGTTGCGGTTTTATTAACAAGATAAAATCACACTGATCCTACATTGGGCGCCAAATATTTTAGGGCTTTTTCAACTATTTCTTAAAGGTGGTCTTAAGGAAGCTTATATTAGTTTGTCTTGACCTTTTGTCCGACGTAGCGCGACAACAACTCCATCAGTTAGCTGTACCGGTTATTTGTTTATGGATTCGCCTATTTTTGTGCGGTTGGTAAAAAATACAAGCCCTTGTGAGCTTTGCGGCTGAACGTATGGTCGTGTGAACCATCTCGGAGACCTAAGTGCCAAAACGTCCAAGGCTGGGGAAAAGACAGATTCATTTGTGTAACAAGAAAAAAAGATATCCTCGCGTCCGCCCGCGATTGCAGTATACGAACGAAATATTTTTAACAGTATCGAAAAAAATTGGCTATTGAAAACTCGATCGATCGGCCGATCAGTCGCTCGATATCGATATCGGCCGATCCGTCGCTCGATATCGATATCGGCCGATGGATTGGCCTGTGTATGCGCTTATCGTTAACGATTTTTTTGACAGTTCCATATAATTTTTGATCACCGTGGCGATCCATCGGCCGATCGATCGAACGACGGATCGCATAATGTATGGCGGCTATAACACGAGATGGCTTAGCAGCAGCACATGTTATAGGACAAACCTAATATGGCCAAGACTGGACATGAGCCGTTTTGCCAAACTATATTGTGGGCGTCATTACTAGGCATTGTCCGATTGGGGAGCACGCCATGAGGCTTCGGCTTCTGTATAATGACTAGTGTAAAAGCTGTGGAGATGAAGAAGTAGAAGAGGAGGAGAGTACACTCCACTTTCATTGTGAATGTCCGGGCCTGCAAAGTATGAGTAGGTCAATTCTTGGAGCCTACTACTTTGCTGAGCTAGGGAACAGGATATTGATGATTGCTAGCTCCGACGTTTTGTTGTGGGCTCAGGCTGGTTAAAGGGTTAAAGTGGGTCGGGACAACATATCCCGCTGGGTATCACAACGGACCCGGATCCAGATGCGATCTAGTTTGCAGTGGTTATTCAGCCCTTTAACCTAACCTAACCTAATCCCATGTGTTTTTCTCAAGAGCCCAACAGTCAATAACTAGCTGCAGCGGTAGATTCCTTGTATGACGTTTGTTCAATGTTTAAAAAATAAGGTCAACTCTCTATTTTGGACTGGTCTGAACTTCCTCCCCCAAAAAACGCCTTACTAATACTTAAAACCTGATCCATGAAGGATTGAAAATATCAATAAAACACACGACCTTCATTCTCTAATCAATAATTTTATTTTAAAATTGTTCATTTTACTATCGTTTGTCTTCTTCAATTCACTCTTTCTCTCGCTCTCACTTATACAACTTTGTTGATATTTAATTATTATAGACAAATACAATGTTTACAAGATTCCTATGAATACGAAAAACGCCATTAACAATAGAAAACAAAATAAAAAAATTATTAAACTATAGAAGAAGAAAGTTAAGATAGATATAGATAGTTTTGTAACTTTAATGTACTTACAATTCTTTTTGTAGGTAAGGATAGTTAAATGAATGACACACTAAACAATAGGATTCGTATAATTATATTTTAGCAATCATACGCTGGACTGTTTCCGGCCCAATTCAGAGAGGTGATGTGGCACATTATTAGTCTGTTCCTTAGTATCCATAGAGGGGCGGGGAAGGAATATTGGATGGATGGGTCTTATTACAGTCCGATACACAAATAACAAAAAAAAATCGATTACGTTTATGGCGAGATAGAAAAGGGCATCGATTTTAGAACATAAATAATGCTGAATGTATGTATAAGTGTATATTATATGAGAAGGATTACAGGACAGGTGTAGTAAGATGGAATGTTGGAACTGTCCTTTCTATTTATACATTGGTTGCTCTTCACCCACTTACTCTAGACTTAACATTTATTTCCTACGATGGTGGTGTTTGCAGGCATCCGCCCGTCGAAGTACTTCGGCATAGGATAAATCCAACTTTTTCAATTTGTGCAAATCTTGTGAGACGGTGCTGGGACGATATTCAACATTGGACATATCAACTTCGCCCCCACTTGCCTGATGTTGACTGCCGCCGGGCATTGTAATTTGAACGTTACGATTGTAAATGACGGTGGAATTGCCATTGCCATTCCATTCGCCAGCCAGATTTCGACCGACCAAGGTGGATGGACGTACGTTCGGATTTGAGCTTGGGGTGGACCATGAGCTGGCCGCTACGTTGAATGGTCGCATTTCGCGTCGTTTTTTACCCGACGACATATATACACGCGGTGGCGATGGCAAAACTGGCGAATCGGATCGATCTAAATTTTGATTTCGATTTTTCTTGCGATTCTTCTTCTTAATGCCCACAGCGACGGACAGATATTCCAATGGTTCGCGTTTCAACGGGGTCAGGACACGACCGTTCTCGGTCATATGTTTGCCACCGGCGGTATTTGTTCCATTGGCCGATGCGCCTGCTCCAGATGCCACCACAAGCGGGGGCTTATTCTCCTGACCCATTTCCATGATGTGCTTCTTGGCTGCCGACTTTCGCTCGGTTTTCGTTATGCACTCCGACATGGCCACCGATTGTTCAGAGACTACCGACGAGATGATGCTTTGCGTGTCGTCCCCGAAGTCGGGAAGCTCCTCGTTGGCCGGCGTGACGGGTGGTACCTTATTCACCACTGGCGCATCCTCGAGCAATGGCAACTTTTCACCCTCCTCTTTATTTTCGGCAGCCTTTTTAAGTACAGCAAAGATCTCCTTGAACAACACCCGATATTCGGGTCGATCGCGGAAGCGCGAATCAATCGGATTGGCATCGTCATAAATGCTAAACTTGCAATCGTCCCCATCACCAATTGAACACAAGAAGAATTCGTCCGTTTGCGTGGCCTTGTTGCTTGTTTCATCCGAAAATCCGGAACTTGATGTTTCCGCTTCCGAAAAGTCGGTCGGTGTTCGACGATTATGTTGGATGGGTTTCGAATTGGTTTGAGCATCTGCGCCATTGGACAAACGATTGGTTGTGGAGTCCGCATTCGATGATGCGCCGCCGTTGTCGTCTTCAGTTCCCTTGGTGTTCATCGAACTGAACTCACCCGATGTCGGCATGTCATCGTGCAAATTGGGCGGTGAATGACGACGTGCCATATTGTGTCGTTGTACTTCAAGAAGTGCTTCATATTTTTCGACGAGCTCACGATATGGATTCGGGCTGGAGCCAAGATTCAGATTGTCGTGATTAGAGGAGTCCTGCAATAGAAAGAAGGTGGTTTGAGTTAGAATCTGGATACAGTTGCATATTCCAAAAAAGAGGGGGTTTATAAAAACAACAACTCGCTCTCTCGAAAAATCACACAAATGGTATATTTACAAGTAAACGATTTTTAGATATACATTTTTTTTAGAGATAGCCGAAAGAACCATACTTGTATAGGGAAACAAGCTAGTCTTTAAAAAAAAAATTGAATTCTACCCCATATATTGAAGAGATGATAGAAAATCATTTTCACTTTTTTTTTGGAATTTAACAAAAACAAAAATATTAATGCAAGGTGCCGATCAAATAACAGTAGGAAAGTACTAAGTGTTCAGACAGCGACAATAAAAACTAATTTTTTTTTTCTGCTTTTTTAAAAATCAACATGAAAATATATTTTTGTTTAATAATACATTATGTCCTTAATATACAGATCAACTGAAACAAAACCCTACAAATGAGCTTATGTGTAAAATATTGACTGCACGCATAATTTTTTTTAATAAATTGTATATTTAATTAAAATTAAATCATGGTAGAAAAATTACATATAATATACAAGATTTAGATTTACTTTTTATTAAAAATTAAAAATTAATATAAATAGATTTAAATATTTTCATAATTTTTTGTTGTCCACAGGAAATGTTAAAGCTATTTTGTTACTTAAATCAAATTAACGTTAAACGTTTGATATCACAATTCAAAATCAGCGTGCATTTTATTATTTTTTGTGTTTTTTTTTGCAAAATTAGTTTATTTGTTAATTAAGTTGAATATAAATACTAAGAGTTTTGTGAAATAAATTCAAAATCATTTTCTTTTTAATCGTATTATATACGTAAGTTTAAAGCTAGTATCTGTAGTCCCTAATTTTTGTTTTTTGTTTTTTTTTTTTAAATCATGGACATGAAAGATTTAGTGTTCATTAGAAGCGAGACTGCTGTACATAAGTTGCACTTAAATTTGATGGGTAAGCACGTAGTTTTTTTTACAATTTTTACAACATCTTTTCATTGTCCCAGAAATAAGGACATTTCCATTTGTAAATATCTTTACGTCTTAAAGTCCAAGCCAACAACGCAGAAAGAGCGTGATTAGGAAAAAATCGTGAAGTTTTGAAATGTGGAACAATTGTTAAGGACAGCTCCCCTGGGGTCCCAAAATGTAGGGGAAAGGGGGTTAAAGGTCTTTTTCTCAGTTTTCCTTGGTTTCGCTGAATAAAGAACACTAAATTTCCTACATAACCTAGACAATAAAATGGTCACATTGACATAACTAAAGAGACTTTTTTCAGATGCGCTAAAAAACCAAAATAAATACCTTTTTTAGGTATATGGTATAAAAAGAAAACCTTGCTTCAATGCATCACGTGGTAAGCAAACATATTAACAATTATATCATTCTTTCAATAGGATGGTGCCAAGGGATACAAAGGACGATCATTGAACGTGCGGTTGCGACATCCGGACTACAACGATAATGCATAATAATAAGTTTTTTGTTGTTGGGAAATTGGGAATAACTCATCAAGAAATCATCGCTGAGTTCCTAGGCCATGGGGTCTTCTACGCTTTTGGATCGTCGTTACCGATAACTTGACTTGCAAAAATCCACTAAATGTATTCAATGTTCTTGTAATTAGGCCGGTAAAATAAAATTTTATTACTAAAAATTAGGGAAAGATCTGGAAATAATTTTAATCTCTTTTTTAGATACTGAATACATGGAGACTGAGTTTGCACGGTCGTAGAAGGTGAGCTTAACTTTTGGTGGGCGAAAATCCGAGAAATTGAAGCCCTTTTTATACCCTTCACGGATGTGATAGGGTATATTAACTTTGTCATGAAGTTTGCACAGAAGGACGCATCTCCGACCATATAAACTATTTATATTGTTGGTCAGTATGATGAGACGAGTCGATTAAGCTTTGTCCGTCTGTCTGTCTGGTTATATGTAAA
Organism: Chloromyia formosa; assembly: GCA_964017055.1. Lineage (NCBI taxonomy): Eukaryota > Metazoa > Arthropoda > Insecta > Diptera > Stratiomyidae > Chloromyia > Chloromyia formosa. The sequence continues at coordinate 160,537,297 of OZ024813.1, read as the reverse complement.
CTAGTCCCTCAGTTTTAAAGCTATTCTATTGCACGCTGTAAACATGTCGGAAACAATGGAATCGGACCACTACGTCATATAGCTGGCATAGGAATGACTGGCTCAAAAATCCGTCTTTGTGAGAAAAACTTTTTTAATTTCTAAAGATATCTTTCTTAAAATTCGCACAAAGCCTTCTTTCTATTGCACACGGCAAATATATCGGAACTAGTGGAATTGGACTACTACGTCATATACGAGTAGCTGCCAAGGGAACGACTGGTCCAAAAGGTGGTCTTTGTGAGAAGAACTTCTTTATTTCTAAATGAATCTTTCTCAAATCTCAAATTATTCAATAGTATCTTATAATATTATCCTTATATAACTCCTAAACGGTGCCTCGGATCGAAAAAACTTGCAGTAGTAAATTAAAGAGCGTTGAGTTCTGCGTTCAATGCACTGCTCAAAGTTGAAGTTCGGTTCAGTAGCGTAGTCAAAATCGATAGTCGAAAAACGACAGTTTTCAAGACTTCGAGAGATAAATCACACTTTATCACTTTTCAAGCTCACAGATATTTGCAACGGATGATCCAAATGGAAAAGCTTGTTTGCAAAAGTTGAGGGTAATTTGATTGTAAACCTAACGTGGCTAAAATTTTTCAATTCGGCCCATTTTTAGAGTAGTTATGAGCAAAAATTCAAAAATACCTGCTCATCGATTTATGCCGTAAAAGCTCTGTCTCGGTAAGTATAATAGCTAGAAGTTTTATTTTAGTCTCAAATTGTAGATAAATTACTCTAGTTTAATAAAGTTTTACAAGGTTTCTTGTACGACCAATTCAGGAGATACTAAAAAAAAACTGGACAAGCCAAGATAATACGGCGGGAGGCTGTATCGTTGCGTGGTACCATTAAATGGCTGAACTGTCAGTCAAAAGTAGATTCCGGACATTCTGTTAAGAGCCGCCAAGGCGGTAACTTATTAAATTGCATTCTGTTAGGAGCCGTGAAAGCTTTAGGTAGTTTCATCGGATTTAAGTCAGTGTATTTTATAAATACATACATAACGAAGTGTATAATTGAGAAATAAACTTTTATAATAAATGAAAAATAAAACTTATTACAACAACAAACTTGAGAATTGAATTAAGATTGAAATGCTGACTTGCATGTCAGTAAATTAGTAAACATGGAATTAACATTGTAGTATGCACTCATTATCCATAACGTAGCAGCTAGCAGGTAAGAGCGTATTAATAAATTATATCATTTTACAATTTATTAATTATTTGTGTTTTCACTGAAACCGGAGCCGATCGCAAAATCTAATAAACGATCGCGAGATCTAATACAAGCTCATCACGGAAGATCGACATGTGACATATCGTGAGACTGAGGCATCATTGGGGATTTCAAAGACCCCAATTCAACAAATTTTGAATGAAGAATTGTGTTTAAAGAAAATTTTCCTGTTGGATACCGTATCTATTGACCGAAGAACAGAAGCTCGGGTTAATTGTTGTCAAAAAACTCTAGACCGCTTCAACACAGAAAACTCTAACAACGTGTGCAGCATCGTCAGTGGTGATGAATCGTGAATTTCCTCTTATGAATCCGAAAATAAACGCCAGTCGTCTGTTTGAGTGTTGTTCCAAAATGAAGAAAAGCCAAAGTCATCCGTTCTCGAAGCGTCTCCAAAAAGATGGTCGCGACATTTGTCTTAAAAGAAAGTTATGTAGCAACAATTTCTCTGCAAGATCAAAGAACAGTCATCGCTGAGCTTCGAAAAACCAATCCCGAACGACGAATCATCCTCCACCAAGACAATACAAGTTCGCACACAGCTCACAAGACAATTAAGTTTTTAAAGCAACAAAACGTCGAATTTTTAAACCATCCTCCGCACAGTCCCGACCTAAGCCCCAACGATTTCTTTACCTTTCCGAAAATTAAGAACAGATTGCGTGGTCAAAGGTTCCAGTCACCAGAAGAAGCAGTTGACGCGTTCAAAAACGTAATTTTGACTGTACCGACAAACGAGTGGAATAACTGCTTCCAGAGTTGGTTCGAGCGAATGCAAAAGTGCATTAATCTTCTTGGAAAATATTATACTTCGAAAAAAATTAAAGTCTTTCAAAACTATATACTGTTTTAATTCAGCCCTATATAAAATAAATAACTGGCGCAACAGTCCAATTTGAATCACGGCCTCGAGATGAGTTAGCATCATCTCATTTTCTAGATTGTGACGGTTTTTGTGCAGAGGTATGTGATCAGCAACACGCTGAACGAGTTATTTACCCCATAATGGGTACTCATTTAACAGCTGAGTGGGCTCATAGTCCGACACGTAAATCCCCGGAATCGAACCGGGGCCTAGTGCGTTGAAGGCGAACGTGCTAACCGTTGCGCCATCCGGACTACAATTCAGCCCTATATGCAAAACGTAAAAGACAACCTACGTATTTTGCAATACATACATTTCTTTTTTTTTTGTACCGAAAACAGTAAATTTATGAATTACCAATCTTTCTCCTTATTACATACTGACTACTTTACGACTGTTCCATTATTTGTAAGAAAAATACAATCCACTTTCATTAATGAGCCCAGAGTTATAAAAATTTCTTTTCGTGTATTGGGTAGATCCTCCACTAATGACTTAAGGGGGAAAACCACATTAGGAGGCTCATTTTCACAGATTTTTTAGGATTTTTTTTGGATGGTACGAATTAATTAGAATTCAAACTAGAGTTCTCCAATTGCGGGACGTGAAGCGATTCCAATTTTTATCCGAAATCAAAAAGTTTTTAATTTTATTTTAATAATTTATTTTCTAAGAATATTAACCTCAATGCAGGTGAAAATAAGGGAAATTGGAAATTTGGCAGGTGTCGGAAAAAAATATTTAAATGGACAGGGGTGTGTGTGTGCTCCTTAACTATGCAGTTATGACTCCCACAGCAGCTCTGATGTGTTGTCTTATCAGTGGCAACAGGCTAGCGGCTACAATCCAATCTAGACCAAACGGGCACGGTTTTGTAGAAAGGTATGTTTTACCATTTATCCATCTAAAGTGGGTGCTGCTAAGCCGCTTGCTTTAATTTTCGAGTTAGTTTGGAAGTTGCGACAGCTTAATAAATATTTCGACGAAATTGTGGAACATCAATTGTTGTACTATAGCCCACCAGGCAGTGAGTCCAGTTCTGGCCAGAGTAGTCCACCAGACAACTACCCTAGCTACTTTTACTCAATTGCCCTAACCCCTTGTGGGGCATAGCGCGTCAACTGTTCCATGTGGCCCAATTGACGTTTCGTTGGCATAAATTGGTTTCAGAGAATGCAGTTGCCAGCATACATCTCCTGCACATCTATGGCCACGAACGTTGTCGTGGACGGGATTCGAACCCGAAACGCCGGTAAGTACATAAAAATTTCGTCTTGTTGGCAAAAACTAGGCTCGTGCCATGCAGCAAAGGAGGCTCTGCTGGATGTATCCTATACTTCCTTGTGAAGAGAACAAGCTCTGTTTTGTTTCAATTAAACTCTACCCTATAAGAGGGCATTCTGCAACACGGCACTAAGAACAGGAGATTTACCAAAAGTGGCAATAGGAGTATTATCTGTATAAGCACACACTTTGCAGCCCAACGCAGCGACCGGTAGCGCAGTGTGTTGAGGCATCAGTCTCATGTATGACTACCGGCGTTTTGGGTTCGAATCCCGTCCACGACGACGTTCGTCGCCATGGATGTGCACGAGGTGCATGCTGGCAACTCCATTCTTCGAAACCAGTTTATGCCAACGAAACGTTAAATGGGCCATATAGAACAGTTGACGCGCTATGCCCCGCAAGGGGTTGAGGCAATTGAGTAGTAGTATTTTCAGATTTTAAAGCAGTCTGCCACTTTATTCAGACGATGCTCCCAGACAAGTGTGGCAACTTCAAAACCATGAGCTCGCTGTTATTTTTATAAATCAATTTTGAGTATTTCCTCGAATATTCCATGATCAAGTTCAATATACCAAACAATTTGGAGGGTGCCCTATGGCCCCTCTCTGGATCCGCCTCTGAAATTAACCGTGGCTTTGTTCATATATCTAGCAAAATGTCTGCGCTCAAAATATAAATTTGTATTTTTGTGGGGTATTTTCAAGAAATAATGAGCGAAATTTGGTCAGGCCAAATTTTACAGCGGTTTCTCTATAATTGTAGATCTTGTGGTCAGATTTGACCTTAAACAAATTGATTTGTTATTAACCAAACGACAGGCAATCCATTGGTATGATTCTTATCGACCGCAAACGAAATTCCCAATTAAATGCTTAAATGATTACACTATACCTAATAAGTTTCTTGTAAAAGTTTTTGCCCATGAGATTTTCGTCCAAGCGAAAACAGAGTCCTAGACCTTATTCTCGAAATTCTAGTACATAGGAGACTACAGTTTTGGCACATTTGTAAGCGCATAAAACAATATAGAAAGCGCCATAAAAATAAAATCATAAATTAGTTTAGTGTTTCTTATTTCTATAACGTTCTATACGTTATTGAAATATTGAATAAAAATACCAAAAACAATATCTTAAAATAATAATGAATAAAATTTCCATATTGAGGGAAATATCGTGGCAGAATTTACAATATTCTAAAATATATTAAAAACACCGACAAATAATTGAATTACAAAAAAGAGGCAAAACAAACAGCAAATTTTGTTAGGAAAAAAAATATATAAAATATATATATATGACAAAAGAAGCATAGCATAAAATTTTCGTACACAAAAACAAAATCGTTTTTCTTATATCCGCAAATTCCCCAAATATCCGCAAAAGAAAACGTAATCTGAACAATTTAACGAAGTCAATCATTTCGGTTTGTTACTAATAAAAAGCAAGCAAGTATGTTTCTATACATATTCTAAGAAACAATATATTTCTAATTAATTTAAAATAAATGACGCAAAAACTATTTTTGCATTATATAGGTATAATATTATCTTTAAATTTTTCAATTATAAATAAATTTAAATTATGTATATATATACAATAGTTTAATGAATATAATTCTATAATGTTAGATCATAACTAAAATCATCGGGCAAACTGATCATACGATAAATGATTAGAGCTGGCCATTGCAATAATTTCAATATCCAACGTATTGTTGTGAATGTTTGTAATTTTAGCCATAATTCAAGCATAATATTTTCTAATGATATTGGCAACTCATGCAGGTACTTTGTCGTTTTTGAACAAATCACACATTCAGCCTACGAATAAAAAAAAAGAAAAGATAGAAGAAAAAAATGTATGACAATAAAGATGACGTAAATTAATTAATATTGACAAATAAATGGGAGGTGAAGAAAAATATTTGAAATGTACTCATTTTATATGTATATATAAACACATATATACATATACATAGTCTACATATATTTTTCTTTTCCGTATGTTCAATGGAGACAAACTAAAAATATAATGTATCTAATGGACTTTTTTCTAGAGAACAAAATTACAACTGGACAAAAACAAATGATAACTATAATTTGTTTAATTATTATTTTGTTGGATTTAATATGCTTTATTAATTTAATTAGGTTTGTTTCATAGTTAAGTGGATATAAAGAGTTAACTTAAAAGGGAAAAGGAAGATTAGACATTCTTTAATAAATGTATTTATTTTTCGTTTTGTTTTTGTGTAAGTGTTAAGTACAGTGTGTTAGTAAAGTAATACATGCAGTGGCTGAAAAGTTAAAGCTGATTTTGGATTTTGAAGTAGGTAGTTTTTTTTAGTAATGCGTAAAATCGATTTGCAATGTTTATTTTGAAACCGGATAAGCTGGAAGTTCTGGTGTACCTTATGTTTGAAAATCCGCGCGTACACTGGTTTGTTTTTCTAGGTTTAAACATACCTGCTTAATTTAGAAAATGCTCATTTAACAGCAAAAGAAAAATTTATAGTCAATATTAAATTTTCGAATTAGTTCTTATAAGAACAGACATTAGGAAAATCATTAGAAGGAATCGAACACGCAAGACAACGATAAGCGGAAAAGTCGTGAGATGGGCAGCCTGTGGAGAAGATGGGCAACTTCGTCTACTTCGGTAGGATTGTTGCCGAAAATGGTGGTACCGAGCAGGATATCGCTCGTCGTATCAACCAGCCTAATTGCGCATACGGCATGCTGTCCAAAATCAGACAGAGCAGTTATCTCAGCGTCAAGACGAAGCTGGGCCTGTTTCGCTCCCTGAAATGAAAATCCGACTAAGCTTTCTGCTTCTGATAAATAAGGGAAGCGCAAGTTCCACCACAATCCTTGAGCCTTCAATGCTGCGAAGAGTCTTGACAGCTTAAACCAACTACTGGAAAAGATATTTGATCAAGTTAACCGAGAACGGTAACGATCAAAACTGGATTAGTAAGTAAGTAAACTCCTTGTTAAGGGAAAGTACTATTATTACTGAATGTCAAAGAAAGATTTCTTAAAAAAAAGTCTGCTGAAAAGGCCTACTCAAGCCTGAAACCAGGACGTTGAAAACTTTGAAACTCTAACTAAATTGCAGACTTGATACAGTGTATTGTTCAGACCTGACAGCACACATCTCTCTCTCTCTCTCAATTGCCATAACCCCTTGTGTGGCCCACTTGACGTTTCTCGGCATAAACTGGTTCCGGAAAACGCAGTTGCCAGCATGCACCTCCTGCACATCCATGGCCACGAACGTCGTCGTGGACGGGATTCGAACCCGAAACGCCGGTAGTCAAACATGAGACTGATGCCTCAACACACTGCGCTACCGGTCGCCCCAAACATGAACACTAAAGAAATTATAAATCGGATCGACCAGAAGAGTTCTTTTTGATAACGCCGAAGACGCCTGCACGTATAAGAGACAATAGATAAAATATCGAAACTACAATATTAAAGAAACAGATGACGAGGAGTTCATAAATTATGAAATTATCGTCACACAGATACGATTATCAAGATGACAAGAGTAAGAACGTTCGAAAAATAATCAGCTTAAACTTTTCAACCTTAAAGAATATTTCTAATACAGAAAAACACATAAATAAAAAACAGAAATAGTATTAGAAAATAAAGATAGATAATAAAAAAGAAATAAAACTTACTTTTGCATTTAAATTCTTGACACTATATATAAAATATATTTTACAAGAGAGAGTTTCTTGCTTCGTGAATTTCTTGTGAACTTTTTAAGCACTTAAACTCTTTAAAAACAAAATAACGAAATAATAATAGTACACCTCAACTTTTGACATCTAAGGGAAGATACAAAAATGACACGAAACGCAAGAGAACGAGAATCGAATACCGAAAATCGAAAATGACTCTCTTCAAATTTTGTTCTACGAATACACGAGAAAGACGCAGCTTAGCTCAACAGTTTCGTATAAGAAAAACTATAGTTAAAAAATTCCATTATTGCGCATTTAGAGTATTTTATATTTATTTCTTCTTTCTTTTTTGTATTGTTATGTTTTAATAGTAATTATAAGAAATTTTTTCTTGTTAAAAAATATTATAAAACTCGTTAAAACACTAGAAGAATCATCGTTTTAGCGCATAGTGGTAGAGAGAAAAAAGTAAGATATATGTACTCGTATATAACAAATTAATACTTATTTTCAAAAAAAATCACAACCACTCTCACAACAAAATAATGTATGTATTGTATAAGTGTATTTTTAAGTACGCATCTAATAATATAAGTAAATAGATATGAATAATGAAAACAATAATTAAGTAATCAACAAAAAATAATAGTTGTTACCACAAATAACAATTAACAAGAACAATGAGTTTAAAGTGTCGTCGTTCAAAACTGCGATTAATTATTTTCTAATTGCGAACGAATGTTACCTTAATTATAATGAACGCAATGCGCCTTTTAAAGGCGTATAATGAAATTCACGTGTCAGATGTTTATATACTATACAAGTGAACCAAAAATAATCATCAGAAATTTCATCCTTAATTTTTGTCTACAACTTTAGATAAATATTTTTCCTTTATTAGCCGAGAAGTCTGTAAAACGATAATGTTAAAAGATGCGGAAGCGAGATGTGGGTTCTCGTTCTCGCAATCAGACATCAGTGAGGATGATAAATGCCTTCCTTCAAAAAAAGGAGTCATACGGCGATGGCATAGAACAACTCGTGCTAGTGACCATTGGCCAAGAAAATATGGCAACGAGTAGTACGAAATACCCGCCGTTCCAGAGGATTCCAAATTTTTTAAACTATGTGAAACGAATTGACGAATGAGGAATACCGAGGAAAGCATTAATTCAAGGCTGGGTTACACCCAAATAGCACCAGTGTTGTAACCTCTGAGTGGGCTCGTTCCAAAGCGGAATATTTGTAAAAAAAAGGAAATTCGACATTTAGAAATAATGTCCCCTCTGGGAGGTTGAACCATACACACATTTATGCGTAACCAACAAAATGTTGCACCAAGCTATAGGAAGGTATACCCAGTGGCTCGTGGAAACAAGTTAACGAAAAATTAAGCCTAGTCTACAGTAGTAAGATGAAGCCTAATTGTACCTAATCTATTAACTATTCCATTTACAATGTACAGAACTCCATAGAACTCGTTTTCCAATCTCTTTAGAGACGGGGTCGAGTGAGAGTTTTGTGGGAGAACCAACATTAGTCTATCCATCCATGAATTACACATTTTCTTTTTTTCACTTTACATCTTCTATTTACATTTGTTCATTGCGTCCATTGCAATTAAGGTTTTCTCGCGTTTTCATCGTTTATCCCCACATTTGGGCTTTGTCATTCTTCCTGATAATACTTTCACGGTATGTAATTGGAACCTTCATTATCGATTCCTTACCTAAACCTTTACACTGTGCAAAGTGTTTTCCAATGTACACTTAATTTAAAAAAAAAAACTGCGCATCCACGATCACAATAAAATTTTTATCAAATGCAATTATTTGTATAAATGCATTAATAAAATAAACGTGTGTTTGTTTGAGTACGGTTAACAACTTAGCCTTTTTAAAAGTGTCATATACTCGTATGTACTATGTGCGTGTGTTGTTTGCTGGTGGAACATAAATACATATTGTACATTATGAGATTTTGTTTAAAGCCTTAGTCCTCTGTATCTTTTTATCTTTTCTCCAAATTAGTTTTTATGCTTGTTTATTTTGCGTAATGTCAGGCTTCTTTCTTTTACGGACAACATGGCGGCAAATGTGTCAGCGATAGTTTAGATAGAAGCGCATTAATTAACACAACACCTTCATGTAGCATTGTTGAATTATAACAGATCATAGTTGATGTGAACACATAGTAAAAAATGTTGGAATGTCGCTTGCGTACATGATTCCATAACGTTATGGTCGGATGAAGATAAACGTAAAGACGTTTCATAGCATTACAAAGCATTGATGTTATGGTTGTTACCTTAATTGATACGGCCGCCGATCGATGATACATTGCATTTGATGAATCTGCCGGATTGCTTATTAGTTCCAAGTAGCTACGATCTTCATCGTCCTCGGTTGCTGCAATGGAGGAACCCTCTTCAAGCATATTGCGCTCGTCGACCGAACGTAGACAACGACTGCACATTGTTCCTTGTCTGGAAGAAGAATTGCGAAATAAGGATTACACTATGTTTTTTTAGGATTAGATAATGATACTCGTAGATGAAAGGGTAGGCAAATTACAATCCAATTTTCCGTTGTACTAATTTTATGGCTAATTCTTATGGGGATTTTATATCTACATTGGCACTCATTCGGATGCACTTAAACAAATTGATTTCGTACGCTGAACGAAACATTGACGAGTACCAAGGCGGTTTCACACCTGGTCGCTATACAACCGACCAGCTTTTACGGTTAAGCTAATCCTGCAAAAGTGCTGGGAATACAATGTGGACGTGTATCAAATCTTTGTCGACTTTAACCAAGCTTCCGACAGTATCGATCGTGGTATACTGTAAAAGATCATGCTGCAACTTGGTATGCCAGTGAAACTAATACGCCTAACAAAGATGACAATGAACAACTCCGTCTCACAAGTCAGGATCCAGAACAGGCTGAAATTTTGAAACACGGACTGCTTTGAAGCAGGACGATGGACTGGCGCCGACGCTCTTCAACCTAGCACTTCGGGTGATGGATACGGACATCAGCGCAACGCTACTCATCAATTCGACACAATTGATAGCGTACGCAGACGACATAAACATCATGTCCCGAAACCTGTCCGCCGCAGAAACACTTCTGCATAATCTCGACACGGCTGCAAACGAAGTTGAACTACACAATATCGAGGATAAAACAAAAATAATTAAATAGAAGCACGTACACAGAAATACGAAGCTCTACATATAGAAAACCATCATACGAGGTGTGCTATGCTATAGCTGCGATACCTGGACCTTAACTCAAGCTTCCGAAAAAACATTTCACTCAATTGCCCTAACCCCTTGTGGGGCATAGCGCGTCAATTGTTCCATGTGACCCAGTTGACGTTTCGTTGGCATAAACTGGTTTCGGAAAATTCAGTTGCCAGCATGCACCTCCTGCACATCCATGGCCACGAACGTCGTCGTGGACGGGATTCGAACCCGAAACGCCGGTTATCAAACTGGAGACTGATGCCTCAACACACTGCGTTACCGGTCGCCCAGAAAAAAAAAACATTTTAACCACATTTGAACGGAAGGTCCTTCGGCGAATTTTCGGCGCAGTTCGCGACCGAAATGGATGATACATTCGGTACAACCATAAGCTGTACAAACTGTACGATGAGTTGTAAGTTTCGAGAATCGTCAAACTACAAAGTCTTCAGTGGGCAGGGCATGTACAACGAACGCCTAAGAAAATATTGAAAGGACGCATCGGCGAAGCAAGGCTACCAGGAAGACCGAAAGCTCGTTGGGAAGACTCATGCTGGGCTTCCAAAATTGGAAACGCGGTCACTTGACCGAGATAATTGGAGGAAACTGATCCAGGCGGCCAAAACCCGACATTGGGTTGTAGCGCCAAGATGATGATGCTTATTCAAGCTCAGGATCCCATACAGATACGGAACTGTACGATGATTAAGTCATATTCATCTCACATCAGACAAAATCTGCTGTAAAATTTGATTTTTTCATTTTTCAGACATTTTAAAGATTTCCGAATCTAGATGGGAGGCGAAGAGCTGCAGACACTCACTGAATATCGACCAATGTAAAGCCTCATGGAAACTAAAAGTCGAACAACACTTCAAGAAAGCCACTTAAACCAACCAAGATGGTGATTTCGCATCGTGCATAGTATGGTTTCCAGTTAGAATTTCCAAAAGAAAATTGAAGCAGATTGAGACTTTTCAGATGAATTATAAAGTCAATACACCTATCTTAATGTCAGCAGAGTTTATAAAGCACCGATAAGGAATCCCTATCTCCAGACTTTGGGTATGTTGTATCGAAAATAATTTTGTTGGGAGATCCCTCATTCTTCATGAAAGGAAATATTTTGTCAATTCTGATATACCCATTTAACTGAGTTTGTACCCCAAAAATTTAAGGAAAGGTATAGGCCATAGGTATCGTACCGCCGATCTACTCATGAAACGAAAGAAAGAAAGAAAGACTACTTCTAGGAGACCGAAGAGCTGTATATCCATACTAAGGTCATTTGGTCCTTTCCTAACCTTTTAAACATTGCCACTAGTAGGTTGGAGAACCGAAAGAGATAAACTGATTGAAAAATAGTAAAAATGTTCAGTGACATGTTAAATTCTAACTTGTGGTATTTATGTAATAGTACTCACCTCACTTCCTCCAAAATGGAAAGTTCCTCGTGCACGGATTTCATTTCTTCATTTGTACTAACTTGAGCTACTCGGCTTTGAAGTGTTTGGTTCTCTTGAACTGTAACAAACAAGAAAAAAGAAAACGGATTTATTTAAAAATTATCAGTCAAAACATTGGTACATTAATGAACGTGTCGATTTTTAAATGTTGTTTAACGTGCGGATTATTATCAGCAGACCATGCAATACAACCATTTACGCATAAAACGTTTTGAAAAAAAGAAAAAAAAAACGTGTTCAATTTATGTTGCGTGATAAATTCTACCACGTGATTTATTTGTTATAAAGTCGAAGAAGCTAAGTGAAAAAAAATTAATTATGTGACTAGACAACGCAAAAGTATCTGCTAATAATAATATTAAATCACTTTCCCTTTTCACACTTTAATAATACACTAATCTGCTTCTGCACTAAAGAGTGCTGTGCAATGTAATAAATAATAGTGATAATGCCGTGTTAATCAAAACAGAAAAAAATACCCTCAAAACTTTATTGTAATTTTCCATTATTACCCAAAAGATTCGAATGTAATAAGAGTGGAATTTTCGAAGGATTATCTCATGACGGCAAAGTGCTATAAGCTCTGGTACGCTTAGCTGGACTTCTTGACTGGAGAAAAAACATTGTGTTATGTTTTGCCCAGAGGAAATTGAGGCTCATTAAGATTAGTGGATACGCAATGAAGTTCTTTGCTTTGAAAAAGGTTTCATTCACAAATCGGTGCACACACACAGGCAGATTAATGGAAGCAGCGATCGCACACTATCCACACTAACTGATACCATCAGTTATGTATGATGAATCAATCTTGTACGCATGATCTCTGAGGATTGAATTTAGAACATGCTTTTCTTGGTAGAAGCAAAACAAAAAAGAAGTACTACTTACTTATAGTGGTGAGTTGCTGCTCGAGTTCACTGACACGTTGCTGTTCGGAAATGTAGGCTTTTTTTGTGAATTCCAATTCCGTCATTATTTTGATCAGTTCCTCATTCTCCTCGCCGGCCAAATTGCTTACGTCCAGATTGTCGACTTCAAAAGCAGCTCCACTTGTGCCCGTTGAATTGGCATTTTTCAGATAGTTACCGCGCCCGCCCGATTGATTCAAATAGTGGTGGTCCGAAGATGATGATGATGTGCAGTTAAGTATCGATTTGTGAACCTGAAATGATATGAAATGATTTTGGAATGAAAAACTCTGACCAGAAAGATAAGATGAATTGTCTAATTTTTGGAAGAATGTTATATAGACTCAGAACCAGAAGATCTGAATCTGGATGACGTGTAACAACTCCAGACGAATTAACGCCATATGGCAAAATGGCGTTTTGATGATGATACGATGATAGGTACATTTGTACAGAGTCTTCCGCTTTAGGTGGGAAGAACCTAGAACCCATGCAATGTGAATTTGTAGTCCCTAAAACGGAAATTCCTTGATGGTGGTTTTGCTATAGGTGATAAGGACTTAGGTATGTGCAGCCATTCTTATGATGTCAAGGGGATTTCCGCTTTAGGCAGTACGAACCTACTGTGTCGTGCATACACCATTAGAATGGCTTCATACAGCAAAAACTAGGTTCTTACCATCTAAAGCGGAAATGGTATCTGGATTCGAACTCAAGGAATTTCCGCGAATTCTGTTTTGTAGTTCCTAAACAGGAGGTGCATGCTGGCAACTGCATTCTCTAAAACCAGTCAATGCCGACGAAACGCCAACTGGGCCACATGGAACATTTGACGCACTATGCCCACAAGGGGTTAGGGCAGTTGAAAGATTTCCTAAATTATAAATTCACCGTGTGTGGGTTCAATGTTCTTACCACTTGTGCACTCTGGACATGAACTGAGGAATATCCGCTTTAGGCATTATAAATTTATCGTGTATACTCATACATCACAAATCTGGGCATATGACAAATCTGGGTTTATGATGTTTTTTTTATATGGCACTGTGATGTACGAGACAACAAATACATATTGCCATATGGTGTTAATTCTTCTGGTTTTGTTGCACTTCACCCTAGATTTCAGCAACTTCCTGCCCAAACTCGAAGCTTGGGTATTGCACTCACCTCAATACTGTCCACTTCATCCGCCAGTGATGAATTATGCATGCATTCGTCATGATTGTTGCGCAATTGGGAATTGTACTGTTCGTTGCGACTATTCTTCTCCTGAATGAGACGTTCATTCTTTCGACGTTCGGCGTCCAGTGACTGTTTCAATTCATCCGTAGTTTTCGTCAGTTCTTCACAGCGTGTTTCTAATGTCTCGATATTGTGTAACAGTCTGAAATGATAATGATGATGATGAGGAATAAAAAGGAGACTGATTAAAGCAGAACTGATAGTATGGATAATGGAGAAATAATGGGCGATTTGCAAAGTTCTGAAATAATGTTATGTAATCGCCTCAGTAAACTGTTGTCATAATACGTAATACAATCAGCAATTTGAGATGGTTTTCCATCGTACTTTGACGTGGAAAATTTTTCAATATGCGGCTAGATGAATGACAGTCTGCCTCAAGTTTTCAGAAACGCAAAGCTGTAGTTACGTCTGTTATATTTTGCGTTGTCAGCCATCATTTCTCACGTAGAGCCGTTTTCACAATGTCTGGTAAGAGTTTATAGTAAAGATAAACGGAAATTCCTCCGATAGAAGAGGAAGTGAAACTAACTCACGATCAGCCGCAAATTAATGCCGAGAAACGATACAGACGTATTTAGAATAGAATAGAAGAGGCGGTCGAATTCCGCCAAGAAAATTAGATGATTTTCTACTGCATTATCATATTTTGAGCATTGCATAAGCTAAGGTTTAATTTAGTGTCCCGGATAACTAACTGGCAGTTTAACCAGACATTGAGAAAAAAGGGCCTTAGTCTAACATTTGTTGTTGTATATAAAATGCTTATTATTAAATGCTACTACTTACAATTTTGAATGTTTCTTTTCCGCTGTATTCTCAACATTTAGTCTATGGTTCAATCTCTCCAAGTCTTGTATTCCTATTTCTAATTGTTCATAGATCCTAAGGCGAGAATCATTCACTTCTCGTAACGCGCCAGTCTGTTTTTGTAAATACTGAAATAGAAAATATGGAGAACAAAATTGTCAGATAAAAAATATTATAGATAAATAGATAACGACTGTTAACGTAAAACTAGCATACATTATCTATCTAGGTCTATCTAGGTTACCAGGTCTAGGCAGGTCTGGGTAGATTTACGGGTCAAGGTAGGTATACAAGTCTGGGTAGATACGCAGGTTTTGAAAGAACAGAAGATCAGTGCAGGGTAGGTACATATGTATCTAGGTCTGGGTAGGTTTCTAAGATCTACCCTGGCCTGTATACCTAAGGTCTGGGCAGATTAGCAGGTTTTGAAAGAATAGAACAGATTGTCAAAAATAAAAAAAAAACAAACAAACGGAGAGGGGGATGGGAGAGAGATCCAGAATGGCAACACTTTCTTCTCGTAAACACGACCGATCTTGCTGGAAGTGGGGATTTTTTTTTTAAATTAATTAGAATTTCAAAAAAAAAATGGGGATCAAGATTATTTACGTACAGCCATGAAGAAAATATTCATTCCAAAAAACAGTCAGGCAGCACTCTGCAACTGCATGCATAATGTACTTTCAATTTCTATCATGATTATACATTAGTGTTACCATACACTATCGAACCCGAACTCGAACCTGGTACAAATGTCCTCTGAATAACGCAAAACACACACACACTTCACATAAACGTGAAGAAAACCGGTTCTTTTGTGCCATATTCAAGATCGGGAGCGACTGGTAGTGTGTTGAGGCATCAGTCTCATGTTTGACTACTGGCGCTTCGGTTTCGAGTCCCGTCCACGACGACGTTCGTGGCCATGGATGTGCAGGAGGTGCATGCTGGCAACTGCATTCTCCGAAACCAGTTTATGCCAACGAAACGTCAACTGGGCCACTTGGAACAGTTGACGCGCTATGCCCCACAAGGGGTTAGGGCAATTAAGTATGTTCGAGATCGAGTTCGAGATTGACAGTGTGTGGTGACACTAATCCTTCTGAAAAAGCCCAAACGACTGTAAGCATTACAGAATGCTATTTCTAAATTAAAGATTGGCTGCATTGCAAATGCAAATGTGAATAAACATGGGGTAGTTCCACCGACCTAGGTTTTCAGGCTTAATTCACGTGCCGTAAAGGATCAAGTCCGATCCGATCCGCAAAATTAGCGGATCATACCATGACTAGCATACATATAGTACAACCTAATTTTGGGTGTGCCATACAGTTGTTGGAACATCCCAAATAATAGAATACGTTGCACGAGGACATTTTCAACGGAAGAAACATTTTCGCACGAGAAGTGGGCGTGATTTTAAATCACACATGCTTTTTTTTATTCCCAAGTCACTTAGAAGCAGGTTTGACAATTGAAAAAGTTCAGAGGTATTGAACAGTAAATGTCGGGAGTGTCAGAAACAAATATTCCACCTATACCTGCATAGGTACAACTGTACAGGTCTGAACGCCTGTGCAGGTCTGTGCAGCGAGACAACACACACTACGGTGCACCTGTGCAGGTATACCTTGAGGTAAATGGGCCACCTAACATTAATTACTGGTCATTGACCGATAGAGATAAATTTCTTCTAAAAAAAATCATTGATCCATATTTGAATTTGAATAGACGAATGAATTTTCGCCCAAATAAAAACCAAATTCATAATAAAACTTAACACTTTATTAGCTTCTTCGATCTACATACATACTTGAAACAAATGCTTCTATATTTACCACGACTAGGGAACATACCAAACACGATCATCTATTAATGGAATTAGTTCAATTCAGCGAAAAATCTGTTGGTGCCATTTAGTAACAAACAATGGGTATCAATGCTGGCCTCGAGAACAATGGCAACTTAAGTGAACCACAGTGCAACGCTTGATTGCATCCGCATTGATGTCATTTGAATACGATCGATCGTCAATCAGGCAAGAAACCCTAAAATAACATAACACCGCTATCGGAATGCAGTAAATAGAACGCAACTTGGCCTTTACAAGCACTAAAAATGTGACCTGTATAATGTTCCATTCCATTGAACAGATAGATCGATCTATATCAAGATACTTAGAGAAGCCATCATCATCAAATACGAACACACCTCAGGCAGAGTTCAATGGCAGGCCAATAATCGGAGGGAAATCAGCTTCCATTGTTTTCCACTCTAGTTCTTGGCATCGCGCGGTCTTTTCTCCTCCGAACCAACAAATTAAGAAACTGCAAATGAATGCATTTGACCGTAACACAGAAGATAGAACACCGTTGGTCCACTGTAATAAAAGATGGTATCTATTATCTTGAACATGGCGCTGGAAGTTGGGATGGGTCGCTCTGATAACCTTCTCAAGACATACAGCAACTATATTCCCAGATCACATATCGATGAAATCGATCGAATGCCTGTTCGACTGTCTGTTTGTCGGCCCATCAAGAATTAATGGATCAATTGTATAGTAAAAGCTGACGTCTGAAGCTTGATGCATTTTCCGCGATCGTGTGGCATTGAAAGAAAAACCCCGTGAAAACCTCAAACCCCAACCATCAACGAACAATACGATCAAGGAAGCACAATCAAGTCCAAGTGCATTCACAACATAACAGTGAGGAGAAGATCATCATCATCCTACCAAAGAATTGTTTGTTGATGAGATCTGAGCATTTTGTGCTAACATCCATCAAATTGATTGATCCGTACGTTATTAAGTTGAATGGAATGTTGTTTGGGAATCAGAATCAGAGTAAGAAAATCGTAGATCTACGTACACTATGTACACGTATAGGTAGTTTCAGTCAGGCGTAGTGTTAGATTAAACAGATGTTACGACGCTACGCACTTGGGTATCATAGGATGATGGTGGTACTATCACTATTCTCAAGATCTGAATCGGACCAACTGTTTCTTGGAATCAGGTTTCCATGCGTTTGATAGCAAAGGAGAAAGACTCATGTGAATTAGATATTTACTATACGTTTTTTTTTTACTAATTTTCTGGCGTTTTTATACCCTTCACGGATGTGATAGGGTATATTACTTCACTTTGTGATGAAGTATGCAACGCACAGAAGGAAGCCTCTCCGACCATATTAACTATATATTCTTGATCAGTACGCTGAGACGAATCGATTAAGCTTTGTCCGTCTGTCTGGTTCTAATCAAACTAGTCCCTCAGTTTTAAAGCTATCGAGCTGAAATTTTTTCTAAAGGCTTCTTTCTATTGCACGCCGTATATATGTCGAAATCAATGGAATCGGACCACTAGATCACATAGTTGCCATAGGAACGGCCGATCCAAAAATTCGTCTTTTTGAGAATTTTTTTTAATGGTAAAGATATCTTTTTCAGATTTCACACTAATCAATAGTATCTTTAGTCAATTCATACCTATTCCTGAATTGGGTTGAAATTGAACTACTCTATCATAAGGCTGTCATAGGAACGACCGCTTCAAAAGCAAAATTTTACTAGAAAAACTTTTTTATTTTTGAAGGTATCTTTACCAAATTTCATATTATTTAATCATGTTGACTGCCAAACCACATTCCTAAATTTGGTTAAAATAAGCCCACTATTTCATATACATACCTCTCATAGGAACAGCGAAATCGGAACAAGTTTTACTACTAATTTCAAAGTGGCAAATGCACCATAAGTCACAACGAAGGGTAGCATACCTTCGGCAAGCTTGTTGTTGTATGCTTGATATGTGATCGTGTTACTCACCTCAATCTCCTGGGCCTGATCTTCGATAATGTTCTGATGTTGCTTTAACGCCGTTTCCAGCTCTTTGTTGCGTTCCAGAAGTGTTTTTCCGAGTTCGGCGGCAAGTTGTAAATCTACAATGAAAAGAAAATAGAAAGAGCGGAGGTTAGTTGATATACTAATGATGGTAGGAATACACAGTTCTTAAGAATGAAGGGAAAGGCTCCTGGTCAGAATGACCAGAAAACATTATCCGACCTATCACCACACGGACTAAGATTATCATTAAGGTAGGATGATGCAAAAATACTGTACTGGGATCTTTGAACATATAATTTCGTTATATTACTGCAGCATTGAGTCTCTAAAACGAATTGGCTATTGTGGCTAGAGCCTCGAGCAGCCCAATAAACCTCAACATGTCACTCATCCCTAATAACCTCCTCCCTGCCACCCTCAAATTCCCAACTACCGATTTCCAATGTTCTATTTTTGATCATTTTCAAATTTCAATTTTCGAATTACAATTCCCGAATTTCCTCGAATTTCTAAATATTAAATTTTCGAACCGTTGAACTTTTGAATTTTTCGATTTTTGATTGTTATGAATTTTTAAATTTTCGAATATTTCAATTTTGGATTTTTTTAATACTTGAGTTTTTGTGTTTTAGAATTTTTCAAACTTTTGAATTTCAAAGTGCCTGCATTTTAAAATTGTTGAACCTATTGACTTTTAAAACTTTGAAGCTTTACAATTTTGGGATTTTACGATTTAAAAATTTTTTCAATTATAAAATTTTTTAAGTTTCAAATTTTCAATTTTTTGAATTTTTAAAATTTGAAATTAACCATGAATGAGCTAGGGTTAAGGACGGAGGCTAAGGGCATGGTCGTTCAGACCGTTCGGTCCGGAACAACTAAGTGTCACGGCTTCCTCAAACGATGACGAGGTGAACGCGGGCATGATAGCAAGCCCGGCTATTGGTAGGAGTGGGTACCTCACGCGTTCACCCGGTTCGATTGCGGAATGCGGAACGAGCTGTCCCTAATCACAATATCTATGATAAAAAAACTACACCATCGATGAACCGATCCCCGTTTCTGGATCTAGCACGGGTGCATCCTGGCCTAGGGTTAGGGGGTGCAATAAGTCTAACTCCCTTTATTTGATTTGGATTTTTGTTTTGTAACAGGAGCAAGATAGGAAGTGACACCTGATATTCCAACTTTACTTGCAGATCACACAGTAGGAGAAGACGTTGCTAAATTGTTTGCCATTTTCTGCCACAGGAACAGTATTTGTAGGCGATGCAACGTCTTAGCGAATCTTCGGTGCGCGTTTAGCGGGTGTCTGTGAGCGTGCTTTATTAATTCAGTGAAAAACTCAGACGGAACCTACAGTTTCCAGGCCTGTTATTCCTGTATGTCGGCACCGCTCCCGTACTCACTACGTCTGTACACAGTTAAAAATCCTGGTCTATTATCAATGCTAATTCGGGTTACATATATGACGACACCAAAATTGTATTAGATTTTAATAAAATGAAAGTATTACAATTGCTTCCGTAAACTTCACTGGTTTAAATATTAAACTTTTCTGGCATTATTTTTTTAATCAAATTGTTGGTTTAAAATTTAATCTATTATAATATCTAATCTATGAAAAAATATTAATTTTACTGCGTTTTTTTAGCTCCTCTTAAGTTTTTTCTCCATTATTTTTTTTTTCAATTTTCTAAACTTCCAAATCCTTTATTAAGCCCATCGCAGGTTAGCCAGCTAATCTTAAACTTTTTTCGCCATGGCGCAGCATCGAACCTGTGAACTCCGTGTTGTAGAGTTGCGACCTAGACCACTCGGCCACGCAGCATAATATTTTGAGCTGACTGCGAGTAGTTATAGTTAGACTTGAGACTCGAAAAATATACTTTGTGGGGTTTACCTTTTAATTAAACTTAGATTAGAAAATAATGCGAGAACAAAAATAACACAAAAAGGTTTGAATTGTATTAGAATTTATTACAAATTGGTTTAAAATAGAAGTAAACTTTGAATTGTATCAGGATTTATTACAAATTTGGTTTAAAATAGAAGTAAACTTTGAAAGGGTTTAGATTATAGAATTAAAATTATTAAAAATGGTGGTAGTCCAAGACCAGGTTTAAAAAAAATACCGAGATTTTTAACTGTGTACACGAATCCGTTGACAGTTTTCAGACAATGTATTAGATATTGGTGTCGGTTGACATGATCTATCAAGTCCTTATACTCTGGAGAAAGGAAATGCGGAGAGCTATTGGAAAACTTCAATATAAAATATGTTTCCTTCTGACGTTATTTTCCCCACGTTTGATCTCAGATCGCTTGTTGTTGCAAAGAAAATGGGCAGAACATCGCTATAATCCTCGCTAATCGCAGTCACTATATACTCGATGCACATGAGCTACTGACGAGCTTCAATTCAATAATGAAGACAGAAATTCTTCGCTGGAATGTATCGCTGAGATCAGTATAAAATTATGAAAAGTTGAGAAAAAACATTTGACTGAGGTTTGGCGGAATCGAATAACTCATTTTAATGGCCTGAACTTTAAAACGGATTTCATATTTGGAAAACTTGATCGCCTACCTGGTCTTAGTGAAATTTACGACAACCTCCTTTTTACGCAACAACTCTCCCGGTTATTAGCAAAATTTCTGTCGACAACTTTTAACATGTCAATCATAGTTATGCGATAGACAATGATAGTGTCCAATTTGAATATTTATGGCTTATACCTTAAATGTACCAGCATGGCCATCACATCAGATCAATCCAGGAGAAATCAACTGATTAACGAACAGACCGCATAATATACGCAATCCATGCATTTATGCATCATTTCGAATTCATCAAAAAACCCATTTCCTCAATATCGAGCTAAAACCCAGCTTACCAGTCAAGACTTGATACCAAGTCATGTTGCGACTATGGTGCAGCTCTAACGACGATCAACGTCAAAATGCATTTAAAATTCAAATTCAAAAATTGACGCAGTAAAAAACGCACAACGGTCGAAAGATTTGTGAGAAAAAAACCTCTAAACAACATACTCGTACGTCGAAACATTTTTGAGAGTGATTGCATTCAGGTGCCGACACAATGCAACATTCTGTCCACTACTATTTGTATCCAGTTGCATAGATGCACGGGTGCATATTTTAGATACGGATAGTTTATAACTATGCGCTCACCGACATTCTACAAGAAACATTAGTGAGTCGACGACTTGTTGCTCTAATTCGTTAAATAGCAGTTCGGCTTTATTCTGCTGCATGTTGCATGTCGTGGCTGCAAAAAAATGTTGTGGATTCCCATAAAAAGTGGCAAAGCTTATTATGTATAGTTGGAATTCAATGTATTTAGCTGCGGTAGGTTCCAACCTTTAGCGCACAAATTAAGCGATGAATTCACCTATAGACTGCGGATGAATAAGAAGGATTGAAGGATTGGTGGTGGTAGCGAAGTAGAGGTCTCACCTTAGTTGCACTCTAGCACTTTACTAAGCGGAAAACGAAATGAACGAATATGTTCCAGTGAAACTTAGAAACCTGAGAAAATTTTATATGATTGTTGCATAAGATCGTAAAGTACACATAGTGCAGGTTGGAGTAATTGGAGTGCACACAGGTGATGCAATGGGAATATGTTTGATAAATTTAATCTGACTCCATTGACATAGTTCCTACATATACTAGGACGGTTTGAAAAGCTCGTTACGCCTTTCTCTGAATCTATTCTATGTATTTAAATAGTTTTCTAGGAGAGTGTTAAGTATCTATGGAGTCATAGCAGCTTCGTTGATCAAGAGCCTTCGGGACAATTAAAAACTGCAACTATTCATGAGCACTGCGAAATGCCTAACAAATGGTTGTGAATGATTTGAAAGATACAGAGACAGCTTAAGCTCTAATCAGATCGTATGAGGGAATTTGGAAAATATTGACTCGTGATTAGGGAATGTGTAACCACGCCGACTGGTTCAAATTGATGGGTTTTCACAATTTGAACCAGTCAAGGATGCTTCTGGCAATTTTACTTCACTTCATTAAAATCCATTCACCGTAATCCCTTGACAGCTATAGAAACATCCGTCTCACTGGAATAAACTCTGACAGCCATGATATTGAGTCCCACATTGGGTGCTAACTAACAAAGTAGTGAGATTAAGGATATCTTCTGTCAGTGTCTCGATTATTCAGATTCGTATTCACCCAAAATCAAAACTCCACCAAAACTTTTATTTATTTTCTACCTAATTCTTAAACTATAACTCAACCCGGTATCAAGAAACTCAACATCAGAAAGAACGTAAATTCAAATTTTCAATTTAACCCCGACACTGAGAAATTATCATGCTCTTCAGTTATGCCATTATTCCAGGCTAACCAGCATATTATCGACTCATGAAGAATTCCGATGCTTGTTGAATGGCTCATTGAGTTCATTGAGCCAGTCATTTTACCGGGCGATAAAACCAAAACTTGAGTTCCAACCATAACCGCGACAATGACTATCCGTACGTATATACTTGGGACTATAACGGATTTGCATTTAATACGTGGTACTAAACTCGCTATGTCGACTGGCTAACTCAGGTGGGAAGACAGGTGTGTCGTGTTGTCTCTTTTGTCTGGCACATTCCGTGAAAATCAATAAAACATTCCCGCGGTTTTTCTGTAATAAAATCCTCGAGTCGAGAAATCGATCTGTGGCCTGTTGTAATCCGGCCATCGGTCACCGTGACCCAGTCATGATACGAAATACGAGTAGTAAATATTGTAGTATGGTCGATTATCGGCCATGGGTTTAGCTTAGTCGTAACGTTTACGTACTGCTATCATCTTTTGGACGTCTTTTACTGCAATCTTGACCTTCATCTTCATGCTGTATGGTGTTTTGGATCGTGAGACTCCAAACAAAAGTTGAATGCAACACAAAACTTGATGCATATATGTATGTAGATACAAACTTTCATTTCGGATATAGACGAGTATAGTACATTTAATAATATACTTTGTAAGTTAACACCTTGAATATGACCGTATTCGGAAGTGTGATAAGTAATTTGTGAATGGAACTTGCATTGAATTTGTCAATATTTGGACATGAGAACTTTCCTAAATTGGATTAGAAAGTTAAAGATACTAAGATGTCACTAAGATTATTTATGACAAAACCTTAACGGTCTTTAATTTTAAGTGGGCTCATAGTCCGAAACGTAAAACACCTTTTATCGAAAAGACTACTGCCTCCAGTAGGAATCGAACCAGGAGTCTAGAGAACATAAGGCGAACCTGCTAACCATTGTACCATCCAGACAATTTTTATGGAATTAACTCCTAGAATATTATCTGCAATTAGGTTTATCTATTGCAAATTTCTGGCCCAAGTTCTATTTTTGAAAGTCGATCAGTAAGGCCTTCCATTTACAGTCCGGCTCGACATCGACTAGACCACGACCCGTGAAGGCTCAGTTGATGCGGATGCAGAAAAACTACTGGGCTTTCGAAATTGCAAGACGTGGTCATTTGGCTAAGGCAATTGAAGGAAAACTATTCAGACAGCCAAGGTTTGTAATGGACGGTTTGGTGGGCATCCGAAGATGCCCGTGGAGACGGAGCCTAAGGTAGCATAACCGTAAAGTTCAGGCTGTGCCATATGGCGAAGAAAAAGGTCCCTCAACGAGCTAAACAGCGGCCTATGCTTGCTGTAGATCAGTTCGGGAGACGTGGGCTGGATTTTCGCCGCTCGTTGCCCCTGTCCTTTACGTAATAATAAAAATTCAAA
This sequence comes from Chloromyia formosa, assembly GCA_964017055.1. Taxonomy (NCBI): domain Eukaryota; kingdom Metazoa; phylum Arthropoda; class Insecta; order Diptera; family Stratiomyidae; genus Chloromyia; species Chloromyia formosa. Next base: position 160,512,849 of record OZ024813.1, on the reverse strand, counting down.
GGCCTGGGAAAGACAACACAAATATGGTAGGCAAAAATGGGGAATAATGAAAAATGGGGCGATAAGGATGGAATGGTTGGCGGACGGCGCAGATGCCCTCGCGCTAGCATCGGGGTTCGGGTGCAATGGGCCCCTTGGCATCTGATTTCGTATCACTACTCATCAGGTGTTGCCATCGATCTGCCGGTGGAAGCAGCATAACTAGATCAGAACCATATCATTACAAGTCGACGACAGACCGTCGCGTCGCGCCACAATGATGATGAATCTGGTTATCGTGAAAGAGAAGAGAAATTATTAAAAAACGGGTTTTTTATTTTGTCAATATTTTGCAGCTGCTTGCTTATCTTGTACTGTGCAATTTTATGCTATGAATGCTTTTTATAGGTCAAACCACACGCATTCTATGATAGCGTCAGCCATACGATACGATATCAATACGCTCTTGCGCACCATGTTTACGCTAAAGCAACAGCTGAGTAGAAGTTGGGCCGCAAACGATATACCCCGTCACATTAGTAGCATATAATTTTAATTAATGCATTGAAGGAAGCATAGTTTGTTAAAGTTAAAAGTTTGCGCAGGTGTGTAAGGTGCAACGGCAAGTTTAACGAACTCTTATCACTATAGCACTTAATACCGGTACTTGCATATGCTTAGCATGATATCATGTCCGCAATCACTTTAGTAGTAAGCCCGTCTCCATACTCGTATTTTAATGGTGGCCAGTTATGATGGCTAGCAACGAAAAATAGCAACGAAGAAAATACCAAAGCCATGAGCAAACGGTGTTGGTGGCGGCCAATGACTTCATACGTTAATTAAATGGTTAAGAGTTATTGAGGCGAAATTCGATCGGGGATATCGTATAGAATGGCGCCAGGCGAAACTAATTGAGCTCACCGCCGCAATTTTAACTATTGACCCACAAGAGCGTTGCTTTTTTTGTACATACCTATTGTTGGTAAGAAGAAAAAAAAATCAAACTCTGCTGACTGTTTCAGTTTTTTGAGATGTTCAAATACGAGCACATACCCAATTTCGAGTAAACCTTAAGAAGTTATAACGGTTTTAGAACTATTGTTCAATGTTACAGTGTGCTTATGCCTAGACAGAGGAATCTTGATTCAAGGTGAACGCAATTCCGAATTTTTTCTTTAGATATGTATGGTACTATAGACGAGATGGATGAACGATTTATCAACTTTGTTCAAGTTTTCCGAAGAAATAGCTTGTTTGTTGAAACCTTACCTTGATTTGAAAAAATTTTAAATGGCTTTAAAAAGGGTTAATTTGATTTGAACAAGCGGTAATTGAAAAATGTTATAGATCAGGGGTTCTCAATCTTTCTGCTCTTGCGACCCCCTTACAGAGAAAAAATTTGCAATTGATTTATAGTAAAATACCGAAAAAGTGGTCTATCTTTATGTTCTTTCTTTTTGTCTTAGATTTTTTTTTTAGTTGTGTAAGGCGTTTTAAAAAATAATTTCAACAACTCAGTCAAAGTAGTCTTATTCTTATCCCGAACATTTTAATGCCTTTTCTATTTATGTGGTTTTCAGGGAGCATTAAGTATACCAGCAGTCCTAAGAAAATATTTCACGCAGTATCTAATAAAACGATTGTTTTTAATTTTCCCACTAACAATTTGACTGTTCCAGAGTCTTTTAAGAGCCAGTATGAAGAGTTCTGCTCTTGTAATTTAATTTAATGAGAATTAAATAGTTATTTTATGTTGTAGCAAGAGTTCAACTCTCCTAATGAGAGTCATACATGTCTCATAAGACTCATGTCCGAGTATGAAACAAAGAACTATTCTTTTGTTTTGATAGCTAAGCTAACTAGAAAGAAATAATATGATATACAAAACTACACGGTCTTTGAATGACAAGTACGGGTAAATATAAGCTCATGAGAGTTTGTATTTACTGTCAATCTGTGTCATTTTCGACATACTACCCAATTGCCCTAACCCCTTGTGCGGCATAGCGCGTCAACTGTTCCATGAGGCCCAGTTGACGTTTAGTTGGCATAAACTAATTTCGGAGAATGCGGTTGACAGCATGCACCTCCTGCTCCCCCATTTAGCCACCTACCTGCTACAAGACGGGAGATACTGTGGCATATTATTAGGCCCTTTACCACAGTCGGAAGACAACACAAACATCCACGGCCACGAACGTCGTGGACGGGATTCGAACCCGAAACGCCGGTTGTCAGACATGAGACTGGCGCCTCTACGCACTGAGCTACCAGTCGCCCCGTCATTTTCGATGACAAATTAAAAAGCTTTTGTACACAAAATTACATTGACTTTGCTAAACGTTGACCGGTCGCTCGTGGTGCTTATAGTAACTAATATTTTGTATAGTTGGAACCTATCACTCGTGTACTTATCTGATTCGATCAGCGGTGATATCGAGCGAATATATTTTTTATCGCGAGGCACATAATTGTAGAATTATTTAGGTGGCTGATCTTTTATGTCTTGCAGAGAGAATAGCCCATCCATGGCAAGTTGAAGCCACTGTCACTGAGTAGACGGACGGATGGCGTTTAGTGTCCAATGTCGGGTAACGGACAGAAGGATGGGGCATCGGATGATCACAAATGACTTCGGTAGCCATTTTAACATTTTTTTTATAAAAGTGTAATTCTTCAATAGTTGAACTCTCATAAAAAAGGCTCAATGAAAGTACATGATGTCAAGATATGATCATATCTTGATCTTGCGAGTAAAACTCTACTAGAGTAATACTTCCATAATGGTGCTATGAGCGCAAATTTAAATCTTGTTAAAAGAGTTACGTTATGAGATTGGCGGAGAGTCTTACTAGAGTTTCATGAGAGCTTTTTCATTGGGTAGTTTAATGCGTTGTCATTAGACCGACTTGGCTGATGCATGGCTTAATAGGTGGTCTAATGAGTTCTAACGGCTGGTCGGTCCAACATCTTAAAACTCCTTTACATATTTGACATGATGTTGATAGTGTTTATTTAAGTTTACGCCAATATCCAGTAGCATACGCTGTATGGAAGCAAATGACGTGGACATTTCATTTTCGATATTTCTAAAGCACTCACCCTGAAAAAAAAACAGCCGTACCCTTCCAGCATAAACACATCTCGCGCCTTTTACACCCATTCAACATTCCGTCTCATAAGTATTTCAGATCATAATTAGTGTATCACTGATTTTAATGACTCCATTCAACGCAACCCATCAGAGCGTCACATTTATTAGCAATTCACATGCCACCACCCGCTAATAGGATAGCAACATTGCGCTTCTTCACCACACTATCAAATGAGCTCGTGTTAATACCGCCGCGGTCTCATATTATTGCAGCACGATCACTAGCTGAATTCTTCCCATCCCTGTTCTATTGTCTTATTTTAGCCCAGCTAAATACATAGTTTGCCAAGACATCGCTCGCATTTTGAGGTCATGCAAATTTTCAGGCGAACCATCAATCTATCTTTCTAAACGAAATCATCATACGTATACCTATAGTTTCCTATGCAAATTTTCTATCCAATTAAGCACGGACGCACGAATTTTCTAATTTGTGGCGCTGTTTTATTAAAATTAATGACCACGTTATATAATCATATCATTGTAAAGTGATACTGCAGTTTGTTGTTAATTTAGTCGACTACCGTTTGTATGCCACAACAACATATTGCACATTTTGATATAAAGTTTTTGATATATATAGGTATAATGCTATACATAATGCATTGCGTCGACAACGACGCAAGTCGTGCGCTGCATATTTCTAGTATGTACGTATGAAGATTTGCCGGTCTTACGAGTACATTTCTGAAATTTTTGTGTGGTTTCGCCGACATCTTGCCTGCATTTTGTACGATGCGGTTTCCTCTGAAAAAAAGGAACATTTTTTTAAACAGCCATGCGGAGCAGAGCAGGCAATTACACTAACAATTCGAACTGAGCTGCTCTGGATAGAAGGTTAGTGCACGGATGCTACTCCGTTAGTATTTTCATGTTCCGCCCTACAGGCGGCGCTGGTGCCGGAATTTTCGGCCAGTTTACAGGTTGGGAAGCACTTAAAATTCATTTCCTGTCAATAAAATGTTCGTTTGTTTTGTATAATTATATGAAATAGTAAGCATACAAAATGATTCTGCTGCCTAAAGGAAATATGTCCGACTGTATCTGTACTAAGGATTTAAGTTTCCTTTTGAAGTTTGAGTTGAAGTTTGAATGCTAACTAAACAAAAACACTCCCAGCAAAGACATATCCTCCAATTTGCTCTATAGCGTTTTTTTTGCCGCTTATCCTGCTCTACTGTGCTCTGTACAAAAAAACACTCTTTAAGATTGGGGATAACCCTTGTTTTCCCACCGATATTGCAATGCTAATTTTCTTTCGAGATTTTGCGTAATTTTCGCTGATTTATTGGCATTTGAATGGATTGGACGGGCAACTTTGCGGAATGATCACAAGTTGTTGAAAGGTGCGCTGGAATACAATGGTGCAGATTGGTATCTTCTTCGATGGTGGACTCATATATTTGTATCTTGTAGGGAGGTGCGTTTCAATGCGTGAGTGCATCGCATCGTTGTGCTATTGCCGCTCATAGTCCAGACTACGAACGAAAAATAGGAAAAATAAATCGTGTAGTTTTGAAATTCGGCAGAATTGTAGAAAACAGTCCCCTGAATATGTGTTCAGAGTTCCCGATAGTAGAGGGTCCGGAAGTGTAGGAGAGAGGGGGTCAAAGGTCCTTTTTTCCAGTTTTCCTTGCTTATTTTGAAAACTAAGGATCCTACATAAAAATGTCCCAAGGCCAAATCAAGTACATAAAATAAATGCCTATCAAACTACATAAAACAAAAAAATGTTTGAAAAAATAATATTTGTTGGGAAGGTAGGCGTACCTTTGGTCAGATCGTACCTATTTGTGGTACCAACCAACTAGATCTCAATCGGAATATTTGGCCAAATTTTCACATCGCTAACTGTATTCTACCGTGACGTGCCTATCGTGCCATTTTTCCTTGTAAGAAAATCATTTAACCCTATACTATTTTATGGTTTAGAGTATAACAGGCGCGTTTTTTCAACAGTCCAGATCAGAGCAGAACAAAAATTGCACGCATTACTCTAACAAAATTGTCCTATACAGAGCAGGTTGTTAGTGTAATGCGTGGAATTGTTGTTCTTCCCTTGATCTGGACTGTTGAAAAAAACATGCCTAATATACCATTTGATAGTCGAGCGAATGATAATATCGTTTTGTATAAAATTTTACGTACTTTGATGCGCCTTGGGACATTTTAGTTTCGAAAATAAACAAGGAAAACTGAAAAAAAAGGGATTTGACCCCCTCTCTCCTACACTTCCAGACCTGCTAGCTTCGGGGACTTTTGAGCACATATTCGGGGGACTGTCGCCAACAATTGTGCCAAATTTCAAAATTATACGATTTTTTTCCTAATCAAGCATTTTCGGACTACCTAGCCTGGACTATAAGATGATTGTTGTTATCAAAAATTCAAAGTTTTGAACATAATACGTTAGCGGACTACAGGAGTTTCACTAAGAAAATGTGGGCATTTCTAGCGTGCCCTATGGTTGAAAAATATATCGTGATCAACATTCTTAGAAAAAAGTGGAAGTGAGTGGAATGAGTCTGAATGAAAAAATTACAAAAGGATAAAATTGTAAAGCAACCAGAAGGCTTTGAACAAAGTAAAGAGAACTGTCAAGTGGGATGTACATATATCTTACCTCACTCTCTGCGTATAACAATAAAATCAGGTCTGTCAAAAGAGGAGTTTGTCGACAGTGTTGATAGCACAAACAAGGCTCCGAGAAATCATAAGGGAGACCTAAGCCCGGCCACACACTGTCGAACACGGGCTTGAACACAAACATGGAATAAGTGTCCTCCAAATGGCCCAAAACACACATACAAATACACTTCACACAAATCTGAAGAAAATTGTCCACTGATACCAAGTTCATGTTCGTGTTCGACAGTGTGCGACCAGGATAACACCCAACCACCGGACTCTGGTGGACAATCCTTAGAAGTACGAACGGAATTTGACACATCCTTTTTGTGAAAGGGTAGCAAGCACTGCCACTGCTGCTTCGATCTTAAGGTAAATTCCTGAAGCCTGGAGGACAGCGAGGGTAGTCCTTATAACAAAATTGGATAATCGCCCAAAAGAAGACCCTACTTTTTTACTCCATTAGCTTATGGTCATAAAATTTTTCTGATAGATTCCATCATGAATCTATCAGAAAAATTCTAGACAAACACTCCCCGCAGACCCCAGTAAAGAGTAAAATAGAAAAATATAATAGGAAAACCATAGCGGCAACCACGCTATGAGATCCATCGAGACCACTTTTCAATCTGTACTCAGTGGATACTGACGTCGAACACCTGTTGGTCTTCCGGAATTGAAGGATGAGACAATTGAAGGAAAATGATCCAGAGGGTCAAGGACCGACGTCGGATTGTCGAGCCACGATGATGACGATCATTAGTCTGCCGTTATGGTTCTTACTAAATGGCCTACCAAATCCAAGCCAGTGTGTAAGTGCCACACTGTGTTTCAAACAATGGACGAAGGCTTTCTGCTCATATAGGGCATCTTTGTATATCTTATGAATTTCCAATCAAAGTCTGACCTGCGACTAACAACAAATCATTAAAACGGTGAAGGATCATTCTTAATGTTGCCCTTCAAATTGCGTTCATTGACATCCTTCTTGAAAAGTACATCCAAACAGATATCTGGCAAATCACACTAATCATTTTCGTTGTTTTTTCCGTCTATTCTCGTATAACATGCACTGATGAGTGATGATATCAATCAAACAAAGACGGCTGATGAGTACATCTTTGCGGTTGATGATGATAATATATGGTACATGCACTATACGAGTACATGAAATGCACTTAGCTTAAGAATAATATCCGGATAATTTACATAGTCATGTAACAAGATATCAAGTAATGAGCGGAGCTTGGCTGCAGGGTTTCTGCGCATAAGTGAAGTTATACGAGTACTATACATACTCATATGAAGATGATAACTGTGATAGACGCCGTACTATTAAAAACTGGATGGTTTGCCATAATTTAACTTCCTTAAAGTAGGCAGACATCAATATAATAGACGATGGTGTAGCATGTATGGTCGTATCAATTGCATAGAAGTATCTTGGTTTGCGATGGAGACCCAATCATTATCTGATTCATATTGAAAATTAGTTGGGTCGTTTGTTTACAGCAGCTCTAATTATGAAAATGTTATTAACGGAGGTTTTTAAATAATAGGCTAATTTATAGATAGCGTGATAAAATGTCGGAGTGTACATAGTACAGAAGATTGCACTGATTTAAGTATATGAATGTGATGCATATTTATTCGAAAGGCTGATTATGTGGTGGGATTTATTTACCTATTGAAGGTTTAAACAGAAACGTCTACCCAAGCCTGAAAACTTTGACTATTATGTAGCTGGTGATGCATATATGGCCGTGAACGAGCTTCCTTCCTCATCAATGTATGGGGATATTTCCTGTATTTTGTATTTCCAGTTGAGCAGTCTCTTACTCATTGGGGTGGCCGGTAGCTCAGTGCATTGTGGCTGATGACACGAAAGAATTAGACTGGTTTTAAATTTTATTGTAAATTTCTAAAGGTGCGTTTAGATTTAGCGAAATCACTTGAGAAATTGACTACAATCATCATGAATTCAATACGAACACTGCTAAAATGAGAAAATTTTTGGGTATTTTGAACCTGACAGGTTACGACACACTGCTAGATGTGACAGATTCATCCGCTTACGTATCCCTCCTACGTAAGCAGATGGTTTTCTACGTGCAAAATGACTATTTTACCAGTCCTACGTAATGGGTTCACCTGCTTTCAATGGAGTATGTTAAAAAAAAGGGTCCTTCGATGAATCTTTGGAGCAACTCGCGATGGAGACCAATGACAAAGAGTTGTACTAAATATTTTCAAGAACTAGAGAACTTAAAATTTGCTTCCGTACCTTACAATTAGACTACAGTGCGCACATGCTAAATGTAATGAGTAGGTACTCATCAAATATCTGAAGGGAAAAGGGATCTTATTTTTGGAGACTTGCTCTATTCTAAGATCATCTACCTAATGTTTAAGCTAAATTTCTCGAGTGAAAATACCTATGCAGATTTAAAACCGCTACCTTTTTAAATCATACAAAGTTTACATTTGCATGCAGATTTAAATGTCTGACCATACTTTTTGCATTATATGTACATGTCCCAATTATTCCCCATAAATATCGAACCAATTCAATGTACACAACACCGTCTGCATTTTGCTAGTCTCATACTGCGAGACTGATGCCGTGTTAAATGGTTGGAATTACAACCAATTTAAATGGTGGCATGAAAAATGACATTCGTACGATACGAGTCATATTCCGGTTTAAGCTAGACAAATTAGTGTATTAGTACTTCTGACTAATAGCCGCTAGTTGTTAGTTCCGCTCTATCTTCAATGTATCAACATCGGCGGTAACTATGTATTTTTATTTAAGCGTGGAATTGGATTAGTAGAGAGTCTACAATATTTTTCAGGAATTTGATCACATGAAGAGTAGGGTAGAACATGAAATTTATTGACGCCGGAATTGATGAAAATTAGCATTGAAGAATTAGGTGAGTCATTCTGGAGAACTTGGTGTGCGTGAAATCCTTGGTTGATATAGAATGTTAAGATTTGACTTGAACTGAACGAACTTAGTCTCATGCCAGAAATATCAGTAGGCATTAGGACAATAAGGTTCCCCCACAAGTTGTCGCTCAAAATTTGTTGAATATATATCTACTAACAGAGAGACTGAAAGATGTTACCAATCGTCCACGACGGAATATGCTAAAAGAGATATGTTCAGAGTGCTGCTTTTGTGAGGCTAGACTCAGTAAATCACCGAGAAATACCGACCATAAAATTCTTGGTGACTAGGTTGGCACCACGTTGGAGCAGACTTTGCATTAGCAACAGTGGATAAGAAAGAGCCGAAACCAGCTGCATTGACTATTTATTTTTTCTGTTCTGTTAAGCTTAATTTCATTTTGCAGGTGGAAATGATTTTTGCTTTCGATAATATCGATACGATTTTAATTATTAAAAGCTATCCGCTCATGCTCCCCTATTTAGCCGCATGCCTGAGACAAGTCGGGAGATTCTTTGGCTTATTGCTGCGCCCTGCACCACAGGGGGAAGACAACACAAACATCCATGGCCACGAACGTCGTTGTTGTCGGGATTCGAAGTCGAAACGCCGGTAGCCAGACATGAGACTGATGCCTCTACGCACTGAGCTACCGGTCGTCCCGATATTTCAATATTACATGGTGCTGGATAACTGGCTACAGTGGCTTTGCCAGGAATTGCGTAGCTGACGAGCTAGCTCGCAGGGGTGCAGCCGGTGGAGCTCGGCAGATCAATGGCTACATTGCTAAACCCCTCTCTACCTGTAAATCTGAATTGAAGTTAACTGCTGTCAGGAAAGCCAACTCAACATGGATGAATGGCGTAACATATCAGAAAGCAAAGCTGATTTGGTCTGAGCTGAATTTCAGTTCTAAATTGCTTCCACTGACAAAACTTCAGATCAGGGTGGTGGTTGCCATTGTTACAAGTTATTGCGTTGTGACTTTCATACAACGACTTCTGCAGATGTTGCAGTTATGTGGATGAGGGAAGAGCATCCATAATCTGCTGTGTAGCTGTGCAGCACTGGCATATAGAACGAGGTCAGCTATTGGGAAACCTTTCTACTACGATCATCTGGGCGAACACACGACAACCATTTTGGCCGCGAGCTTGCATCGAACCACGTCAAACTCAATAGAAAAAAAATCGGTTCATCTCCACCGTTCTATGATATTTGATGGTTCGATGGAAGTTCGGTCGTGATTCTGCGCGATCATGTATGACGACCTTCAGAGATGTGGATGTCGGTCGACTTCTCCGGTTAGCTCCGGATTGTTCGATATAACATAGAGACTGGACACAACTTGGGTAACACAATGGACCTATCCCTAGTCTAAGTGTGCTGTGGCAATCACGGCAGCCTCCCCACCTAGCCTAACTTACTATTATTAACCTATTTGAGGAGATATCAAAATTCCGTTATTTTCCATTTTCTACGCTAGTGAAATGCCACTTTCTTGTAAGTTTTCATATTTCTAAATGTAACGGTCTCGAGGGGTAAGGCAAATTGTGATCCCATATATCCCTCTCTCCCACTTTTCTCCTTTCGTAAAATTGAAAAAAAAAAATGCCTATACCAGAAGAAAAAAATGTTTTACCTTCAGTTGCCCTCTACGGGAACTCCTTAAAGTTGGCCTATTACGACAAATCGCTTTCTCTGGCAAATTATAACATTACTACACATTCCCACCAAATTTAATGCGTGTAACTTCAGCCGTTCGTGAGATATTTTATGGACAGACAGACAGATGGACTGACATTTGAACGGTTTTATAAGGGTTTCGTTTTTACTATACGAGTAAAACCCTATCTATCTATCCCTGCTATCGATTGAATTCAGGGTATCTGAGGGCTTCCGAACCAAAAATAAGAATTACATTTCGGCATATTCAAGCCCCATTGTTGGGAAAAATTTCGAATTTTCTCTTTTTTATATCTAATTTCTACAAACTTGTGTGTTTTCTTCAGATATAGAATAGAAGGACCCGTCAGTTGTGAAAACATCGTTTATATTTAGGTGTATTTTTTGAAATCCTTTACATATTGTAAGCCTTAACCATGAAAATCTATATGGTGTGAAACTATTTAAAGGCCATCAATGGGGAGCTGCCAAATAACAGCAATTGGTAAGCTTTTACCCCGGGGGTTTTTAAGGAGCGTTTGTTTTGTCTATTATTCAATTTGAATACAGAAAAAATTAAGTATCTTAAAAATTACCGATAATTAAAAGTGTGTTTCACCGTATAGTTTATAACAGTACGAACATCATTGAATGAATCGTTTTTGCTGATTAACCTTCGAACAAAACCGTTTTGGATGCAATGAGTAGCCAACATCAGATTTTGAAAAAATCAAACGGATGATTTTCAACACTTCAACAATAAAAACGCACAATGCCATTGATTGTTGCAAATGATGGTCCGCTATTATTAAATCGTCAGGTGGTTTTAATTTATTTTTTTTCCGATAACAAATAAAAAATTAAAATCGTTTTGCATTGTCATAAATTCGCGAAAATCAAAACAACAAATCCATTAATCAACTGGTGCAATCACCTTCTGTTTTTCGCATCTTTTCTTAAAAGATTTACTATTAAAAAAAAAAGTTATGGTATAACCGTTTCATCTTTGGCTTGCGCTTATTTTTTATTTTTGCTTTGTTTTATTAATTTAGATCTTACACATATACTCGTATATTGTTTCCGTGGAAGATGACTCTATTTATTCAATCCAGCCGATGTAATTGCGGTCCATTTATTTCGTGCCGTATTGCCAAACACAGACATGCCAATCAAGCTTTCATAGGAACCCTGTAGAGAGCACTGAGTGGCAATAAATATCGAGCTGGGAAAAAAAGCGTTTTGCTCTTGTAAATCTCATTTATGATTGACGCAGTCTGACAGTGCGATGAAAAGATTGGTGGATTCATTGATGGATTGAATGACGGATTGTCCATTAGCGGATGGACGCGATTGCAACGATTGAATTAGAGCGATTCGGGAAAAAAACAGGTGGAAGGTTATGAATGCACTTCTCCAAGTCATTCATAAATCGAAAATTGATGTTGTGGCACAACTTTAAAGAGGCTCAAAATCTATTTTTTTTTATAAATCTTTCGTATTCGTATTGTAAATAGAAGCTGTAACTGATTGATTAAAGTAATCAGATCAAGAGTGGAAGTGATTATGTAAGCCATAGAGCACAACGTGACAGTTGATGATTGGAGCGCGTTGTATGATAAGTCAAAAAAGATCAAAAAAGATACAGATAAAACTGAATAGAAAAGAAAAGTTGTTATACATTTCTAGCCTTTTCTTGTTTATTTAAACTTGATTTTACGAGAGAAAGCATCACTAATTTACAATATTGGTTATGTGAACTGATATCATTATTTTCAATCTTCAAATATCATCTCATTAATTAGTGATCAAATTATTTAACTGACTATATTTTTATTTTGTGGAGTATTGAACTGAGTTTGAATGTTAAAATTGAAGTGGAGATTGCTCTTAAGTGACTGTGCATTTTGTTTAAATTGTTGAAGGCTAGTCCTTATCACTGATTATCATGTGATGACAAGGGAAGAACGATTTACTTGAAAATTTATTAAGTGATTAACGATGTCTTTGTGAATAGTAATAGCCGCGCTACAAAACTTCAATTCGCGCCTAAGTTTTGGATGTGTATATTGAATCTTGCTTAAAACCGTTGATTTCTTTCAACTCTGTTTAGCAGGATGCTTTTAAAGCGAAGACGCAGACCAGGCATCAGCCTCATGTTTGACTACCGGCGTTTCGGGTTCGAGTCCCGTCCACGACGACGTTCGTAGCCATGGATGTGCAGGAGGTGCTTGCTGGCAACTGCATTCTCTGAAACCAGTTTATACCAACAAAACGTCAACTGGGCCACATGGAACAGGTGACGCGCTATGCCCACAAGAGGTTGGGGCAATTGAGTAAGGTTTCGATTTTTCCCAAAATCTAAAAACATTTTTTTCACAGTGAGCTGCTAAGAAGAAGGTTTCGCTAGACAGAGTTTTAGTCTAGAAACTTCCAAAATTTTGAGTTATCCATGCTTGGCACCTTCATAGTCATTTCTTTATGTACTCTGCACTCCCAAAAATATCTCAGAAATGAATTATTATCTTTTCAAGATTTTTCCCCAATTATCTTTACAAATCCCTGAATCTAATTAACCATTCATATGTCAATTCTTCCTATCACGTGTCTCTTAGTGTTGCTTTCTTCTACATATTTTTCAGTAGACTAACAAGCACTTTCATTTGTGACTTCTTAATCCACCCGTAAGCCCTTTATTGCACTCGAATTGGGTCAAGAGTTCTACAGAAGAAACTCCATTCTTGCAGTACAGTATAGATCCATCTTTTCAACTAATGCGGCATGATTTTTTTCTACCACTCTCACCAAAACCTTTAAATCTAAATAGTACCTATTTAATGTGTATACGTCATAAAATTGTATAAACATTAGCATATCTTTGGGGATTATCTAAGATATTAGAAAGAAGATTATAACGTGATTAAATTCATTGAAGATGTACCATCATTTGTATATACTTATTTTTTCTTTACGGAAAGAAGACGCTCAGGTATTCGTGCGTAGTGATAAAGGCGGTTGGTGTGAGAAAATTCATCTGACCGAATTTTTCTGTGGAATTTTTTTTTTTTGCTTCTATCCGAACTTGCGTGTAGGAAGGTAATTTAACAACCAATACGCATGCTTAATTGTGGGCTGCAGAGCTAAATACGTAAGAAGAATTGAGATGCAATTAAAGGTGAAATTTGTATGTTCTTTTCCATTCATATTACACGATTGTCTTCAGGTATTTTCGCCGTTTAATAAAAGGTGGACAAATGTTTTTGGGGTGTACGTATATACATATGTATATATTTAATTTTTTTTAACGATTTGGAAATGGAGTCGCCATGGGCCGAGTAGCGAGACCAAATATGAGTAGATTATAAATATTGAAGGCGTTTTGTTAATGAAATTATCCAATAGGTAAGACGGTTTCTCAAATGATAATTGATAAAGCAATTCTGCCTTTAGCCAATCTAAGTTATAAAATTTAGATTTGTCATAAAAATGAATATATGATAATTAATTGAAGTTTGATATTGTTCGCTTACGCCTAGTCTCGAAAAAAATCCGTTAGACAAGGAATGTTTGCCTTTTTTTATTTTTATATACACTCAATGATTCACAATGCTACAGCCCTTGAAAGCCTTTCACTATCCTTTTTTAATTTTTGCGCAGGTTTTACGGATTGTAGTGGTGCATGAAGTACTGTGTGTGGGTGTCTTTTCAATTTTGTTTTTTGCTTTCAACCTTTTTGTTTGTGATTCGATTTTTAGACAATTTTCGTGATATGTAACTGGCATCCCGAAGTCAATAAATAAGCAAGGAACCGCCCACCACTGTTAAACACGGTCTATGGCGCCTTGATGGTTGCCCGTCTTCAGCTCACTTGACTTCACTGTGCTCTATCAGTTTAGTCAGTGTGTAAGTTAACACATTTAGCTTCTAATTATTATATTGCTGTGCTGCTCCACAACAACTGTACCAAACAATGTGTGTAGCTACCAATACAACTGAATGAATGAATATTGTGGACATGTGCGTCGCGGACTTTCATCATCTTACCTGGAAAGAAAAAAAATAACAAAAATTACTGTTTGCTCAATATAAATATCCTTAATAGAAAAATAAAAATAAATCTTGTTACTTGTGCCTTTATTAATAGATATTAGTACGGCCTATAGTAGTTGAAATTTGACAGAAATGAAAAGATTAAAACTGTATCAGAGAATTTAGCTTCAGAGCTAACCATGTCAAAAAAGAGGTCACAAGAACGAACATTTTCAAAATATGTTTTTGGTACAATATTAAATAAAAGAATCATATAAAGAAAGTCCCTTTTAAATATTTTTGTAATATGTATGAGAACAATGAAGTTTTGATGGTGCAACGATTAGCACGTTTGCCTTCTCTTCTTCGATGAGTACCCATTTGAGGTTAATAACTTGGTTGAGCGTGTTGCTGATCAGGTGTGTGAGGCACAAACCACACCGTCACGATCTAGTAAATGAGATGATTGATTGAATTGGAATGTTGCGCCAGTTATTTATTTTTTATAAGAACAATGGTTGGCATATTAAGTTTATCGTCGTGATAGTATAAGGTGAAATAATGGGTAATACAGAAAGTGACTTCTTATTTGAAATTTTTAGCACCACAAAACAATTCAAACTCGTAGAACCGCAATTGAAGAATTCGAAACTATAGACAACAAACTTAAAGCAGATGTAAACGTATCATCCAAACCATTGGTTCTCAAAGTGTGGGTCGCGACACCCCGGGGAAGCTATTTCCAGGGGATCGCAAAGGATGTTGGGATCTATGTTTTTGTTTGTCAAAAATAAATCTATCGAAGTAATGATTTAGTCATTTTCTAATTCGAAGAAACTTCTGTATTTGATATTTATTATCAATCAAATGATTGATATGCTTATATTTTTAAATTGATGTTCGGGAGCACTATGCCAATTCCTCTAGAATTTGAATTAAATGTATGAATCTCTCAAAAATAAAAAAAATAAAAAAAAAACAACAAATTTTTTTTTGGTTTTTAGAAAATATTTTGAAACGGCTTACTCTAGTAAAAAACGTTCTTGGGTAAAATGAAAGATCCCTAAAAATTACTATTAAAAAAGTCTCGCAACAATATGTCTTCAATCGTTTTCTTTCACAATATAAAAAAAAATCTCAGGCACACACCAGAGGCGAAGGAGCAGTCGAAACATTGTGCTTTACCCGAAGACCTGCACCAAAGGAGGCAAAATTGTACCATCCGCCGGAAAAGTGATGGTCACTTTTGTGATTCGGGAATCCACGATGGGCAAACGAACTGCCCAGTTTGCACTACAGAATTATTCCTTAAGGAGCCAAATTAAGGATTCAAGTTTTTTTTTCAAATCTAAAAAAAATCCTTTTGCAAATAACTTCTTTTTTGCAAGGGCGGACAAACGATTCTTTTTCTTGGGCAAACGAGGGGCGACCGGTAGCGACTGAGGCATCAGTCTCATGTTTAACTACCGGCGTTTCGGATTCGAATCACGTCCACGACGACGTTCGTGGCTATGGATGTGTAGAAGGTGCATGCTGGCAACTGCATTCTCCGAAACCAGTTTATGCCGACGAAACGTTCACTGGGCCACATGGAACAGTTGGTGCGCTATGCCCCACAAGGGGTTAGGGCAATTGAGAGAGAGAGAAAGAATGTGGGATCGAAATTTTTACTTTTTTAATAATAAAAAATGAAGGGGGTGGGCAAACGAAAATTTTGGATGGGCGTTCCTGGGCTAACGTTGGACAAACGAAATAGCATAAAAAATTCCAAATTTTGAAAAGAGAAAAAATTTCTTTGTTTTCAGTTTGGACAAATGTATTTTGGTAAGAAGTTTTTTTTTGTGGAATGGTGGGCAAATGCCTGGGCAAACTTGGGCCTACAATGGGCAAACTAACTGCACAATTTGTATAAAATAAGGGAACCTTACTTTTGAACCAACCCTCGTATACAATTCTTTATTTCATAATAATCGCAATCAGATGATCTTCAGCCAGAAATCGGCAGGTCATTTACATGGTTTCAATAATGTTCACCTAAGTAGAACATCATATGTACCTGCGACGAACATTTATGATGGATCGTATACTCGTATCTCCGCCTTATTCAGATACACCAAGATTATAATCGGCAATATTGCTTGCATCTACCCTGACCTCAATCTCACCCGTGCTGATGATACCAATAGCGTCTAAGATTTAATAAAAACTTCCAGTGTCCCTGTTTCCGAAGACATTCAATTAAAGCTTTCGACAAACATCAAAAAGATTTTCATTTTGCTCGTTACCTGGTACCATTTTCCTCTGTCTTCTTTAAAATCGACAAAACACGGTGTTTTTAGTATGTGCATCTCTTCATCATATCTATCTGTGGAAAATTGCAACAAAATGATAAACAACCACACTCCAGCACTCAACGCCTTATTAGTTGCGTTAAGTGCATTGCAGAAATTGTAAAACACATATCTCTCGACTCTCGTGGAAAATTGGTCAGAAACTGTTACACCTACTCTCTAATCGTAGACTCGTATTTTAGTATCTTTGATGGTTGGTCGGCAATTAAAAAGATACACCAAATAAACCTTATGTTGTGTAGAAAACGATGTGCGAAAAATCTACTGGCAAACGGCGTCATCGTTAAGAAGAAGGTCACAGTCAATTAGGCGAAGGCAATGCTGTTTCCCAGTATCATCCTAACTTCCACTATCTGCCGGTAACATCATCATTACGGCGTGATTCGCAATGTATCTATTTACGAGTACATCATATTCGCAACAAACAATTTAAACATTGCCGTTGGCGTCGTTGTCGCGAAAGGTGGCATAAATTTCACGTAGAAAACGAAACGTGGCACGGTTCCCATGCGATTCACGTTCGCTCTCTAGATTAGATACTCGCACTGTATGTGTACTGTGTACTCCACAAAATGCCATAGACTGGTAAATAATGGCACTGAATCGTAGCCGTTTTACTAATGGTGCGTGAACAATTGTTAGGAGCAGAACCTCTTTTGCACCTCAGTTGATGAAGGTACACTTTTAAGGTACATCGGAAAAGCGACATGGACCGAATAAACCTTATGTACTCGTACCATTTGGAGAGACCTCGTATCTTGAATTCGGGAATGCCTTGGGAAAAGTGAACCGATGTAGGTTTCTAGGTATATTCATACATATGTATGTATATATACTTAATTGCATGTTTACCGGTCCCGGCGAATGCGAATATTTAGTTTTTTCCACGGTAAAATTGGAAATTGCAATTATTATGACTATTATTGTCTCTTGCTCCACTGAAACTTTGACGAAGACTCTACGTGTTGTGTATTTGAAATTACCAACACAAAATAGTTGGTGCATTCTGAAGTGAAACTTCTGGAAAAGATACACTCTTTCGGCAGCAGGAAAGCAACACTGAAATGGTGTGGCTGTCGGTGAATGATGTGGTTCATATCTTCACGCATCAGCTGTCTCCTGTGCTAAATGCAACGAAAAGAGTTTCGTTTTCATTTAATTTTTCATGCACTTTTCTTTGCTTTTGACGCCATTCAGTGGAACGTAAATCGAGCATAACTTACGGCAATGTTGCAATTAAAAATACATGCCTGGCAAATTAATGATTTCTTCAATATTTTTCTAACATCATAAAAATCACACATTCATTTGTATATACGAGTACATACTAGATAACACGTGGCATAGCAGAAGAGTGAAGAGCAACCGAGGCTCCCTTATAATGGTGGAAAATGATTTTTGCAGAAATTGTATCACTCAGAATCAGCCAGTAAATTTGCCTTCACCACAGTGACGTCAGTCTCATCTACCAGGACGGATTTTAATGTCTCGTAGGCACCTACTTGGAGGGGCCTACGAGACGTTGGAGTCCGCGGCCCAAAAACTAAAGAGACGTAGAGAGAGAGAGAGAGAAATACCATGTACTCCTCATCGAGTCGATCGAAAGGAGCTCTGCCTTATAAACTTCTCCCACGTCGTCACGCTCGGTGGCCGTGGTCGTTCGGCCACCGCTCTACGATACTAATCTACTAGAGCTCGGAGTTCAAATCTCGGCGCGATCCAAAGCTACCTGTGGGTACTAATAGAACTCAAAGTGCTTCGAGTTTGTCAGCATAAAGACGGCGCGGATAGGAGGTGCATGCTAGCAACTACACTTCCGAAAAGTAGATATGCTATCGAAACGATAACAAAGCATAGAAATCCTAGAGATGTTGACGCGCCCATGCCCTTGGAGGAGTTAAGGGGTCCCACCACTTAAAAAATGATGAAAAAGTCAAAAATCAATTCATTAGCATAAAATATTGTGCTGACTTTTCTGAACATTTTGGTGTAAATATTATAGGGGAAAAATTTCTTTAAAGTGCAATAAAGAACCAATTGTCGAAAAAGAATAAATCAATGGTGAAATTAAAGAGGACGGTCTCGACATCGGACAAAGGTGGTATGGGTTAAATCGATTTATTTTTAGCCAAGTTATAAGAAATGCAACAAAAAGAGGATCTTCACTGCATCGTATGTAATTAATTCATTTTTGGTTGTGAATTTCTAAAAACACCTTTAAATGTAAACATGACCAATGTCTACAAGAGGAAAACTATGCGGTCCATTTTTGTTGGGTAGTTTTTGGGAAAAAAGAACATGAAATATGGTACCACCACCAAGAAGTGATGGGTCCCCTTAAGACAATTAACAAAATCGCAATCGACACCGATTCGTGTTTACGGCCCTCCCTCTTGTCTCTTTTATATACGCTAAGTGAAATAGTGGTGTTTGGCCAGGGGAGCAAGAGATTCCATGTTAATCACGATTCCGGCACTTCGGCTTTTCCTCTTGGCCTCCTCCAACAATACGGCAATCCTGTGTTGGGATTGCAAATTCTATGACTCTCAAAATTAAATTAGCTGCATGTTGTTGTTCCGGTAGCCAGATTTGAGCTCTGGGTCGGATATGAATCTCCTCCCTGAGTATAGTCCCCAACCCACCCGGCTACGGTTCCCCCACCGCTTGGATTGTTACATTCAGGGGCAGCTCCCGGATCCATCGCTATTATGAACTTTGACAAAACAAAACAGGAAAAATATAATTTCGTCATTTTGGTCTAGAAAGCGTTCCTTGACCAAAATTGTTATTGGTAAAACTCAGATTCGCATTTAACACTTCAAATACCATTAAATTTTTGTTTGTCAAAATAATAAAACTAGTTATGATAAAATTACCGTCGAAAGTTTAGCAAAAAACGTATGTTTTTCGCCTAAAAAAAACAATTTCTCCAGTAAAATTTTTGTTGGCAAACCCCGGGGATTCGAATTCATTCTGCATAATTTCCCTTAACTCCTAGTGGGGCATAATATGTATAAACATAAGTTCTGCTAAATTTTCCATCTCATTCAAAATTCATTTTGAAAATAGCACAATTTCTTTTTATTCAGTTCCTAAAATCAAACAAAATGTTGAGGTGGTGGAGAAGAGGAATATGTTCACGTGGAGAGATGTTTTTTTTTAATTCAATAAAAACTCAACACACGAGTTGTACATGTTCTGTTGGCCCTGATTTGTTCCCTTTTTCCCCGGGGCTATTCTACACTCATACCTCTTTATACGGCCTAGATCGGTTCCGAAAATTTTGGCCGTAAAGCGAAATAACGTATAACGAGTACGTAGATAATTTTCATACAAATCCATATTAATAACAAAACATCGATTTATTGAACAAATAAAGTTTGAAATTCATAAAATATATAAAAAAAATAATATTCTTTATAACAAAAATAATAGTAAATAATTCATGTCAACTCATATCACAAATACTTTAATTTTATATGAAGAGAAATCTTAAGTTAACTCTGGGATGGATGGACCTGCCTTGAAAAACTTTTCCAAAGTCTGTTGTTTAGCATGCCTTTTAGCTTCCTCTTGTAGTTGGGTGTAGGAAAAAATCGACTCTTGTACACCTCGTGCAACTCTAGCGCTGCGTTCTTCATCGGGGTCGCATTGAATAAGAATTTGTATTCCCTGCTCGAAGAGATTAAGAGCTTCATTTAAATCCTTATACGATAATTTCTTCTGCGTAGGTGGCTCCTCTATATCGGAATTTGCTTGGGCTGATTCCAACTGCAGCAGTTCTTCATTTGTTAAGGGGCTACTTTCCGAATTTATCAAACTAAGCACATCGCTTTCGTCCAAATGTTCAAACCCATTATCCGTTGCTACACTTATAATGGTTTGACAAATCTCGAGCACGGAATCAGTTTCCATCTCAGACTTGAAGACGCACTCGGGCCATATTGGTTTCCAAACCTTATTCATTGTTGCTGGTTGTACCTCCTTCCAAGACTCGCTAATATTTTTTATGGCACAATTGATGTCATAGTTTTTCCAAACCTCCCTCATTGAAGATTTGCCATCACTTTTATTTATCACTTGCTGGAAGGTTCTCCGCAAATAATACGCTTTGAAATTTGCAATAACACCCTGATCCGTGGGCTGGATAAGCGCGGTAGTATTTTTCGGTAGGTACCCAACTTCTACATCCTCACAAAGGTCAGATAGGTTAGGTGGATGTCCTGGAGCATTATCCAATAGAAGCAAAATTTTGTTGCTTAGATTTTTCGTTTTTAGATATGATTTTACTTCTGGACAAAAACAATTTTTGAACCAATCCTCAAAAAGGTTTTTAGTCATCCAAGCCTTTTTGTTAGACTTCCAAATAACTGGCAGCTTTGTCTTATCTAGCCCTTTAAAAGCCCTCGGATTTTCAGACATATACACCAACAATGGCTTTAGTTTAAAATCGCCCGCAGCGTTACCACCCAACAACAAAGTTAATCTTTCTTTGGAAACTTTATAACCAGGTGCACATTTTTCATCTTTTGAAATAAATGTTCTTTCCGGCATTCGCTTCCAATACAATCCAGTCTCGTCGACATTAAAAACTTGTTCGGGACAATATCCTCCTCTCTGAATTATTTCTTTCAAAATTGCTGGATACTCCTTAGCTGCAATGACATCGGCGCTAGCTGATTCACCTTTTAATTTCAAGTTGTGCAAATTAACTCGCTTTTTAAATTTATCAAACCACCCATTGCTTGCCAGAAAAGTTAAATTTTTGGAAGATTCATCAGAGCACTCTCTCTTTAAGGCTTCAAAAACACTTCTAGCCTTTTCCTGGATAATTATCTGACTCATAGGGATATTTCTTTGGTTGTTGTCCTCAATCCATAAGTCCAATAATTTTTCCATCTGCTCCATAATGTTGCTCCTTTCACGAGTCAGTCTCGAACTACAAGAAGGTTTAACTGACTGAGAATATGCCTTGATTTTTTCCTTATTGCCCCGTATAGTTTGAACAGTCGACTTGGATAATCCCAACACCAAAGAAATTCTAGAAAGTTTCTCACCAGCTTCTACACGCCGCAAAACATCCCGCTTAGTTTCTAATGTGACAGCTTTCCGTCTTCTCTTCACATTCTTGTCGATTCCCAATGTTGAAGCCCGTTTTGTAGCCATTTTCACCTAATAGAAAGGAGCACCACGTTTCGATAAAACACTTATACATTTAATTATTTTAACTCAACACATACCAATTTATATTAAACATACAATATATTATGCGAAAACTGCAGCAGTAAACATTGAATCCAAGCGTGTTCACTCACTACCAATATGCAATTAACGAAGAGACTGCGTCCGCGGCAGCACAATAGTTTTGGGTTTTTCCCTTTTTTGTATTGTACATAAAATGGGGAACCCCAAATATTTTGGCCGCATATCGAATCATGTGTGCCGTAAATCGAAGCTGCGTCGCAATTTAAAAAGGCCGTTATAGCGAAACAACTTATAAAGAGGGGCCGTATAAAGAGGGATGAGTGTATTATCAACACAATCTGAAAATTTCCATAGAAAGGCTACACAACTTGCAAGTCAATATGCATGTTCTACAATAATAAGCCAATCGACGTGTTCATATATGAAAATCATGTTATATTAACTATTCAAAGGTCTCCGACTTATTGAAACAACCGTGACTAGAGACAGTGACTTGTTTATTATTATTTTTATTTTTCCAGCGAAAACGATTTCAATAAGTATGGCCTTATCACATCACTGATAACAAAATATAATGCAACGTTTGCTACATATATGAGATATTTTCCGATAAACTGATAAATTAAAGCTGCTCGCTTAACTCATCAGTGAACTATGGGAATGTTTGTAGTAGTCGTGTCGTAGCCTCTTTGCCAAATATCTTAGTTCGCTAAGTCTTAGATAAGTAGCAATTTGGCCTATGTGGTAACTAGGTGACACTGTTTTAAATTTTATTTTAATTTTCTGTTGCTGACATTCATGAATTTGCAAATGTGACATATGTGGAACCTTTGCCAAGTCATCCATATTTGCCATAAATATTACAACATTTACTTCCTGGCTTTGAATCACAATTACAAAATTATTGGCTGTCATCCTAATATTTTAATGGTGTTTATATTATACACACTAAAACTGCCTTATCATTTACAAAACTTTTTATAATTACTCTTCTGATACCTAATATTTACGAATTAGTTTTTTATTTTTTCTTCGCATACATTCTATGCTCCGCATCGGAGATCTACACGATTATTTTTGTTGAAATTTTCATTCATAATCTATGTATTGTACATACATTTATGTATCTATTGCGTGGAGGCAAATACGTAAACATACGAGTATATTATGCTTTATTGACCAGTAGTTGTTTTTAACTTTTCATTTAATGTATGTACGTATGTTGATTGCATAAACATAATTATTGCAAAAATTTCAGATTTGCGAAACACATGTTTCTTAGACTTACATTCATTGCCACTTACCTTTTACTTGTACTAATAATATTTTTAAGCCTCACAAGCATTTTATTAAAATTCCTGGTTATCTGGTCTTCATTTATCTTAATTTAATGTACGGTATAATTAACGTTTAGCCCTACAAATGTCGGACAACATTAAAGGGCAGTAGATTTACTCAACTGTCCCCTACACAGGTAAAAATTGATCTTGCACCTCTGCCCCCAGGTTGATCTTTGCACTCAACTTGTTCTGACAAGATATCGTATCGTAGTAAGCAAAGATAAAAAGAAACGAGTAGCAAAGTGTATAAGCAAAAAATTTAATTTGTTTTCCACGTAAAGAAAATGCAAAGTGAGTGGAGAAAAAATAAAGTATGAAATAAAGAAAACCATAACCATTAAACGATATAAGGTTTATAATAGACGTGGGGAAATGTAGCAGTAGCTACGTTGGAGATATGCACGAGTCCAAGTACGTACTCGTAAAATAAATGTAATTGCCGGTCAAGGCTAAGTGCCAA
Source organism: Chloromyia formosa (assembly GCA_964017055.1). Lineage (NCBI taxonomy): Eukaryota > Metazoa > Arthropoda > Insecta > Diptera > Stratiomyidae > Chloromyia > Chloromyia formosa. Next base: position 160,489,085 of record OZ024813.1, on the reverse strand, counting down.
CGGCTTACAGACCTAAACGCCATTAGTAACATTTTTAATGACGCGAAAAACAAATATATTAAAATTCTACGGACTTGACGATGTGCCGTAGTATAACTACGATTTAATGTTAATGTTTTGATGCAGATCAGATACGTTTCGAAAGACGAATACAACATTTATTAATGTACATATATGTACTTGGAAAGATAAGATACACTTTGTAAATACATAGTACTTAAAGTTTTTCTTTCCACTTGACAAATAGTTGTTTGTCCTAGTTATTGAATCAGAAAGCTGTGCACTTGACAGTTTGAGGCCCACTAAATAGTATAGGCCACCTTGCGTCAATGAATTTTAAGTAAATGTAGCTGTAAGTCTATAGGTACGTGTATTGAATTTTGACTGGTATACATATATTTAAGTTTTGGAAGTCGTTCAATTTTGTTCTTTTGTTCTCTATTTTTCAGTGTAGTTAGATACTGGTCAATAATGCGAAACACCAAAGAAAACCTTACATATTTAACGATTCAGACGATTTTCCTACTTTCATGTACTCATATTTAGTTTGAGAAAATTAAATTTCTAATCATTTTCATAGTACTGGGCTGACGTCAGCTCATTTGCACATAATTCTCTGTTTATTGTTAACTTTAATGATAAATATGGATGAGAGGTGTTCACGCGAAATTAAATCCAAAGAAATATTCTTTTGACAGCGAACTTGCTTACAACTGAGTGGAGACGTTGGTTTGTGTGTGCATTTTGTGCGAAATATGTTAGTAGGTAGGTAGGGTAAGTTCAGCGGTTAACGCGAATTATCTACAGGACACATAGATCACTCATGGTCCGTTGTGGTGCCACCAAGGTTCGGTTACCTAAAACTCTTAACCCGAAGTATCCAGTCAACCGACGTTGGCAATAAAGCAATTGATTTGATTCGCGTTAACATCCACGAGACCCCCTAGGCCCTGGAAAAAGGAGAGTCCGAGGAACCTCCTCCTTTTATTTGCCAAGGCTGGGCAGTAAGAAAGAAGGTGAGCAACACTATCCTCCTCATCCTCATCATGACAACTTCTGCAGTAGTCGTGATGAGAAGGGCGAAGTCTCCTCGCATGCACGCCGATAGGACAGTGCCTTGCAATGACCCCCAGCACCCTGCCAATATGTTTCCTGTTTAATGAGAGCAATGAGGCAGAGCGCTTAAGTTCAACCGTGGGCCATATCATCCTCGTTGTTTGACAAGTACTACCGTCGAGCCATGTAGCATTGGCCCTGCCGATAGCAGCCGACTCGATTGCCATTTTACACACTGTTAAAGGTGTCTTAATATGGTTAAGATATGTATCAGTGGACACGATTGCCCCTTGACAGGCTAGCTCATCAGCCTTGCAATTGTCCGTGAAACCAGTGTGGCCCGGAATCGAACAAAGAGTAATATTGAAGAAGCTGCTCATTTCCATGAGTATCGACTGACAATTCACAACCTTTTTTGATGTAGATTCAAGCGACCGTATCACCGCTTGTCTGTGTAGATAGTAATGTTCTTAAAAGTAAGGACATGCCTCCCCAGCCAGGACAGAGCTTCCGCGATTGCTGAAATCTCCGCCTGCAAGGCGTTGCAGTAGTCGGAAAGATGGACCGATACGTTAATGCTTAGTCCCTCCGAATAAATGTCCGCACCCACTCCTTCATCGGTCTTGGAGCCATCTGTGTAGAAAGCCAAGGAGTTGAGTGTAGTAGGGGTGCTGACCGCCCATTGATCTCTAGAGGGTTGCTGTCAAAAGCATCTTTTGGAGGGGTATAGTCGGTTATTACTGTCGCGTATCGCGAAGACGCAGAGCTGTTTTGGCCGTCAGTTGTTCGCCAAAAATATCCACTGGAATGAATGAATGCCGTCCACCATAGGCATATGCCGTATAATAGGATAGGTCGTACCACTGCAGTATATAACCAGTACACCACTTTCGGCGGGAGGCCTCCGTTCTTACCTATGGCCCTTCTACACGAGTAAAGTGCATCAGTTGCCTTTTTCACCCTTTCTAGAATATTCAGTTTCCATGTCAACTTATCGAAGATGATTACGGGAAACTTTGCTTTGTCAGCAAAGACCAGTATCTTGCCATCCAAAATAGGAGGTCGAACGGGGGGAATTTTACGCTTTTTGGTGAAGAGTACAAATTCGGTTTTATCGGTGTTTACTCCAACGCCGCAGGTGCCTGCTCATTCAGTTGGAATACATAATTCATTCTGGAGTATCTCACTTAGGACTCCCGGAAACTTACCGGAACTACCAATGGCAACATCGTCTGCATAGGCAGTCAAATGGCACCCAATTTCTACCAGTTTCAGAAGCAGCCTATTGACCGCTAAGTTCCAAAGAAGAGGAGACAGTATCCCGCCTACTGACAGACGACGTTCTATTTCCCAAATTTCGTTTTCCATAATGAATTTTTAACCTCTACTTAGGACTTTTCTTGGTGAAATCAAAACATCAAAATTTTGGGAAGATACTTCAATAATCCTTCGAGTTTAAAGAATGCAAAACTTAACGTAGAAGAGCTTCGCTCAATAAAGAACTCAAACATGTATATGAAGCATAGGAACAATCCTCTCAAAATGAAATTATACGCGTCCCGTGTATCACAAGCTGAAAGGTACTTATACACGGGACGTGTATACGCGGTCGCGTGATTTTTTTACGCGTTGTCGTTAACCCATTTGTTGTTTACACGGGACGGATATCGTAGATTTAACGCCCGCGACGGGGTTTACGGGTCTCGTGTATTAGAACCTTATTTGAAGTTTCATTTGTAGGGGAAGTAAGGGTTTCTTTAGTCGGATTTTGCGTATTTTCAATATCGACCAATCCTACTGCAAACATTTCACCGAAGTTTCAAATCACGAGCTTTATTTTGTCGAAAGTTATCGCTTATTTTAAATTTCATTTGCAGGGGAGGCAGGGGTTCTTTTAGTTCGATCTGGCGCATTTTAAATAGCAATAAATAACTCTATCCAACTTCAAACATTTGACTAAAATTTCAAGTCGCTAGATTCATTTTGGTGTAAGTTATCGCTCATTTGAAGTTTAATTTGTAGGGGAGGTAGGGGTTGCTTGGGTCAGATCTTACCTATTTTCAAACTAAATCCGACTATAAACATTCGAACAAAGTTCCAAGTCGCTAGCTTCATTTTGTCAAAAGTTATAGCTTATCTGAAGTCTCATTTGTAGGGAAGGTAGGGGTTCCTTGGGTCGGATCTTGCCCATTTTCAATACCAACCAACTGGATCATACTGTTAACATTTGCCCAAAATTTCAAGTCTCTAGCTTCAATTATATCGAAAGTTATCGTGCGAACGGACAGACAGACAGACCTGGCTAAATTGAATCAGGAGGTGACCTTGATCATTTATATATATACATTGCCGTACCTACGGAGGACCTATAAAGTGTTACATTTGTCGTGACAAAAATAATATACCCTAAACATACTTAATAAAGTCTAGGGTACAACAAAGCCCCACATGCACTCGCCGAACTATTAAAGTTGATTTCATGCAAATGTTAACGCAACTGCACTAGATCCTGTCGGCTGTCGGAAAGTAGGTACTAAAGGTTCCGTTATTTGTTGTCACTGCTTTGACCAAACACGCCCAAATGAATTGTTGCAGGAGAACTTTGACGAACATGACAACTGCAACCAGTACCCAAATGTAGAAGAAGACAACGATGATCATCAGCTGCGATCAACGAAGCGTGCTAGGTTTGAATTATAATGAAAATTCTTTCTTGAAAATAAGTAAATAACTATTTGTAAAGGCAAAAACGCGTTTGATTCTCTTAAGAATTGTTGACAATTTTAAAATAACGAAAATTAAACCAAGTACCATGTTAATACCCATTACACGTCGAAAGTTCATATGACGTAGCTTGTAAAGCATGAAAAAAAACTGTCAAAATGCACATATTATGTTTCGTTTTTGCATTAATGGAGTCGGAATCTTAGTGAAACCGATGCGGCACCGCATATTGACGTAACCAACGCGGTGATAACGCCGACTTCAAAATTTGAGGCGCTCTACCTATACAAAGCGCAATTTTCAGTGAAATATAGTAAAACAAGAAAAAGCAATATGTAGAATTCTTTGTGCTTTTTAAATTTTACTTGGGGTATTTCAGCACTTTTCCTTGACAATAATGAGAAAACAAATTAAAATTGTTGCTTCTTTATTTTGCTTTATCGTTCGATATCTCAAAAGCAGTCGATCAAACGCAAAGAAAACATACAAGTAACATGGAGAGTGGAAAAAATAAGCTTTAAAATGCCCCGAGTCGAAAGCAAAAACCTTTTTCTCACAGTTTTTCGCCGGTCGCCGTTCGAAAACTCGAAGTTAAGCTTTTCTAGGCCCTACAAAAGGAATTCCATACAGTAGTTCACTTTCTTTTGCAATGCTTTTTCACGTACATAGGGACTAGAGCAATAGTACTGTCAACGGTCTGCTTCCACTGCCCTCTGTAGCACAATCTCTTGGATTTTGACACTAATGGATAAATGAACATCCTGGGATCAAGTGCCTAAAGTCTTTCTGAGCCATCAAAGTCATGAGTCTAGATACAGGCTTCCTCCCCTAAGACCTAATTACTCGTTAACACGAAAATTAAAAAATCTTTCAAACCTTGTGGTCCTTGAAGGCACTCGAGCTCGATTGTATAATCCCAGCAGTCCAAACTGTTCAATCGCGATAGGGCTGAACTTGAGGCGGAGGTGGCATGTGAAGCGCTAATATGATTTAGCTTTGATGATGATGTGGTTGTTAGCGGCGGCTCCCAGCAAAGATCTTTACTTCGACAATTACCATTGGTGCCATTTGAAAGTAAAGCGGTCTTATCGTTTTCCGCTATACCATTTGTGATAACATGGCCGCTATGTGATTTCTGACTCATGTTTGTATTTTTATTCACACGATGTGCTCACTCTAAACAATTGCACTGATTAAATCACTATACGAACGACACTAAATGTAAGCACAAACACTCATAATTTTATTATATTTATTCGTTTTAAAGTTTATTTCTATGCATAATCATGAGGTTGCTTAAACTCGCACGACTGGTTCTTTTCTCACTACGTATTGGTAAAAAAAAACCGTTGAAATTCATATGGCAAAACTAAAGCAAAAGTCCATAAAAATCCGAATATTTCGCAGGCAACCAAGAAAATGTATCATTACCGGTTCGATTTACATAGTTCGAATGTTGAACTTCCAACCTACAATGACCGAACACCGCGAGGAGACTGCGTAAAAAGCTTCACGCCAATCGGCGAAAAATCAGCGAAAAAAATGTCACGGGCTGATAATAATTTCCGAACCGAATTGTTATTAAGCAACCTATTGTCGACCTTATCACATAGCGATAATACCGGCCGCTATTACACTTGGCTCTCTGATTACCAGGTAATACATATACATACTGTATTTAAATCGGACCTTGGCCTAGGTCAACGTAGAACTGAGCTCTATCGCGACACACGACAGATCCCCGACCAAGATTAGATCGATTACTCTCAGTTCCCATGGAAATTCAAACCAAATTTTCCGCTTTTTAATTGCACGCCCATCCACTTCCCCATTCACATTTTGAAATCACGGAAATTTGAGCCAAAATACGAATGGCTTCCGCCTCACGTCTCACAAAGTGTTCTAAAAAAAAATAATTCTTGTCGACGTTACATTATTTGAACACCACAAACGCCCCAAAAAGCCCACACGTTACGTTTATCGGACGCAACCGCAAAAGTGTATTCAACCGCGCCACGGCAATTTACCGACTAATCGCCGCCAACTTGAGCCGTTGAACAATTTGTGCAGAGAACTATTGGAAGCTAACGAACGAAACGAGTAAAGCTGAAGTTGAATCGGCCGAGTGCGCGCAGCCCCAACGGTTGCCCCAGCATGGGAAAACTGGTTCCTCCAATCCAACTATGGAAAACTTTACCAATTTTAGCTTTAAGATACTCGGGCGCATAGTCGACACGTACCGGCTATATCGCAGTAACGCTGAGCAGTTGCAGATAAATGGGCATACGAGAAAAGATATCAAAGATCGTAGCCGCCTGGAACCAAGAGCTGTTCACATCAGGTGGTTAGCAAAGATAAGCGCAATCTTCTTCTTTCGGTCTTGTTTTGATTTCTTCGATTGCTTCTTTCGTTTCAGACCACTCCGGATCTAGCGAAGGGCTCAAAGGTTCCTTACAGGTGTTCTATAAGACGGAACGTTGGTGACAACGACCCATACGTGAAATATTTTTGATCAAAACACGAAGAAGATGGAGCAGGAAGTGAACCAAAGACTGCACTTAGTGATGGACAGGTATGCATTATACCTGATAGATCTAGAAGGTGAGTCGGTTGAAGACATTAAAGAAGTATTTAGTTCTAGAGCTAATGCTTCGACGTATCTTTCCACTCCAGTTCAGAACATACGAGTCCGGAAATTGCTTGTTATATAATTTAGTTGATGATTTTATTTATATCTACTCATATACGAGTATCTTGGTTTCAGATAGTATGACAAGATTTTTCTCTAACCTCGTGTGACCGTAAGGAATTGCACGCATTTTTACGTACGTGATTCTCATTTAAAATCCTAATAATGGACTTTATAAAGTCTAGGGTCTAAAAATGTGTTGCCATTTAATAAAAATAAATGCAATTATTGAGTTCATGCTCCTCCGTCATCACTCCAGTGTTTCATTTCCAATGGAATATTGCAAGGTCCGTCCACATCTGCGGGAAGCTTAACCCAAATAGTTTTTGAATAATTTCCAATTACATTTTTTTTTAGTATAGCTCTTTACAATAGAATACCTGCAACAATTATTCTTTTCTTTACAACCTGACCTGCCTCGTAGAGCTCCATACAAACTAAATTTCCTGATTTATCAATGTTGACCCAATAAAAAGACCATTCACCTCAACTCCATAAACTCAAGACAAAGTCATTTCTCAATTTTAGAGTGTATATCTTTTTTTTTTAATGTTCCGCGAAAACCATAAAAAAGGTTAAAGCCGACAACCACTTATCATAAAATCATACGTCAACATTCTAGTCTGGATTGTATTTTTTTCTGCACAAAGTCTCAACACGACGCGCAGCCACATTCGATTTTACTGCGAATAAAAACATGAAAATTATCCAATTTAATAGTTTTTTTTTTTAATATCGCTGGACATACTTTGAGTTCCAGTATACTTATATGATGTAAGACAGGTATGTACATAGTTGTTTCAACGAAAAAAAATGAAGACCTCTATACACATATATTCACACAGCTGCTCATGTACTCCTAGTCATATTTTGTACGTATTAATTGCATAATAATTGAGCCATAATAACTGGTGAATGAATTTATGTACTACAATTTAATATTTTTGGCATTTTCAGTTGATTAATTGCGGACAGTTTGAAATCTACCTATCTACTATCGAAAAAAAAATCATTAGAGAGGATTGAAGCCATACGCTCGTGAATGTATTTGCAGAGCATTTGTAGAGTTCGACGAAATCGTTTGTTACCGACAATCCAGTTGACATGTTGCAAATAAATTTTGGATCATTTATTTTCCATTTTGTAGATATTACATTATGGATATACTCGCACATATAGATCGATTTATTAAAGCTGTCAGAGAAGACATAATGCACAATCCAAGTTACTGACCCGCATTTCGTTCCACACGGACAAAATATGTATGGACAAGTTTGTGGGTATAAATTCAGTTGCTCGTATATCAGTATATGTATTTCGTAAAGTTACTGCTCTCTGCAGGATTAAATTCTCATGTAAATCTAAAAGTTGTGAAGAGAAACCATCCCGGAGAGAGTTCCGAAATTGATTTCACCAGGAAAAAACCTTTCAATTGTCCATTCAGAATTAATAATTTGTTGAACAAATAGTGGTCTGTTATTGGACAAAATCAGATCGGGGATAATTGACGTTCAAAAACCATGAGAAGGCTCGGTCCCATCAAGTTAATTGGATACAAATGTGAATTTTTAACACCCTCTGTGGAGGTTGTGACGACTTTCACGTGTTCCTCGAGCAGGAAGATTGACAATCAGAATGTCAGAAAGATGCAAGGTAAAGTCCAACGATATGATCCTGACGAAAGCTGCGAAGGATAATTCCATGGTACCCTTTTGACGATGCGACAGGATACTACTCTTAAGTCAAGATGGAAGCACATCTCAACTAGTGTCATCGCACTTTACCTAACGCAGCGTACACCTCTTTATTTATTTCCACACGCAAATCTCAACTGGTTCGAAAAGACAACAAATTACAACAAAAAAAGATAATAACTATAGTCCAGACGTCTCTTTCGTCTATCAATTGAGCATGAAATCGCTTTAATGGAATATAAATGTCAATTAAGTATAATTGCATATTATGGATGAAATCTGCACAAGTAACGAAATTACTAATAGATATAGGTAACCGTACCAGACGAGCACAGACCAACCGGCAAAAAAAAACTATCTACAAACAAACAGGCACCAATTAACAATTTTCCCATGGCAAATGTGCTTTTTTCACTGGAAATCTTCCGAAATCGCGTTGAAAGCAAAATTTAAGTAGTTACACTCGATTAAAAAAAGTAAAATTTTAGATATATGCGTCTGCATGCAATTTAATTTAATTAATTGGTTCAATTGTTTTTAATAAATGGCAATTGAATATTTTTTATCCGTGGGCGTGTAGCGAATACCGAACTCGATCAATTTGAATTGTAAATATTTTCTTTTTACTTGTGAATAGTTTTTGGGAAATGTTGCCTAGAGATGAATAAGTATGCATGTTAGTATGGAAATGGTTCAATATAAAGTTAATTCTGTTCAATTTTCAAACTAACACTTTGGAAGAAATTCATGTACGAGCAGCAGATTGAACACTTGTAATGGACATGATAGTATTAACTGATATGATTCACTAAATATATAAAATTTAAATGTACTATATTATAGCCTACGGATGAGATAGTATTTGAATGTGTTTCTTTCCGGCTGAACCACATTTCAGTGTTTTTTTTTTCTGTCGAATGTCGATGTATAAAAAGAAGCAAGAAACATAAAATGAAAGGAAAACTCATATTTTTATTTTTTAATATTACTTTCACATAAAAATATCCAAAGAAAATTAACGAAAAATTCCCAAATATAGCATGAGAAAGTAGCTGTGAGAGATATTTGTTCTAACTGTGGCTAGATCCTTACAAATTGCCCGCACTGGAACGTTTTACATAGTAGGGCATCTCACTCGTCTGGTATTTCTTTTCTTCGAAAAGAAAACAATGACCGCTTTAGCCGGATTGAACCATAGGCCATGGTAATGAACCATTTTTGTACTGTATTAAATGCCGATTAGTTATAACCAGCTCATCGGCATATCCCTCAGATGAATATCCGATCGTGATAAATTTCCACAGTAAACTATCTACTACGATGCGCCACAAGAAGAGAGATTTGCCCTCCTTGCGGGCATCCTCGAGTGACGTTTACTGTTAAAGTGTTGTTTCCAATCTCCGTGATAACCCTTCTGCAATATAAAATCCTTTTCACCCGGTGGCCGTGGTCGTTCGATTACCGCTCTACGATACTAATCTAGAGCTCGGAGCTCAAATCTCGCCGCGATCAAAAACTGCGTGTGGGTATTAACAGAACTCTCACAGTGCTCCGAGCTTGTCAGTATAAAAACGGCGCGGATAGGAGGTGCATGCTAGCAACTGCGTCGAACTAAAGCTAAAGCTACCTCTAAATACAATATATTTAAAAAAATAAGGGATTAGTATTATCTTACCTTATCTTTCTTAAACAGAGCGGAGAAGATTCCATTCGTGCTAGTAGATGTATATGGGTCAAAGGAGTCATTGGCCCAATTCACCATATTGTGAATATGTGAAGATTCCAATAGTCCAGTCCGAGCGGGATGCCTCATAGCACACCCCTATGACGACCAAATAGCTGGTATCCTCTTCTAGAGTTACGCATTCAGGAAAATGGGTATCCAGAAGCGATTTGCCTGTGGTCTCGGCATCTTCTGTGACACTACCATCTTGTCTCCTTAAAGTGTTGACTTTATTGGTGCGTTTTATAGCCAGAACACGACGTAGTCTGGCAGCAGTGTAGGTGTTATTGACACCTTCGCAGAATTTGATTCAACTGCGTTCCTTGGCACTACGGAGACTGTTGTTGGAGAGTGTGAGCGCGTTTCGCTCTATTGAAGAGTTTCCAGTACTTTTGCGTAGAGCAGAGAGTTCAGAGTTCCACCATGGAACACCTCTCGAGTTCGTAGAGCTAATCAGGGAACAGTTTTCCTCATAACAGGATATGATTGCTTCCGATATATTGGATATCAGGGTTTCTAGACTGAGTCACCCTGAGACTCTATTGTCCTAATCAAAATGGAAACTAACTTCTTGGAAATCAACATTTAAAAATTACTGAAACGAAAAAAAACGAAGCCCAAAGCTCAAAGTCAAATAACTGTTGGGTCTTGTCACAACATCTCCCCATAATGAGCCGTTTAACAGCTTTAGACTTAATGACCTGGGAAAGGTTCTGTCCTGATTGCGTGGACTTCCCTTGTTTTTGGGAATATAATTTTTGGCCTCCAATATGACCTGTCAAGGGAAAGGTTCCGTCCTGATTGGGTGAACTTCCCTTGTTGTTCTTTCGTGAACGGAATTTCGCATGTTTTTGGGGCTTTTGGGTGTTTCGTGTGCCGTGTTAAACTCACCCCGCTACTCCCGGCAGCAGAGCTGGTCTCCCAGTAGCGCAAGTGGTCTTCGGAGACTTTTGAAGTCCTCCAACCTTCACGGTACTGGCTGCTGGAAACACTATCATCTGGAAAGTAGTAGTAAGTAGTAGTTACAGAGAGTTATTTGGAGAAGAATCAATTTTAGTCCCATACACTTTATCCTCCATTCGTTTGTTGAATGAATTGTACTTTATTTTTGATATAATTGGTTTTATCGGCATCTTTGCCTACCGCGTTGTGGTGAAACAACAGACAAATGTGATAAAACTGACTACTAGAAGAAAATTTTCTGACATCTAAATAGCATTATTATGGGCCTTATAGCGACGACGATTTCCAAAATGCCAGGTCATTCTACAAATGGATTCAACGCATCATTCTTCTACATATTTCCAAAACCAGTTAACAAGAACCGACACCTCGCTACAGCTAATAAGACATGGTTCTTACCTTACTTCAGGTTCTTCATTCTATATCCAAAGCATGGTTCTTCCGAAACATGTCTTCACTTTTTCCTCACACAACGTGAATTACATCTGGACCAACAGCGGGGACCATATTTATAGACAAAATCAGCTTACAAAGACGCTTACTTGCTTCAACCGCAATCTTTCTGTAAAGTACCCAAAGCATGTACGTACTAGAGTACTTAAGCATGTAACTGCGATACGAGAGCATGTTGAATAGTTCAATAGAAGTGTGTAATAAGTCGGCGTTATCGCCGCCTCTTTTTAATTTTTTTTATTGTTCGTAGCTCGTCTGTTTGGTTACTGTCTGTTTCTTTTTTCGTCTGTTATTATTTCACGTGTTTTTTATAGACATAATACTTGTTCTTCTGATAGATACTTATTAAGAGGCTACTCACCTTTTCAGATACTTTACTATAGTAACGACCGATAGAGTAGAAGTTGTTAGCAAGAATATGAGTATAGTGTTGAAAGATGAGATCGACTGATGAAGAAGACGAAGTTTTACTTTCTTGATGTATAAATAAAAAATGAAACTCGTTTTGTAGGTTCTTTACCAAACTGTACATTAAAAGAAAACTACAATTCGCAATTCGTTTCTACTCGCGTATTATGTTTGGTATTGATGAAAAATCAGGTCAATTAAATTTAATTGAAGACTTTTGATATGATTGAGCTGTGTAATGCGGAAGTAGATATATAAAATGTTATAACTTTCATTTCTATTCGTTTAAATGATTTTCGCGTAAAATCACCCGAATTCTCATGATACTCTCAAACAATTTCCGAACTGCAATGCATCAGCCACCAAGGAAATTGATCAAGAAAATTCATCTTGTTACATCCGAAACAAAGTTGCAACAAACCAATAATCCACCCGAATAACTCCTTTAGCAACTATGTCATTTAATAGCGACCCTCAGGTCAGAACGGGTCAAAACCTTCATGTTTCTCCCAGGGGGCATCTCCCGGCTGAAAAATCGCGCCGGGTCAAAATCGTGAACACCGCCGTTGAACCTACCACACTCATTCCAATCCGCGACAAAGATTTATTCGCCTTGCATTGAAGATTTAAATCTCCTGTTGTCGCCGAATTCAAAATAGAATCCCGTGTCGGACCGCGAAAACCTTTCTTTTTCAAAAGAGTTTTTTTTTTTGCGGTAGCTCACGATCGACATGTAGTTACATTGTTGTAAACGTCGTCGGGCCGGATAAAAGAAGGATGATGGGAATGTTAAAGGGGTTACAAGATGATTATGAGAAGATTATTAAGACGATTAGTTTCCGCATCTTTATATGAGATGGCGATGTGACGGGAGAGACACCGATGTGTTTAGGTGTTGAAAGTCTGTTTTGCTAGGAGCGACTAAGCGACCATAGTTAGGTTACGATCGTGAAAGCGACCACTGATCACTATTTGTGTGTATTTTATATGGAGGGTTTAAGTTACCAGTCACCGCGACTAAAGCCGGCATTGACGACGACGATCACACACTTTGATCAGCACCCTGCAGCGAATAGGTGACGTGCATTAACGCAATATGCGGATATGACGCTCAAAAGGTGTTTATTCGGCCTCGATGAAAGCTTCGATGAAGAATGAAAGTAAATCGCCAATCGCCTCAGCAGCTGATGACTTTTTCCCATTTTCAATTGATGAGAAAAAATGAGCGGAAATGGGCCCTGCATCTACGCGCGACGAATTTTCGCCACAGAAATTCATTCCGGACATCGTTTCGATTGCTCCTAACAAAACACATATATTGAGCGGTCATCATTGAACTATCATCGCTAAACTATCGTCAAACTAGCCGCTCCTAGCAAAACAGACCTTAATGGAATTTTGCCTTCATTTGATATGGGAATTTGATAGGTCACCCACTAATATTACAAATTCGTCATACATGTGAACAGTTTACACGGAAATCGAAAATACAAGAAAACCACAGCCATCCAATTAATGCGACCATATATCATTCGCCACCTCAATCGCACGGTTTGAATCAAATAGTAACCGAAGCAATGGTTGAGGTTGCATTTGCAACTGCTGAAACATTGAAATCGCGCCATGGCCAATCTGTCAACACAATTTATACACACATGCTGACGTACTTTTTTAGCATTTCTTGTATTGTGATTAGAATTAGATGCCACTACATAAGCCCTTTCCTGGACTGAAAATGCTGGCAATCGAAACCACAAATCATTTATTGAAATGTAATATCGATTTGGAATATTTTAATGTGGAAGTAAGGCGTGTTACCCTTGGAAGATTGATAGATTGGTGGACGGCGATTAGGGTCGGTATCGCTATTACATAAGAGGGTATAGTATGGTATGGGGCGACCGGTAGCGCAGTGTGTTGAGGCATCAGTCTCATGTTTGACTACCGGCGTTTCGAGTTCGAATCCCGTCCACGACGACGTTCGTGGCCATGGATGTGCAGGAGGTGCATGCTGACAACTGCATTCTCCTTCTTCTTTTATCGGAATTTAAATAGTTTGAATATGCGGAACAGACTACACCAGTAGGTCCAGGTCTGTTATTAATTATGTGTTGTTTTTGCCTATCGAACTATATTTTGAATATATTTTATATTCCTAGTACCCGTCGTACAATAAGGTCAACATCACCCGACTTGTCGCAGGTAGGCGGCTAAATGGGAGCAGGAGATGCGTGCTGGCAACATGCATTATCCGAAACAGGAAACACATGGAATAGGTGACGCGCAATGCCCCACTCGGGGTTAGGGAAAAGGAGTAGTTAAGGTCGCTGGCAGCCGACAGGAAAAGTGACAATTCGAATTCGGTTTGAACCCGCCACCTTTCGCTTAGTAGATCGACGCTGAATCCATCGAGATGACGCCTATATTGGTAGAAGGTATTTTACAATTCCCAAGTGTGACGTTAAGTGAGTTAACGTCTTTCTGCAAACCTATCGACCAACACACTCCACTCTAATATGTCGCAATGGACAAGGCGACTAAAGTGTATAGTGTGCAGTGCACTTGTATTTATTCAGTAGCACTTAGCCGTCACTATATCTAACCAATTTCAATCTACGATTCCCTTAAGATAATTGCACATAGCAGGAATTCAAATTGCCTCTTTACTCGAGTGTAAATAATGCTAAAATGCTTTCAAAATTCCACACTCAACACACTGACAATAATATGGACGCAGTATGCGCAGACAGCGCAGTACAATGTTATACGACGTTGGTGGTAACGTGTTATATACTCTCTGTTGACGAATTATCTAATCGCCAATTTCGGACTATCTAATAATTGAATTTATGTATCTGGATCACAATTACAGCGTGATAGAGCCCCTAGATATACCACCTGGGGGTTGCCCCCAGGTTGTCTATATTACGGAGTCAATCGAACAGGCCATTAGCAATTCATTTGCAGGTGAATAAATGATTGTCGACAATTTGATGGCAAGAAAAAAAAAAACCGAAAACTGAGCACGCGGCACATATCTGATAAATCAACACCGCGTAACAGCAGTAGATAGTTGCAGTTTCGTCATTAGCAAAGTCTGTTAGTTTTAAAAGTGATCGCATCCGCACTGCATTACACCACGACGCCGGTCGTGTAGGTTTGCTGAATTGACCGGCCCATTTCGGTTTCGGCGAAATAAACATTCAAAATCACAAATTAAATAAAACTAGTAAAAAACTAGTAAACTAAAATATAAATTGACGGTTAAATGTAGCGACGAAAGTGAATGTAAACGGTTTCGAATCCTCTCTAAAACAAAATCTTAATTATTATGCAGGTCAAATATAATTGATGCAATATAATACTCGTATTAAAGCTAAGAAGTGCATGAAATTCAATCGGAAAAAGAGGTAACTGAATGCGCAAACTTTCATTTGAATCCGATGTAAAAGGGTAGATTCACAGTTTCGTTACGTCTAATGGTGCTCCTACTGAATGGTTATGGAATGATTGACAAGTGGAGATTGTAATAACAATATATATATATGTTTGGTTTCAAACTAAATCTTATAATTTAAACCCAAACTGTATTTTTTGAATTCATAAAATAAAAATAGCTGGCGCAACAGTCCAATTTTGAACCATGGCCTCGACATGAGTTAGCATCATCTCATTTTCTAGATCGTGACGGTATGTTTTGAGCAGAGGTGTGTGATCAGCAACACGCTCAATCGAGTTATTTACCCCATAAATAGGTACTCATTAACGGCTGAGTTGGCCAAACATGCGTTTAAATATCGGGGTTTCCTTAAATACTTTTCAGCATCCGACTACACTACACAAATCTACAAAGCCCACATAATACCTAGATTTGAATAGAATTCCGATATTTGAGCGGGTGGAGGTCTCACTGTGCTGTCCATGCTGAATAAAGCTCAACAGAAGGCTTTTAAAATTATTGGAGACCATTCTATTATCTCTCGTATTGAATCCCTTGAGCACAGGCGTAACGTAGATTGCTTAACCTTACTTTATTGCTATTACAACCTTAGTTGCTTTAATGAAATTAGTGATTTTCTGACACCCGACTTACCAATCGTGCCCACCTTCAAACTCTTGAAATCAGGTCCTATTGCACCATTACATTTTCTGATTCTGTTTTAAACCGGTCAATAAGAATGTGGAATAGCCTACGATCTACTGTATTTTCCAATAATTATGGCCTGCAAAAGTTTAAGCGGAATGTGCACCGGTACTTCTTAATCACTCAACCTCTCCCCTATCCCTTACCTTAATTTCCTTCCCGCCAAGAATATGCTTGCATCAAAGAGTCATCCCCTAAAGCCTTCGCAAACACATAAAAAAAGACAATGCATAATTGGTTTGTGTTCATTTGGCAGTTTGGTTGGGTATCCTTTCGTTTTTCCTAGTATGAGACTTTTTTTCGACTTTGGGTATCTCTAATAACTCGTATTCGAAATTTTATATTTTCATAGTAAACTAGTGCTCGGTAGCTGTGTGGTCACGGTCACTGCCCTACGATATTACTTCTAGAGAGACGGAGGTCGGAGGTTCAGTCCTCGGTGCGTTAACAATAACTGTCGTGGGTACTACTAAAACTCATCGCTTAAGCTTCTCAGTATCAAGACGGCGCGGATAGGAGGTGCATGCCAACAACTGCATCATCCAAAAAATATATACTATTGAAGCGTCAACAAGGAATAGAAATGCAAGAGATGTTGTCAAGCCCCTGGAGGGGTCATGGCAATTAACAACTCG
The DNA here is from genome assembly GCA_964017055.1 of Chloromyia formosa. Lineage (NCBI taxonomy): Eukaryota > Metazoa > Arthropoda > Insecta > Diptera > Stratiomyidae > Chloromyia > Chloromyia formosa. The sequence continues at coordinate 160,472,596 of OZ024813.1, read as the reverse complement.
GCTAAATACATCCGAAAGGTAGATTCAACAATAAAATGTTGGTTTCCCTTTTCATTCGAAATGTTTTCCTACCCTGTAGGTGGAACCAGTACTACACTTTATAATTAGTTTGTAGACAAGCTTAACCTGTTATAATTACCAAGCAAATTAAAATTCACAACAGCCTAAAAATGAAAGTGCAAAAATTACAATAATCATGAATTCTTCTCCAATAACAGCAAAATCAGCCAAATTCGTTACGCATCATACCATTCTCATGCCACAAGCAAAATTTGCAAAAAAAAGTAAAAACGAAAGATGAACCCATAATTATAACAATCTTTTTTTCAAATCGAAATAGTGCGCGCTTGCATTTTTCAAAATAGATATAAATTAGAAACAATCATAGCCCGGAACCATAAGTAATTATAATTGCAAAGCGTAGCTAACAGACTTCTTTTCAAATTTTTAAAGTTTGTTGTTGTTTTTTTTTTTAATTTTGGTATGTGCGTAAAAAAGCAAAAGTACGCCTCATCGCATTTTTTCTCTGCAAATTCTCCATCATCTTAACCAGCAGGGCTATTCAAAAGTCAATGGCATTTGACCAAACATTTCTTAAAGCACGGGAATAAGAAAACAAAAAATGTTAATACTCGTATTGATTTATTTTTGTTGGTTCCGATTCCGTCAAATGCCATCTTTACTTTAGAAGTGTGGAATTTCGAGTGTTTTTGATATGTATCTTTGAAGTATCATCACGATAGTTGATGGTGGAGTTGAAATGAAATTTTAAATAAAATAGAAATGTGAAATCTCGCTTTTTATTTGCAAATTCTCAAACTGCATTTATAGATAAACGCTGAATGCTGTCTAGATGATTTTATTAAATTTATTAATGTCATGCTATGTGGCCAAAATGTTGTCGGTCACAACTCTGTAATAAAGGTTCAGAGGTTCAACTTTCCAGTGTGACAGCGACAGAAAAAAGGCGTAGCTAGCTAGTCTAGTACCTACGATGTGATGGGAAGTCCTCAGAAGAAATTGTGGGAGTTGAAACTGAAAGTTAGTACATTAAAATTTCATTGAATGTTAAGGCTACTCATTGGTCGGCAGGGCAGTACTCTAATCGAAATCTTACTTGGCCTCTGCTCAACCTCTTTTCGGTATCGACATGCTCTCGATATCCAATATGATTACATGGAAGCCCGAGCTCGAATCGCTTGCTTCTCGGTGTCTGCACAAAACACGCGATATGTCTGGCGTGCCGAGGACATCATTCGAAAAATAATTGACAATAATTGCGACGATGATTCAAGGCGTTGGTGGCTAGATGATAATTTTTCAGGTGAGAATTTCGGTATGACGACGCACGGTTCTGTGTATATGCGACATAATACCGACAACGATGTCGAGTTGTAGTCCCGTCGATCTGATGACGAGCCGAGTCCGAGTCGAAGTTTAGCCGATTAATGATTAGATTCTTTTAAGGTCGACATTCACTACTCAATCCGAACCACAACATACAATTTCATTTTCATAGGTACCTAGGGAAAATTAGGAGAATTTTTTCGCACGTTCCCATGAAAGTGAAATTGTTTGGTTCGGCGGTGAATCTCGGGCTTTACAGAGGCAAATGTCCATTATCTGGTAAATAGGCTGACCGAGATAACGAAGAAGATTTTTTTTTAAATTTCAGTTGCATCCGCACTTTGTCAGTTCAAAACATTTGATATCAACTGACAGAATTTTCTTCTGAAAACTCATCTCATCAATGGTATTCTCTCACTTCGTTCACTTGTCTTCCATTTTCCAAGTGGATAATCGAAGCAAGCCTTCGTTTTTGCCTATCGACACTATGAAATCTATGTGGATAGTGGACTCCTCATTGAATACAATAAATGGCAGTTACCACGATCCAGTAAAAAAAACCGAATGACTTAAGAAGTATCCAAACACACGATACCTACTAATGAGAGTGTAATTTAAGTAATTTCAATAGATTGGGACAGCTGGTGGAATGTTTTCAAGTTGTAAAGTAAAACGTCTAGCCGTTAGTCCTCGAACTATGTGCGCATCTTCAAAATGACGGAAAATTTTGAAATGTTGAAGTATAATGTAATTTGTCTGTGTGAGAAGATTTCTTTTAATTCACTTCACGAATCATACTTAGGCATCTTTTAACTTAAGCGGAAAGTGAAATGTCTACAATTGTCGTGTGTATGGATCTAATGAAAAATTTATGAGTTCTCATAATTATTGTGTCTGATGCGTTAATTTTTTTTAAAGACGATACATAGATGACGGTTTGACGTGTGTTGCGTGGCTTGTTGCATTAATTCGATCGAACGATAGGAGAAGAATTTCCATTTAATGCATTTTTCAAATGGGGTATGGATATGGATGTGTAAATTTACAGAATTAATTATTTAGATGGATTCAATTGCGAATAGTAGCTATATGATGGCCAATAAAGTGTAGAGAAATTGAGATTGCAAAGTTAAACCAAAAAACAGCAGGTGAATCATGATACATACAAAGAAAATCAAATGTAAGCAGTTTGATTTTATCACACTTTCATGGGACTGTGATCAGGCGCGTTCGCACGGGAGGGGTTTTGGGGTTCAAACCCCTTCCATTGGGATTTCGGTCCACTGAAAATTAATATGTACACATCAAAAATTAAATTAAATTTTGACATTAACGCAGAAACTGTTCAATGGGAATAAATCTGGTAATAAATACCTAATAACACATTTTAACGATTGTTTAGTGGGGAAAACATTTTCTATGAATTTAACTTGTGATACTACTTAAATGAAATTATTTTATTATTTTTTTTTTTCAAGCTTTTGAATAATTTTCGCATTTGAATAGATGAGCATTCCTTATACGTAATATCACATATTAATCGAAACGACTGAAGCGACGAGCCCAAACTAGACCAAATGTCTAATGTATGTAAGTATTAAAACCAAACCAATTTAAAAAAAGGAGATGCAATCAAATTCAATAAGTGCGCGAGAAATATCGAAAGGGTTCGAAATGAATGTTGACAAAAATAGGTACAAAGATTGTTAACTGTGCGTTTCTAATAGGTGCTTGTTTGAGCTGCGTTTAAAAATTAAATAAATTAAAGAAAATACGGTATTCATGTATTGGAACAACTTTCCTCGCCGTATGTTTATTCCATCACACACAATAGTGGTTAAAAATACATGGATGAGTTGAGTAGTGAAATACTGAAATGTGGCCCAAAAATTCTCAGAAGTGCTGAGTGGTCCATGTCTACCGAAATTTTGGAATAGGAAGGAATTTTTCTAAACAAAAATGCATAATATGTACAAAAATTTTAGTAGGCCCTAAGATCAACTACTAGGGACTACTCAGTCGGGGCTTTTCTTGAACTGAACCATAGTAACGGGTCAATAAGTTTGAATGTCGATGCTTCATTCGATGCCGAATTATCATAAAATTCAAATAGTCAAATTGCAGTATGAACATGGTCGCTTCATTATTTAAGAAGTTTTCTCAATATTTACCTTGACGAGGCTACGAGGAATGGGAGGTTGGCATTGTTTTGAATTGAGCGAACTCTTTTTTAGAACAGTTATTCTGGATACTGAATACACTACTACTCGGACATTTTCTTGAAACCGATAAGAGCTGGTTCTATTTTAATATGTTGCTTTGGTTCTCCTAGGATACCACAATGGACCTAACCTAAGTTCGGGTTTTGCTTTATTTATTTTCGTCTGATGAACCACCGTTCAGTAAAAGCCTTTAGCGTTTAACCCTTTCCTTTCCAGTGATGCCATATAGCATCTTGGAATACAACAACAACACCTCAAATAAGCTGTGTCTGTTGATTAAAAAGCCAAAGGCTTTTTAGCTGCCTTGTATGCGTGACATGGTTTATCAATTGATGGTCAAATTTATATGAAACTATAAAAAAATCGTCAATGATAAGCATATGCACTGTGCAATCACTGTGACGATCACAATATCTTCAGACCGATTTCACAACAGATCGCATAGTGTATGGGAGGCTTTGCTTGCCACTTTCGCAAAACAACAAATATAACTTGACTTCTCTTTCTACAAGTGGACGCGGATATAAAACCCCCCATAGACCATACGATTCATCGTCAGATCATATTCATCGTCGGATCAATCTAACGATGAATTGCCATAAAGTATATGACGGCCAAAATAATATGGAACTGTAAAAAAACGTCAACGATAACAGTACATACACTATATAATCAATTTGACAATCACAATATCATGAGGCCGATCTGACGGCGGATCGCGTAACAGAGAGTTATTAGTTTGCAAAAGGTCTGGTAGTTCTGAATTTTTGATATGTTGTATAGGTCAGTGTGGTTGGTTGGTTGGTATAAGTGGTGACTGAGGCAAAACTTGCCAAAGCCCAATTAGCGCAGAAAGCGCCGTTTTAAAGCCAAAAACCTAGTGAAAAATTATTACTGAATGATAGTCGGAAATTCAGGGGTTGACTAGATCCAGCCGAAGGAGTTAAGGAAGTAAAGCAACTCCCCAATCCTCCTTGGCACATCCTCTATGTTGTCTAGAAAGGCCTTACCAAATGCACGATGTCATGTCCTAGCAAGGCCTGGGTATTCTAGTCTTTATTTCTGTAACTTCGGCAATGCAGGTTGTAGGGGATACCCAACCTGACTGCGTATACTCCTATAGGCCGTAACGACCACCGTGAGCCTGGCGACATTTCTATGTGATTTGGTTATAAGCTCCAATATCCATCTCCTGCCATAAGAGGGCAATATCTTCGTTAATACGATGCAGGTGGGTAGATTCCGCCATTTGAAATGTTATACGACCTTGAGGTAATGAGAGGAGATATTGCCCTTAACAGCCAACAGCGGAATGCAAACAGGTTCCGCATGAGAGCCGTCTAGGCCGACACCTCTTCTGGCCAGGTTAGCGGCCTTCTCTTTACCTTCTATGTTCCTGTGGCCAGGAACTTCGAGCAGGATAATATTGAACCGCCTGTCAGTTCCTCGCCACTTTGCTTGATAAGCTTGGAGGATATACTTACCGAGCTCAGTACCTTGATAGCGGCCTGTCTGTCTGAGCAAATGGCAATGCTGTAGTTATCTGGTATGTCTCTGAGAGTGACAAGCTTTCATGGTTGCGATCGTTTCCGTTTGAAAAATCCTGGCCTAGTCTGGGAGGTGGTACCACTCCGAGATATTCAGCGCGTCAGAAAAGATCCCTGCACCGACGACGTAGTCCATTTTGGACCCGTCGTCGGTGAAAATCGTGATGTCAAAATACGACCCATATGTATGTTGTTCGGTGGAGTAATAAACAATTTAAGTTTGTGTCACTCCCCTCCGCTGGTCCTCTCCGCACATCTTGGAAAAACTGGCTCTTTTATCAGCTTTTAGCCTACCTATAACTCCAATCCAGTCCATTTTTACGCAAAATGTGTACAGTCCATTTTTGTAGAGCACAAAATTTCCTACAAATTCTATCTGTCAAGTTTTTTTTCTACAACCAGGAAAAATTTGCGTAATTAAATTTGTAGGAATTTTTGTACTTTACAAAAAAATTTACTTGATATAATTTGCGTTAAAATGAACTGGAACTCAGACGAGGCATATGCCATTGTGTAATATTATATTCTGGTGACAATTTTTTTTTGTAACTTTGGCGCCCGTGGTGTCCCGAACAAACAACACAGCTGCCGAAAAAATACCAAAACCCTGCAGATTTGCTCCTCAGTATGTTATTATAGTATGGCTCCTGGATGATAACCGATAACTGAAGATTAATACATTTATTGATAATAGTTTTCAGGTTACTGGCTTAAGTTTTTCGTTTTCTAAATCCGTTTCAATGCATAAAAAACCCGCCCGAGTTTCATATAAAAGCATGAATGCAGCCGCACGTGACTTTTCGAAACCTCCTTTCAATTCTATTAATATTTTCGATTACTACCACAACTGTGCTAAGATGAAAGCACTCGAACTGATTGACACATACATACTTTCATTTTCAAAGTTTAATAACTATGTACGCCATATGTAAGCGCAAAATAAGTACCAATCATCTGATTATTCGCAAAAAAAAAAATTGCATTCCTCCCATGAATCACACCAGATAAAAAAGCAAAAACATTACCAAGATAATTGAAACATCTTCCCTTATTACCTCTTCAACTGCAAAAAAAAAAAACAACTGCATGGTCGTTTCATCTAATAATCTCGGCCCGCATCGAATTTCTGACACCTGAAGGTAAAACTCGATAAAAATTAGAAAATGCTTGGATGATTTTTAGATTAGATTTTTGGTGGATGCCACTGCAGCTTTTCCCATTTTCTTCATCTTACAAAAATATTTAACTCGTTTGTCTACATTCTACAACATACAATCTTTTTGATCAGATTCCTCGCATCATTGCTGCAATGATGTGAATAGCTAGGTATAGTCAAAGAGACAATTCATCGCGATATGGACATTCATTGTGGAAGATGGATACTTCACTTTTCGGGAAAACTTTTGCACGAGTGCTTCCGGTGAATGTTTTCGCCGCAATAAATCAAATTAATCGAGAAAAGATGGGCAATGCGTAAGCCAGAGTCATGCACTAAATAAGTTATTAAGCAGTCATCGTATCTGACGTGATTTCAGAATGGAATACTTTTCGATTGTGTACTGATGGCGAAAAAACTTTATACTTCAGTTTGGATAGGATCCAATACACAATCAAAAAGTATTCCATTCTCAACACGCAATCTAGTCATAATGACGAGGAAAGGGCTTTTTCTTATCCAGAATTTATCCCAAGGCACCATATGCTCATCCACTTTAGCGAACAACAAGAGTCTTTTGCACTGTATAATACTTTGGCATTGATTCTAAAATTGCACAAAATTACTTCGACACTGGAAGCAACAAATTTGCAATATTGGCGATATTGTTCCATACAAAGACTCAATTTAAGATTCACTTCAAGGTTTCGAAACATTGTCGATGGATGATATTGAAGCAAAAAAAAAATTGTGCCTCATGTAGATGGATTGAGCAAATTAAAGAATACGAGTAGTAATATTTCTTGATTATGTCCATATACGAATACCTCGTTTAGGTATTGAATTTATAGACGGAGCTGCGATCATTATTAAGAACTTTCTATTTTTAGTGAAGATTGTCCACATGATTATCGGTAATCATCAAATGGTGAGAGGAAGATGTGAACTTGAAAGTTTAATTGCAATTTGTTTTGAGTCGTGCGAAAGAAAGACGTGCCATGTCTTTAACTTGGGTAACCTTTGACGGTAATTTGAATGAAAAAGGACAAATTTAACAAACTCATGTACTCGTATTTATCAACATTATTCATGAGTCTTGTTATTGGAAAGTATTGTTGATTCAAAACAAACACACTCGTACACATATTTGACTTTCACATGTCATCCAAGCTTTATTGAAAAATTGCATCAAATCTGTCTATCAACCCTGCCACGTCTTTTAATACAAAACTTTACCACAGCACTATCATCAATCGTACACCATACTTTCATATGATTCTGTGAAGTTTTTTTTCTTTCGGGTCATTCAATATTTATTAATACAATTTCCATAGAGTCATACACTATGTGTTTGATGTTTCCGAAGCCACCGTAGTCACCGGTCGTTAAAAAAGGCAAATGAAGTTGTCCGTATGTTCCTTCAACGTTTTACTGTCATAACAAAATAAACTTTGTGAGAAAATAAAAGTTGCCTTTCAAATGGTCACAAATGTATGGTTGTCGTTACGGCGGCTGATTAACAAACCGTGGATACAACACCATGAACCAGACTTCAGCAACCCAGTATCTTGTAAAACGATATTTCAATCGACCAACTTTTTTTTTGTTTTGGTTACCTATGTTTATTACCTCTTACTGGACGCATTCAATACATTTGTACGATCAGTAAATCGGATCAAGCCAACACTCACCTGTAATAAAAAATGGAAATTAATTAGAAAAAATTGAAATGTACAGTAAAATTAAATGTTTTTATATTTTTTAACAGCTAAATTGACACAATTTGACGCAGTTATATTGTTCGGGGTGTGCCAAAGGCCATAAAATCGAACCATTCAATTTGTAATGAACGGTCAGTTATTAGTGGCTAAGAGGACTGCGGAATGAATAAAACCAATTTTTGCTAAATAGATTAAAATACACTCCCGGCTACGTGAATAGGGACAGCCGCTTCAAGAATTGTTTTAATTAAAATAGAATCTTCAGTACCGAAGGTCGGAGAGTAAAACTTAGTATCTTCCCAAAAGTTTATTTTGTTGCTCATGCTTCGAGAAAAATTTATTAGATTTGATTAATAATGGTTATACTTCATTAACATTGTGTTGATGCACTATTAAATTTTACGTTCAAAATTGGGCCACTTGAATAGGGACAGTAGTAAAATTTTGACTTTACGCGTAAATAAGTACATCGTTTATTAAACCATCTGAAGCAGCTATCTTCCGAGGCCATCCCCTGAATGGGGTTAAGCGATGTGCTGAAAACTCGTCCTTGTAAAAACCACTCCATGTCAAGAAACCTGGAACAATAGCCTTGGATGGGACAGATCAACAACAACGACAACGCAAACGACTATCGAAATATTCTTTCGGATCCTGAAATGTACGATCCCTGAACAAACCGGGGGCCGAGAAATTGGCCTGGCATTGAAATCAATGACAAGAAATCGCACACAATTTTTAGAAGTGGCAAACCATTGGGGAGTTTGAAGTAGCAATTGTCTCAAGCCGCACATTACTGACTTCAAACCCATAAACTAACGGCTATGTGCGATTTGCGTTAAGACTAGATTCTTCAACCTCTGGCTCAAAAGAAAGAAGACGAAATAAAAGAGTTCTACGCCCGACTTGAGACTCAATTCTGGAAAATAGAATAAAACCGTACGCAGAACGAATCATTGGCGAATATCAAGGCGATTTCAGACCTGGTCGCTCCACAACCGATCAGCTCTTTACAGTCAAGCTGATACTCCAGAAGTGCTGGGAATACAGTAGTCGTAGAGATACGTAGACGTATACCAAATCTTTGTGAACTTCAAGCAGGCATACGACAGATGGATCGTGGAGTACTGTACAACATCATGCTGCATGGTATACCGGCCAAATTAGTGCGACTGACAAAGATGACGATGACCAACTCCGTCTCACAGGTCAGGATCCATAATAGGCTTACTGATCTATTTGAAATACTCACTGGCACCGACGCTCTTCAACTTAGCACTGGAATACGCTATTCGGGCTATAAATATCGACAACAGCAAGACGCTACTCATCAAGTCGACACAATTAGTAGCGTACGCCGACGATATCAACATCATGTCCCGAAGATTGGCCGACGCAGAAGAACTTCTGCATACGCTCGATACCGCTGCAAAAGAAGTTGGTATACGAATCAACGAGGGTAAAACTAAAATAATGATGCAATCGACGACAAGGACACCTGAATAACCGAGCATCAATGTGGGGGACCTCAATATCGAGTTTGTGAACTATTTTATATACCTGGGTTGCAACTTGTCAAGGGACACCAATGAAACTGACGAAATCAAGCGACGGATACACTTAGCTAATAAGACTTTCTTCTCGGTTCTCCCCATATTAAAATCGAAGCATGTGCACAGAAACACGAAGCTCCGTGTCTACAAAACCATTATACGACCACTGATATGCTATGGTTACGAATCATGGACCCTAACTCAAGCCTCCGGAAACATGCTAGACACATTTGAACGTAAGGTTCTGCGGCGAATTTTTGGGGCTGTTTGCAATCGAAATGGATGGCGCATCCAGTACAACCATGAGCTGTACAACTGGAAGCTTTGGAAATCGTCAAACTACAACGACTTCAATGGGCAGGGCGTGTACAACGAATGGACGATGATCGCATGCCAAAGATTGTAATGAACGCAGAACGAGTCGACGGAGCCAGATTTTGAAGACGACCGAGAGCACTTTGGGAGAGCTCAGTATATGCGGAAGCCGAGCAGCTACTGGGTGTCTAAAATTGGAGGACGCGGTCACGTGACCGAGACAATTGGAGGACAATGATCCAGGCGGCCAAGGCCCGACGTCGGGCTGTCGCGCCACGATGATGATGATTTAACTTATGCGGGTAGGGTCTATGTTTCGAATAACTCTTTTGTACGGCAACGTTGAAATTAAACTTGAATATTATCTTAAATATTGATTTCTCTTTTACATTTTACTCAGTACAGTGTGCCCCAATTGATGTTTTATGGCGAAAATCCCTTCTTACACTAAAACTGTCCAAGATATCCCGACAATATTAAATCGCATTACCAGATTGATCTTGCAATTAGGTTTTCAATTCTGTTTGCTTCTACTAAATACATTCGTTCGATATCTTAATCCACCATTTCGTGATTGCATGTCATCATTTTTAAACACTATTTGTATTTTAATAAAACCTGAAACTAATTATGACAAGCAACAGTAATAGAAGCGATTAGCGCAGATTACCAGTTGAACTCACTACACCCCATACTCGTCTAATAATTTAAAAGCACGAAAACACGTTTCTCAAAAGAATCCAAAGTTCATAATCCGCCTAGTCGCCAAACTGTCCATTCGATGACTTTACAATTGGATTTCGACGATTCGACGAGTGTTTCTACAAAATTGCAGCACTCTCGCGAAAATATAGCGTGTTAATAGTGGTTATGCCATCATCGTGATGGCTCAAACAAATTCAAAAATGGCAATTTCAAAAATGATCATGCAGATCGTTGACGCGATAGCGGAAAAGAATTTTTCACCTATCATACGTACTCTGTGGTTGAATTGTTATTTTGAAAATGTTGGACGTATACGAGTAAGCTGGTGGTTAAATAGCCAACTATGGACGCTGCTGGACGTATCGGAGTTCAGATTGATTGATGAGGTCTAGTGTGGATGCAAACCACCATCTACTAAATGGCATCATTTCTAAAAAGTGATTTCATCACTTACCACTGGACTCGTGTTGTCGCTTTGAAGAAGGCGACGACGAAGATGATGGTGGCATGATGCAGGTCCATTAAGGATCCAACGCCTGGCGGCTTGTCTCAACGTAACTCGTGCGCCTCTCGTGCACAATATACCTACTCCAGGAAACTTATCCGCGGGTTGTATTAAGTGAGTCAATTGATGAAGATCACTATCATTTATTGAAGTGAATAGGGTGCTGCGGGTATGACATGCCTCAAGGGCTGAAGGCGACGTGAATAATTTCAACCGTGACATAATGTTTGATTTGATAATGCAAATTTTATTTTGCAATCTATATAATAGCCGTAATAATCGACTCCATTGAAGGCATAAAGGCTTTGCATTATTTGTAGAATACCCAACTGCAAATCGACAGAGTCGCTCCGTGCAATAGTAGAGGGATTGACAAGTCTTGCAAGGAGCATCTGAAATGAAGGGAGAGATTCAATCAATTTGCTGTCCATATTCACTCGCTATCAGAATAAACTGTTACAAACCTAATATCACAAGGGTCATTCATTTAACCTACAAGACACGACGAAATGGAAAATTCACTGTTTTGTTTCTATTTTCCATATGTCGTCGACAAATCATATCCGGAATTTTGAATGGCTCCGTAAATTAAAACGCCATGACGATGAAAGTATAGTCTAAAAGCCATTTGATTCTTAACAAATGTCTACGATTCCTTGTGTAGTGTATTTCGATACCTCGTATCGAGTGTCACACAGCTCATTCTAGAGCTGACTCCAGTGCTCCTCAGAGTACAGAACAATAAAACTTGTGTCTATCTATCGGCACGAAAAAATGGAATGGACGTAGCTCAACTTCAAAGAAAACCTGAAACACTTTCAAGTACCGGGAAGAAGTATCATCCTCGTACAATTTGTGACCACACCGTCCAGTCTAAGCAACCAGTGTCCATATTTCATATGCACAAATTGCCTATCGGATTTCGCTAGCTATAGCTGGTTGGATGAGGTCTAGATAGCCAGTCCGATGCGCCATGGTGGATTCGTTGCATTTCGACGTTCTGTTAACACACGTAACTCAACAAAGTGATTTGCACTCCAGCAACGGCGCACATGGATGTACTCGTATGACATGCAGGTAATTGTTAGTATGCATTGCTAGTGGGCATGCACCTGATGTCACCGCAAGTTATGAGACAACTTATCATATTATATGCGAATCACAAGAAGGAAGTGTGCAGCTGAAGGTGATGCCATCGGCTAATAGTCCTCGACGATCGTGCCGTAATGGCTTGGGTTATTAAGGTCTGGGTTCATTCAAGGTGATAGTTATGTATGTTAGTGAGAGGTCGTAATTTTTCTACCTCGATTCAATGGAGCTGTTTGAGTCTGCATTTCATTCCAGTTTGCAAGTTTGCAGTTAACAAGTCATATCTGTCTAATATTTTTAGGTGTATGGAGATTTTCCTTAATTGCGTATGCAAACCTGATTCAATGGCCGTTTGACAAAAACGGAAATAATTTCTCTGAGGCTTTTATATCGGATTGAAATACCTACCATTACCATTGCCTTTCGAAGAAAAAAGGATTCAGTTGAGGGGATGATAAACTATGGAAAGGCTCATCTAAAAGCTCCCTGGCCTCAATAGCTATGAGTGATACGTTAGAAGCAAGACTACTCTCCAATTCATAATCCCCCGGAATCAATGACAAGACTAGTAAAGCATTCCCCATTTCGTTCCGAATCGGAACAAGTGGTACGAAGTGTAGTAGAGCACTTGATTTAAGAGACTGCTTTGGCAGGAAGATGGTAACTGGAAGATAATATGGTCAGTGTCACGCACTGCCCGCATGGGGATTTTGTGACTACATGCTAGCTATAAAAAAAATTGGATTTTTCGAACCACCTAATGTGAAAGCGAATACTGAGGTGTCTAAAGGGGACAGTCGACTTGAAGTTATCTTATAAACGAAATGAGAACATCAATTTGCGTGGTTTTTGCGACTTGGATCATGCTAGTGATCCAACAGATCGTCGTTCAGTGACAGGGTATGCATTTCTTCTGATGAATGGAGCTATTTCCTGAAACTCCAAAGAGCACCCAACTATCGCATTGTCTACGACTGAATTGGAGTACTTCGCAATGCATGTACACAAAAGGCGTTGTGGATTTAACATTTTCAATGAAGATATCGATTGTACTATCAGCTGTCTGAACAAAGGACCTATTCGCTTGACAGGTACAACGACGCACCCACGAAATATATAAACGTTCGACACCATTTGTTGCGTGAACATCTACTCAAAGGTGACGTCGAATTCGACTTCGTAAAATCAAGCGACATGGTTGCAGATTTCCTGACGAGACCTATCATTTTAATCGTAGCATGTTAAATTTAAATTGAGCATTTAGTGGAGATGTTGAACAGAAATATTCAAGCAATATATTAATATTTTGTATTTAGTACTAAAATTTACACTGAACTTGAATTTAGAATATCGAAAATACATAAAAGAATTGTCAGGTAACTTACACTCCCTCACTCTTCTTCCGTCGTTCGTGAAATAAACTTGTTAGAAAAGTCCTATCCCAGAATCGCAACAGTTACGAGTGTCAAAATTGCCCCAATATAATCTCGAACTCACTCTTCAGGAAAAATAGGTCAGCAATTCGTTGGGAGAAGGCATGAACTCAGGCCTAATGTTGTCACGTGGAAATCGACCCCAAGAAGTACTTCGATTGTGAAAGGTCGCTCTATCTTCGGCTCAAGTAGACATATCGCGTTTTGAGAAGTGTCCTAGAAACAGGAAAATAGATCTTCGGCAGGAAAAGCGAGTACAATATGGTTGAATTCTCTATCATTTCATGAGTTCTTCGTCAACCGCAACGATAACGAATCGGTACTCGTTTATTACACTAAAATGGATTTTTCTAGGGGTCAGATTCCGGATACCAATCATCATGAATGAAATCGACCGCTCTATGAGTATTTTCTTAATTTCTAAGCTAGCTCATATCTAAGATGCCAATGTACGAGAATATGAAGTAGCAGCAAACCCAAGCTCCAACATTATTGCACAGAATCAGAAATAAGTACCCAATTTTCTCATAGTTAAACCACAACACCTACAACTATGTATACATACATTCAGAGCCATTTCATAATATTCCACTTTAATGCGTCCAACTATTTTAGTTGATGAAATTTTATAAATGTACAATCCTCTAATCCAATCTTTGCTGGATGGAAAACATTTCATTTGGCTAACATCAATGAGAACCGACAGCAATTATCGCACAATGCATATATTCGCCGCTTCTCATCCATCACCTAATATGAAAAAAATAAGAAACTCACGAAACAGTCACAATAGACCAAGAAACAAAAACACCTTTTGGAATATACTCGACAGACATATAAAATGGAACACAATATACCACCCACAACATGTTGATCGAAAACAATCCCAACAATGCAGAAATTATGCAATCCTTAATCACGAACCTTTGAATTGGTTGAAGAAAACTATATCTTCTTTTATTCTACCGATTTTCGTTAAATGTATTAAATACGAGTATCTAGTTTGGTATTTATTAGTGGAGGAAATATACAAACTGTGAAAAGGCCATAGTCCACCAACAGAGATCGACATGCAAAATCCTCATTAGAAAAACGCCTGAGTATGAAATTCCAAAACGAATATAATTCCAATTTGGGACTTGCTTCGATAGTCGTAGCTAAGCTGCGGCTTAAAGCAGCTCAAGGCGGTCAGAATACGACCAGTCGATTCGCTGGTGGTGGTGGCGTGGGAACGCAGAAATATTTCACCGGCTCAAATATTTTTCTAATGGCCCAGTTTAGCCGGTGTGCATTAAAATGGCCGGCATACTAACACCGAACTGTCTACCTAGCCGCTGTTTCGAAAGATTAGATAAGATAGATTCCAAACGGTTTGGTGCACCGAGCGAGACAGACTCCTCCGCATGGTACTTCTTGGCAAACATTGATCTTTGGCGTATGGGCATAAAGGCGAAAAGCAATAACGAATCTTAATAACAATAATAATTATGTCGGATTTTGTTTATTGCTTTGTTGGGAAATTGCTCAATGTTCCGCGGCCCACTCAAATATAATATTGTTGACCATTCGGCGCAATGTTGGTCAATTTTCAATTGGAAAGCTTCTGAATGGCTCTAGTGCTTAGGGGCATATCTCTGATATACTCGTAGAAATAAATTCATGCAATAGGTCAGCTTGTACTTCATACATGCTAGCAAAATGCGAAGGGTCTATCGCATTGTAACATTGATGTTTGGCATATACTCGTATGTAGGTAGAGGTACGAGTATTTAGAAGAACTCGTTATCTTTCAAGCAAAAGCAAACTTATTGTTAAATATATGGGTAAAAGCACTCAACCTATATTATCAAGAATAACAGCGAAACGGCTTCGTGAAAACATCTAGCTCGTCTACAGAAATTAAGTGAAATCCTGATATATAATGCATTCAAATCGTCCTTGTTGAATTTCAAAGGTCAATTTCAAAGCAAAAGTGAGCTACAATTTTTTGAGGTGCAATTCGATTAGAGTGATCGTTGTGATCATTGCATAGCGCTGACCGCTTCAAGCTTACTGCTCATATTCCAAGCTGCAACCGATTTAAGGAGAAGCGAATAATGCTCAGTGAAGATCGCTATTACGATCAGTTTAGCCGCTCCGAAAAGCACATCTTTATTTCACATAAGAAACATGTTCCATTAGAGGTTTTTAATCCCAATTTTCCTCAGTTCTCACTTTGTCAAAATCATCTTAATTTATATTCTGTTTGTAAATTTACACTACACTTTCTAATCTCATTAGTTGTGAGATTAAGTGCACGACCACTTACTAAAAACAAGTTATCTATGTAACACAAAAACCTTTTGATCGGTTGAATAAAGAATTTGAATTTAAATTTTGAAAGTACATACATGTTCTTGGGAGCGATTATTGCGATCATCGCTCAACCATAATCGCGCACCGTTTATTGTTGAGAACTCTTTGTTTGTACATATTTGAGTTCGTGGTTTCTTCCCAGCGACCATGGCTAGAGCAGCAGCCAATGATCGCATGCAATGAAGAGTCGCTCGCAGAAGCGTAAATGTAATAATAGTCGTTCCCATACCTGCCGCTTGGTCGAAGAGTACACGACCTCTTCGGCCAAATGGCAAACGTTTGTTGAATTTCTAATTGTACACGTGGAAGCCTTGCATTAAGTATATTTCTTTTTCAGAATTTGCAACCAGTGATTTATCGGGTTTTAAATCTGTCCTTTTAATTCGTAATTAAGCTTCATTCAGTGATATTTAGTGAAACTAATAAGAAAATTGGAATAGAAGAAACTTATATAGGATAATTTACAAAAAAAAATTTACTCCAAAACTGTGAAATTTCCAACCGTGTAGACGACCTGGGCAGTAACCTGTTAAAGGTTGCCAACGAAACTGACGATCAAGCGACGGATACTAGCTAGCCAATAAGACTTTCTTCTTGGGCCTCCCCGTAATGAAAGCGAAGCATGTGCGCAGAAACATGAAGCTCAGCGTATACAAAACCATCCGTACAACCATGAGTTGTATGAACGGTTCGATGAGCTGGAAGTTTCGAAAATACAAAATCTACAACGTCGTCAATGGCAGGGCATGTACAACGAATGGACGATGCTCGCACGCCTAAACAAGTAATAAACGGACGACGTGCCGACGGGAGACTGTGACGAAGACCGAGAACTCGTTGGGAGAGTTCAGTATATGCTGACGCCAGGCAACTACTGGGCTTCCAAGATTGGAGGACGCAATAACTTGACCGAGATAATTGGAGGACAACGATCCAGCCGGCCAAATCCCGACGCCAGATTGTTGCGCCACGTAGATGATCGTGATGATCGAAAGATGATCGTTGGGCTACCATCCCTGGGCTATTATCCATTGATCGTGCCGAGGAACAAGTAGGTTTAGCGATTATTATATCCTGAGGGGATGTTTAATGCACAATTGTTGTAAATGAAGCCATTATCCAAGAACTACGACAGATTAAACAAAAAACTATTTTTTTTTATATATATATGTATATATCCAAGCTTCTAGACAATGCACTTAATGTATTATTGCCATGAATTTTTGACAACAAAAACAACTAATACTTTACGTATATTGTCAATTAGATAATTTACAAAATGGTCTTCATGGTGCAAACAGTCTTTGTATCGAAAACACTTGTTCAAAATCAAAATGCAACTGTATTCTTTGAAATTCACGATGTGAATGAGTTCAAGGCGACTCTACAACTCAATTCGCATAATTTTATTGTTGACGATTGATTACCTTTTCAGGTGTTTTTTTATGCCGTATTACATTAGACTTGTAAAATGCTTGGCGGTATCTATTGTAATTCTACGCATGAATGAAGCAAGAGAATATGAAAATGCAATCCGTAGTATATGTCGAGTCAATGTCAATGTTTGATTATTGGCCCCTCGTTTTTTCAGAGTTTGTTTACTTTTTTTTATTGCTAAGACTGATTTATTGAAACATCAAGCACCCACGCAAACTCAAGATTGGTGGTGGTTTCATCATTGAATGTCTCCAGTAAGTTCATCAATTTTTAGCTCGAATCAAAACTTTCGGATCTAACATTATGGCAATTTTACTCGCTTTAAAAAGTCCTACGAAGGAAATCTCCGCATCCTCGACAGAAGGTAATAATGTTGATCGAAGGATTCCTATGAAACATGTTGGCGGGCCGGTAGCTCAGTACGTTGAGGTGTTAGTAAGATGTCACTTTCAATTTCAACCAGTTGGTGGGTTCGAGTTTCGCGCCGTGACCATGGTTCTTTGTATTGTCTTTCCATGTGCGGCGTAAGAATAAGACACATCTTTTTCCGGCTTGACGCAGAATGCGCCTTAATGGACAGAATGTGTATGCTAGCAACGTGCAACATCCCAATTAACACTTTTATTATACGCTTATTTAAAAGTTGATATATGCGCTTGAAGAAAGTGAGGATGCTAACGTGGCGTCAAGCGTGCACCTCAAATAAAGATTATAATTTGTGGCAGTTCGGGTCGAGCCCTTAATTCGGAGTTAGAGCACCACATTAGTCACCAGTTTTAATATACGCCTATTTGGACTTAGATATAAATGCCGGTAGGGATGATTCTGTGGTGTCATATTTTGGTGGTGATCTTCATATAAAAATTGAAATCCTGCCCCTCCTGCAGGAGCACTTAATTTGGCAGTTGATATATGCATTTAAAGAAAGTGGGAGTGCCAACGTAACGTGAAACTAACAACTCCATATAAAAATTATCATTTCTGCCAGACCTACAGGAGCACTTAATTCGGGAATGAAGCACCAAATTAGTAACATTTTTACTATACGTTTATTTGGAGTTTAAGAATAATACAATTTCACCGGGCGACTATCGTGGTTTGCGCCTTGACTAATAATGGGTCTACCGCTGTGGGATATAGAGCGAGCGCAGCGAGCGTTTTAGCACGGTCTACTGAGAGTTGCACCCCCTTAAGCCGCTCCTGTCGCGAAGCTAGCGGAGCCCACGCAAGGGGAGTGAGAAATTCACTCAAATTAAAAACCACTATTGGTCAAGGACGCGAACCATTATGCTTCGCCCGGTCGAGTAGGAATGTTCCGAAGGTTGACATATGCAAGTAGGGATAATTCAGTGGCGCCATAATTTGGGGTGATCCCATACAAAAACTGAAATCCTGCCAATCCTGTATGAGATTATAATTAGGTAATGGCGCCTCAAATCAGCACTGAATTACTACTTTTATTATACGCCTATTTAGAAGTTGATTTCTGCGGCTTAAAATTATTTCACGTCCGTTAAGCTGGCACCCCCACAACTAAAAATCGAGTGAGTGAGTTAGTGACATATCGTATAATTAGGTGCTATTTAAGTGCTCAACTCAAAAATTTATTGCCTCAGTCAAATCGCCACAATAAAGTATCTTATATGGGGGTGCTAGCGTAACGTCAAGCTAGCATCCCCATATACGATACTCTATTGTGGCGATTTCGCTGGAGTACTAAATTTTTGAGTTGCACACCTAATTATACGATGTGTCACATCTGGATTTTTAGTTGTGGGAGTGCCAACTTAACGGGCGTGAAATAATTGCTCGCACATAGAACACCAGACAAACTTTCCCCGCTAAATTTTAATTGGTAGGCGTGGTCCTTTTTAAATCAGAACCTTTATGAAATCGGTAAAGCAACCATAGGGGAGTGAGAGGCGTAATAAAAAGATTTTTGTTGTAAAAAAAATCATAATAGTTTTTGCTAAAAACCGTGAAGTCCGTGTCCACTAATTTTAGACCACCTTGTATTATAGCATAATCAAAAGCTTATTTTTAACAACAAATGTGAATACTAATTGACGTTATTCAAAACTATCGTTTATAATGCAAAATATGCAAAATTATGAGGAAGATTACATCTATCTTCCTCGTAATTAACGTTTGTTTTGAATTTTTTTTCTATTATTGCAGTTCCTAAACAAAAATATTCCATCTGTTTTACTATAATGGATCGAATATCAATGTTAAATTTTCTCCTGATAAGTGAAAATGTTTAAATGTTATCAGATACAAAAGACGTCTTTGTTTTAATCTACGCGTGTGCTTCTTATTGTCAAATGTTATAATCGGATACAAGAAGTTTGTATGAGCCTAAATGAATATGTTGAGAGATTTTGCTGTATCTTTGTTTCATAACATAACATAACAAACATTTGTTGCAAAAAAAAATTAACGACATTGATTGATTGATGCATTCGAAAGCAGTCTATCGTTGACAATAGCATAATGCAAAACTTTACATAATAATTTCAATATATTCAATGCATTAAAACTTAATATTAATATGGTTAAACATAAATCGTGTCAAATCCGATAGTCCGCTTCAAATGCAAAATAGGAGATTGTTTTCATATCTATTATCTATTTTTCATAATGTTGTGTTTGCAACAATATGAAAGCCAGATACAAAGTGCATTATTACCGTAAATAATAGGAGACGTTGATTCGGTTATGTGCAAGGCCGTTTGTAAATTTAAGCGGCAAATATGAATGGGATAATGGCCGTCAAATTAAGTTGATGTGAATTTATGATTGATTTCCGTGTGATGGATAGCAATGGTTTTAGAAACAATATCAAGCAATATCGTTTCAGTGAGATTTAATGAATGGATGAAAATAGGTGCTATGCTATGGCTACGAAACCTGGACCCTACTCATGCCTCCGAAAACATGCTGAACACATTTGAACGGAAGGTTCTACGGCGAATTTTCGGAGCAGTTTGCGACCGAAATGGAGGGCGCATCTGGTACAACCAAGAGTTGTACAAATTGTACGATGAGCTGGATGTTTTAAGAATCGTTATGTGTCACCATACACTGTCGAACTCGAACATGGTAGAAATGGACCGGTTTTCTTCAAGTTTATAAGGAGTGTGTGTGTGTGTGTGTCTTGAGCTATTCAGAGGACATTTGTACCAGGTTCGTGTTCGAGTGCGACAGTGTATGGTGGCACTAATGGGCAGGGCATGTTCAATGAATGGACGGCAACCGCATGCCTAAACTAATACTGAAAAGACGCATTGGCGGAGCAAAGCTGCGTGGAAGACCTCAAGACTCGTTGGAAAGACGCTACCAGTTCAGCTAGTTGCAGAGGCAAGGATCGGCTCCTCGGCGGCAATTTTCGGTTTTTTTTTGTTAGGGAGTAGCTCGTTAGGCATTCCGCAATCAGGCAAATGCGCGGATATTTTCGTTTGTAACGTTGAGCGGGCTTGGCTTTATAACGGGATCCTCGAATAAACGTCAAGAAGCATTATTCTCTAAAAATCAAAGTTTGTTTACACTTATTCCTTGAAAATAGGTGTATTGGTGCTTGAAATTAACAAATAGGTCGAGGGAGCCTTGAATTTATAACAGGATCGTTGAAAAAAACTGCGAAAAACTGTTATTTTTTTAATATCGTGGATTTTTGCATTTCCCTTTTCTTAAAAGTAGATTCATTGGGGCTTGAAACTTACAAATAAGGGGACCCTTACTTTAGAAAAGGATCACAGAAAAAAACCCGTAAGAATTTTTATTCTTCAAATATGTATTACGCTTTCCTGAACTTTTTTCGTAAAAAAAAAGATAAAATCAGGAAAAACGAAAGTGATATTCTGCTTTACTTGGTAAGAGTCTAGAAGCTGTATACGAAGGATTTGTAGTCCCCAAAGCGGAAATTTCTTGAGTGCAGTTTGAAAGTGCATTTCAGCTTTAAGGTCGATTCACACACATCAGTCACGTCACGTCACAGTTCCGTCAGAACCGTCCGGTATCAGTCACAAAAAATATCATTTCTTGAAAGTCAAGTGGCGCTGTCTACACTGAGCCGGCGCAGTCACGAATCCGAACCGTCAGTTGCGCTTCCGTCACCGAACAGTCAAATTCACATTTCTTCCCAACGATATTTTTTGTGTTTGACGGACGTCAGTTTAGAAAGTGAACATGGGCGACGACGAAAAATTAATCGAGTTGGTTCGAAATTACCCCGTTCTGTACGGTTTATCGCATAATAAATATATGGATATAGCATATAAAAACAGGAAGCAAATTGGAAATGAAATAAAAATAGATGGTAAGCAAAAAAACAAGATTATTATTATAAATAAAATACAATCAATTCGTTTTGAAAATTGAAACACCAATACTTGAATGTATTTTTAAATTCTTGCATGTTGCCACGGTACACTCCCTTCCTCTGAGTTGAAATAGTTTAATATTTAAATCGAGGTACACTCGAGAGTACACGTAAAAAATGACTGACTACTGACGGCTACGGATATATGTGAACACAGCCGCAATTTTGACTGTGACTTGATGGCGACGGTTAGGATTCGGAAGGTTGACTGAACTGTGACGTGACTGAATCGACCTTTAGGTGGTAGGAGCCTAGAAGCCAATTCTTTGAGTGTGGTTTCACCACTAAAATATACACCTGGCAATACGATCCGTAAGGACTAGCCAATCGTCCATGTTAGGAGCCCCACCTGTGGACTTCTGTTAACGCAGCGGTGACATCAGGGTACCAAGCCCCACTTGGACACAGGAGAAAGAAGAAGAGTGCGGTTTCAGAGGGCAGTCAGTTGCGGTAAATTGATGTGCCTCGTTGTTGGCTGCCAAAATAACCAGCGTATCCATAAGACGGGAGTGTCATTTTATGAATTCTCCAACATTGTACTGTATTGGATTCCTGGTAACGGTGGCTTGTGACAAAAAAAAACCATTTTTAGGACTAGGGTATAAACATTTTACATATCATCCCACTCTCTAGACTGACAACATGCACCCGCTCACAAGACAGATGCTAACGACCTCCACAATAATTTTCCGCAGAATTCCATCTGTATAATAAAATCAAACGACTTCCCAGCGAGTCACTCTCATTCCCTTGATTTCGTACAATCAATCATTCAATTTGCATGCAAATTTCAATTAAATGCCACCCCGGCACGAAAAAGAACCAACTCACCTGCAACCGCCCATCCAAAGTGCGCTGTATCGTCACACATTTGCTGGGATGGGATCCACTTGTTGTGATCGCAGCGATCAGCGAGTCCAGTTCGTCGCGTTTCTCCTTGAGCTTCTTCACCAGCGATTCGATGGCACGTTTTGCGAAACCTTCACTTTCGCCACCCTGCCGGTGGCACATCAACGAGTGGACAATGCTCAGGCAGGCGTCTGCAGATGTTGGAGCCGCCACCGACGACGATTGTGCCACCCCGGGCGGAACAACGTTCATTTTGTCGGCCAATGGAACTCTGCATTTTTTTTATCGATTAGTCAATAGGAAAATATACACAAGAAAAAATCCAGATCGCAATTAATCCAACTCACCCAGGAAAACCTGGCTGGTCATTAACGCTCCTCCGAGTGGCTCGCCTTGCTTTTGGCGGCAAATCGGTACATTGTCCGACGAAAAGTGATGAAGGCGCAAGTACTTTTAATGGTTCTTTTGCACTCGCCCCGAGGAATGCACTTGCACTGGGGAGAGAGACTGCTGCGGCAGGTTGGAAACAAAAAAAAAAAAAACTCAATACAAACAGTTTGGGGACTTAAAGTGATTCTTTTGTTGAAATGGTGGACCTTATTTTTCTGCAGCCGGCAGCACTGGCGAATGAATTAACTTATGAAAATTTGGTTACTCATGGCGCCGTTAAAGACTGTTTAACCAGGAAAATGTTTCCTCCACGTGGAATGAAAGCACAACGACGGCAACCGAGACAGCCAGGAGCCAGTGGCTGTCAATTGTTTGGGTGCGTTCAATTCTCCACAATTTGTCCCCCCTTTTGGAAATATCAGTGGCGTGTTTGAATCGTTTGGATATGGGGACAGGCGACCCGGCAGTCACGCAAACAAAATTGTCCGAGCCAATGAAGAAGAAGACACAGGCAGTAGCACTGCCATCTTTACTCTAAATAAAGATGGCGGTGGCAGTAGTCATATCACTGCCATCTTTACTCTCAGGCCGGAGTGTCAGCTGATTGTCAAAGCACTAACGACATGACAAGCAGTCAACGAAGTGGGAACGCGTGCGGTCGCCCGGTGAAATATCGCGATAATTGTGTGTAAAAGTGAGTTTAGTGCCGGAATTTTAAGTGTAACTAAAAGAAGTGGCTATCAGTGCCGTGTGAAAGTAAAAAAAACGTGAAGTGCCGGGAAATATCGAGTGAAATGGTGTATTGAATAGTACGAGGTTAGGAAAGTGCGACACGGGAAATTTCGCATTTTTCGTTTATTTTCCGGCAATTCGGGAAGTGTTAATGGTACAGCACTACTCTGGGACGAATCCTCGGGCCGGTGAGTTTAGCGGAAACTCCCAGAAGTGCCCCAAAAAGTGAATTTCAAGTGGTTGTCAAATGACAACATTACAGGTGATTTCCGGCCTTTTCATCGGAATTCATAGGGTAAGTATGCGTTTTTTGTTGTGGGAGAATTTAAGTGGATTGATGCGCCCCAAAGTGTGGATTTTGACCACGATGTTGACGAACCGGACGAAAGTTTCACTGCTAGGCATCTAGTCCTGCCAGCTGCAGTGAAACTTTCGTCTGGCTCGTCAACAACGCGTTTAAAACCCGTATTTTGGGGCGCATCAATTCACTAAAATTTTTGCACAACAAAAAACGTATAATAACCCTATGAATTCCGATGAAAAGGCCGGAAATCACCTGTAATGTTGTCATTTGACAACCACTTTGAATTCACTTTTTGGGGCACTTTCGGGAGTTTCCGCTGAACTCACCGGCCCAAGGATTCGTCCCAGAGTAGTGCTGTACCATTCACACTAGCCAAATTACCGGGATTTGAACGAAAAATGCGAAATTGTCCGTGTCGCACTTTCATAACCACACTCATGTCTCGCGCACTTTCGAGCAGTTCATTTTGTTCGGAAGTTCGCGGCACCTTGCGTTTTTTTCACTTCTAAATATCAGTGACAAGCACTACTTTCAATTGCACTTCAAATCGCGACACTAAAATCACTTTTACGCACGAAAATCATCAGATTTCAAGAGGTCGACCGCACGCGTTTTTCACTTTGTTTACATATGGTTCACTGCTTGTCATGACGTCATTACTTTGACACTCCGGCCTGAGGATAAAGATGGCGGTGGTCATATCGAAAAATTTGGGAACCATTTGCTTATATGTGGTTGTCGCACGACCAGTATTACATTTCAACAAATGGCGTAGGGGATTGTATTTTTGGGGACTGGAAAAGTTTGGTGCGAGTTTCGAAATTTATTATTGTTGCAGGTATGTTTAAAGTTCGCAACAGACGATCGATCAAACCGTTCGTGACTACCATCGAACCACATGATCTTCAGAGGCTATTTCCGCTCTAGTTTTAGGTATAAATATTGTTATAAACTCCTCCGACTTACTTGTCGACTTATTTATAAGTTCCATGTCCATATAAACCAGATCTCAAGGAAAAAATACAAAATATATATATACAGCCTTGGCCAAAAGTATTAGGCACCCCTTCAAAACACATGTAATTTGAAACGTGTGTTAAAATTGATAATTTCTTTTAATATTTACGATACTGGTTTGTCCAAACAATAATAACAGCAATAAATGATCTTCTTTGAAGAGCCATGAAACATCTGGCGTGCAAATTCCAGGAAATGGGGTATTTGAGAAATTGTTGATAATATTTTGTCAGTCTCCATTTGTTACTTATAGGGTGTGGTTGCTTGTTTTTGTAATTTATTTGCAAACTAGACACTCTGTGCAATACAATATGCCTAAAACGAGTTAGCTTGGTATTGAAAAACGCTGTAGAATTCAGTTATTACATGAACAGGGCAAATCTCAAGTTGAGATTGCCAAGCTAGTGAAATGTTCTCGGTGCGCAGTGCAATCTGCTATCATGCGGTTTGCGGAGACCAGTTCTCATGAAAATAAGCCAAGAACAGGCAGAAAACGAACGCGTAACTTTAAAACGCCAGGACAGAAAACTTGTCCGCGACTCTTTGAAGGAGCGTAAAAAAACATCTTCTGCGCTTGCTGCTAACCTGTCGGAAAACTTGGGGAAAGTAATAAGTGCTCGAACGATAAGAAGGCGTCTCGCAGAAGCAGGCTTGAAAGGTTGTAAAGCTAGAAAGAAGCCGTGGCTTTCAGCAGCCAACAAAAAAAATCGCTTGGAATGGGCTCTTCGGTACCAGCATTTCACAGAAGAGGATTGGGCGAATGTTCTGTGGTCCGATGAATCAAGTTTCCAGGTAAGCTTAATTATAACCTTTTTCAAAGAACAATAACCGTAATTTTTTACGGAGGCCTCGATTTCAGAAAATTTTTCCAAAAAATTGAAACAGGTTTTTTGTATTTTCTAACAGGTATTTGGAACACCTGGTGTGACTTTTGTTAGGCGGCGCGTTGGTGAGGAATATCATCCAGATTGCGTGGTGCCTACAGTTAAACATGGAGGAGGCAGTATCATGGTTTGGGGTAGCATGGCTGCTGGTGGAGTCGGCGAGATGTTCGTTTGTGAAGACCGTTTTGAACAGTGAAAAGTACATAAATGTGCTGGAAACTGTACTAATGACTTCGTTAACGCGCATTTTTGGTGACACGAATCTACGTGGAGTCAATTCCAACAAGATAATGCTCCTTGTCACAAATCGGCGATTACGATGCGCTGGTTTAGAGACAACAATATTGAATTATTAAATTGGCTAGCGCAGTCCCCAGACCTGAACCCTATCGAACACCTTTGGGGTATTCTGAAGCGTAACATACAGAAATACAACATCACATCAAAAGTGGCGTTAAAAGCAGCTTTGGTACACGAGTGGAACTCCATAAGTACCGTTGACTGTACAAAGCTCGTTAGGAGTATGCCCAAGAGGATTGCTGCTGTAATAAAAGCAAAGGGTGGACCCACAAGATATTAATGTATTTATTGTAGTTTAATTTCATCGATACATAATAATTTCGAAAAAAACTTTGTTTTTTCATTTAAACAAAAAAATATTCAGTTATTTACAGGGTGCCTAATACTTTTGGCCAAGGCTGTATATATATATATATATATATATATATATATATATATATATATATATATATATATATATATATATATATATATATATATATATATATATATTTAAAGACTAACGGTTCTTAACATTTTTTATGATCCTTTTGTAAAGTCAAGGCTCTCTCAACTTGTTTGTAAGTTTCAAGCCCCAATAAATCTATATTCGATGGAAAAAGTAAAAATTCAAAATTTTCAAATAACTGTCTTACTGTTTTTTAACAATCCTGTTATGAAGTCAGGCTCTCCTGACTTATTTGTTAATTTTAAACTCCAATAAACCAATAAAAAATTACGATTTTTTAAAACTAATGTCTTTTGGTGTTTAAAATATGCGTTTGTTTATTCGTTCGTGCGGACACTTCCTGTTATCCTATCTTAATCAATTTTCACATGTAGCCTTTTTGGGTGACCGTAAATACCAGCCGGTGAATTTTACGACTATCAACATAACATGTTGTGTTCAAATTAGTGAGTGAGGAAGCACCACCCGGTGACGTATTGGTGGCGATGCAGATGCGCATTAGATCAACGAAACCTTATTGGGCATAAAGTGAATTACATATATATATTCAATTGCCCTAACCCGTTGTAGGGGCATAGCGCGCCAATTGTTCCATGTGGCTCAGTTGACGCTTCGTTGGCATAAACTAGTTTCGGAGAATGCAGTTGTCAGCATATACCTCCTAATAAAGTCAATTGGATGAAGAAGAAATTACTGGCCATTGATTGTCTTAACTAAAGAGGAAGGTCTTTTCAACAAACTCAAGGGGAGACAATTACCTGTCCCAATAATACGTACAACCTGGAACCTGACGATTCAATGAAACCAAATAAGATGAATAAGGCCAACATTTAGGCACTAGGGAAATTTTAGTACAGAGGGAGGAACCAGCCAAACAGACTTCGATTCACTTCTCGACGAGATAACATCGAAAGCCGCATTATGAGAATTGGTAGGATTATATATATATATTTTTCTTGTATCTGATGACTTAAAGTTCGAATTTTCTGTAGCTGATGTGGAATTCTCATTTCAACGTATCCCTCAGCATAAAATTAGGGTTCTGTACTTTGGAATTTTTTTTTCAAAAGCGAAATTGATTTTTTTTTGTAATACGTAGTAAAATATAATAGTGTAAATATCTAAACAATGTCACTCTGTAATATTTTACTAAAAACAAATGAGCATCTTACCATCCAGCATATATTTCGAAGCATCGCCCTCCTCTGTAACGTTACTGGCGCCAAATCCTTCATTGTAGACACTCATTTTATTTAAATATTTTTTTTACCGCTCTTCAACTTCTCTTCTCACTTACATTAAAACACTACCGATATTCTTTTTCTATTATTTTTTTTATTTGAAAACTCTTTGGACTCACTTCTTGGATTTATCTACTCACTTAATTTTTTTTTCCTTTTTTAAGCTCTTTTTTATAATGCGATATTCACTACCATCAACTCACTGACTTTACATTCTCTAATAATATTTCAGATGGATTATTATTCAATCAGCATTTTGCATCGGAAACCCATAAGTACTTCTGCGAATAGGAATAACATTAAAAAAAAGTTATTAATACCCGAGGATTTTGCAGAATAATATTCTAATCAGTATGCACGCCATCTTATTAGGCGGTATTACTCGTACACGTACATACTTCAAAACGCCGGTTTTCCGCAGACTAAAGAATTACTAGTAACTACTTACAAAATAAAAAACAAGTTGTATAAATTATTGTTGTATGGGGAAGCATATAAAAATTGATTGTAGAATCTATGTAA
The DNA here is from genome assembly GCA_964017055.1 of Chloromyia formosa. NCBI lineage: Eukaryota > Metazoa > Arthropoda > Insecta > Diptera > Stratiomyidae > Chloromyia > Chloromyia formosa. Next base: position 160,444,143 of record OZ024813.1, on the reverse strand, counting down.
GCCATTCCAGAATGATTAAAGCAATAAAAGAAATCAACAACCGCTGCAAATTAAGAAAAGTAGTTGTGAGTCATGTGCAAACGAGTATGTCGGGGAGCTTAAGACGATGTCGACATTTGCGGTAAGTGGTAAATTGGAAATTGTCACACGCATTGAATGAAATCATCATTCGTCACATGTGTACCATATTTATATGTATATATTATAGTGGACAAGCACTTGTGTCCAAAGTGCAAATTTTCCCCGGTCGATGTATGGATTTGACGGGGAAATTTTGGATTCGACCTGAGAAAATTTGGATTTTGGACGCAAGTGTGTGTCCTTTAGTTTCTCCTGAAATTGAATTGTGTTGGAAAAGCAATAACAAATACTCATTTTTCTATTGACTCCTTGGATGGAAATGACGAGCTCGTTAGACAGCTGGGTGTAATGTTTCACAGAGAGTATTATACGTCGGAGCTTATTTTGGAGAGATATCTCTTTCCAAGTGATCAAGCATGCCAAATATTCAAGAAGCAAAACAACTTGCTTCAGTTAATGCCACCCTCAAAATTAAACAAATTGGGCCATAGTATGCTGGGCGTATTCCGATTTAGCTTGAAATACCAACCACCTGGCCTGGTCGAGCTGCTTCCCCGATGTGATTATGGCAGCTCCTGAAAAGTACAATCCATCGTGTGGATGAAATCAAGGACAGTGGAAGTGTTGGCTTGATGCTGATCTGTTTTGCATAGTGGATAGCCAAACTAAGCCATTACGACTTAGATTCCACTCCAATTCATTCTTAAAGAAATTGGGCAATATTTTTTTTTCAGTACAACTATATTTTTTTCCACATCGTTTACATTTGATAAGTTCCTCCCATTATACAATTTTAACACTGCAATCTAAATTAAAGCGGCTTAATTGTGAATTATCCATGGGAAATACTTCAACTTCGATTACTTAACATTCATGTTTTTCATAAAACTGATTAATTGTTGATTTCTTAAGACATAAATATGAAAAGCGCTACAAATTGAATTTACGATGCTCATGATTTGTCACCTTCCCGGATTAAATCTCAGTCACTCACTCAACTTTATGAATAATCAAATGCGCGGCATTGGTCCAAAGAAACCAGAACTATCGATTATATTGAAAACATATAGGTACATATTTGAATATCTAAATATTTGCAATTTATCGTCACTCTTGTAAGCTCCAAACAGGCAAAAAAACGGTGCTAAAATGTTGGGTGGCAATTGAAGCAAAGTCAAACGCAATTTCTCATAGTTCTGGTAGTCTGCCATAGAGTCATAATCAGATAGAGCGGCCACTTCATAAAAAAGTCAAACTTATTTGGATAGTATATGCATGGGTGCCGGCAGAGTGGGAGGCACGCCGGGCACTTGCCCCCCCCCCCCCCCCCCCCTCCCTTCTGGATTTAGGAAAAATTTGAATTAATGAGGAAAACTTAATCGAGTTGCATTTTTTATGACTTTGATAAAAAAAATGGACTAAAAATAATTGATGCAAAGCTAGTCGTTACCCATTTTTGCCCCAAGATTTAAGTTTTTGCCTTTTTCTGATTGCTCATAGCGACAAACCAATGGGAAGCTTGACTAATTTGACTTCAGTTTTTTTTTTTCATTTTAGGGAAGTATTTTGGTGGGTGGCATTAAATATGTGTTCGGAAAATAGTAACGAAGAATTATAGTTTTCAACCTATTTTGCATTTCATCACATTCAGTAAAACCGTTGACCCACTCACCATTAAATTAGTATTTCTCCTTTTGGGGGTCCTGCTCTGATAAGGGCCAAATTGACTTGAAAAGACTCTGAAGTGGCACTCTTTATTTATTAATCTTTGGTTTTGCTTCTTCTTCTATGCCTATCTAATTTGGTAAACATAAATCTCATGCATTTCAATTATAGCGGGCAAAAAAATGAAGTCATCCACCTTGTCATATAGGTGTACCGCTCCGTTGTCATTTGATGGTCGGTTAATCTTCATAAATTATATATGCATGTCTATATGAGTGTAAATAGTTAACTGTTGATACACGTAAATTGATTTTGCAACGACACTGATTTACATATCTTGCACGGAGTGTTATGTGTATCTTGGTAGTTGACACTAATGCAAATCATAGGCAAATATAACGATCGTCATTTTTTCAAAATAGATGGGGTCTTTGTTTTGTTGCTTTCTATACACTTGAGTGGTTGAGTATGAGTGTGGCGATCTTGAATATATTTTGGATGGAAGTTCAAGCCAAGTTCAAATGAACGAAGAAATCAGAAGTAAGATCATTGCATTCCAATCACATTAAAGATTCAGCTCCTATAACACATACCACAAATGACGAGTACAAGGTGTTAAATGAGTCAATCCATAAGGCGATGATTTGGTTAAGGTAAACATTCCCCCTGTGGCATGGGACGTAGGAATAATACCACCCTTCCTTTTGTCGGTCTGTCGTAGAAACCGACAAAAAAAAGGACAGGATGTGTATGCCAGTAACTTGCACTATCCGAAATCTTCCATATGCTAACAAAACCGCAACTATGCGTCGAATAAGGACTGACTCAACGGTTACGACTTTTGCTATCGTACAATGACAGAGATCAGATTCTGGAATGTGCGTATTCTCCTGGACAATGGATCAAAAGATCCTCAGAACGCACGATTTCTTCAATTAGAGAGAGAATTTCTGCGGAATAAATTAAACATCTTAGGAGTTAGTAAGAATAAGATGGTGGAACAGTGGAAAATTTATCTCTCCAACGGGTAGCACTGTAATATTGTACTCCAGCAGAGCTACCGGTAGTGGTTGTGAGTCAGATGTGGAGCGAAAGAAAAGAGCTGAAGCTTCGTTTGGCTGCAGGGAGATTATTGACCTAGGATACCTCTCAAGAACTCAACATGCTTACATAAAAGGGAAATCTGTGCAAACTGCTCTTCATGAAGTGGTCTCCACAATTGAAATATCCCTTCAATACAAAAAAGTCAGTCGCGGTGTATTCCTGGACATCTGGCTTTCAACAACGTCACAATCGAGTCTATAATGGAAGCCCTCGGACACGCTGAGGTGAACGAACTATGGTGAATTGGATCAAATCACTACCTTCAAACCGCTGATGACGTCAGAACGGAGCGGTGCGAAAGCCAACAAGAAGGCGGTGAGAGATACTCCACCTCGTACTCGTACTGAATGTTCTACTAAAATCCTTAGAATCATCAGAGATTCGTGTGGTGGCCTACGCAGACGATGTCGTGATAATAGTAACTGGCAAGCACATAGACACATTATCACATCCAACAACAATGGCTCTCAGTAAGCCATTGAAGTGGACAAGCCGAAGAATATTGGGTCCAAATCCTAAAAAACTGAACTGGTTCTCTTCACAAAGGGAACCAAAATTCAGGAATTTAACTCGCCAAGGATGGGCATGCGTAGAGGCCTCAGTCTCATGTCTAACTAACGGCGGTTCGGGTTCCAATCCTGTCGATGACAACGTTCGTGGCCATGGATGTTTGTCTGGTTTTCCCACTGAGGTGTGAGGCGTAATAATAAGCCACAGCATCTCCCAACTTGTCGCAGGTAGCTAAATGGGGGACCAGGAGGTGGATGCTGGCAACTACAATCTCTGAAACTAGTTTATGCCAACGAAACGTCAACTGGGCTACATGGAGCTGTTGACGTGCTATGCCCGCTATGGAATTAGAGTAATTTAGTAGTAAGGATGGCTAACACCGAGTTAACTTTGTCAACCCATACAAAGTACTTAGGGATGATCGTATATGGCAGGCTTAATTGTGGTTGTAACGTTGATGAACGAATCAGGAACAACATTGCCTCCTACACCAGCAAACGTTTGTTGGGTGGGGTCTGAAACCGATTATCACACAGTGGGTATACCCAGCCGTCGAAGAAGGGTAGAATCGTCATACAATCGGACATTCCGGCTGCGCTAAAGGCGCTACAGCCTGTTACAATCAAGTTGCAGACATTAAATAACTGTCCACTCCAACTCCAAATGTTGGGGACCGCTAGAACAGTGGAGCCCGGGTGGGTTCTGTATTGCCGATTCCAATACAGACATTCAAGAAGAAACTAGACGATAGGATGTATGGACTGGCCAACTGGCACAATACCAACGACTCTACAATAAGGATAATGGAACTCGTAGTCGTATGACAGGAAGAAGGCTAAAATCCTCTCGAATTTACCCAGACGACAGTGCGCACTACTACTATACTATACAGATTAAAGCTGGTCACTAGTAGTGAATGCAGGAATTGCAAGCGGTAACGACTAACACCAGAACGTAGTGGGTATCGGAATCACGTGGTACCGCTTTGGACCCGAGCGGTCTATGCAGAGCCGTTAGGCTGCCACCCAACTTAACCTTACCTAGTAGTCTTGCCTTTATAAGTCGAAGTTTCACATTCAAAGCCAATTTTTTTCTTTCGAAAAGAAGCGACATTTTGGGAATTTGTTTTGCGAAAGACTCGATTTGTCGATGTTACTACGAGTTATAGAGGTGACGTTATGAATTTGAGTTATAGAGGTAAATTGGCAAGTTGTGTGTATGTACATACGTAGTTTCATTTTTATATTCGCCCTCTCCACCATTAATATTCAGGCTTGAGCTTTTTAGCCTCAATAACTTGAGTTTGGTTTTCTAATACCTCGCTAACTGGAAAACCCCTACAAGTCGAGAACTCTATTAGTCGGAGTCAAAAACTGTTCCTTTGAGATCCGAACTATCGAGGTTCCAGTGTATTTCGAAAATAAAAACACAAGATTGAAATCACTGTTCTTTGATTGTATTCTTTAAGCCCGACCTCTGAATGCCAAAATATATTGATATCACCAAAAAAAACTAGTTTCATTTCTGTATAATATTTTCATAAGTACATACTGATTCATCATTCGTTCACGTTTTTGTCTTAAACTTTTATTATTGAAATACAGAGAAAGACAAGATTCACTGTGACTTCAATGGTCACTCCGAATCTTTAAAAGTATTTCTTTTTCCTGAATATACGAGTAACTGAAAATTCCATCTGAGTGGCCTTAAAATTCGGATACCCGATACAATACATAGAAAACTATATCCTACTCAATAAATTGTTTAAAATATCTTTCAAGTATGCAAATTTTCGCAAGAACCGGTCTTTGGCTAATTCCTTGTTGTCTTTTAGAGTGTTGACATCAGACGAAAAAACCTTAAAACTTGGAGTGATTCCAAAAGGCAACCGGGACGGAAATTGTGGTCTTCATGCAAAAATAGCTCCGGGTTTTGTAGAGAATCCACCGACTTCCGGCCACGACTCGAAAAACTTGTTTGCATCGTAGTGTCTCATTAGTTTGGCTCACCAAATGTATGGTGTGCTAAGACAAATTAAGACATTTGTAATAATTATCGTCGGACATATGTCGCACACAAAGTTTCTAATGTGTGCTCGTACAGATAATGAATGGGTCTGTCGGTCATTCATGCCACTAATGCATGCTCCACGACTATGTTGAATGCCAAATGAACTCACTGCAAGTACTCGTACACATACTACGAGTACAACACCATTGGCCTGAACCTCGACCTTATTTACTCATAAATTAACGACATTAGTCCGGCTCCATTGAGCACTTTACCGCTGCGAAATGATTAGGCGATTTCGATTTTGGTATGAGAAGCTTATGGAGCTTTTCCAAGATATTAGCAAACTGATAAGAATATCACTCTGCACTGGAATCACTTTCAGATAACTTTAATTAAAATTTTCGATAAGCACTTAGAATACGAGTAAAGTCACTAGACACTCACTAAACAAAAAAGGTAAGATTCACCACACTAGGTTCCCGTTCACTATGCAGTTCGGGGCTCATCATATGACTTTTAGGGGTCTCCAAAACTACTTTACCACGCCAAACACTCACACTAGCGTTCTTCAGCAACATCAATAAAACCGTTCTGAGAGGTTGAATTTCAACCGACTCCCGATAACTACCCATACAAATTTCCGATAACCACCTACCCGGTGGTCAGTTGTAACGAGAATTTACCAACAAACTGTTTCGTTTCATGAAGGTGTTTATTGTAGTATACAAAACGATTAAGATACCCGTGCAAACAAGAAAAAAGTTACTAAGTGTACATTCAGTGCGAGTTTACTGAAGAAACAGTGACACAACACAACAACAACAAGGTTCTATGTCGCACGAAACCCTCTACGCCGGGGGCGGACTGACGAATGTTAGTACGAGTCAAGTTTTTTTGTGTCACATGTGCTGTTTATGTTGTTTTCATATGACAGCAGCTGATATCATATACAACATGCTAAAAAAATTTATACTAGAAAAACAACTTAATACTATTTTATATGAAGTACAGTGGTTGATGTTAGTAGTGTTACGATAATCAATAGACTTCGAACTTCATGGAGTCTAGGAACTATAGGCTCGTCCAAGTAGGCGATGCCTAGCTGATTTGCATCGAAACCCTTTATCACTGGAATTAAAAATAGTGAATTAAGATGACGGGGACCAATCCACCAATTCCATTCCACCGATCAGCAGGGTTGATAGTCCAATAATTGATGTTTTTTTGAACTACTCAATTATTCAGTCAAACGAAGATAGGATCGGACTCCATTAAGGCTTTCAAATGGGTCAGTACATACCGATCAAAAGTACTTGGGGAAAATAAGATCTCAACCTGAGTCCTCCACGTGCTATCTCACGTTTTGGACCCCTTGCGGAGCGGTAGTAGTGTAGTTATCGGAGACACAGAAAGTGTCAAAAAAACAGTTGGTGGAAGGTTCTGAAAAGGACGAAAAAATTAGGTACAAATTGAATTCATTGGGTACAGGCATTTGGGGTGTCATATGAAAGGAAACATTGAGCGAATTCAATTTATGGTATCTTTTTCTAATTCGGATTAATTAAAACCTAAGATAAGATAAGATAAAATAGTCGAGCTACTGTCCCAGCAGGAAGGCACTGCGACCATAAAAGATCTATTGTGCCGTAGCTCATTAATCCAGAAGACCGTCCACCTTTCTAATAAAGGGCAGTAAGTATTTAGCAGGAATTAACCTGAATTTTGCAGTGCTGATAGTAGCCTGCCCGAGGAGTGACACCCTAAAACGCGCGATGGCGGGACATTCGCATAAGATGTGCTTGGTCGTTTTCACGTCCTCCAGACAAAGACGGCATTCAGTCTCGCTTGACAGACCCATCTTGTTCAGGTGATATCTGACCAGGTGATGGCCAGATAAGTACCCCACTAGGAGTCTTAGGTGGGTTCTACTCATTTGAGTAGTAACCCTTGTGACTGAAGGGCTCCATCAGCTCCTTTGAGTGGCGAAGCCCTGGAAGGTTATTCCAGTACTGTTGACGCAATAGTGCAAACCAATCTGTGATCCGCCGTTTGGCCGTTTTCGGTTTAAAACCGCATAATCTGAAGACGTACACCTAATCATATCAATCATCACATACATCACTGGATATTCGGAATATAGCCGTGAGAACAGTGTCATTTTACGGGTACTATTCGGCAATTTTTCGATTTTCAGCCGTGACTGTATGATGTGAAAGGGGCTATGCTTCAAAAAAGGATATCGATCCGGTTTTAGCCGGTCCGAATTCGAATAAGGTGAAAAGCGGCTACCAAATCTAGTAATTTTGATAATACATACATATGGACACATGCGCCTGACTGTGTAGCATACGATCTGCACAAGTCTTCGGTTTCCTGAACTGCAAATATATTGTATTTCATAAAAATAGATACATACTCTATTCTCGTATAGTACATGAAAACTTAATTTCGTTACCATACTTTTCACCATCATTGTAAATGACCATCAGTCCATCACATTGCTGCTGTTAAACGTAGTATGAGCATTTAAAAAAAAATTACTCAGTAAACGAAGTGCTCGGAAAAGCACATATCACAAAGTGAAGAAAAATTAACATTTGACCATTCATTACGGCAAGTGGGTAGGTATAGGTCTGTGTAAGTACTTGTACCTGTCCACAAACATCAACTCGTTTGACTCACTTGGTGACTTTGGAAAAAAAAAACCACTCGAATTGCACCGAATTCATTCAAAAAACAATCAAATTACATCAGATACAAAGCTCGTGATACAAAGGAGAGATATTTCCTTTTATCTGAGTGCATTTTGGCTATTAACAAACCAACTTTGACTCGAATCAGATTTTGATTTCGGCAGCGAATATGGTTGCACATGCGGGACCAGTTGATCTTGACAAGATCGCGCTACATGACCGCGAACCGAGTGTGTACTTTAATTTAAGGTTGCAGTTAGGTCAAATAAGATGACGATCTTTGGATTCATGGAAACGAAGGTAACCTAAACACATGACCAGACCGTAAATTGTGACTTCTCCGCATCATTAGGTTAACAATAAAAAAACACCTCATCATTAAATGGACTGTTATCGGCAAAATGTTAAATCTTAAATGAAAGATGCATAAAAATAATAAATAATTGATTTCAATCTTTCTATTGAGTATATTGAATGATGGACTGTTGTTGAATTTGATCATTCTACTAGTATAATTACTAAACTCGACTGTGGGAAACCCCACCATATCTGATGTCTGTGATTCAAGAGAGATAAATTGGTCGAATTTCCTCTCAATGATTCTGTGTTCTATAGTAAAAGCCGGTTTTTATAACAAACAGATAAAATTAACTAAATGAAGAAAACTTTAATGAAGCAGCATACACTTGTTGAAAACCTGCTTAGAGCCGATTAAGAAGAAAACAGAAAAAAAAAACTAATTTGTGGGGTTCAGGATTACTCTTTTGTTTGCGACTTTGAAGTGGGCTTTTCGATATAAAAGTTCGATAATAATTTGCAAAAATGGATTGTGTCACTAATCTTGTTGGAATAGGTGTGTTGATTCTATTATACTATAGCTGATTTTGGGTGGGTATTAGACGACTTTAGTCCTGATATCTATGTAAATGTAACACATTAACTGAATTATATATAAAGTTAAAGCTTATTATAAGCCTTTGAAGTTTATCGGTATTGCCACTTGAATATTAGATAATTTACCCGATAAAAACGGCGTAGATATAGGAATGTACGAGTACATTAGAACCAAATAAGGAGAAATCAAAATTCATATAAGTAGAAAATTAAAATCGTCGTAATGAGTTATTAGTTACTATTGTCATTCAATCAAAGTAGGCATGGTTGTTGAAATAGATAGAAGTAAAGATAATGACACAAAAATAGCACTGATGTTCATCGGCACTTTCAATTTTAATTTTGACTCACTAGCTTTTGAGTTTTTTGTGATTTTCTTTGAAAAATGCAGTCCTTATCACCCCGATTCATTTATTGAGCAACATACGCAGCATCTATTAACAAACAGATACAGCACCTACTGAGCAATCGATACAGCATCTACTGAGCAACAGATACAGTATCTACTGAACCACAGATTAGAGTTTAAGCGAGAACACCAACCTGAGCGGAGTTGAGCAAAATATCGTCCTAGTTGCTCTTGGTAGTCTTTCTTCATCCACTGATATGGTTGGTGGTTGCGCTGCTAGTACAGGGTTTTACTTAAGTCACTTAATCGTCGAATGAACTTTCTCTCAATGTAGCGTAGCAATAGCAGTTTTGTAGATGGTGTCGTCGAATGACTCTCGCTTCAAGTGTTGGTCTGAAGGTCTCTTAAGGTGCGACGGAAGTGACGAGGTGGCGGCGTCCTGTCCATCAGGTTTGTGCTGGGGTGGTCATGTGTGTAGCATCCCATAAGGTATTGCTTTGCTAGGAGGTTGTTGTGGCATCTTAAACGTACCATTTGGATCTCTTGATGTAGATGGTCTCGTGGTGGGCAGCCTGTTGCTGTGTGTAGTACTGCATTTTGTTCCACTGCGTGTAACTCACATTTCGGAACTAGACGGGGGCTGCATAATTCGGACACAGATCCACCGACACCTTTGTATGACACCAGTAGTCTCCTTATCCTTACCCCAGGAACTTCCAGCTAGAGCCTGCTTCTCATTTTTTCACAGACAGTTGATGCACGCGCTGAAAATGTGGCCATGCTATCAAGGGCGATGCCAAGGTTTTTAGGGAGGTTTACGGTAGGGATAAGTTGATCACCTACTGATATGTTTAGCTGCATTCTGATCTCCTTGGTCCACGATATGAAGAGAGTAGCCGAGGAGTTAGAAGCTGATATGTGAAAATTTTTATTGAGGAAGAAGGTGTTGAGTTCCTCCAGATAGCGGTTGATCAGATCACACATTTGCTCGAAGTCGTACCCCTAGCTTAAATCAAACAGTCTTCCGCGTAGCGTATTATTCAAAGTCCTTCAGGTGGTATTGCGAAACGCCCTGTTTAATCTTGCTGAGTTTAGAATCCTTATTCCTAAATTCCGTGAATAACTATCTGCCAGCGAGGTAGTTAGCGATCCACTTGGTTAACTGAACTGGACGCGAGGTAAAGCTGATGTTCGATAAAAGTAGCGAACGGTTGACTGTATCAAAGGCCTGATAAGTCCAGTGCCACCAGAATCGTCCGTTGGCAAGGTCGGGATTGGTTGCGGCCATTACATGTTTAGGAAGTAATGGCACGTGCTGTGCATTCGTTTGAAGCCGTTTTGATGGTTGGCCAAGTTGAAGTGAGTCGTAAGCTTCGGAAGCAGTAGCGCTTCAAGCGTCTTGGCAACAGGTGATAAAAGAGTGAGCTTTGCCCACTCTGGGTGCAAAAGCCTCTTGCGTGGGCTCCGCTCGCTACGTGCTTAAGGAATCAAAATCCTCAGTATCGCACAAACATGAACGCTCGCTTTGCTTGCTCTGGGTGCCACAGTCTCTTGCGTCCAAGAGCGGCAACCCACACAAGTGTCAACATGCACACTTTCGACTTAAGCGAAAGTATGCATATGATTTAATTCGTATGCACACTTTCGCTATGGTTTATTTCGGTGCCCCGCGCAGCTATACAGACATTCGCATAACCGTCTGGTAGAATATAGCACACACATGCATCTTCCCTCTCGCATTGGACGGGGTTGGCAGCTCTTGGCCATGAAACATGTCGTAGTACGGGTCGTTCCGGTACGTAGAACCAGCTGTTGCAGGGAACCTTCACAACGGATAATGCCTGTTAGTGTGTGAAGCACTTAGTGTTGCGGTGCGTCTGTAAAATGAATACTGATAGAGAAAGTTTTCAAATATAGATGCTGGAGACGAATAAGGTTTCCTAAGGCTGCCATCACTAGATAATTCTCACAAAATTTTACCCTCCGCTACAGTAAACTGTGGGCTCACCTGGCTCTTAATCGTCCTGGAACTTAAATCCCATGCTGATCTGTTTGCCATACAAATTCGAAACCAAATGCGCAACGCGAAAGTTATTATCTTGGCTGCTACTATATAATTATTCAACTACATTCTACTGCCTACTGCATACATACTGAATTTAAAAATATTGTCCATGATAATTTATAATATATTTCGCTACCCAAAAAAAAACTGCTTCTTAAATAATGATGTATTGCAAATAAAAGCATAATGACATTTTGCAATTTGAGCCGGCAGGCCATCTGAAAAAATCAATAATAATGCTGCCAACAGCGACGACACCCACATGATTCGGTGGAACAGGACAAAACACATGGGGCTGACACATAAGAATTGCATTTTTAAATTTTGTACTACAGTACAGTATCAGAAGAAGGACATTTAAAAAAATAGAGTAAAAAAAAAGAAAAAAATCAAATAAGAAAATAGATATGAAACAGCCAATAAGTATTCCTTGTTTCAAGGAAGACATTCAGAATGCTGGAAGTGGCAGACATAAGGCTGTAGTAATGGGTATGGTCCGTCTGTTTCGAAAACTCTAGAATGATTCTTATTATTATGAACTAGTTGTCAGGCAAATACATAGTTGCATTAATCCTCTGAAACTTTTTCTAAATCAAGGCTACAATGTATTTTAAAAATATCGTCGGAAAATGGGTGAAGCGGCGTTAAATGAAATCTGCAAATAGGGATGCAATACGCATGGTGCGAATCGGATTCGACCATGACAAAGATTTGTTTAAACCGCCTTCAACCCAAACAATTTGAATAATAATCATGAGTATGTTTTCAATAATTCATTTATTCACAGACGATACGTAAAATGCACGAGATGAGAGCCACCTCTTGAACGTCCTTGATGCTTATGGATTTTTCTACTATGTACTTATTTGCGCTGCGGAAAACCGTCGTTGCATGAAGTACTTTCGCAATTTCTATCAATAGTACAATTATACCTTCTGGACTTGACCCTAATCCTCTTAAGCCTGGACCAACTTCATACACACATCACACATTTTTTCCTTTTTTCTGTACACCTTTCAGATACGCAATATTCACATTTCACTTTTCACAACTATCGCGTCGCGGCGTCCACCGATCAATTTCCATACAATTTTCACGACTCTGGTTCCTTTTTTCGGGATAATCACACACAGAAGACAAGAACACCGGGACAAAAGACGAGAAAAACGAGTTCCTTCGGCGACAGGATATGGACATTTGCCAGGGCGAGAAAACACGCAAAGGAGTTATTTCAACGGACGGGCGCAGCAGCGCTACGTTGGTTGTTGTCTTTAGGGGAAGCACGAGCGAGCGCCCTTATGACAGAGCAAGGTAAAAAAGTGCGCATGTTCGTAAAAAGTGCATTCAGTTTCAGTCATCCAACTGGGGGGTTGATTCTGGTTGGGTTGGTTGGAATAGCAATTAGTTGAGGGTATGCGTATTACCAAAAGTTGAACGCATAGGGTGCATAACATGCATGCATTAGAGGGGTTTCTCTGGCGTCGAGATAATTAAATAAATCAAATCTCTGTCAATTGGTTTTTTAAAATGAAGGAGACAGGTCCGTCTGTCTGTTTTTGTTGAGATACATTTCATTATAGTTTTGTGAATTTTCTGGAAGTATGTATGTATACTGGTTAGCTTCAAATTTTCCTAAATATGTACTCCTATCTCAATTTTGCTTTGAAAAGAAGTGACAACATCGTTGGATTCACTATTCAGTCAGTGCAACGAAACCATCCCAGCATACCATAACCACCCATCTGTTCACATGTCAACAAAATGTCATCCCCTTAAAATCTTCGTGTTCGTGAAATTTGCTCTCTCTATCTTGCACTGTCTTTTTTTCAGGGTGGTACGGTTGCAAATTTATGCCTTATTTGGTGGGCCAGCTGACTGTGTAAAAGTTTACTATCGATTTACTTTTGTCCTGTTTTCTTTTTTAAGGTCTTGCGATAGATCATGCTTGCTGATGCGAGCATTCTGCAGGGGCACACTGATTTATTGGTTACTATACAGCAGTGACGTGCAGTGGAAATTTTTCATAGTCAAGCAGTTGGGCGCCCTAAAGCCAATTTAGCATAAACAAAAATGGACTGTATAATAGAATATGGACAGTCACAAAAACATTTATACCAAGCGGCTTTAAGCCTTAAAGAAGAAATCAGGAAAGATATAAAATAAATAAAATATTGGCACATATATTCGGAATACAAAAAAAAAAATAAATAAATAAAATATTACTAATAAAAAAAATGATAAATAAATATTATGTTAATTAAGACTAAGAAAAATTCAGGGGTATTTGAAATAAATAAATATTCTTTCGCCATTGCCATTTATTTGTATTCCAAATCTATGCGCCGTTCTTTAAGTAAAAACTCTTTAATCACATTATCAAAAAAATCGTTTTCTCTTCGCATTTGTATAAGAAGATCCTTTTCAACCGCAATTAAAGCAAGATCCGAAAGTCGTTCTTGGGATTGACGATTTCTCAAAAATGTGTGAACGCGCTTTAGTGTTGAAAATGACCTTTCCGCAGTTGCCACTGTGACTGGAATTGACGTTAATAATTTTGCTAAAATATGAACTTGCTTAAAACCGTTTGCGACATAAGGCCGTTTTTGAAAATAATCGAGAATTTTACTAGGATTCGCGTTTTTAAACTCATCTGAAGAATAAATAACTTTTAGCTCATTTTTCAACTTTATTCTGTCGAAAAATTGACCGTGATATTCAATAAGTGAGTCAAAATTTTTATCGGGAAAATTTGACTTGAATTTAGAAAAATAATTCGGTTCAAGCAACTCTAAAAATGAAAGATCTTTAAACGAATGGAATCGATCTCGAATTTGCCCGAGAATAACATCTATAATCTCCCGAAATATCCGCCGTAAATTTTGTAAAGGATCTATCGCATTTCTACATTTCTTACGTGGTGGCTGATATTCTGCTGTAACTGTCGAATAGAAATTATCAAACTTTTTAGAAAAGTCATTTTCAAGCCAATTTTCAAATTCAATAATTTTTTGGCTTGCATATGAAATGTTTACCACTTTGCTCTGAATAATATTAAATAATATATCAGTTTTCGAAAAAATTTCAGAAAAAATTAACAGATATAATTGAAAATCTGACTCTGCGAATTTTTGTAAGTATATATCGGAAAAAGTCAAGGAATCGCCATCCCAGTGTTGAGAACCATTCGAAATTGTCTCAAAAACTGTACAAATTTCATGCTTATGTTCAAATATAACGTTAATAATACGCGAATGATAATGCCAACGCGTTTTGGAAACCGATGGTAAACGACGATTTACTATATTTGCAAAAAGGTCCGACCTTTTAGTGGATGTATTAAAAAATGATGCGATTTTATTGATGTGCGCGAAAAATAATTTAATTTCCGGAATAAACTCAACTGCTTTAGACAATACTAGTGAATGAGCGTAACATGGCACGAAAATTGCCGATTTATGTTTTTCCCGAATTAAAGCCTGAACTCCACGAATTTGAGAACTCATTACTGCTGCGCCATCGTAACATTGTGCAATTAATTTCTTATCGATATTAAAATTTTGCAATTTTTTTAAAATGTGAGAGCTTATTGCTGTAGCTGTACGATTAGCGCTTACATCCAAAAATCCGATAAATCTTTCTTCAATCTCATTTGATATTGTATATCTAAAAATCATCGTTAATTGTTCCCGACCGCTAACATCTGGCGTTTCGTCGACCATTACAGCTACAAATGGAGCCTCCTTTATTTCCAAATTGATTTTATTTCGAACCACATTATCTATAGCGGAAACAAGATCGTTTTGGATTCTATTAGACAAACCCGAAAACGCTGCATTTGCTTTTATAGAATCTATGTGGGACTCAATTATCGGATCGTACAAACTCAAGAAATTTACGGTTTCGATAAAATTACCACGATTATTTGAAGAAGAGTCTTCATTATTTCCGCGAAAAGGAAGCTCCTGTTTTGCCAAAAAAATTACAGTATCGATTAAACGTTTCAAAATATTACGATTACGCTCAACTTTTTCATTATGCAAACTAACAGATATTGCCACCTGGTTACTAAGCATAAACTCTATACGCTGAGAACCAAAATTATCTAATTTAATTAACGACTGAAGATGTTTTTCGGAACTTGAATGCTTTGCTGCTGAGCCCGTAAAATTATTCAAATCACTAAATCCAGCTTTATTCCAAACAGATTTTTCATTCGTGAACAAAAGACACGGCCAGCAAAATAACTTATTTAATTTACAGCTTCCCGTTAACCAAATGTACTTTTCATACGTTTCGATATGGAATTTTCGCGTAATATTTTTTAATTTAAACTCTAAACTAAGATCTGGCTTCGGTCTATCCGATTCTATAATTTCTCTTTTCTTGGCAAAGGAAAGAGTTGAAAATCCCGCTTTTAGTACGAAATCCGTCGCGCAGCAATACTCCGACATAATGCGAAAAGAAAACTTACCACTTTTATCACAAATCAAATCAATTAAATCACTACAAACGGTCAAAAAAACTTCAAATCACAATTTAATCAAAATCACCCGATTGCACTGATTTCCTCTTTTAAATTGCAACGGAAAATCCATTACATAACAAAAACAAAAGCTCTACTGGAAAAATCAAATTCCCATAAACATTCCCTGCATTGGCAACATTTCATTAACAAGCATCATTGGGCTTTATCCCACACACAAAAGCAGTCGCGCCAGTGCTTGACTTGTCTCATATAAATTTGCGAACAAAACAAAAAAAAAATCGTTGCCCAATGTACTACCGAAATCCAAGATTCCCATTTTCTGGAATCAACATGTCTCTAGTATTTGGATGCACACATGGTACATGCATCTAAAGATCTAGGCACATTTTCCTATTCTAAGTTTGGTGTCTATGGTGTGCAAAATGTGGGAGGTTTGAATATTATCTAAAGTAATTGAACGAATGTTTTTTAACCAAAAGAAGGCGCGGATCAGAATTTGAATGTGTAAAGGAATATTTAAATGATAATATGTATTCTTCAGCTTAAAGAAAAACATTGACTGAAATGATGATATGTGTATTGGTGTAAGCAAAGTTTATTATTGAATTGCTTATTTCGGTAAGTCAAGCAGTTTGGAATTGCTTACTACGAGTGCACGTCACTGCTATACAGGGTGTCTCGCTTCAGACGGTAAATAATTAAATGGTTAGACAGTACTGTTCATTTGTGGAAAATTGGCATCCAAATGGACACTCTGTCTTTAACCGTTACAGAGTTATAGCATTTTTGTAAATAGTGTCAAAAAGCTAAACTAGCCGAACAAAATCAAAATTTGCGGTTCCGAAATTCACCGTTACTCCAAAGATACAACTTTCAAACTGTAAAGTAATTTCAAAAACAATTTTTCATCGAAATTTCAAATGAACTTTTAATAGCGGTGCTTTGATGTGACAAATCTGCAAATTTGACAAACCCCAATGTGTTAGCTATCCAACGGCATATTTTTTTTAAACATTTATTTTTGAAAATTTTCGAACAAGCGCAGTATTTCTCCCAAATCAACAGATAGTCTCACACCTTACAACTGCTCGCAGTAAATAAATAATTTATTAATAAACAGCCAGACATCAAATCACTGTTTACCAACCTATTCAAACTGAATTCTGGAAATAAAAAATACATTTAACAGATTCATTCGTTTCTATCAACTCTCTTGCACCCAAAACATTAAATCACCGCTTCGCACGTCAATCACATTCGTTACCGCCAAAGATCTTCAACGGCATATATATATATATATATATATATGTATATGGATAATTCAATTATTTTCAATTTTTTTCGCCTCTTTTTCCGCTCGGTAACTAATTGGACAATTCATAAAAGTAAGTAATTTAACTGTCCGTTAGACTTAGCTAAGATTCGTAATAATGGTCACAGCGCAGTTTACGTATTCGTTCTCGTACCTAGTGTAACCACTCCGCAGATACTCGTATATTTCTATCTTCCATCTAACATTGGTGACTTTTCTTCGTGAAATTGTTTTATTCTTCACGTACCATGGGCGATTATAACCGCGCTGGATTAGTTAGTTTGTATTTGTATTTAAATGCGACTAGTGCTGTTCAAAGGCGATTTACGCAAAGGCTGACCGTTAACTTGATTACAGAGTATACGTCATGTAATCCGGAAAATGCTCTACATATTCTGGGAAAAGTTCAAGAGAAATAGCAAGGCTGTGCTCGTATCTATCTATCTCTGCGAACTTGTGTAGATTTTGACGAAGCGAATGCAAATCAGGGGTTCATATTTTACTATAACTTGACACATGCCATCGGATTTGATTTTCTAGAATCTAGATGCTCGTGCATAATTGAACGGACCTAGCTTTAAGGTTAATGCTTTGATAATATAATTGAGTTCTAAAGTTTAATGAGGAAATGTAGATTTTCCCATGGTTTAATAAGTTAATTAATTTAGAAATGGGCATTAAATTAGCAGTTGATTAAACAAAGATAGGAGTTGTCAGATTGTTAAAATGCACATAGTGTTTTTTGTAATGCTGCGAACATCCTGGATTTTCATGAATATAATATGAGTAGAGGTCATTATCGAGGTTCATGAACTTATTTGAATTGTGCTAAGTACTCCACTGTAGGATGATAAATGAAGCATATTTAAATTGCATTGATTAAATTAAATTAAATATAGGTACTTACAAAAATAAATTAAAATTCGAAAACGGAAAAAATTTCACTCCAAGACGATGAAGTTTGATGCTTCTTACCTGGGAAATAAAAAAAAAGAATATTTTATAATATTTTATATTTTCCCTCTGTACATACTAAGTAATAAATAATTCGTTCTGGCCATGTAAGGCTCAGCGTAAAGTGTAATACGTTATTTATTTTATTTATTTCTTACCAAGCAAGGCATACAATTCAAAAAAACATACATAAATATATTTTAATATACATTGCACTTACGAGTATATAAAACTTACATTATTAGTGAGGGAAATGGTTAAATTCAGCTTAAAAGTGGATTTGGAAATGGATGGGGAGTAGAGTTTACTAAAACTGTTAAATATTTTGCAGCATCTATTAATGGGCTCATTGTCAGCGTAGATTGTGTGATGTTGGTATTCATTTAAATAGCGTGTGTGTCTGGTGCGTCTAGAAGTTTCGTTAATCGTCATTCTGCTAGAAATTGATTCGACATTGACTGCCTTTCGGATAACGTCAAAAACAAAACAAGAGGTTAAGATAATTCTTCTAGCCGATAGAGTAGATAAATTAAGAAGGCTTAGTCGGTATTCGTAAGAAGGCAGGTTAGCGAAATCACTTGGGTTAAAAAGATGTCTCAATGCGAAAAGTAAAAATTGTTTTTGAACTGATTCAAGCCTATCGCCGTGAGAATCGAAAGATGGGCTCCAGATAATGCAAGCGTACTCGAGGAGAGGACGTACGAATGCAGTGAATAGAGATTTAGTGACCCACAAGTTCTTAAATTCTTTAGCACGCCTCTTAATAAACCCTAGCTGCTTGTATGCTCTAGCAATGACTTTGTCATAATGTAAATTGAAGCGTAATTTTCTATCCAAGACAACACCGAGGTCAACAACATGATCCACTTTTTTGAGTAGGGAACTATTCAGATAGTAGGCGTAATTGATATCCGTATTTTTACGATAAAAGCTTATAACATGACATTTTGTTACGTTAAGGTAGAGTTCATTTTGATTGCACCAGTGCTCAAGTGCTTTAAGTTTAGATTGGACGAAAATTGCATCCGATTGTGACTTTATTGTGTGATATATTTTCAGATCGTCGGCATAGAAAAGATGGGGTATATCATGTAAAACTTTAGATAGGTCCGATAAGAAAATATTGAACAAAAGTGGACCGAGGTGGCTGCCTTGTGGTACACCGGAAGAAACGGATATTTCTTTAGAAAAAAGTCCTTGAAATTTAACTATTTGAGTGCGATCTCGGAGATATGACGTAAGCCATTTGAGAAGGGGCCCCGAAATACCAAAATGCAGTAATTTTGAGATTAAAATATTATGATCCACGCAGTCAAAGACCTTACTAAAGTCAGTGTAGACTGCGTCGACTTGGCAACCTTTCTCCATGGCACAGAGAATATCCGAGGTTAAAATCATAAGGTTAGTAGTTGTTGAACGGCTTTTGCGGAATCCGTGTTGCTGTTCATTAAGACGAGGTTCTACAAGGGCGGTTAATTTATTGTGAATGATTTTTTCGAAAAGTTTGGGAATAACGGAAAGTATTGCAATACCCCTATAGTTTTCAATAAGGCGCTTATCGCCACTTTTGAAAATTGGGATTAAATGAGAGGATTTCCAGAAACGAGGAAAACTACCTAGTGATAGCGATTTATTGAAGATAATGTAAAGGGGTGATATAAGTTGACTCATACACTGAAGCAAAAACCTAGGAGGAAGTGAGTCCGGGCCTGGACCCTTGTTTGGATCAAGTTCCTTGATGGCATTAGCAATCTCTTCGGCTGTCAAGGTCAATTCTTCGACAAATGGTATTGGGGCTGTATGGGATTCTTGAAGGTTAAGTGGATGTGTGGAAGGACGATAAACCTCCTGGAAGTGATCAGCAAAATAATTACAGATCACTTGAGAACAGGAAGAACTAGAATTGTTTCTGAACATTGAGGATGGATATCCCGTTGTCTTTCGTTTGATATTAATGAAGTCAACAAATTTTTTAGGGTCATGAATTATGTTTTCACCTATTGAACTAACATACATTTCATAAGCTTCGCGAGATTTACTTGTGAATTCGCTAGCCAGTTCATAATATTTGTTGCTAATGTCAGCACTTACGTTCACTTTATTTTTGATAATTTTGTAAAGTTTGTTTCTCTGGTTGCGCAGATACCTAAGGTTAGCGTCCAGCCAGGGTTCTGAGAGTTTAATTTTCTTTTTTATTTTAGGAACATATCTTTCAACGGCGTCGAAAATTATACGATGGAAAGTTGATACCGAATCATCAAGATCTAGCGTGGAAAGATTGTTCCAGTCAACATTCTCAAGGTGGCTCTTAATGCTATCATAATCAGCGTTAAGGAAGTCATATACAATGGAGTCATTGTACGATTGGGAAAAACTCGTTTCAGTTACGGCTAGTTCAACCGCAAATGCAGAATGATGGATGTTGTTAGAGAAAAGATGCTCGGCGTCATTAGTAGGACTAACCATAACTTCGTCGTATGAATTCGTGAAAATTAGGTCTAACCAGTTACCGTTTCGGTTGGGAGTCGGGGATATTTGCTGCAAATCGTTACCATAAAATGTACTTAGCAAATTTAGGTCAATAGGGTTTTGAATGTTTACGGGAAGAAGGTAGCCATCATTTTCATCGGCGGTAAAAGACAAATTCGGGCGGTTAAAATCCCCTAATAATATTATCTTATCTTCCTCGGTTAGGGATGCTAAGACGGAAGTTATCATCTCGCATATATCATCGTAAGTAGTTTCGCTGGAATTGGGTGGAACGTACACTACCGCAATGTACAGAAAACATTTGTCTAATTTCACGCGGGCTACTTTGTGTTCAAACGTCTTGTAGGAGATAGTTTCAACGTTCTCACTGGACAGAGAGTTGCTAATTGCAATTAACACACCACCACCTCTGCACTGGCCAGTGAAGAGATAGTCTCTATCATTTCTGTACATGGTCCAGTTTTCATCCAGGATCTCTTCATTTTTATATGAGTCGTTAAGCCAGGTTTCAGTGATAGCTAGTACATTAAAATGGCAAGATTTTGCGTCTAGAAAAAGCACGAAGACAAAGGCCGATGTTAGAACTGCGACTTACAGCTGCAATCTTCAAAGCAGCGCAAAAAAATAGTTGGGACGCTAAGCGATAAAATTTGATGCTACTTTGCAAAATATGATAGACAAATTTTGTTTGGTAAAAATGTTGGTACCATTTTGGATTGCGCGGCGACTGTACAGGCTCGAAACCGAGAAATTTGAGCCCTTTATTTTAATATTTTCCTTATAACTTCTAAATGGTCCCTAAATTAAAGAAAAATCACACTATCTCACTTTTCAAGCTCATACTTATTTGAAACGGATGCTCCATACCGGCAGAATGGGCGAAGTGCCAACACCACGAGCAACGCGAAGCCGCAGAGTGGTGTGAAAGGACAAGGAAGAAGAAGTAATCTAACGTGGCCAGTATTTTTCAATCCGGTCTATTTTATTATAGTTCTGTGTAAAAATGTGTATTTAGCGATTTCAGCCTTAAACTGGAAGGTCAGCTTAATTGTACGATGGTAGACAAAAAATGGCAATCGGTTCAGATAAATGCAAGGGATAAATGTGGCTAAAAAATCCAAGAAAAATTAAATGTTTAAATCGTACATTACTAAAAACGCTATGAATGGGAAACTGCGTAATCTAGAATACTGAAGTAGGAGGTCAGTAGCATCTAGCATTTTCCTTTAGTATTCTAAATTTATTCCGTGAAAATCTAATATTTAGTGCTCTTTTCTTTCAACAATCCGCTGCCATGAAGCATCGGCCATCCAGGGCTTATCCCGGCAATTCGGGTTTGAGCCAAGGATGGGAACTGCGGCTGTCAATATACATTGGACAAAACAAAAGTCCGGGAATTTCCAATACACAAAGATTCGGTTGTCAGTGGCCAGACATTAGATACCCTTTCACCATTCTCGAAGAGCGCTTGTGAGATGAGAACTGCCCAGCTATCTGTGCAAATACCTACGTGTACGCGGTGCGAAGTTTTCTGTCCACAATCTCAGCTTGAAAAACGCTGGGCCACCCATAGCGATTCAGATTCTGGTCTAAAAAGGGCCTAAAAAGTCGGAGCCGGGGACCGACTCCCTGTTCGATTTTAGACCTATCAGTGTACCACGGTCGTGCGGTCCGAGATGAGGGCTAAGAATTTATTACATAGAATCAGGCCAGAATGTCAAGCTGTGACGTTTTCTGAGAGTATCTAAAGCTGCCGTTTTTCTTTTCTCAAAGAATATATGCAGCGAGGTCAATTCAATGATCGCCTCCAGCCAGCACTGGGCACGAACGCATGGCCCCAGTTATCCAGAAACAAGTGAGGCGTTTTAGCTTTGTTACAGTTGAGTCTGGTCGAGCTCGTCCATGAAGTTGTAACTTAAGTCACGTAGCCAAGCTACGCATATATCTTTTTATTTAAATTTCTGTAATCTCAGCAGGGAAATGTCTCTTAAAATCCCGATTAAAACACGATATTGTACCTTTGTACTCGCAAATACTGTACAAATGATAACATACCTTCGAGATCAGTTGTTACTTTCAATCCAACATGAAATACTGATCTGTAGCTTTTCCAGTCAATTCCCTGTCTCTCAATCGTTGCTTTTGTGTAGATCACACGGAAAATCATTTTTCACTAGTTTGGTGATTACAATAAAAAAAACCAAGACGCTAGTGCTTCTTGAAGGATCATATTCCGTCAAGACTTTCCTCAACGGCTGATTTATGTGCTCATCTTCTGGTAATATGTGTGTATGCAATCACATATGAAAGTCAATGGGTACGTTCAGAAGACACAACAGTTGCATAACGGTGGGGCAAGTATCTTTCGAACGCACAGTAATCAGCTGAACAAGTTGCTTAGCTTAGTAGAAAAATGTTATGCTGAGTGGAATGACAACTCAGCATAAAATGTTTCTACTAGGCTGAGTATGTTGTGGCAATGATTTTGACAATTCGCAGATGATACCCGCGCCGTCAGTTTCCAGAGGGAGAATGAATTTTGTGAATACTCACACAAAAATTTTGCAAAGGAGAGTTCGGAAAGAGTGAACCTAAAAATCTCACAGCTTATCGTTCAGAAGGCCCAAAATGCATGAATGGGCAATTGCGCGTTCCACAACAGTACGGAATTTTCGCCACTTTCTGAAGGTATCCAATGTTCCATCACTTCTGGTCTGCTGGCGCATTTTAGCAACGGCACATCTTCGCGATCTTGCTCCAATAGCTCTATCATGAGGCACGTACAAAAACACACGTGATTATCGGTCTGGTAATGTTGTGAACTATTACCATCCTGATCGTGAAGCTCCTCCGTATTCCTCCATCTGAAGCAGATTTTGTGAAATGGAAATTTATTTATGTTGAAATTCAAGATCGATCGCCAATGATGGATCTAGCCATTTGCAGAGACTGCGCCGTGGTAAGTCTAGAAACATTGCTGCCATAACTTGAACGTTGTTTTGGAATATGCTCGTTTTTACTTTCAATATCGAGATCTTGTTCACAGTCCATGTTGAGGCCATGTTTGCTTCGTTTATCGTTCAATTGAATTTGTTTTAAGTTAATTAGAAAACAAAAAGGGAATCGACTTGGATCGTGGTCTTCGTCGTCGTCGTTCGACATCCAAGTCGAACTTCGAAAGGAAAAGTACAAGTGTTTTTTTTTTGCATCACGGCATGGTTGTAGGTATGCAAACACGTATGGAAATATTTGAATTGAAATTGCATACAAGTTTCCCTGACGAGGATCAATGATCGATGCAGAAGATTGATTCATACCGCTGTCTTATTCAAATTGTCTGCGATAATCATCATCAGTCAGCGTTGATCGGCATTCGTCATCATCATCATGAAAAGGCGAAGACTTCCTCACTACCATGATCGGCACGATCAAAACAGTTGTCTGATTTTATCATGGGAAAACGATTGCTCCCTTTCGAATTGAATTCGTTAATCGTTTCCTTTGCCTGAGCCTAATCAAAAACGTGACAAGGAAAATTATGTTAAGCTCACCGGAGAAAAACTGTGTGATTACTTCCGATCGTGGATGGTTTCCCCGTGAAATCTACTAACAGATCATTCTTTTCCCGTCAATGTGCTCAGTGCAAATCTACAGATGATTCAAGTCAGGAAGTCGATAGTTTTGCACTTCGACCGATCTCTACTGGAATTTAATTGTGATCTTGTCTTGGGAGAAAAACTCGAGTGGCGACAAGCAATTTGCGAAATGTCAGCCATAGCAAAGCGATCTTACACACATAATAATTGGTCCGTTTCAGTTTGACATTAATAGTCCTACGTTTCATCATTATGAGTCAGATCGCTGTGGAAGCACGATTGATCTTAATTTGTACAGACTAATAAATTTTCACTTGACAAGATCTCAAGAACTCCTCCTTCTCCTTGGTGTCTTTCTAATTAATGTTCGGTGCTTGCAAGATCTATGATGCATGCAATTCTGGTTGCGATTCCGTGATTGTCAAATGCCAGTTGAACACGATGCGTGGTTGTATGTTGTGCATGCAAAGTATAGGCCGGTTTACAACCGTTTTGCTGACTTTCGGACACTCTGCCCATGGTTAGTTGACCAACTAATCGATTTGAAAATTTACGACCACCTGTCTTAATTCAAAAGGGTATGAATGTTTTACGAGTCATAAATTGTGCGAAAATGATCATGAGAAGATGGTTGTCGGAAGGATTACTTTGCTAAATTTGAGTAAGATTCCCAGTTTAGTAAATCTTGTTAGTTATAATTGTCTTTTGGCGGATTTTATCGTGTGAGTTTATGAATTTCCAGTTTGGGGTTACCACAAGGTTTCCCACGTTACCTCCATCAGTTAGAATCTGATGGAGCCAGGGCTAGGGCCACAAACTCATCGACAACAATAAACGCCACTAGAGGACTAAACAACTTAAATAATTTCCTACCCTGCCGGAACGGAGGAAAGCCATCGGAAAGTTGTCGCCAGACGAAGTAAGCATAACCAGTGCCAAAAAGGGAAAAATCTAAGCCCACAAAGAGTACTGAGAAAAAAACAAGTACTGCCCATTGACGAGGTGACGATAGGCTCAGACACCAATCGATCACAAATGAACGCAACCGATACTAAGATGAGGATAGACTCAGGCACCAATCGATCACAAATAAGTGCAACCGATACTAGAATCCGCAACGCAACCAATCGGAAGAAGCTGTCAACAACAGAGCCATCCAGCATATTTAGACCAAAGCCTTGGTCCATTGTAATGCCCTAGGACTACCTGCAGCTTTCCGATAGTGTTAAAACCATAGGGGATTAGTCACTGAAGGAAGGAGTTGACCAACCTCACTTTCTCCAAGTTCCCTCATCATCATAATGACGCAACAGCCCAACGTCGGGTCCTGGCCACCTGGACCATCGTCCTCCAATTATCTCGGTCAAGTAACCGCGTCCTCCAATTCTTGACGCCCAGCAGTCGTTCGGCGTCCTTCAGTGGGGGCGTGCACGTTCATGATCCAGAGGTTGAAAAATCGAGTCTTAAAGCGGATCGCACACAACAAATTTACAATATTTTGCTAGGGTAAAGTTTCACAGTCGTTGTTGATGCCGACGAAGGGATTTGGCAAAAGATTCAGAAAAACCATGCGATATATAGGTTTATGACAGTAGGTCAAATAAGCGCTGTTGTGCAGTTGAATTCAAGCCAAGGATGTTACATTTTCAATGGCGTATGGCTAGCGTTTTAGTAACAAGGGTAATTACTGTTGAACTTTTGCGGGGGTGGCGATCGATACCATCCTAGTTAAATGGCGGTTGAGATGCAAGCATTGTAGAGTTAAATACTACCTATGCAGTCAAGTCCTCATAGTACCTCTCCATCGTGACCGCTGACAACTTCGGTTACGACCGAACACTGCTAGTAGAAATATAGATCGGCAAGGATCGATGCTACTTGAAAGTTGAGACGCAGCTTGTCACATCACAATTGAACTTGTGACGAAAGATTCATTTCAATGGTTCACAGAAAATCACCCTGCATCACCTTAACAATTACCACCAGCGAGAGGTCAACTATCCTCAAACTAACAACGCCAGAATGTAAATTCGTATCAATTGATAAATTTCACTTACAATTAATCAAAAGACTTAAATAAATTAACCATATTAACATGTAAGTGGGAGGCGCTGATTTAGGGCTCAAATGCTGTTTTAACGAACATGCAACATCTAGCAGCCACTAGCAAATGTTTATTTCAAAGTCCCAGTTGAGGTTTAGATAATTTACTACAATTTTCACAAGGGCATGGAAAGGAAACCCTCAAGTTAAGCCAAAGCCAAACTGCGGAGCTACCAAACAGATTCAACCGTGTCCGAACAAATACAACGAACATTGGCGAAGTCCATCTTTATGAACATTACAGAACACACGTGGAGACTTTTATTGGTGCTAATTCCATTGATGGGGAGAAATTTATGATGTATGTCCAAACTTGGAAGTAGTAATTAAAACTGCATTTATAAAGTCAAACATCGGAACGGTTCTTCGATACAATGTCGTGAACATTGTAGCAAAGTGTCGGGACTCTCTCCGTATGCGGTCGGCACCTTGAATGCATGGCACTTCAAAGCTAATAAATTTCGCCTCTTTACTATATGATGGTTAAATACCAGGCTCGTGTCTATATCTACGTACCGAGATTATTTTGCCATATACATATACAATACATACTTGTACTTATGCGGGGAAGGACCTAATTGCATCGTTACTTTCCGATTTATGCTAGGTAGCAAGGCAGCTAGTTTTCACTTAATTTTTTTTTTAAGTGAGTCTGAATAATATGCACATTATGTGCATCCAAAATTCCCTGAAGTATCTGTGCGTAAGCCACGTATGCAATTCCCACAGATTCTATGCAAAGTAGGTTCGTAGCTACAATACAAGCAACGCAGCACGGCGCGGTGTCACCAAGTTAAAGTGAAAGGTTCTACACAAAACAGCGTTGGAAAGTGATCGACAATTGAAAATAAAACAAGCAAGGTGGCGGAGAAAGGACACTCTCACACGTCATCTCTGACTAAAAGATTTTCGCCTATCGGGCACATTGTATCTTTCGTCAATTGAAATCGTTTTCGTTTTACAGTCAATTGCATGCACGAGACTCCCATATGTTTAGTGCAGCAGAATGTGGATGCATAGCTGCGGATCATTTGCAATTGCATTACATATTAGGTACGCAAGTGGCCACCTCATCTGCATATTCAAATTGTCTGGAGATCACAATCAGATTAGCCTCCCTATATGCGAAATGCGATACATGGCGGCGGTTGCAGATTTGATTTACTGTGGGAGATTAGGCTTGTGTGGGCAGGTCTCAATTCGACAGGTGCACGAACAATGATAAATGATAATACGTACTACGATGTCCACAGAAAGGATGGTGAGTGGCCTTGGCCATAATGGGATTGATATGGTTGCCGGGTACTTTCTTCAGCCTCATTTGGTCTTTTAATTGATTGGTCAAAGAAAGTGAAAGTTTGAAAACAAATATTCTTTAAAAAATAAAGTGCAGATACCCATCAGTGGCATAATTAAAGGGGGACTAGGAGGATCAATCCTCCCCTCTCGCAGGTCCTATACAATCGCTTCCATGTTGCCCTTATCTCGAGTTTGAGAACAAAAAAACTGTGTAAATCCTGTCGAAATTAAATACGAAAGACACAGAAATTGAAGTGGTAAACAGAAGTATAAAATACGCACATGCTTCCGCGAATTATCTCCACATAACCATAGTACAGATACAAAAACTTAACTAGAAGTAAAGACAACAGTCATCCGTCATTAGTCCGATACATTGACTCCACTTTATTTCATGACATCTTCTCTGTTTTTTTATTTCTTTTTTCAACCATTCATCAAAGATGACATAAACCAGATTATGGCTACGTTAAGGCTTTTTTTGATCCTACGTCATGGAAAATTCACAGTAGAGAATAGCCGAAAATATTTCGCAGGGCTTTTTTCAATCATATGATATATCAGACGAAATTTGGAGATGAAAATAGTCGAAAAATGGCCAACGAAGCCTGAATACACTCACTTGGCGCCCAACGTGTGTACAACATTAGTCCTAACTCCTAGTGGAACATAGCGTGTCAACTATTCCGCGTTCGGCATACAGGGAATCTGCCAGAGAATTCTCGTTTGCCCTAGATTGTACACATGTGCATGTACCTATGCGTACATGTCAAACATCAGCCATTGAGGCGGTTATTGGACATCTCCTGGCAGAATATTTTAATTCAGGAATCTGCGGCTCTAAGCGATCTCCGGGTGCATTTAACTTATGATGTACATGTGTTGTGTACATTCGGAGCCAAATGAGAATTCTGGGGCAGATTCCTTGTACCTATGCCGATCTTTTTGAGATCAGATTACATGACTTCAAGCTACCACCTGTTCAGAATGGGATAACGACAATTCCTGTCCTGACGCCAGATATACCAGGAGGTTTATCGATGGGTCCAAGTCGGGACAGGGACCTGATGATCCTGCGCCGGGAAAATTTTAGACAAGACGTCGTGTGCCGCTAACAGTCAGACAGGCAGTAACTAAAGTTCTCTCTTCAAATAAATTCTCATCGAAATTGGTGAAGGAGTGTTTTGATGCTCTTCAGTGTCTTACAAACACTAATCGGGTTAGTATATATTGGGGTATTAGGGCATAGGGGCATTAATGCCAACGAAGCTGCGAATGAGCTCGCTAGACAGACAGGGCTTATCGACGAAATTTTTCGGACCCGATCCCTACTGCAGACTGAGCTGGGCTACAGCCAGGCCCCTAGTTATGAAAGGCTGCAACGCTGGAATAATCACCAAGGACTGCGACAATCCAAGCATCTTACTGATGGTTTAAAAAATATAGCTGCTTGGGTAGGGTGGACCTGGGCTAATAATGGGGTACCAGTGGGTGAGATATCACCTTAACAGAATGTGTTTGTCCACTGAGACGAAATGCCGGCTTTGTCTTGAGTCCGTTGAGTTCATTAAACATTTTTTCTGCGAATGCCTGCGGTGGCCCGCTCCTCATGGAGATAGTATCATGACCACCGCAACCATTTAGAGTACTACCACAAAGGACCTACTGGCTTTTATTAGGCTGGTTGAGAGTCTTTTAGATTAGTAAAGGCTCAATAGATCGCACGGTCGCAAGTTAGCAGTGCATTATGGTTTCTTTTAGCCTGCCATATTAATTTTTATTATTATTATCATTGAGCCTCTAATTCATGTTCAGCATCTCAATAAAAACTTATTATATAAAACAATAAAACCTCCTGAACTTACAAAAATTTAAATATTGAATAATTTTCTTGCAGTTTTTGTATTCTACGACTATCATTTCGATGCATAATCTCTTGCAACGATCACTAATAGACTAGCACCGCATAAAAAATTATTGTAATTTTACCAATAAATCACATAAGACAAAGCCAACATGTTTGTCACGTTTGCATTGTCAATCGCTGAAGATGCCTAGAGTTAGAAAAGCCCATTAATCTAGTATCATATATCACACATTCGATATTGTAAGTGAAAGTCATGAAAGTAACATTTCACCTTCTCTTGTCATCTTGTCAAATTACAACCACCCGCCACGACAAAAACCGAGCCCAAGTCAACTAAGGAAATCCGGCGAACTTAGGAAAAAAAGCGGGCACCAAGCCCATAGTTCCCGCCGACACTTCACCTGGTGCAATCAATATTGCAGCAAACAAGTGGGCATGGGCACCTTGGATCGCGAAATGGTCGCCTCTATGTTTTTTAGTACTATCTAGATTGTTGTAAAAGATGCTAGCAAGATACTTGGACATGGGCCACGGCTTATTTGTACAAGTACGATGCAATAAGTTCCATCTAAGCGCATTGCAGACAATATTGCATTATTTGAACTATGCCGATTACGTGATGTTGTCTTGGGGACCAACTGGCCCCGAACACTACTCGTCACGCCATGTCGCCTGGCAAAACTGTGCGGAGGATGGCTGACAAATATTAAATTTATCCTCCATGTCTTCGCCGAGAGCGTATAGCAAACGTAGATCCAAACAAACTCTAAAGTAATTTTTATTCCGACAGTTTGAATACACAAACAACCATAAATTATTGTATCGTAGGGCGGACTAACTCTCACTCACTGACTCAGTGAAAAAATCACCTGCTAGTTGCTAGGCCGATAAAAAAGGAAATTTCAAGTCACGAAGCGCCAGACACCACGCGCAATTGACGATAATAATGAAATGCTGCTGCACTGAGAGGCCGCCCTCTTTGGCGCAACAAGCCGATTCTAATTAAAATAACTTGCCCGGAAAATCCTCTTCTGTGTACACCGTGGCAAATTATGAATCACGCATTGTCTGCTGCAAATCATAATTCAAATCAGTTTCGTGTCATCATCGGGTATTGGATTCTAAAAGGTGCCTGAGACCTCAGAGTTTTATTACAAAAAAAAAGAAACACACCAATTTGCCTAAGTTAAACGGACAGATAGACCAAGTTAAATCAGCAAAAACCCTCAACGCTTCAACGGCTCTTTTAGATAATCGTCACGATCACCAGAGTTCGGAGTCTTCCTCGACACCAGCATACCAATAAATATTTTTAGAATTTCTAAAAAAGATTCGACATGATCGCTGCAATCCACTACAACACCTGGCGAACTCTGGTTCTGGTCACAAGTCAAATTCCTGGCCTTTTGAAATTCATCAAACTCTCAGATATATTTTACGGATGGATGACCGAGCCAGCCTGGTCTGGGTCTGGGCCAATCTAGAGAAACGGATCATTTTGATCTTCAACTTGTTTTTTATTTAATTTATTTGATAGGGAGAAATTGATTAATTCACGGGTGAGACAGAGCTCGGAAAACACAGAAGTGCATGGTACAAGTGCATATTGCCGGATCAAACCTGACCTGATTTATGGCCAAATGAAATCTCTTTCGCGGATCGAAATTGCAACAATTTGATTTGCATACCACGCTCCTATTAATCAATCGGCGTATCATAGATAATCGAATGTTGAATCCATCTTTCGTAAAAGGCATTCGGTTATAGTCTTTGAGTATTTAGGAGAAGGGAAAATTGCTTTTTACAAGAAAATCGATAGTTTACCAATTTGACCGTGACCATCAGTTTCAAAAATACAGGGGACTGCCGAGAATTGACTTCATGTGAAATCCTGGTTCGAAGAAGAAAATTTTGCGGATTAGTAATTACTAATTACGCGTTCTTTTGCAGCTATCCGGGTCAGGGGTAATTAGGCCGAGCTTTTGTGCAAGAAACGATGTATCTGGCAAAGCATGTATTTGACATGAAATGGATTTTGTCTCAGATAAAGTTTGGATTTTAAGTGAAGCCATAATCCCACTCTTTGAAAAATATTAAAAACAAACATCATTCTGTTACATCAGGAGCAAGCATTGAACCTATTAACTGTTCTAGAAGCAACTAATTGATTCCGAGTAGTTTCCTGTTTCACCAAAATTAGGAGAATTCTCTCCAATCGATTAGA
This sequence comes from Chloromyia formosa, assembly GCA_964017055.1. NCBI lineage: Eukaryota > Metazoa > Arthropoda > Insecta > Diptera > Stratiomyidae > Chloromyia > Chloromyia formosa. The sequence goes on along the minus strand of OZ024813.1, from coordinate 160,412,438 downwards.
GAGAATTTTCATAAAACTCAAAGAATTTCCGCTTTAGGACCTACAAATCCCCCCGCGTAGGTTCTAAGTTCTTAACACCTAAAGCGGAAATGGATTACCAAAAGTGAAAATGCTGCAGTTAAGGAATTTTAAAAATTCTCTCTAAATGCAATAGAGAGAATTCTCCTAATATTCGCGAGACAGGAATGTTCCGCAGACTTTTCATGGATGCTGATTTGTCTGTCGTTTACAAAATAATTGAAGAAACTGAAAAAACGGACCCTTCACCCCCTCATCGGGGAGTTTTGAGCACATATTCAGGGGACTATCCCGAACAATTATAGTATGCCAAATTTCAAAACTACACGATTTTTTTTCCTAATCAAGCTTTTTCGGACTTCCTAGCCTGGACTAAGTAAGATACCACATCGGACTATAAACCTTTCTAGTAGACTCTCAGCCATCTGATACTTTTTTTTATTACTTACTGTCAAGCTCAACTGGATGTCATCCAACACTCTAACCGGCTCGTCAAATTGTGACCTAAAAGTGTTAAAACTTTCTCAATTACCCATGCATCTGAACGATAATAATGTCATTATTGTCAAGATTTTTCGTCGAGATATCAGCCACACATATTCACTGCAGGTCGACCTTAAAGATGACTGTTCGACCAGAGAAGTAGATATTGGCAACTGCCATACTTAACCGCAGTCATTGCCATTATTCACCAGCTTTAGGAAGTCGCCTTTCAGACACACTTTCAGGTAGCACTAGCCTGTCTTCTTTGTATCATGGCACTAGCCCATGCGAGTGCATAGTTTGAAGAAATATGTGGTGTAAGTAGCCCGCGTGCGCCTTATAAAAGATACAAAGGTGATGCGCACCATCACACTTTGGATCGACCGCATTCGGTGAAAGTGATGGATAGTCGCGGGTTTGCCAAAAGAGCTCGAACAGGTGCTGTAATATGACAGTGGGCCTGATAATGAATTACTGGCGATAAATTTGAAGTTGATAATTATCAAGACAGAGAGATTGTCTTGGGATGTCGCTTCTTTCGCTTGACATCGAATTACGTCTTCCTATCTGGGTTTTTCAGAAACTGCCGGTTGTGTGATCCAAACTCTGGCTGTTTCCAAATATTTGGAAAAAAAAGAAATTAATTAATAAATGCAGATGGAATGCAAACTTTTCAGTAAAAGGCAATTTCTTAATCTCGAACATGTTTGTAATCTTGTAAATTAAATTTGATAGCCACATTTCTATAAAATGTATTTCGTGGGACTACACGGCTTGAGCTTTCGACCCTTGATTAGCATAATGGTATGTCTCATTTAAGTACTGTTGACACGTTACTTTCAGGCAGATGGCTTCCGAATAATAGGAAGCTCGCATTAATACTTTGTAATAGAAATATAATAGATGAAATTAATAGTCGATAGTTTAGTTTCATTATACCCTAGACTTATAGTATAGTTATACCCTAGACTTATAGTATAGGGTATATTGTTTTTGTCACGACGAAAATATGTAACACCTTAAAGGAGGCTCCGGAGGTATAGCAATGTATATATATAAATGATCAGGGTCACCTCCTGATTCGATTCAGCCATGTCTGTCTGTCCGTCTGTCTGTCTGTCTGTCCGTCTGTCTGTCTGTCCGTTCGCACGATAACTTTCGATAGAATGAAGCTAGAGCCTTGAAATTTTGGTCACATGTTGGAAGTATTATCTAGTTGGATGGTATTGAAATTGGGCATGATCAGGCCAAGAGAACGCCTACCTCCCCTACATATGTTAAATAATTAAATGTATCTTTAACTCCCGATTAAAAAATCATGAAAAGCTCTGGCTTTGGTATATTGCTAGTGAGGGTAATCTTATACTCTCCTGGGAAAATAAAATCGATCAGTTGAAAACTAGCGGTAATTTTCTTACAAAAAGCCCCATACTACCCTACTTTTCAAGTTTTTTGCCTATAACTTTTGAACCAATTGACGGAGATAACTGATTTTTTGCATGTAACCCTGAGGGAAGAAGCTGCTTAAGGTTTTGTAAGTTGGGCATAATCAGATCAAAGGAACACCTACCTCCCCTACAAATTTCAAAAAATTAAATATTCCTTTAATTACGATAACTTTCGATATAATGATACTAGCGAGTTGAAAATTTGGTGGAATGTTGCTAGTAAGACCTACTTAGTTGATATTGAATATGGGCAAGATCCGACCCAAGGAACCCCCACCTCCCCTACAAATGAAACTTTAAATAGGCGATAACTTTTGATAGAATGAAGCCAGTGACTTGAAATTTTGGTCAAATTTTTGAAGTGAGATTGAGTTAGTTGGCATTAAAGATGGGTAAAATCCGACCAAAGAAACCCCTACTTCCCCTACAAATGAAACTTCAAATAAGCGATAACTTTCGAGAGAGTGAAGCTAGAGACTGGAAATTTTGTTTAAATGTTTCTAGGGTGATGTAATTGGTTGGTGTCAACGATGGGCAAGATCCGACCCAAGGAACCCCTACCTCCCCTACAAGTGAAACTACAAATAAGCAATAACTTTCGATGCAATGAAGCTAGCGACATGAAAAATTCGACAAATATTTGTAGAATGGGTTAGTTAGTTAACTGATTTTGAGAATGGTCAAGATCCTACTGAATAAGTGCCAACTTCCCCTATGAAGTGGCCATATAGGAGACCCATTCTTAATGCATATGGTCGTTGCCAATTGGTACTTTTGGTATCACCACTAGGCCTGTGCAAGTCTAGGGTATATACGCTTCGGCCTGGTTTTAACATAAAATTGATAGCAACAGCTCTTGGTAATGTAAATTTATTGATTTCTTTCTAATTATCTAATTTAAGCTATGTATTTATTCTTACTTGAGATTCCACACATTTCTCTTGCGTAAACTGTAGCAAATAGTATTCTGAATTCATTTGCAGCCTGGTCTGAACTCACTATCATCACAAGAAGTAAATATGAACTATTACTGGATTAGCAGGGGGCCCACGGATACTACTTTGACTTAACCCCTAGTAAGGCATAGCGCGTCAACCGCTCCTGCGCGCCATAGTACTTTGTTCTGGACAATGGGCCACAACTCACCAAATGACTCACCCAGCGCCTTACACTCCTGTCACAGATCGTCGCCATGTGATCTTAGGACCCCCTCTTGGTCCGCTCTGATTGGAAATGGGGTTCCTATTCATGGAATATGAAGCAATGCAGTTATCCTTCCGCAATGTGTGACCTATCCACTGCCATTTTCGCCTTCGTGTTAATTCGTGGCATCTCACTCCCGCGGTATTTCGCGCCATCATAGGTTGCCTCAATAATAGCCACAAGCTTCTCAGGGATGCCTCTCCTCCGCAAGGCGGCCTGTATAGAGTCCCGGTTCACACTATTAAAAGCCTTCTCGAAGTTGATGAAAAGCAAGTGAAGCGGAGAATCGTACTTACGCGATGAATTATCATCGAGCAAGTACGATTCTCCACGAGGTGTTAATGTGATTGGAATAGGAGAATCCGGATCGAAACCCAGCCTGCTCTTCATCAATTATGCTTTTAGTCTTTCCAGAACAATTTTAGCTATTATTTTGGCAACGGCAGGAAGAACACAAGTGCCTCTCTAATTATGGTGATCAAACCTTCCTACCACTCAGTGGGAAAGGTCTCTGTTTCCCCGCTTTATCAAAAAGTGAGTGCACCAACTCGGCAGTTACGGTTCGCGCTGCTTGATAAAGTTCGGTAGAAAGGCGGGCGGCCTTTCTGCGTTTTAGCGCAATAATTGCAGCGACTAATTCCTCTTTAATCATGTGGACCGTATACGCATATACGCATTGATGGTTAGCTAAATTATCGATATGAGGGGAACACCAGAGGTTACACGGTTCAGGACCGCGGCGAAGTATTCTTTATTCCGCCTCATTTGATCTTCCTCCAAGATAAGTAGCTTTCCATCACAATCATTCATAGGATGTTGGCAGAAGTTAAACCCAAAAAATGGGCGGGTGTAGAAAACCGAGGACCTGACCTGATCTGAAAGTTATATGAACCAGTCGACGGCTATTTCATTTCATTTATGTAGTTTGGATTTTATTCGGGGATCTAAAGTATCCTTCGTATGTGGTGTTTTGTTTGGATTTTAATGGTTGAAGCAGCCAGAGTGCAAGAACCTTACCCACACCTGCCGACACTCAGCTACGGCCAGCTCCTGCCGCCGCTCAATTATCGAAGAAATTTTACCGGCACTTTGCCTAAATTCTATGGACATATTATTCCTCTCCAAAATGCTCAGTGCTAATTACGGGAATTGAAGAATGGTTCCGATTCGGTAAACTGGAAACATAAGGCAGCCATAATATTTGCCTACTGATAAATCGCCAGAAAACCGAAAGTGACTGGAGTCTGGAGCATGGAAGCGAAAACTTGCAGAAGTCAGAGTCGACCAAGGGAAAGTAAGCGATAACTTTGCAATTATATTTTATTTTATTCTCTTGGCCACTGTTGACGATAACATTTATAGACTCTAGGAAAGAAAGCTCTTTCATTAGTGAGTAAAACTCTGATCCGACAACAAACCATAAGAAAGTGTCATCGCTCCGAAACGAATGAAGTTATTATTTCCTAATAAGACGTTTTGGAGAACTCCTCTATTGAACTAATGAAGCTGTTTTCTCAATACAACTGTCGATGATCGAGTAGTTTGCCCAAATGAGTACATTTTGCCACAAAAGGGAGTATCGGCATTGACAACTGACTTGTCCGTCATTAACATAACCAGCTAAACATCCTATTTGTGCCTGTGGTACCGCGTGCAGAAAACCAGCCTGCTAAAGAAAAACCAAACCCATAGCACCATACCTTGTTTAGTCAAACGTCTCTCTAATGAATCTCTATTTCCAGTGCCTAGAAACATGGCTTAATCGTAATCGTAATACGTGGCTGTGTCGCGTCAAGGAATGCATAATCACCAATTCACTAGCATAATCAATTTCCATACAATTAATTGCAACCTGACGACAATTGCATGATACCAGACTAATGTCCAGTGTCCGGCCGGCTATTCACTCAAGTCATGGACATGGACACTGAAATCGAAATTTTCCCATAAATCAAGTGTAGAATTGATTTAAAGCAAGTAATGTAAGGAGAGTATGAGTATGTATGCTGGGATTTTGCCTTTTACTTGGTGTTTGCTGTTTGAACGTGGCGCGTTCATTATGTGGAGAGTGCTTATAGCGAAGGATAGGGTGTGAGTTGGGCATTATGAATACATAATTTTATTTAACAGCCTCCATTGCCTCAAAAAGTAGTGAGGGAAGGTACTACCCTCCGTTTTTCTGCGAAACTTCATACAAAAACTGCCAAAAATCCGGTTCGCATGATTTTTTTCACTTTTCTCAAAAGTCACCACACAGTTGTGGGCAATTTCCACGCGAAAACAATTACTTTGCATTTTATTTCGTGTGGAAATCTGTAATTCAGTTGTGGTCGCTGTCTTTTGAATAAGAAAGGGAAATTCAAGTATCGTGTAGAGCGCCGCGGACATGTGCTGAGTGGAAGTTTCCGGTGTCACTTTTTCATGGGAGAGATAAGTGCAACATTTTCTCAGCCTTAAAATGTAACAGTGTGTAGGCATTCCAGTAAAAATGAAGCAGAATACATAGAGCTAGCTTTGTCTAACATTGTTTCGCTTATGTACCATGGTATCTTGTCACCTCTTTTTTTTTGCTTGTTAACTAATTACTCCAGGGTCATGGGCGCGTCAACATCTCTTGCATAGCTGTGCCTTGTTGTCTTTTCGACAGCAGGGCGTGCTGAACGTTTTCGAAGCCTCAGCAAAGTTTTATTTGAAGGTTCCCCGCCTCTGAATCATAATATCCACTCGCCACGTAGCGATGAAAATTATGTTATCAATTACAGTACACTCCCTATAAACGGCATTCCTTCAGACCGGACGTCAACAGTCCGGTAGCCGTTTTGCCCGGTTAAGGATCGTCTTGCTAGACACGACCGTCGTACACACGGCCGTCGTACATTTTCCGCGATTAGCGATCAAGCGGTTTTCTATCGTCGTCTGTGATCGACGCGGAGTCATGTTCAGCAAACGAACCATTAATCCGACGTACGCCTTATTTCACGAAAAAACATTGTAATGGACCGGTTGATGGACATCCGAAGATGCCAGTGAGGACGGAACCTAGACTTGCATTATGACCGTGAAGGTCGGGCTGTGCCATCTGGCAAGGAAAAAAGGCCACTCAACGAGCTAAGCAGCGGCCTTTGCTTGCTGTAGCTCAGTTTGGGGGACGTGGGCGAGGTTATCGCCGCTCTGCCGTTATCTCTGTCCGTACATATTACAACGAATTCACAAGCCTGGGATAGACAACACAAGGGGAGGCTAAAATGGAGAATAATAAACAAATGGGGCGATAAGGATGGAATAGTTGGCGGACGACTAAAAGGATAATCTACTCTATAGGAAGGATGCGCCCATGGAATAAACCGTTATTTCTCGGCAAGTACGGCCTCTAGCAGCAAAGTTAGGGTACCGTTAAAAAGGTAGCACGCGCAGCTATGACGCGCAAAAAAAGCCACACGTCTTTAAAACTCTGGGCACGTTAGCCCGATGTTCGGAGCCGTACCTGTTTTCGGATTCAAATGTTATTTCTCAACAAGTACGGCTTTTAGCGACAAGGTTAGGATACCGTTAGATATAACGCGAAAAACCCCCGTCCAGATATCTTTAAAACTGTGGGCATAGGAGCCCGATGTTCGGGGCAGTACCGTTTTTCGGCCTGTTTTCCTGGAAGCCCATGGATTAAACCGTTATTTCGCAGCAAGCACGGTCTACAGCGGCAAGGTTAGGGTATCCTTGGAAAGCTAGCACCCGCAGCTACAAGGCGAAGTAAGTAGCCTTAATGTGCTTGTGGGGATGCAAATCGGTGGAAGGACTAAAAGAAACCCGATGAGGTCCCTTTTAGTCCTGTTCTTTACCCAACGTAGGGCCCTCTTCCGGTCAGATAAAGATTAAAAAGGACCTAAACATAGGAACCTTTTAGGTCTTGCACCAAGTGTTACCTCCCGATGCACATTAACACCATAGATTACTCTTACTGGTTTGGCCGAAACCAAGTGACAGAGGAAGAATTGGCTTTAAGCCGATTATTTTTGTGTGGTAGTGGAGAGCGAGTTTGAGTTATTTTCGACTTAGACTCGCTATGACCCACTACACTTTTATTCTTAACATATATACTGTAGTAATTTTTCAAGGATTTCTTTTTATTGCTAAATCAATAAGTGGATGTTCACACTGCGTGCGATGCCGAGCCGAGCCGGGTCGAGCGATGCAATGCGATTACAAGCTTTTAAAGCAACAAAATGGAAAGTCTTCAATTTTAATTGGAATCACGCTTTGAGTGTACACACTGCGCGCGATGCAATGACGAGCCGAGCGATGGCCCGATGTTTTCACAAACAATTTTGCTTTTTCGTGCGAGTACCGGCTGCTGATTTTTTGCGATGGAATTTAATGGGCTTTGCGATGGAGTTTATGGGCTTTGCGATGCTTTGCGATGTGAAGCTCCATGGAGCCAGTATGGTGCAAGTACGAGCTGTAAAGTAATATTTGATGTAAGATCACACTGAAAAAAATGCATGTATGTCTGCTTTTATACCCTAGACTTTTAGGCGCGGCGGTGTGGCGGTGTATACATGGAAATTATGAGGGTCATCTCCTGATTCGATTTAGCCATATCTGTCTGTCTGTCCGTTTGACCGAACACTTTCGATAGAATGAAGTTAGAATCTATAAATGTTAAATGTTCAAATGTTTGTAGCATGATCTTGTTGGTATTGGAAATGGGCAAGATCCGACCGAAGGAACCCCTACAGATGAAATTTCAAATGAGCGATAACTTTCGATAGAATGAAGCTAGCGACTTGAAATTTGGTTCAAATATTTGGATTTAGATTTAGTTGGTTGGTATTGGAAATGGCCAAGCTCCGTCCCAAGCAACCCTTACGTCCCCTACAAATAAAACTTCAAATGAGCGATAACTTTCGATACAATGATGCTAGCGACTTGCAAAATGCGACAAATATTTATAGTGTGGGCTGGTTAGTTCATTTTGAGAATGGGCATGACCCTATTGAATGAACGGCAGCCTTCGCTATAAACGTTAGTTCAAATGTAAATATCCAAAATTCGAATGGATGAACGATGAAACTTTTCATTGGATCCACGCCCACAACTCAAACTGACCATATCGAAAATTCACTTTTAATGCAATGGCCGTTGCCAGTTGAAAGTTTTGGTATCACAACTAGGTCTGTACAAGTCTAGGGTATATACGCTTTGGACTCCGGTTTTGATTCAGTATGGCTCAAATGAAAGGTTATTACCACCGTAATAAGGTCGCGTTTAGAAGGCATGGTTTCACAAGCGGTTTGAGCAGCGGATACCGCTGCGTATAAAGGCATAGAGCAGAAGCGGCGGTTTACATATTTAGTGCCGGTGCACATGGACGTCCAAATGACGCCTGACGCTGCGTCACTTTCAATCGGTTAGGAAGAAATACATTACGGGCAATGAAGCGATGTACATGGCCGCAGATAGCTATCCGATAGCTATCGGCGGCATTTTGCCGCCGCGATAGCTATCTGGGATGACGCTGGTTTCTGCTCCTATCTGCATCATTTCACGCGTCCGCATATCAATTTTTAATAAGCCGGCCCACATATATTCGAACCCGGAACACGGACACGGTCACGATGTCTAATTTGTATGATGTTTCTTAAACCATTCGCTTGAGGATCACTTTTAAGTGCCAATTAATTAATTGTTAATCGTTGATCGTGACTACTACAATACAATTGACAATTAATTTAAAAAAAAAAATGGTGGGGTGGGAGCTCTCAGCTCGGACGGGGGTGAAAATTGTGTTAAAAATGCGATATTCCTTATATTTAAGAAGTTATGGCCAAAAACAGTTTATTTAAAACTAAAAATAACATAAATTGTAAATTCAGGTTCGCTATTATGTGGCCCGGCTTATATAATACAGAGTGACGCTGTGTTGACGCTGAATTGAAATGCAGATAGGTATCAAAGAGGAAGGAGCTTAAGTGACGAGGCGTCCGGCGTCATTTGGACGTCCATGTGCACCGGCTCTTACACTGAATTCAAATGCGATCTCGCCGCTCCACAAACCGCGGCGGTGGCCGCAACGGCGAGTCGAGCGGTTTATACATTCATCGTCCTAAAGCCGCCGCGGCTGCCGATTTTTGCGTTTATACACAGCTGTGCGCCGCTGCTCAATCCGTTTGTGAAACCTCTCGTCTGAGGTCGCGGAAGAGATGATGAAATTCACCAACACTGGGCCTTTCTTCATTAATGGGATGCACCCAATGGCGACGCCCTTCCATTTTTAGAGCACTGTTTTCAAACAGAAATAAATTTACTGGGTCAAGCACAAATGACATGATGTCGAACAGATTCTATTCCTTGAACTAAATTGGTCTCTACTCTCCATCATTGCGTGCAGTGAACATCCCGGATCATCTTTGCATCGCAAGCCATCGCTCGGATCATCTTTGCATCGCAAGCCATCGTTCGGCTCGGCATCGCACGGCGTGCAATGTGAACACCCACCACATCGCATCGCTCGACCCGGCTCGGCTCGGCTCGGCATCGCACGCAGTGTGAACACCCACTAAGGTGTATGGGCAGCATTTTGATATAACGTCTCAGCTAATGTAGCAGGAGGAATTCAACATCAAATGATAAACCCGCCATTCTTCGGTTGTTCAACACTTTTCAGAATGCCAACTCCGTTTACCGAGATTCCGTTCTCCCACTTATTATGGTGCTTTTAATGCGAAAATATTAATAACATCCAAGCGATTCTATTAGACGACAGTTCACTGTACCACCACGCAAAGCAATCTATATCGCACCTGTGCAATATCTTAATGTATCTTTTTATGTTTCGCTCGTTAGGATGCTAAAATGGGCAGACCTCAGACGTATATGTTGCGTGCGATGTTGTTCACTTTTTAAGTATTTATATCTTATCTTATCCAATAGAGTACTAGTTTTTGTTTCTAGTCTCTGGTCTTCGCCTTTTGCTTTTAGGAAAGTAGCCGATGTCCATGCTACGATAACTTTTCCTGTATTGGCATATTCGGATGATCACATACAACTTAGTTATAAATATAATATACTAATAATGAGAAAACAAATGGCAGTGAATTTACTGATTTTTTTATCCTTACAAGATGCACGATTATTATTATCTTATGCTAGAAGATGTGACGAAGATGATTGTAGAAATACTTGATCAGAGGTATGAATATGCATTCACATGGACGAGTATCTACTAATCTACTATTGGTCCATTCACTTTCATTACCATCAGATTTCGCTGATAATAATAGAGTACACGGTTCAACATTTGTAGGAATGCAGTGTTTAACGCTGTAATTAATATTCCGTATGACATGCCAAAGGCTACATATTGGCTTATTTGTATGCAACGTATTAGGTTTGAGCCCGAACAATTGTGTAATATACGTTATTTGTTAATTACATATTAGGCTAATGCCGGTATCTCTATAATCATCGTTTCAATCGTAACATTTCTTCGTATCTTTTCCAGCGAAATATTTTGCTTGCAGCTGAAATGCCACTTTGATGTATGTATATATGTATATATATATATACCTATATATATGCATAACATAAATACAAAAAATAAAATAAATAAATTTAATCAATTTTTTATGTGGTTTTTTTTCACATCACCTGAAAATTTTTCTAACGGCTGGTTGGAGGTGCGAGTCGTCTTTATCCCGAAGGCAAGTAGGAGTTCGCATGCCCACCCTAATGGCCTCAGACCGTTTAGTCTATCTTCAACACTGTTGTAACTTCTAGAGAGACTAATTTATGTCCATTTACGAAATACTATACCACTACGCATTTTATCTGCGTCGCAGCATTCGTATTGGAAGGGTAGATCGGTAGACACGGCATTGCACCCTTGGGTTGGTTTTATTTAGAAGTCTCTTGAGCAAAAGGATTACACGATGGTTGTTTGCCTTGACATCGAGGGCGCTTTCATTAAACATTAGGTAGGTAGGTAGATGGGCTGCTGTGACAAATCACAGCTCACATAGAACACAAATAGGTCCGTTGTGATTCCACTAACACACATCCTCTCTCAACATTTCTGATAGTTAGAACCATCCAGAGCCAACAATAAAACTCTGGAGTTTTCCAACATCCGCGCTTTCTAGCTCTTCCAAGTCAGTGAAGAAGTAGGACCCAAGTAACGACCTCCTTCTACCTGCCAAAGCCGGACAGGAGCAGAGAAGGTGGAAGTTACTTTCCTCTTCGTTGACATCCCCACAGCTCCTGGAAAAGTCATTATAGGGAAGTCGAAGTCTCGTGGCATGAGACAATGCCCAGTTATAACACCCACCACTGAGCTAATATGCCTTCTGTTTAGCGACAGTCGATTTTCAGTTCGGGTATAATCCAGTATGGGCGATCGAGTTGTATGGTAGGTATTGCCATCAATCCATCTTGCATTGGCTTTGTTAATCGCCTCAGATTTGACAATCAGTTTGCAAAAAGCAATGGGCGTACAGATATCACCATGTTGTTGGAGCTCCCCATTTAAACAACCCAGTCTGGCAAGCTCATCAGCCTGACAGTTACGTTTCAAGCCACTGTGGCCAGGGACCCAGCACAGGACAATGTTAAAATAGCTCCCCAATTCAGAGAGGGATGACCGAAAATTATCCATAGTCTTAGATGTTATCAAGACTGATTCCAGCTATCTGATTGCAGCCTGGTTGTCCGTATAGATGATAATGTCTTTACCAGTTATGACAGTCCAGTTTCACGAAGGCAAATGGCAGTGATTGCAGCAATACTGGTCCATACAACCCTGGCAACATCGTTTGTGCGCATACGTGTTTGCAGGGAGGCATATTGTCTCCCCTTCTCTGGAATTTGGCGGTCAACAGATTACTTTTAGATCTTGAGAATATTTTGGGTTTAAAATCATTGCGGTGGAATTGACTTTTTGGTGGTACCATAACGGACCCAATGGTGGTCTAATTGTGCCGTGATACATCATAGCAGCCCCTACACCTAACCTAACCTAACTCTGTGCGAAGATAACTCGCTTTGCAAGTTAATTCTATCTATTCTATCTATCTACTTGTCTCGGTACATCATCTTTACGCAGGAGCGTGAGCAGGAGGTACACCTCGAGGTGGTGTTTTCTCTCCCCTTCTCTGGAATCTGGTGGCTCATAAACTAAAAAAAGAAATTTCCCTGCCGAACAAATGGGTAAAACTGTTCCGTCTAGTCTGCCCGAGACCTTGTACATATGCTATTAAGTATTTCAAAAATAAGGTCCAACTTTATCAAGCCAAGCTTCCACTCAGAAGCGAACTATTTTGGACAATTTAATGCAATTACAATAAACGAAATGATTAATGTATCCCATGATGACATGTAATGGATCCTCTAGTGATGTAAGTGCAAACAAACTAATTAAATATTTTCTTTGAGTATAAACGCAGCTACTATGTATATCGCATGAACAGTCGGCTAGATGACTATTGATCAGATTACGTACAGAGCCGATGAAGCATTATTCGGGAGAGAAAAAAGGTCGACTAGGTGAAAATAAGAAGTCGGAAGGTGCTTCTATATTTTACTGCTGGATAGCTGTTACAAACGACGATGGTTAAGTGCAATCCATGTTGGGCAAAAATGCGTGTGTCGCTAATTATTGTGTGAAGAATCATGCAATTGCTTTAAGGTAACGTCAACTGAAGAGTTGTTATATAATTATGCGAAGACTGAAATTTTTGCTGAACGTTTTGTTGTAAAGTAGCCTCTAGAAAAGGAAGCCATCATTGATTAACAAGTTAGTGTAACTTCCGGGAACGCATTGATTTTGATTTTTTGAGTATATTCAATCGTCAATTAGTTTTGGAACGAGTTGTTGGCTCGCACGAAGTTCATGTGTGTGGCAATCAGTTGAACAGTAGTCAACTAGATTAAGTTAAAAAAAATTATAAAATAGCCCATTGAATGACTTTCACTGACAGGTGAATAGAATAGAAAAAACAGATATAGAATGAGGTTGCAAGTTGAAAAACAGCAATTCACTGTGACTGCGATGTAAATGAGAACCATGATAAACTGAGAATATTAAGTCAATAAGTCAATAAAGCCAGAAATACATTAAGTGTTTTTTTTTTTAATTTTAGGGTTGGTCTCGTTTGTGCCGTAGATATTCGATCAGAACGAATATCAGCCGAAGCTAAAGTATACTATTAGACGTCACTAACCGAATCTGGTTGATTGGTTGATTTAGGTGGCTATTTCCTATAAAAAGAAAACCCAATTAGCGCCAATGTGCGCCTTTTTGATGTCACAAATTCTCGCAAGAAAAAGACCGATGAAGTCGACATGTTTCTAAGAGGTTAACCGGGTTGTTTCCTTAAATTTAACCTGAGGAGTTGAGGAACCGAAGTAATTCCCCTATTTCATTGCAGGCGATCTCCGATATATCTATGAAAAACACACTGCCTAAAGCTCGGTGCCGCGCTCTGGCTAGAGCTGGGCATTCCCAAAGGAAGTGTGTCAGAGTCTTCTTCCCCGTCCTATCCTCACACTTTCGGCAGTTTTCATTGTAGGGAATGCTCAGTCTGGCCGCGTGCTCTCCCACTGGCCAGTCTCCCGTCGTGACCGCAACAACTGTGGCCCATTCTGAACGGGTCCTATTCAGAAGGGTATTGGTCTTCTATGCATTGTAGGATGGCCAAGTGTCGCAAGAGCAGTGCCTAGCCTCGCAAGTTGGTCGGCCTGCACGCTCCCTGCTATATTTCTGCGACCCGGAATCCAAAGAAGGGTGATTCTGTGGATAATGGTCAAGCCGTTCAGTTCTCGACGGCATTACCAACCAAATCTAATGCATAATATAATTTCGGAGGATGATTTTTTTTTATAATAAACGCAATTGCTTAGACAAATAATTGCTCTCGAAACTTATATAATATAGTTGGAGGTACATGTTGGCAACTGCATTCTCCGAAACTAGTTTATACCAACGAAACGTCACCTGGGCCACATGGAACAGTTCACGCGATACGCCTCACAAGGGGTTAGGGCAATTGAGTAAGGCGAAGAGGAAACACCGGGTCTATGTATGGTATCTTATCAATTACAAATATTAGAATATGACTGTACGATTCTCTTACAACCTCGTGGTTCTGAGGCCTTCAAATTTGTGCCAAGGCAGGTTCAAAGCAGAGTCCTCAAATTCCGTGCTTAGTATCAATCTCGAATACTACACAGACTCCCTGTACTAACTGGGACAAATACTTAAAAAGAACGACTCCAGGCATGAATCTTGCGAAATTATTAGATGTTGAATGCATTCTATTAGATAACCAAAATACCTCAAAATTTACCTAAGTATCTGTCCGGATGCACATATACCTTTTTTTAATGTTCATTTCCCAAAATTAAATTACCTAACCACGATTTTAGTAAAATAATAAATCTTGTCCGAGACTCAATTGATATGGGAACTTCCGCATCTTGCGCTTATCTCTGTGTCTGTCCCAATGAAAATATCTCGGAATCCCTAAATGTTTATTCATTCCAGCCAATTCTCACAATCATCTTGGCCATTGCATTTTCTATACCTTGTACCACTGACAAATTAATGTCTCGTGATGTAAGCAATGATTAAGTGCTCTTTTCTATATGAAAAAGATACTAACTGTAGGTCAGCCAATTAGCAGGAAAAGTTATAGGTGCATTCATACAATGAGATCTATGAGAATATGTTGGCGATGGAAGTTAACCGGACATTTTTGAAAATTTAATGGAAAACATTAAAAAAAACAATAGACAATTAATATATTGTGCTGCAAATATTGTCGCCATTGGGACTTAATTACAAAAACTCTTTGCAATGTTCGTAGCATTCTTTAAAAAAAATATTTTTTTTTTTTAGTTTTAGAAGGACAATTCGAACCGAAAAATCTCCTAGTGAAATTGTTGCGCTGTTAAAAAAATGTTTGTCCTGTTAAATGGTTTACTTGTAGGATCGGATAGTTATTCCTTCACTGTGTGACGAATAGATGCAAATGAATTTGAACTGCGCTGCTAATGCATTGCACTTCATTTGAAATACTTTTTTAATGTGTGTTTCCCACAAAATCCACAAATGCAAAATGTACAAGTATGTACAAAATTAAAAAAAAAAAGAATGAAGTGCTCAAACTGTATGCATTAGAGCCATGTTCTGGCATTTTGAATGACGTAATGTTAAGGCTCCCATATAATTCATGTGATTCCGTAGGTAAATACTCTCATTTAGAGTAAACATTTCCCTTCAATAAAATCAATGGGTTTCAATTCCGACTGTTGACAAAACTTCACATACTCCCGACCAAAATAATGAAAGCCATTTCCATACAAACTACAAATATCTCCGAAATAATCAATTTTGGATATCTCCAACTAAAATTTGTTTCCCTCTATCCGAATCGGACAACCGTAAAAGGACTTGTCTTGCATTCATGCAATGAAAGTGCAAACGTCATGGCGTCTAAAGATCCATATCTACATAGATTTGCTAGTTTTCAGCCCTCTGTGTTGATTAACAATGCCAGTTACCTTATTACCGTCACACTTTCAATAATAAGAAAGAAGTCGACAACTTTCCAGAAAGGTCGCTAGTCGTCGTCGTCTTCTTGTTCTGCGCCAGTACTATAGTTACAATCGTAAACAAAAATCTTTGACAGTACAATAGTGCGGTAACCTGGAAAGTATCTCTTGTAATGTGTGCATTATCAAAGATACTAGTATAGTAGGTAAACAGCTACCGGAGTAGCCCACGGGAGGGTAGAGGGAGGATCTAGTGAAATTGTACGGCCATGTATTCACGTACGAATATGTACCTGCATCGAAGTCGAAACGAAAACGACATCGACACAGAGAAATGCAATTGCATCGTTTTAAATTTTATTGCCGCGATATCATCAGACAAACGTTAAAAACAACATTTTAGCACGCGAAATGGTAACAATGTGACGATATAAATCATCTAGCGAGCCCTCTCCCTGGCGGCGGCATGCAACTTACCAGTCAGTCAGACAGCCAAAAAGGCGATGCAATATTGCAGGCTAGAGAGTCTTTCTAGAAAACTTTCTATTTCGATCAGAATAGCAGAAAGAAATGCCAACATCGTGGATTAGCCAATGCAATTGTAGAAAAATAATTAAAGCATCTAAAAAGTGCAAATGATGCCATTACACGGGTACTTGGCCGCTCCTAATGAACAGGGTGCACAAGGAAATGCATGTCAGTTGCATTTTCGTTTGGCCTCTTCCTAATCACAGGCGAAGCGTGAATGGCAGTGGTCGACATGCCCTGATATACATATATAATGCAAGTGCAGGGCCACCTTGTCAGGCTTTCTACTGGTCTTCAAGTCTGGCCGGCCGTTAATCTTTGCTTCCATTCGGACTAATGGATCCTTACATAGTTGTCTTTAAATCGGAATGCTTATATGTAATGAGCTAATAGCAAAATAGCTCATTGCATGCTGATTCAATGAGATGCTTATCATGTGAACAGGATTTTGAGGAAAGTGAACTTCCCAGACTTTTGTACGACTAGATTCCTACTGCAGGCGAAGTCGATACCTATTTTATCAAAATGAAGTGGCAGATTTATGGGCAATTAGTAGACGCATTGACTCAGTGTGGTATTGAGTTTGGCTAAAAACGGGCGAAAGAAATTGAGTAGTGTGCGCTCGTGCACGGCGTACTTTTTAGTTCGCAGAAAAACTAAATAGTTTAGTCAGAAAAATAGAACACACGGTGCTCTATGAGACCGCGATTACTATCTTCGTGTATTAACTAATCCAAGCTAATTCACGACGATGTAAATGTGTCGGATACGTACTAACTTTTAACTTAACTTGAGATGCAGTACTGGGCTGATGGTATTGCAGTCTTCGCTAATGTTGCTGTTGGTGATAATTCTATTTTAAAAGTTATATAAATACTTCATCTTTTTTCTGACACTCGCATTCGTTTAAATAAAAAAAGCGCTTTTATTAAGAGACTACTGCCTGTTGACATTTTCCAAACCACGGTCACAAACCAACAACAGACTAGTTTTCTCTAAATGCTACATTTGATTTTTTGTTCTCATCCAAATTTTTGATTGTGGGGGAAAGTATTCGCTGTCATTGGTTTGAAATTATATAATAATTATGTATTGAATTTCGACACATCGGCTCTCCTCTAAGGAAACCTTCCCGAACCCTTTCAGGTTAGTGTTGACATTAAGTGAAAACCTCATGTCTTGTTCCGATTTTTGTCGGCCAAAAATTATTGGTTGGGTTTTGTTTTTGGGTTTAGAAGTCCAGGGTCTAAACCACCTGGGCCCGGAGCGTCTAGTATGAGCCGGTCGACGGCCATTGTCTACATTCTTTTGATTAGTTTTTCCGGGTCTGCGAGAAAAAAACATAAACCGTGACGATGCTCATTGGTACTTTACAAACTTAAAACAATAAACACCACCAAATTGTTACTACTAAACAAACACCACCACGTGTTTACTGTCATCTAAATGATAAAGCAAAATTCACTATATCAAAACCCCCAAAATGTTTTAACCGGTTAATTGAATGCTCAAAATAAATATAAAATAAACCTATCACAAGTAGATAACGTTCGAACAAAGAAAGTAAAAGTTCAATACATGAAAAATACCAAGTAAAAGTAGATATGAATTGAATTTATCTGTTTTCGAGATAAAAACTACTTTCGAATTATGTCTCTTTTCGCACAAACTCTTACACACATTCATCCGGTGTACACAAGACACCAAATCGATTGAACAATATAATAAAACTGATTATTGGCATAAAATGCCAAGATCCCATAGTACAAAATCAACTTAAATTTTAAAACAATGTGGTAGCAAAAAAAAAGAAAAGAAATTTCAAGAAAATTTAAAAAATATGATTGATTGAAAACAAATTACCAATCATTCATCTTTATCACCACAATAAATTACGAAATTTTTAGCAAGTATGAACCGATTTTGACATTTATTTTAGCTGCTTTAGCCGTGGTTTTTTTTATTGTGATAAAAAAAAACTTAATGGAATAAAATACAAAGTTCGGATGAGGTTTTTCAAATTCAGTTAAAATTAATATTACGACCAACATCACCTTGGAGTGTTAAATAGTAACGTCTTCGCGCTCGGTGGCCGTGGTCGTTCGGTCACCGCTCTACGATACTAATCTAGAGCTCGGAGTTCAAGTCTCGGCGCGATCAAGAACTGCCTGTGGGTACTAATAGAACTCTCACAGTGCTCCGAGCTTGTCAGTATAAAGATGGCGCGGATAGGAGGTGCATGCTAGCAACTGCACTTCTGAAAAGTAGATATGCTATCGAAAAGTCAACAAGGCATAGAAATGCTAGAGATGTTGATGCGCCCATGCCCCTGGAGGGGTCAAGGCAATTAACATCAACAACATCAAGTAGTAACAACTTTGAAGATTTTAAGAATTGTTCTCTTTATATTTGTTCATTGAGGCATTGAGTCAACCAGAGCTCGTAATAACATCGAACTCCCTTAGTGGTTTTGTCCAGTTCTGACAAAGTCCTAGGTCTCTTCTTCGATATTTGGAGTTTCCTGATGTGCCACAGGTTCTCGATGGGGTTTAGATCAGAAGTACATATTTTTGGGACCAGTCCAATGACAAAATTCCTATTTTTTTTTAATTTGATTCGCAAAATTTGAATTTAATTTTGAACGCGTTGATTTCCTGAAACATTTTTAAATTCTCCTGGTGTATTATGCAATGGTACTTCATTAAATGCATATTTTCGGCCACAATTGCATTGGTTTTTATAAGCTTTCTGAGTCCTTCTGTTCTACCTATCCTAGCCTCAAAAATGATAAGTAGTTCGTTCTTCTGGTACTTAAAATTTTTAAAATATTAAAAATTCCGGACGACTTTTAAATTTAGTTGAAAATCTCTAAAAAAAACAAGGTATGGTACCCTTCACGTTTTATGATACATTTGCCTTTTTAAAATTATTAATAAAACTTGTTCCGATTTCACTGTTCCTATAAGAGGTATATGAAATAGTGGGGCGATTTCAACCAAATTTAGGAACGTGGCTTAGCAGTCAATACGATTGAATAATATGCAATTTCGTAAAGATATCTTCAGAAATAAAAAAAGTTCTTCTGGCAAAAACTTGCTTTTGGGACGGTCGTTCCTATGGAAGCTATGTGATAGCGTGGTCCGATTTTAACCAAATTTGAAAATATGATTTCACTAAAAATACTATTGATTACTGTGTATTTTGAGAACAATATCTTTAGAAATAAAAAAGTTTTTGTCACAAAGACGAATTTTTGGACCGGTCGTTTTTATGGCAGCTATATGACGTAGTGGTCCGATTTCGAAAAAATTCGGGAATGTGATTTAGCTAAAAATATTATTGATTAGTGTGAAATTCGAAAAAAGATATCTTTATAAATAAAAAAGTTTTTCACACAAAGACGAAGTTTTGGACCGGTCGTTCCTATGGCAGCTATATGACGTAGTGGTCCGATTCCGTTGGTTCCAACATATATACTGCGTGCAATAAAAAGAAGGTTCTGTACAAAATTTCAGCTCAATAGCTTTAAAACTGAGGGACTAGTTTGCATAGAAACAGACGGACAGACGGACAAAGCTTAATCGACTCGTCTCATCATACTGACCAAGAATATATATAGTTTATATGGTCGGAGATGCTTCCTTCTGTGCGTTGCAAACTTCATAACAGAGTTAATATACCCTATCACATCCGTGAAGGGTATAAAAATAGAAAATAATAACAATGCAACATTTTTAAAATATGTATATCATCCACTATTTATGTAATTGAACAACGTGGACGTAGGTATTTTTCTCTGGATAAATTTGTAAGAAAAAATATGCATAGGTATGTATATGTAACATAATGTTCATACTACAAATCTGCTTCTTTGAAAAAAAATGTTTTTTAACATTATCTGGAAAACTAACATTTGCTTTTCAACTAAAATTCCAAACCTTAACTAGTCACAAGACACAACAACCGAAACCTTTTTAGACTTTACCATAAAACATAAGCTACTTGAATGATATCTTAAGGCTACTTTAAAACTGTTTTCGGCCCTACATAAGTGAAAATTACAGTAGAAAATGGTCGATAAAGCCCGCAAATATTTGGCCTCCAATGTGGGTAGGTATGATTTGAACAAGTTAATGAAACTAAAATGGGCAATCAAAATAGGCGCGTGGTGCTGTTAGTCACAACACACAAAAATCTGCACATTTCTGAATCTTAATCGACCTTAAGGTTACCATACGCTACCTTAAAGTTACCTTAAGGTTTTTTTCTTATTCTATGTTAATAAAAATTTTCAGAGGAAAATTGAAGCGTAAAGACTTGAACATATTTAGCGCGCCCAATGAGGGGTCAGTGTGATTTTATCAGTCAATTAAATCGAAGTGAACGATCGAATAGACTCCAGGTACCGTTAGTCACGAGACACAAGAACCGAAACCTTCTTAGATCTTGCTTGAAGGATACCTTATAATTTTTAGAATGTAGCGTATTGTTAATAAAGAAAGAGATTTCGCGCCCCTTTATAATGACACCCTCTATAAATACAAAGTGCCTGAATGAATATCACTGTTTCCCGATTGATCAAGGCAGCACCTGATGAGTTGATTCGCCGTGTCGACGAAACCAGGCGACGAAGGGTGGGATGCTGTTTATGCCGAATTTAAATGCTCATTCATAGCGAGAAGTTTGGAGTAGCAGTCACCCACTGCACCCAACTCGATTCTTAGAGCTCGAATACAGATACAGGGTTAATATCAGCAATTTTTACATTGGGGCAGAATGTAACTAAAATATTTTCGAATTATTCAATGACAATATAGTTTTCCTATCTTCGCTACTCATCCACGACAAAAATTGGACAGATTCCAGGTAAATTTTACCTCTAAAACTCATCGAATGTTTTTTTTTAAGTTTCAGTCAACAAAAATAGCTGCGTTTTTTTACAGTGTCGACCTACATGAGTCGGTCGGTCGGTCGGCCATTGCCTTTACTTAGCTTATTTTTACATCGTTTTGCTAGTTTTTTTTTAAGGCCGTGGGACTTTGGTACCCGTGTGTGTGATGTTCTCCCTTGAGCATGAGATTCCCTTTTGGAATGGTAATGGTAAGAGAAGCGAAAACGCAACAACCTCGCCCACATCTCCCGTCACTGACCTACAGCAAGCTCGTGCCGCCGCCTATCGAGTTGTGGGGTTTTCGTCAGATTCACGGTCATTTCGGCAACTACCTATTTACTCTGTCCCTATGGACACTTCTGTGTCCCTAACACCTGTCTATTACATTCTTGATGACTTTGTTGATGACACTCATCGAATACTTCATCAGCTACAAGTTCTCAATGAGTGCAAATGTCGAAATGTCTGTCATTTCTAAGATGTATTGAAAAATGTCATCAGCTCACTCTTAGGTGGATGGTTTGAAATTTACTCAGTTTTCAACTAAACGGACATTTGTGGTAGGTCTCTGCGTCACGACACACTAAAAAATTAAGTATCGACAACATATCCTTCTCCCATTGAACGGCCTTGCACTCTGTGAAGGATCTGACGTTAATCAGCGAGTGCCGTCGACTTCGGACGGATATTCGGTTCGCCCAAGAGCAATATAATGAATAAAGAATCAAAATATGCGTCTACTACTACTGCGTCGTCGAAAACTACACGCATGGACTTCCATCTTTTCTATTTTTTTTTTTAACAAAAACTGCAGTCTTTAATTCTTCTTTAACGTCTCGATATATTTATTTCTATTAAAGAACCACTATTAAGGATTAAGAGGCTACCGGTAGCACAGTGTGTTGTGGGTACCAGTCCCATCTTTGACTATCGGCGTTTCGGGTTCGAATCCTGTCCACGACGACGTTCGTAGCCATGGATGTACAGGAGGTGCATGCTGGCAACTGCATTCTCCGAAACCAGTTTATGCCGACGAAACGTCAACTGGGCCACATGGAACATGGTTAGGGCAATTGAGAGAGAGAGAGAGATTAAGGATTAAGGGTTCAGTCATGTCGAACTAAAGGTGTATTGATATTTCTTTGGCCCTATGTTGGTGTTCGCTTCATGGATCGTATTGAAACTCTGTCCGAGAAGCATGTGGCCCGCGGATTAGACATTCCTTATCTAGGGCGACTTTAAAGCAACCCTTTTTATGGTTGCGTTATTTCTAATTAGCATAAAAAAAAACTGACTTTAAGTTCAAATGTTTACTCGGGTAATTACAAAACCGTCTGCATCTCTTTGAAAAGTGAGTCGTGCGTGCACGGGTATTAACTAATAACTAAAAATTTTTAATTATCGACTTAATTAAAATAGGAAACAAAAAACAAACAATAATTAATACGAGTAGTAGCAGTATCTATTTTTTTATGAATTGATAATACAGTACTAGTCCCCAAAGTCATCCAAACTCAACATCAATTATCCTTAATAAGCCATAATAATACATAACCCGCTACTGACCTTTTTATAAATTACTTTCAATTAATTTCAATAAAAACTGCCATTCTCATTCATTCATAATTTGGCAGGTTGCCTATCGGTTCCACTTTTTTTATGGAAGCTACTTTTTGTACTTTATTCTTTTTTTAATCCACGAGATTGCAAATCAAAATGTTATCTATTTGCACAGTCTTGAAATAATGATGCAAAAACTGAACCATAAAAAACAACAGGTAAACAAATTGAGAAAGACCGTAAATATCTTTATGCTCCTTAAAGTACATACGAGTATACTGATGAATGATAGAAGAAATGAATGGCATCGAGTGAATGCCAAGAGTACTACAACCTCTATCTGTACAGACTTTGCAGACATGCAGAGTGCTAAAAGTTAGTAATATGTACCCGAGTATGTAAATTGTTTTTTTTTTTGGAGAAAAGATAAAAATCAATGTCGGCTGGCTTTCACGCCGATCCGACTATGGCGGCTATGAAATTTTTGACCGCAAAGAAACGATAAGTAGCCGTGGGTAGATGATGATGATGTTGACGAAGATGATGAGATTGGATGCAGAAGATGATGTAATAATTGTTGTTATGCATTATTGGCCACACCTATGAAATAAGCGTTAAAAATTGAGGTAATAGCTAGCAACGGCACTGACAGCAGGGGCGATAGATTGTTTTAGGTGTAATTATCTGCTTTGACCAAGCGTTGTAGGATGGATACCACGTTGAGTTGACTAGCTGACAGACTGTGCAAGTGACTGATGTTTGTTCTCGTCGAAATGACCTTTGAAATGTTTGCTTAATGTTGTTGATGAAGTCAAGATAGGATTCTAATAGTTTGATGTGTGGAGAGAAAGTAATTAGTACACCTATTATGATCAAATAATAATTCCCGTGTACCTACTACAAGGTTGGTAAAATGAATGGGAGAATGTTGGCAGGTAGGTCGTATTTAAGGTAATTTAAGTATTCATGGCCTCGCTTAGTTTAGCGCAAGATCGATGACGCGATGATTATGCAGGACTCTCTATACTGATCATAGTTTAAAAAATATTACTATGGTCATGAGAAGGGATTGATATTGACTACTAAAAAAATCAGAGCTATCCGCTTTAATTATTACTGATCATCCATTAAAGCGCCAGTTGCTACTCGTATTTACCTCCACCTATATCTTGAATTTCAATCCATGCATCAAGTAAAAATTACCTTTAATTATTTATTATTTTTTCTCACGGAATAAACTCACTAAATACCAAAATCAGTTAATTGTTGAGTCATTAAAAATGTGGAACCATTATATTGTATCAATGATACAAGTATCTTATACTTTTTTGTTTCTGTGTACAATTATTATTTATCTGTGAGATAACTTCTGTCTAGAGATTCTGCCAGGTTTGCTATTTTTTTTATGTAGCGACCCGACACTTTTATAGAAAAAGGTTGATACATACTTGCAAGAATAATCGATTACAAAACAAACTTTTAATTTTGTTTAGACATTCGACACTAATGACAGAATGCACGCAACCAACCTGTCAGACAAATAAGTTCAAAATACATTTTTGCGCAGCAATGTTGCAAATTGCAACAAAATAAAGTAATTTTTTTTTCTTTTTTTTTGTGCAACTACATTTAAAAATTATGCCGGGCTTTGATTAAGTTGTTTAGTGATAATGATACTCTGGCAACAAACAAAAAACTTTTCGAAATATTGTAACATTGTAACGATGAAGTAGCACTCTCCAATATAAACCAATGGCCAAAAAATGATTGGGAAATGATGAAATAGGGAAAATGAAGTCAGCACTTGAAGTCTAATTATTACTCACAATTTTCACAGACGGAGGAGTATACGAAAGTATGTATCAATATTCATTTATTGTGAATAATAAATATCTTAGCGCAGTTATTCAAAATTAGTTAAATTATCGATCCCTATCAAAATTGGCGATGATGATGAGCCTACACAGTTTGTTAATAAAACAGATTATGTATTTCAATAGGAAAGTTTTAAATTATAAGCTGAATGGGAAACCAGTAACGATGTTCGGACTTAATGTGAGGAAGGAGGTCAAGGCATGGTCGCTCAGAGCGTCCGTGACACCTTAGTGTCAACACTTCCCCAGTTTATGGTTTAAGTGTTGTTAAAGTTTGGCACGCGCCAGATAGCAAGCACAACTATCGGTAGTCTGGCAGGGTCTATTCTGGCTACTTTGCCTCGCTTGACATTACAAAAACACATAACTCGCGTGCCGGTCCGAGTGTCGAAAAGACACGGGTAATTCCTAATAATCGAAAAAAAAGCTGGCCGACGAAGCCCGAACCGCGTCCCTGAATCTAAAACGAGAGCCTTCTGATGGCGGAGGGGCTCCGTGCTCCGAAACGTCAGACACCGGTATCAAAACGAATTTTACTGACGCGGAAATAATGCGCACGTCCTTGTGTTTACACGAGGTGCGTTTGCGATTCGACAGCATATGTGCAAGTACTGAAATCATATTTGTTCACGTGTTTGTTGTTGAATTCATTGACCCATCAACTGCGGATGAGTACCCGCCGGGAGCCGTCGTCAGCTAACAAGTTACGCGTTGTCGTGAACCCGTTCGCTATTTACACGGATCATCTAGAAAACCAATGGTCGCGATCACAGATCACAGAAAAAAAACAGAAACATGTTTAGCTTCTGATGCAGATCCCGGTTCGTGGATCATTCAGTTTTGGAGTTTCTGTCAACCTAAGCAACAAACAGCTGACGAATACGAATTGAATTTAGTCTTTGCGAATACGGCGACTTCCAGAAATTAACAGAAAAGATTACACAGATTACACACGACAGCAATTGAAAACTGACGACCGCATACTTAAAAACTAAAAACAAATCCGCAGTTATCAGCTGTGAGTTGTCAGATTCTTTTGGGGAACATGTTCCACTAATCGTAGTTAATTGGAAACATGTTTAACTCGATCGGAGCCGGACCGGAAAGCGATTCTAAGAAAATCAAACAAAACAATTTTAAAAATCAGAAAACAGTTCTGTAGTAGAAACGAGTATGGCTCGGTTTGACAATGTCTAGTTTAAGTTTATCTTATAGATAAACGCTAAACGGCACCTAACGTCCAGTTAAAAATTTAGTGGAAGATAATTCCAAACAGCTGATACGGGCTGCTGAAATTTTGACAGCGAGAACTGTTTGCTTTTACACATTCAAATGAGACCAGTTTAATTGGTCATAAAGAATAGGGTTCTCGAAATTCATTCGATGGAAGAGCTAGAAATTAATGCTGAGAGACGGTACAGACATAAAATAGAACAGGCGGTAGAGTTCTGTCAAAAAAAAATCAGCTGATTTTCTACTACATTAGCTAATTTTTGTATTGCATTATCATATTTTGAGCGTTGCATACGCTAAGATTAAATTTAGTGTCCCGAATAGGTAACTGGCATTTTAATCAGACATTGAGAAAATGGGCCTATAAGGACTTACAAACTGATAAATGGTGACCAGTGTGAGCCTAAATTTTTGACACCGAAAGCTCTCTGCTGTTTAATATGTATTATTTTTATGAGAAGGATATTATTTCCAAATTTTACTTGTCTGCTATCACTTTCAGTTCAGAAATAAAAGTATTTACAGAAGGGTGAATCATTTTTAAGGGCGCCAAATACAATTTGGAATAACATACACTCCACATCGAATTGTCCTGACCTTCCGCATTTCCTGACAACGAACTGAACAATTAGACATGAACGCTATACATGACTTTAAAAAGATGAACCTGATGTAATCAATATTGTCAATATACGGTCCAGCCTCAAAATCAAATAACCATATTCCCACGTTTTAAATTTTCTAGCGACCACCAACCTTCGATACACTACAATTAACTCACATGTATACAGACAAAAAGGCTGCAATTTTGTCGTTCCATCTAGAAATGAAATTACCCACGGCATTGAAGTGCATAGTTAAAATTGCAATTACTTTATGTAGTTATTGTTAATGTGCGTAATTAAGGAAATGATCTTACAAAAATGATAAATTTTATCAGATGCCTAATTGATTTTTTTTCTAAGATGAAATTATTATTTCGATGAATTTACATTTGAAGGCTCATCGAGTGATACGTAATTATGGATAGAGTCGATTCAAATTATTTGACTAATCCAATTTATTGAATTAATAATAGAATTTATATGTATTAAAGGAACTTATGAGTATAGTTTCGTCTGATTGATTACATGATTAATCTAAGTCGATTGTATCAGGGACGCTCAAATCGCTTAGATGGAATCAACCAATCTGCCTCAGGCTGGTAAGAAGATCACTAAATTTTTAAGCAAAGTAGGCTAGAACAGTATTTCTAGAGTCTAAAAAAGAACCCCGAGGTTATAGTCCAATTTCAACCCTTCTCAGTAATGGTTGAGTTACGCGGCTGACTATTGTATAAAATCACATTGACCCCACATTGGGCGTCGAAAATTTTCGAGGTTTTTCGACCATTTTTTTATGATTCTACTGTAAATTTTCACTGACGCAGGATCCAAAAAAAATGGATGAAATCTTTTCAGGCTCTTTCGTTAACTTTTTGGCTTTTTTTATTCCTGAACGTAAATTATCATTAAATTAGGATCGAAAAAAAGCCCTGACGCAATCTTAAGGTAGCTTATGTTGAAGTTTAAAAAGATATCGGTTTTATGTCTTGCGACTAAGGGTATTATCTACGCCACTGACGACTTGAGTCGATTAAGCTCTGTCTGTCTGGTTCTATGCAAACTATATCTTAGTTGTAAGCTACCGCACAGAATTTTTTATCAAATCTCTCGATTGCACGTTGTATATGTGTCGGAACCAATGGAATCGAACCACTACGTCATATAGCTGTCAAAGGAACCTCCGGTCCAAAAATCTGCTTTTGAAAGAAAAACTTGTTTTGTTTTACCGATTTTCAAATTAATCAAACATATCTACCGCCAAACCATCTACCCTAAATTGGTTGAAATCGGCTATTTCATATATCCTCCATAGGAACAGTGCTTGGAACAACCTTCACTGCTAATTTCATTTCAAAATTAACGTACACGTAAATATTGAAGGTATGTATCATATCTGCAATTCATACTACATTCTACCCATACCTGCTCGATAGTTAAAGTTTTGATCAATAATATTCCAAGAGCGGAATTTTCTAAGACGATAAGTATTCAGGTAAAACTCCGAATCCAAACTTGTGAATGCCAAACACAGGTCTCCATAAGTTGATTAAACAATTTCAATGACACATCTGCATTGTACACATACACTTTATAGCAGCGATTCAACTATCTTCAGTTTAAGCTTCAAGTATTATGTTTATTTGTTCAAGTATCTTATATTTCCTTTTAGTTTTTACTATTCAAATAGCAATCAACCAAAATTAGCATGTCTAAATATACCTGGACAAGTATTCCATTCGAACGCTGCTTCACACTGTTAGGGGGTTCAGGTAAACGTTGTGAATGCATACTGTCTCGTTATTTGTAGTTTTAAATTGTAAGATCAACGGAAGCTTAAAATATTACGAAAGACAAATCTTCTTTTGTTTGCTTTCTTTGTGAGATGACATCAGGCTCAGCTCAGTTGAATGCTGAACGTTTTGTCGGTACGTTATACAATACAGAATTCATAGGCATGAGGTCACTGATTTTTTCCTGGCTCCAAAAGAAAATCTCAGATTTAGGTGGTATCGACATACCCAGTATATGCATTATAAAAGTAGTTTCACACTAAAAACATAGGCTCGTACTACCTAAAGGGTAAATCGATTTAACGTTATGACTTATCAGTTGAGGTCTCGGAATATCATGGACTCCGGATGAGATTTAAAAGCAACCTGACCCGTCGGGATGGGAACTGACAGACACACCTACTATGAACGGACTTGGCAAAACCGGGCCCGTCAGGGTTGGGAACTGCTGGTGCGCAGCCATGTGCATCGGATTTAATGCGACCCTCACAAACTATGGCTAAGCCTGGTAATGTGAAGACGCGGCAATTGGATGCTGACGACCGGTTACCATCGGCGAAAGCCTTGTACAGGAAATGGTGTAACGCTTTTTGGCTTCGGGTTAACATGGAGTGGAGACGATTCCGGTGGAGCAGAGAACTGAAAAACAAAATGCGCCACTTTCCTGGACATTCAACCATGCAACTTATGGACAAATCAGCTGTTACCAAAAGACAGCGATAGTAAGACGAACCGCAGTAAGTATCCAAACCGCAGCGGATCTCTGCTACAAGCGACTGCAGGGCTGCATAGAGCTGGCGGTGGTCAATTGGAAAGATGCGGCCGGTAGCCTCACGTTGAAGTGCTGAAAGGGTGTTGAATACAGTCTCACCCTAAACTTTCGATGAATGATAACTTTCGACAAATGATGGAGGAAATTCCTGGACCAGCTCCGGTCTGCCAAGATGGTGGCGATGCGAAGAAGGAAAAGACCCAAGCAACTCTATCCACAAATAACTTGAGCCAGGGAGATATAACTCATCGGCAATTACTTCATGCACTGAGCAGGATACGGACGTTGAATGCCCATTCCTCGGATCTGACCTTGTGCATTTCGAAGACACTTCCAAACTCCCATTCGATACTCGTTCGAGACTGACGTCGATGGGGATACCGTCGTTACTACGTGGTGGAGTCGACGTCATTTATGCAATGATGTTCTCATTCGTTCAAATAAACTTTCACCACACAAAAACAGCGTGAGCTGCTCTCTACTCCGTCTGCCGCGCGATGGGGAGGATATTGTCCTAATACAGGAATCTTGCTTGGGTCGTAAAGAATTTAGTGATTTCTTCCCCCTGTGGTACGGGGCGTAATAAGAAACCACAACATCACCCGACTTGTCGCAGGTAGGCAGCTAAATGGAAGCAAGAGGTGCATGCTGGTAACGCACATCGTCCGAAACTGGTTTATGCGAACGAAACGTCAGCTAAGTGGAATAGTGACGCGCTATGCCCCCCATTTAGTTCAAGGCCAATGGAATCCGTTGTATAATATTTTTTATGTTACATCTACCTTACATTAGCAAATTTTTGAACAAAAACTTAAAGCTCTGGTGGGAAAACATTGGACCAGAATAGAGATGTTTGCGGTTAATATTTTCACTCAAACACCAGAGCTTTAAGGTTGTCTTCAAAAATATGTACTAATGTGAGGTATACCTTAGCGACCAGGGTAAACCCCGCTCTTGTATCCTTGTTAAGAAAACGTTATATGCGTTCTTGGTGAGTATTTTTAGTGACAAAGACTCTGTGGTAGTTAGTCTGGTGATCAGGACTAGGTGATACTGGCTTATTTAGGCGTACATACCTCCATCTATTTTGAAGGAGGCGTTATGCGCAACTGAGTTACACAGTAACCGTATCATTCTGACGCAACCTTGACACAAAGCTGATGCGACGCTGAGGCA
Source organism: Chloromyia formosa (assembly GCA_964017055.1). Lineage (NCBI taxonomy): Eukaryota > Metazoa > Arthropoda > Insecta > Diptera > Stratiomyidae > Chloromyia > Chloromyia formosa. Next base: position 160,382,314 of record OZ024813.1, on the reverse strand, counting down.
ACGTTGACGCAACACTAACGCAACGTTGACACAAGATTGACGTAACGTCGACGGAACCACTTATTTTCTAGATTAATTTCCCCTATTCATAGTTAATATGAATCTGAATTGCACAATCATAATCTTTTTCCCGGTAAGAGAAAAATTTCCTTGTCATTTTTTAACTCTTATCAGTTCATTGCGTAACAGTTTAGTAATTTATCTATGGGTCCAGGTCTGGTATCCCTGCCAATAAATTCAGCTCCGATAGAGAGATTGTTAGATCGTATTATTCGCACATTGTAAGTTTGCAATATTCATACGATAATACTAAGGTATAATTTTTTTTAAATGGGTTTGCTTTTTGATTCCACTTGCTACTGCTTCTTCACTGCGCATTAAAGCATTTCAGTTTTTATTGTAAAAGTTCAATATCACGGTTTTTGCCGTGGGTCTATTAGCAGCATCGTTGAGAAATTAACAAATCAAATCAAACAAATTCGATTATAAAATATAAAATAATTGATAAAAAAATATTACACATTAACCAAGGAGTTGTGGAGGCAGAAGATCAGTGTTGTAAGAAAGGAGTGTTTTTATTAATGTTTTAATTAGGATTGAAGCAACACCGGTGTCATAGGTCATGTTTGGACCGGAGCAAAACACCTAATTTAAAACATACTAAATCGAGTCCAAATTAAGTAATTTGGTGTGTACGTAATAATAATAAAATTAATAATATCGTAATTAAAGATCGTGTAAATGTCTATATGCAACTATATTGAAATCGGCGCATGAGGCGAAGCGGGTAATTATAAAAGTTTAAGGAAAATTAAGGAAAGATATAGCTTAATTTAATATAATGCCAGTCGGTACGTCGTGAAAAGTGTATATGCCAAGCACTCTCTGGGATTATTTTGGAAATCGATAAAGGCTTATTACTAATTTTCCCTAACCCCTAGAGTGGAGTAACGCGTCAACTATTCCATGTAGCTTAGCTGACGTTTCGTTGGAATAAACCAGTTTCGGATGATGCACGTTGCCACCATACTCAATTACCCTAACCCCTTGTGGGGCATAGCGCGTCAACTGTTCCATGTGGCCCAGTTGACGTTTCGTCGGCATAAACTGGTTTCGGAGAATGCAGTTGCCAGCATGCACCTCCTGCACATCCATGGTCACGAACGTCGTCGTGGACGGGATTCGAACCCGAAACGCCGGTAGTCAAACATGAGACTGATGCCTCAATACACTGCGCTACCGGTCGCCCCTCCGCCGCCTACCTGCGACAAGTCGGGTGATGTTGTGGCACATTATTATGCCCGCAACACAGGGGAATACAACACACACACACACACACGCTTACTTCTGTCCTGGTTATGTCAAAGACGGCACTGGACAGTCGCATGCTGATGGGAGGTTTTTCAACATTTCTCTGCCCTAGATACCGGGCGACAGTTGTTTTCTTGGGAACTGTAAAGTTGATGAACTGGCTCGGGCGGGTACGACCAATGACTTCGGCTTTCACACAATGATTACTGTAGGAGCTATGGGGAAAACGTAGGAGGGACATCATATCCTTGGATCCTACTTTTTTCCGATTTGGAGGATCTAAAGAATGTTGGCGTCAGTAGACTTTTTGACAATTGAAATGGGCTCAGGTATGCTAAATGTAGTGGGTATCACAACGGATCCAGCAGCAGTCTATGTGCGCCCTGCTCTTCTTGGGCAAGGCAACTCGTCTCACCTAACCTAAACAAACACATAAAATGCGCTTAAGTTGATAACATCGTTTTTCGAATCAATTATTTGCGAATAAGTCAATAATGGTTGACTTCTTCGCAAAATATCTGAAGAGTGATTTGTAGTTCATTCGATTGCCTTTAATTTAATAACAAAAGATTCCTTCTTACAATGATTAGCCCGAAAACACTTTTCAGGAATCGGATGCTATTAGCATTATTGCTGATCGTTCTGAGACTGAAGAAGGAGCGGGTGCTGACGTATACTCGGAGGAGTTGGATATTAGCTTGTCGTTCTGTCTCCCGGATTCCAGAAGCGTTTTTCAGGCGGAAGTTACAGAAATAGCTGAAGCTCTAGTCGCAAAATGTTATATCCGGAAGGGACATTATAATCTACACGGATAGCCAACCGGCGATTGAATCGCTTAACTCTGGCTTGGTAAATTCGAAGGCAGTATTGGATTGTCGCAACTCCATCATAGAGATGGGAAGACTCTTCAACATTTCCCTGTGCTGGGTGTCAGGTTGGTAACAGCAAGGCCGACGAACTAGCTCGGGCAGTTAACAATGAGATCGGCGGGTTTTTCTGTAGCACCAGGATGCCTCTAGCTTCTTGTAAATTGGCCATCAAAGATGCGGTGTATGATAGGGCCTACATCATATAGAGCAATGGCAATACATATCGTGTGGTTCGACAGATGTGGCCTAAACTAGATCCCAAATGATCCTCTGGGTTGCTAATGCTGAATAGAATCAACTTAGAACTGTCGTAGGAGCATTAACTGGACATTGCTAATCGGGAAGCATGCCAGGAAACTCTGTCTTCCACATAATAATTTTTGTAGGAGCTGTGGGGACGAGGAGGAGAAGGGATGTACGTCTCATCTTCTGTGCACCTATCCGGCCCTGTCAAGTTTTAGGAAAGACCCCCTTGGTTCCTAGTACTTCACCGATCTGGATAACCTGAAAGAGGCTACATCGCTTCATTATGAGCTTGTGCTGGTTTAACGATTGAGTTGGCACTTGTAGCTATTATACTATCCGAGATTAAGCTATTAAGGCTGAAATCGAGCAGACATTTCTGCATTTTCACTCACAACTACACTAAAAATGGACCGATTTGAAAAATATTGCGTACGTTAGACTTGAAATCGAATTAATATATCTTCAACTTTTTTTAGTGTTTTTTTTTATTTGTAGCACTTGTCGCAGAAAGTGGCAAAATGGCCAAGAGGTGTATGCTAGTAACATGCATCGTCCGAAATCGACTTGGGCTAACGAAACGAAAACTAGATCGCTTAGGAGTAGTTGATATGCTTTTACACTACTAGGGGTTAGGGCGAATAGTACTCGTAAATGACATCTGTTGCCACACCTATCAGGTGTAGATTTACAGCACCGTCGTCTATCGAGGTTAACGCACTGTTATAATTGCGTGTCTAATTGAAACTAATAGTTTTATGACAAAAATGAACTCAAACGCAATCGGTACATTTTCAAAAGAATTTAATTGTTGGTAATTAGTTTTATGTCACAAAGTGAAAGTATCCTGACAAAAAATAAATAAATTCCACGTAGGAAGACAACTCTTTCTCATAAGATGCCAGCACCCTGTACTCAACCATTAGATTTAAATGAAAGTGAAATTCCGATAAAAAAAGTTGCAACTTGCATATTCATACGATCATTTTCAAATCTTTAAAGGTGCAAGGCAATTTAACAAACATTAAAAGTACAATAAATTTATACTTACGATAAGTCAGTTATCGCCCACAACGGCAAATGGCGACGAAAGTATAAATTTTAAAATTAATTTTTATTATCGAATATAATTTTTAAATGGCAGCTTCGGAGAGAAGAGTACTCGAATGTATGGCTATGTAATGAAGTGTTTAACCAGACATCTTCTCCAGGCTGAAACAAGTATATTTTAAGTGTTTAAAGTAGCCGTAGATGGACGACATATTTGGAAAGGAGAGAAATGGTTATAATAATCGACCGGGCTTAAAAGTTGAATGGAAAGGTTTGAATATAGAAATTGAATTTAGGCAGCGATGTTAACACAATTTAATTTGATTTTGCAACGATTATTTTATCTCCAGTAATTTGGTGAAATTGGTATTCGCCATAAGCGGCGATAAGTGGTTTAACTTTAAGCTGTAATCAATTTTATATTCGGGTATTTGTACGAGTATACTCTGTTGTTAGTTATGAATGGCGATCAATATTATGAGAGAACAATTGAAAATTATTCTAAATTATAGACACGCCAAACAGATATTCGCAATCATTTACTGGTCAAATACCAATCAATTTTCTGTTAATCATATTGCTCTGTATTGTAAAAGCTCTTCAACAACATTGGCAAACGGGGAACCATAGCAAAAAACTGGCATAGCGCAGACGGAGGGGAGAATGGAGAAGATTAGAGGAGTCTTAAGGTACATGTTCCTCGGAGCGATTATTGTGCTGATCATTCATCCATGATCGCAGGATGCTAGCAATCGTCGCTTGTGTGTATTTTATATGCAGCCTTATTCATCCCAGCAATTGCGGCTAGAGCTCAGCAGTCATCACTATGCACCACAATAATCACTTCGAGAAATACGGACCTTCAAGTTGCAAGAGACTCTACAACATCTTTGCAACTAGTTACTGTTGCTATACTATTTTTTTTATTAGTCCTCCAAATCAAACACATTCACTAACCTGCTTGTGACCAACCGTTTCGTTGCAAAAAGGCGCACTGATAATCTTTCGATAGTTGTTCATTCGACGCCATTTTTCGATCCGTAACGACACGGTCCGGAGCTGAATGATAAAATAGCCTTTCTATAGTATTAAATTGGCCGAATTGAATTCAAACACTTTGCACGAGCAATCCAACGATTCAGTCGCGATTTATTTTGAATATTTTTAGAAATTTTAGACATAGAACTACTAGTCCAAACAATTTCTAATACAAACAAAATTTGACATTTCTTTTAGTATTTCGCAAGCGGTACACCCCATTGATTTGTTACAGCTAATCAAAAACCCGCTATAAATGCAAGTACATAACTACAATCTTCATATAGAATTTGTCAAATGATAAAATTTCTGATAAATAATTATAGGAAAGCAAAATTAGTCGCATATTTTTTAACTACATATTTAACACTAAACGATTTTGATCGCGACCTTTTTGATAATTTTATTTATTATTATATTTTTAATTTTTTTTTAATACGCTTAAATCATTAAATTATTCTTTGAGTTCTACACGGTTTTATTTAATCCATTTTAGGGAATTTCTTTATATGCTTATCGCGCTTTAATTTGATTTGTTTATACGGATAATAAAAATAAAAGCTGAGTAGCTCAAGAAGCCTGAACCATTTGGCTCGAAAATAATAGAATTCCGCGTCAACGAGGAACCGACTTCGATTTAATCTGGAGCAGAAAATGTGAGCAACTGACGAATTTTTACCTCAAGCTGGGCATGGATACACAAACACTATTACACGCAACGAAATTTTGCTCAACGGTATTCACTAACTGGAACAAAAAAAAAGCATCTCTGTTTCAAATTTGTGGCTTGTTTTTGTATGTTTCTGTTTTGTTTATGTGTAGGCCCTATCTAGAAGAGATATGTATTCATAATTTTTTTAACAGTCCAATCCATACTCTTGAGAATTTCTATGTATTTGTAAATGCTCCGAATCGGCACCATTACATCGTTTTCACTTGCATTTGGCAGGCAGTGCCACTGTCATTTTCAGTAGTAGGTACGTGAAATAACGACTTTTGTTGAAACGTGTTATTGGGAAACTTTTGTTGAGAACGGAATCTGTCTTTGTCGCATTCGACTTTTGTCGTCGAACTTTTGTGGTTCAAGTCGCACCATGAGAACCCTGTATTACTAAACTACTCTACTAAATTTTTGCTGTTCGGACATCTGTAAATAGCTACTAAAATGCTCGCCACACGACTAATTTACTAGCGTAGTCCAAACAAGGATTTAGGTTCGAGAATGTGGGCATGGTTTTTCCAAGTTTCATATTCGACTGCCTCTAGGTGATAGAGAAAGCAACACAGAAACCAATTGAGTAATCTTAAAATTGTAATCAAAATAGTTAAAAACGATCACCATGGCGTTACGATATTGTAATGGGGACCTATTCCTCCAGTAGTTATTTCGTTTTTGAACAGTGAATTCTTAAGAACCAGAAAGCTGCAGGCTTCCGTCAAACTCTTGCCTTAATGGAAGAGTTGCCAAAATGTCGAAAATGGAAATGGATAGCTCACACATTGCGTAATGGCAATAGCTGCATTGCTGGACGTGCTATCAAATAGAACCCCATACCTATTTCAAGCCAACCAAGGGAACGTTGATGAAGCTTGATGCTTTTAAATGCTGCCGTGCGAACGGACAAACAGACAGACAGGCAGGCAGACGGGCAAACAAACATCGCTAAATCGACTCAGGGGGTAACCCAAATAATTTGTATTATATTCGTATACCTACGAATACAGAGCCTCCATTAAATATCTGACGCAACAGTCCAATTTGGGCCAAGCATCTTATCATTTGCTAGATCACGCGTTTGGAGGCCGTGTTCCTTCGGCCACCGCTCTAAGATCTAGAGAATGGAGGTTAGATCCTCGTAGCGAAAAAATCTGCCTATGGTAGCTAATAGAACTCCCACTGCGCTCCGAGCTTATCAGTATAAAAACGGCACGGATAGGAAGTGAATGCTGACAACTGCACGTCTGAAAAGAGATATGCTATCGAAACATTAACAAGGCGTAGAAATTCAAGAGATGTTGGCGCGCCCATGCCTCTGGAGGGGGCAAGACAATTAACACATACATTTTTTTAACAGCATTAACAGTACGTTTCGGATAACGAAGAATACTCGGGCTTCATTTGAACGACTTCTGTAGGAACTATGACGATGAGGAGAAAGAATGGAATACCGCTCATCTACTCCGTAAGTGCCCGGCTGTGAGATACTTAAGGAAGAGAATGCCTGGGGCACATTTCTATGCCGCCTTAACTTGGGGGACCTAGCGACAGTGGACGCTGGTGGACTGATTTGGTTTATTGTTTGCTCCGGCAGGTTTTAATGGACTGGCTGTAGGGGAGTATTTCACACCTATGTGGTATCACAATCGACCCACTCGTGGTCTAAGTGTAAGCCTTTAAACCTAACCTAACCTAGTCCTCATACGGATGATTTTTCCTCCCTGATTGTGTTTGTGTTGGTTGAACCCCAGGGTAGATCTCCTCCTTGGACGGTTCCGAGGATGAGTAGTCCTTGTAGGGATGGTGTTCCACCATAGTCGTTTAGTGGTCTTAGGGATGACTCTCCTCCTCATAATGGTTGACCTTTTTAGTTGGCTCGTGTGAAATTTTACCAATTCACCTGCGCAAAATATTTAGTTGCTAATTAATTTGTTTTTTGTGCTTGTTACATGCAGCGCATTAATTTATATTTTAACAGACCGGTTTTGCGAATGCTCATCGGCAGTATAATGCGCTCAATTCACTTTCTTATTATACTTATTAAAAAAGTAAGTATAATTAAAAATCGTATTTTTCCGTAGATTCTCTTTTGCACATATACCTTACCTTTTAAAGTCTAGGGTATAAAATAGAAATAATTAATTTTTAAACCGCAACAATATTTCTTGATAGTTGAAAATATCTGGCCAGCCTAAGCTACTATATCATTCGCGGATAATCCATTAAGATTGTTAGTCACAGTAGGTAATTGCTCATCACCACAATGTACGAGTATCTAAATCTGAAAATCGATGAAGACATCATCTATCCCGATGACTGATCTTCACATATTGATATACATACAGCTATACGTACGTACACTACGTGTGCATCTGAAAGATCGAATCTCATAACAAATTGTCCATGCATAGGTATACGATTATAAATTAAATTATCGTACCTCGATCTGCTACTCCCATGACGACGACTGACAGTTGGCTACACAAATCATGAATAGTGAAATTAATCTTGCAGAACTCACCAACAAAAGATCTAAGATTCACATAGATCCACACAACATCTGATCGTCGTTATTTGATCCACCCAAAGTCAAATATGATCGTTGTTAATCTAGGCCACCTAAATGCATAAAAATGTACTTTTATGGTATCGTTTCAGATTCGCGTATTTATGATTTTAATACAGAATTAAACAAAAAGGAAACATGAAAGACGGCCGACATTGAGACAAGAATCCAGTCATCACAGTGGCTTGGCAAAGGATCTCCACGTTCAAAGTGTGTGATGCTCAATTTTGCTTTTTTTCATCTTTCTATTATTTGAAGGGATTTGTGCATTTTAAAATGTTCACCCGAAAGTCAAATAGTATCAACTTTTAGTACTACGAGCACGTTTTGAAAAGGTTGCGCGGGAATATTCGCAAAAACAGACCACAAAGTTGTGGCGAGACAACTCAGGGTTATTTCACCATAAAAATGCGTTGTTAATTCGCGAGTTTTTGACCAAAGATCGGATGACTGTCTTCCCCAACCACCTTACTCTTCGGATTTTGTTCCCTGCGACATTTTCCTGTTTCCAAAGTTAAAAATGTGCCGTGGCCGTTAAAGCGTACGGTTTCTGGCAAGAGCTCGTAACTCACCCCAGGACTTACCAAGAGACGCACACTCTTTGTCTACCGATCTTCGCCACGATATTCTAGCACGTCCCCTTTGTCGGCCTATAAGGGAGAAAGGAGTTCATCTCATTACACGTATTAGCTGCCATTTTCGCCAAGGTATCAATTCGTCAATAGGAATCTGATCCGTACACCGACGAAGTTCTACGTTTGATATTGCTTGTGGCCAAAAAGTTCAAAAAATTCGACAGTAATTGAGGAAAACTTGCAGGTTTCTGGTAACAAATGCGGTAACTTTCCATGTGCTGAAGCTAAACGGGACTTCAACTCTTCAACAACGTCGCCATGTTGCGTCGAACATCCGTGACTTGGGCCGGCGAGCCAGGTTCGGAACAAGGATTTCATCAGCGCTATCAATACATGCATTTTTTATGGCATCCCAGTGATCATTTACGTTGCTAACTGGGTGACTATTTATCACAGCTGATTTCTGCGCAAGATGGGCATTGTATTCAAGTACAACAGCTGCATGTTAACTCGGGGAGTGTCAAATTTACGATGCCTGTGTGTCCCATCATTAGGACGGCGCACGGATGATATACGCAATAATCGAACATAAGCGATTATTTAGCCTGTCCGATATCGACGTCCCTCTTATTCTGCAGGTCCGAAAGAAAACTTTTAAATATTTTCCTAAGGGCAAAGTGGTGCCATTAGCTCAAACAGACAGTGAGAGTTAGAAAATTCTACAAACCTTTAACCGTTGTCATTATTGTTATCAATACCGTGTTTCCCCATCACATGCTAAAGTCCATCCTTGCCAGTACCTACTTTCGCGTTCAGACCTTGCATTACCATTACAATGTGTGCGTTCAGAAGGAACTGAGCAACTTCCGCTCAGCGAACATGTTCAGAACGAGCGGGTTCAGAAGTGACCGAGCAACTTCTGCTCGGGTGAGCATGATCAAATTTCACCGAGCAAGAAATATTTCTGCTCACTGATCAGTGCTCAGTGCTCAGGTTCTTCTTCTTCTTTTTCAACCTCACGCTCATGTTGCGAGTTTCCGAGTTTTGACAGTTATCAAATTGGTTGTTGTGTTTTCGCCGTTTTCGGCTTCTAGTTCTTTGGTTTTCGGGTGCTTTTGAATTTGTTTTCTCGTTGTTCGTGATTTTTGTAATGGACAGCGTGGGATTCATGTATTTTCCACATTTCGGCACTTGACGTCTAAAATTGTCATCGTCAGCTTTCAGCTGGTCGATTTGTCAGCTGGTGAAGTAGCGTTCAGCAGGTGCAGACTCCAAACCGAGCAGTTGCGGAGCTGCTCGCGAGCGGTTTCCGCTCTTTTGCCACCTTCTGAACGCACTCAATGTCAGCTTTATGTGTCCTACTCATGACGTCGTTAAGTTGTTCATAAGATAAGATAAGATAAAATATTCGAGCTACTGTCTCAGCAGGAAGGCATTGCGACCATAAAAGATCTATTGTGCCGTAGCTCATTAATCCAAAAGACGGTCCACCCTTCTAATAAAGGGCAGTAAGTCAACTTTAATATAGTAGGAACCGTGCGTTCTTGAGACCTTCAGATCTATTATCCAGAAGAGTACGCACATTCCAAATTCTCGTCAATAAACCAAAATTTGTAACTAGTGAGTCAATCGTTATCCGAGGCATAATTGACGTTTCGTTAGTATATATATATATATATATATATACATTATAGTTTTCGGATAATGTAAGTTGCTGACATACACATCCTGTCCTTTTTAGTCGCCCACTACTACATGCCAGGAAAGGCCGTGACATTATTCTTACACCCCCGAACACAAGGAAGAAAAGGACTAGATACTTGTATTACAATAACAGGTTCATTGCTTAGAGAAAATATTCAAAAAAATAGGAATATTGAAAATACTAACCTGAAATTGTCCACTGATTCTTTTCACAAAACGCAGCATCATAATCCTTCGCCAATTCTTCATATGACGCCATTTTTTAAAGAAAATATTAAAAAAAATATTCACATAGCACCAACACGAGTTAAAAAAGAAAAAGGGATAGAAAAGAAGACAAATTTCCTAACACAAATAATGGCAAATAAAAATAGAGACATACTGATTATTGCAACATACTATATACATAACATGAACACGTATTAAAAAAAACACGAAGATGTAGGTATTTGCAGAGAACACAACACTCATGAATATTGATTTTTCACACATAGATACTTCTTAACTGTACTCAAAACATAAATATTTTAAGAAACACTAAAAACAGGTGATAACACAGAACCAGATCACACTAACTTTCGGCAACACTTGAAACAACTTTCATTTCGGGGGAAATTAAAATTCTTCCCGATTCTCGAGCCCATCCTCTATTCTTCCTGCGAGTACCCATGGGCCCGGATTTTGACTCCAACAATGGGCAACGGAATAAAATGTACGTTTCTTACAGATTGCATATAGGGCGATTCAATCGCTTTTCCCACACTGTGATATGTCGCAACTCGATCAACAGAATACGTCAACTGACCCAAAGATATTTTATGATCGTTCTTCGTTGGGAGAACCTCTTGTCTCCGGGGGGCTACCGCGTATATAATTGTAAGTCACAACAACAAGAACAACATCTTTTGCATATTTTAAGATATTCACCGTGCACACATTATCGAAAACCTCCACGATCACCACACTCCAATCCATTTGGGATAACTTGAAAGCCTCGATTCACTTAACAGGCGAAAAAATGAGCTTTTCACACGAGTCCGTTATATTACAAATTCACCACAGGTTGTCCCAGAAAACCGCCATCAGCAATAACAAAAACTTATACCCAAATTGGTCAGCTCAACTTATTTAAACTGTCACCTTCGTTTCAAATGTGTTTAGTTTACATATGCCAGCGAATTCCAATGTCGAAAAATGAGTGTGCCACTAAGCCGACTGTATATGACTTCAATCTTTCAGAAGAATGCAACTTAGGGGAAGCATGCCCGCCTGAACTCAATTTCAACTGACTACCGAGGCTCATTGAGGCGAAAACCCAACCTCAACCTGAGCACCAAAAACCAATTAGGTTTTTTTTACTAATCCAATAGTCGAACGATCTCCTAATATCTGCAACTAATGAGAACCCAATAGGCGGTCAATTTTTCATCATCCAAACGATCGAAAAACGAGGGCTTTGCCCTAACCAGGTAAGATCGTTGTCGTTGTTATTGAGTCGCCAAGAAGCATGTGAGATCACCTGGTCGGGTGAATCAATTCGATCGCACATAGTGGTTGCTGGTCGGCGCCGATTGACCATCGATTGCGTTGCGTTCGCGAACTCTTCGTCTTTGGAGAGATACATATGAATACGAGAGCCTTAAAATCGTATGGCATGAATCTTTTATTTTCTATCATGAATATATACATATGTACATACTATCACAAGAAGAGAACCAGGACGCATTCCACAAGCCAAACTGGTTTCGGCAAAAGATTCTTTCAGATCACATGTGTATTCGTGAATTCCATTGAGCATAATCGAACGTTACCATTGTATAGAGGAGATGGGAATTGAAAATATTGCGAAAAAAAAATTAGCAACTTTCTGTGTGTGCACTATGTGGTTTTACTCTAAATCAGTGGCTTTTGATTCTGATCGGAATGCAGAAGCCTGCGTGGATAACCGACTGAAATACTGCCAATTATTTCATGCGAATAATGTCCTGACTTACAATTTCTGCTCTAATTACCTCCTCCACCTTTCATATTCTACATATAACTAGCCTATTGTACGCACAGTTGTCCAGGGATCAGAATCAGCTGAATAGGAAAAGATTCAAGAGTTGCCTCCTGGACGTGCGAAACAAGAAGGGTGCCGATAGTGGGATGGGAAGAAACCATTATCTAATGATCGCTAATGTTCGATTGCGTATTGCAGCCGTGCGCCGCCCCAGCGACGAAAGATCCAGGCCCCGCAAATTAAACACCGCTCGACTAAAAAATCCAGCTGTTTTACAACAATATAATGACCATCTTGCGCAAAAAGCGGCTGAGATAACTAGTCACCCAAATAGTGACATAAACGAAAACTGGGATGCCATAAAAAATGCGTACATTGATAGCGCAAATACCATCCTTGGCCCAAACCCGGATTGCCGGAATAAGCCCTGGATGTCCGACGCTTCATGGCAGCGGATTGTTGAAAGAAAGGAGCTGAAAGTTCGTTTGGCTGCAGCATCAGACGACAATCGAAGCAGCATCGAACTCCTTTACCGTCAGAAATCTCGAGAAGTTCAGCGTAGTGTGCGACGCGATAAAAGAGTTTATGCCAATTCTCTTTTAGCGTCAGCAGAAGAAGCCGCTAGAAGTAACAACTTAAACGCCGTATACGGTGTCATCAAGGAGTTTACAGGTGGTCGTAACTCCTGTCAACATCCGGTGTAAGATAGTGATGGAAAGCTACTTATCTTGGAAGAAGATCAAATGAGGCGGTGGAAAGAACACTTCGCCGCGGTCTTGAACCGTGTAACCTCTGGTGAAGTTCCCCCTCATATAGATAATTTAGCTAGCCATCAAAATGTGCGTATACGGTCCACTGCCCCGACTAAAGAGGAAATAGTCACTGCAATTATTGCACTGAAACGAGGAAAGGCCGCCGGACTTGACGGTATCCCTGCCGAACTTTATCAAGCAGCGCCAAGCGTAACTGCCGATTTGCTGCACCCACTTGTTGATAAAGCGTGGAATACAGAGACCTTTCCCACTGAGTGGAAGGAAGGTTTGATCATCAAACTTCCAAAGAAGGGTAGCCTCACAGACTGTAATAATTGGAGAGGCATTTGTGTGCTTCCTGCCGTTGCCAAGATAATAGCTAAAATCGTCCTGGAAAGACTAAAGGCCCACTTAGAAAGCACAATTGATGAAGAGCAGGCTGGCTTTCGATCCGGATTCTCCTGTGTCGATCACATTAACACCTTGCGAATCATCATCGAGTAATGCGCTGAATACGATTCTCCGCTTCACTTGCTTTTCATCGATTTCGAAAAGGCTTTCGATAGTGTGAACCGGGATTCTATATGGGCGGCCTTGCGCAGGAGAGGCATCCCTGAGAAGCTTGTGGCTATTATTAAGGCAACCTATGACGGCGCGAAATGTCGCGTTCTGCATAAAGGTAAGGTGTCGGGGGACTTTGAGATTCGCAGTGGAGTTCGGCAGGGGTGCATCCTCTCACCGATCCTATTCCTCATAGTGATCGGCGATGTGTTGCATGCAGCCCTATCCGGACTCGACAGAGGAATTCAATGGACTTTGACATCTTATCTACAACATCTTGACTACGCTGACGACATATGCCTACTCTCCCACAAAATCATGGATCTGTCCGCAATGGCGTTAGATCTCGAGAGGGAGGCAAGCAAGGTTGGGCTAAAGATTAATACCAACAAGACCAAGGTTCTTAGCCCGCCGTTGCGAAAAAGAAATCCGACACCTATTGCCATCAATATTAATGGGCAGCTTGTGGAGAAGGTGGACAACTTCGTCTACCTGGGTAGCATCGTTGCCGAAAATGGTGGTACGGAGCAGGACATCGCTCGTCGTATCAACCAGGCTAAACGCGCATACGGCATGCTGTCCAAAATCTGGCAGGGCAGTTATCTCAGCATCAAGACCAAGCTGGGCCTGTTTCGCTCCCTGGTACTATCAGTGCTTTTGTATGGGAGCAGTACATGGAAAGTTTCCGTAGGAGTTACCAGAAAGCTGCAAGTTTTCGTCAACTCATGTCTTCGTCGAATTTTAAGAATTTTCTGGCCCGAAACAATATCAAATGAAGAGCTAAGTTGGTGTACGGGTCAGATGCCAATCGACGAATTGATACGCAGGCGAAAATGGCAGTGGATAGGTCACACATTGCGGAAGAGTGATAACTGCATTGCTTTGCATGCCATGAAATGGAACCCCATTTCCAACCAAGGCCGACCAAGAGGGGGTCCTCGAATCACATGGCGTCGATCTGTGGCAAAGGAGTGTCAGGTATTGGGTAAGTCTTTTGGGGAGTTGCGCCCCATTGCCCAGAACAGAGTACGATGGCGCGCAGGAGTAGTTGACGCGCTATGCCCCGCTAGGGGTTAAGGCAAAGTAGTAGTAGCATCGAACCTACGCCAATCGGTACGTTGTGAACCGTGGCTACAGAGTGCATGCCAGGCACTCTCTGAGATTATTTTAGAAATTGATAGAGGCTTACAGGCCATGCGCATAATACGTCACGTGATTTTTGATCCCTCCCTCCCCATTGTCACACATCGTCACAAACTCTAGACCCTCTTCCCTCCCCCCTTATGTCATGTCTTATTAGCTCGGCAACGCACCGGGCATTTTTTCTACTCGAAACACGGTCGTTTGAGGTTCAAGCCCCTGTGGCCACTATTTTTACCCCCGTTTCTATCCGTACGAAACCACTAAGCTCGGTGAAATTAAAATAGAGGGAATTGGTGGTACCGAAGTATTGCCCCGGGCACTAAATACTTTAGGTAGCTACGCCACTGGATTGGCGTAGTATACTCAAGACTTAACGAATGATTGGCAAACTGGTCCCTTGAAGTGAATTATGGTTGGCTGTGTGAGACTTCATAAATTTGTGTACCGAATCTTTGCCTGTACATCAAATGACCAATATAGTTAGGCGGGCTATACTTTGGTTTGGAAAAACATTATGATAGTTACGCCCGATTGGCTGATTTACACCTAAGCGTCTCGGGCCAGTAGGTTGTTAGGAATTACATAGTCAGACTTGCAACATAGTTGTGATAACATGAGCAACTATCACCAAGGTCGTCTCTAAATAGGGTTGTAAATCTGAAGAAAAGCCGAGGACGAATCAACGATTGCGACCATGCAAAATTTAACGGTCTATTCTTTCGGATCCTGGAATATACGCTCCTTGTAAAAACTTAATTAAGGCGCTTCTTGAAGAACGAAGAATACAAACTGACCAGCACCCCTGTCCAGGAATTTAAAGGACTTGGGAACGAGATTTCGTCTACCTATGTATACATATACATATAGGATTGTTACTCATTCCAAATGCGCATTCGGCATGTTGTCCAAAATCTAACAAAGCAGCGTCATCTCAGTGTTACAACCATGCTGGACGTGTTTCGCTCCATGGTACTGTCTGTGCTCTTTAATGCAAGCAGCACATGGAAAGCTTCAGTGTTACCAGCAAGCCTGTATTATTCTATAGCTCTGAAACTTGGACCCTAACTAAGGCTCCAAGAATACGAGTATGCTTAACACATTTGCACTATCATTCGCGGATTATTCGGAGTAAGTGTAATGGACGGGTTGTTGGCATCCGAGTGGCAGAAGGAAGGCCGACAGCTCGTTAGAAAGACTGAATGGATGCTGAACGACATCTGGGATTCCGAAATTGAACGAAACGATTAGAGAATAACGATAATGAAGCGTTTTTATCAGAGCGATCATTATGATCATAGCTCATCGTTTCTTTTCTTACCTAGCCACCCTTCGGTATATCTCTTATAAACTGCGTTCAGAAGTTAAATGTTCAGTCCATACCCGTCTATTGAGCTTTCTATCCACTTCTTTCAGCTCCGAGCACTGAATTGAATTGATTTATCACAAATTTATAACATCGTATACAGGGTGTGATGGTAAATAGTTTTATGGTAGATACTGTTCAATTGAAAAAATTGACGTACGGCATGGAAACTCTCTTTTTAACCATTACAGATGTTTTTTGTAAACTGTGTCAAAAAGCTTGACTTGCCGTGCAAAATTAAATTTTTCCACTCCAACCCCCTTTATCCTACACTACCAACAGAGAAAAATCGATTTTGAAAGTTCTTTAAGGTTTGAACATATTTTAGTTATATCTTTGAAGTAACGGTGATCTTTTAAACTGGAAAAAGTCCATTTATATGAAATTTTATATAGTTTCAGAAAGTGAGGTCAAATCTCGGATTAAACGATTGGGGTGGAGTGTTTGCTCGACAAGTCAAGCTTTTCGACAAAATCTGCAAAAAAAATGCTAAACTCTGTAACGGTTAAAGACAGAGTGCTCATGTCAGACGTTAATTTTTCTCAGATGTACAGTACTATCTACCATCAGGAACGGTACACCCTCTATAGAAATAATCGAAGGTCAAGCTATCAAATAAAACTTGAGTCGTTACAATCAGGCATCATCAAAATACATCAGAGGTCATTCATACTCGCCAGCTAAAACCCGCCTGCACCTTAGAAGCACCGTAAGCCATTTCTGCTTTATTCAGTTTCAAAAATACGAAAATATGATGAATATGTGTCGTGCTTAACCCCGAAGACGACAATAAGGAGGATGAGGATGGTTACTGATATTCCATCTTAGCGGTGTGGTACAGGCGAAAGAAAAGAAAATCTAACTCGCAAACTAAAAACTCTTCGTACTTGGTACTCATAAATTAACAGTACAATGTTGCACAGCTTAACGGCTAATGGTAAGATGAATAATGGAAGGAGTGAATGTTAGACGGCGAAACATTTATAAACATCTACATGAATGGGATGAATGACGCGGATTGTAAGTTGTAAGATGCCTACAAGAAGAGGTTAAGATCCATTCCCGATCACCATAAGATGTTTAAGATGAGAATGCTGAAGCAAATTAATAAACCTTGATAATGAAAGTTCGCAATATTGGCTTGTGATTAGACTGGAGAATGTGTCGGCAAGCAGCGAGAAGACAGAACGATTGAACGACAAGTGAAAGGAGTTAATGTTTGATGGAAATTGTACGCGAGATGCGTGTTTTCAATTACTTATTATTGGGAAGATAAATCATAAGTTTATCTTAAGTTACATATAGTGAATGGATCTTCTTCTTCAGATACTTTTTATTGAAACCTTGCAGTTTATCTTTTTGACGTGATAATGTCTTAAGCTTCGTATACATATGAGCATTCGTGCACACACGAATGCTCATAACTATGTGTACAGTAGGAGCATGCGTGCGCGCACAATTTTATCCGCACGAGCAAGATCCATCGCTAGTGCACAAGTTCTTGTGCGGGGTTTTTACCCTCTCGCTGCCCCTTACCATTAGCATTCTGAAAATGTTCTCGTGCCTAAAGGACAAACAATACACGGGTACTAAGGTCTCACGACCTTCAAAAAGAAAGCAAATAAGAAGAAAACTTCATAATGGTAATGGCCGTCGACCGACTCATATACCTGACACTGCTCCGAGTTCATGTGGAGCAGGATCCGCGCCTCTCTATCCACCCTACCTTCGGTCAAAATTGTTGGTACCTCCCATTCGAAACCAAAGAACCAAAACCTTGGGGTCTCTATGGTCTATGGTACAACTATTTTCCGAAAAGTAATAATTTTTTAAAATTTAATTGCTGTTGTCAATCGAATTTAATAAATACTAATTAATTACTTTGCATTATTTATGAAAAGTAATTTAATTTTTTAAATTTAATTACCCCCAAAATTCTGATTTAATAAATACTAATCAATTATTTTGTGCTTTTTTATGGAAAGTAATTAAATATTTTGGATTTAATTACTCGCAAATTTTGATTTAATACTTATTAATTATTTGGCATCATTTATGAAAAGTAAGTAAATGGTATTAAATACTAATTATTACTTTTGAGTTACAATTACTCTTATTGAAAAAAGTATTAAATAGTATTTAATTATTTTTATGAAAGATTTTAATTAGTAATAAATAATTTCAATACTCTGGTCGCTACCTCACCATCGCTGACCTAGGGGTGTTGTTGATACTACGGAATTCTCCGTTCGCATAAGACTCGGGATGGATAATTGAACAACGAATGAATTTCGATGACATCCGATCAAACAGTACATTTTCAAAGGACACATAAGTGTTTCATGAGAATATACTGTTTGCAAATGTCAACGACCCGCATTCTGATGTAAAGACAGAGTTGTCGTTCTTGATAAATCGCTGATGGAGAATTCGAATTATCAAGTCACAAACATTTTAGGAAAAATGTTTGACAATCCAAATAAACCAACAGAAAAGTCATTCATTACAAATTCCTCTCGTAAAAAAAATCAGGTCAAGCCTGGCCTTCGGGAATTCCGGTTCATGTATGTAGAAATTGGCCGGTTTAGGCGACCTTCACCACAGACATTTCGGAATTCCTCTTCGAAAAAACTAATCCGGCCTGGCCTTGAGGAATTCCGGACGGTGTTTGTAGAAATTGGACGGTTCAGGCAGCCGGATGCCCAATAAAATAAAATTAAATTTACTATACCTACTCATAGATATGTGCACGTACTTAATTTCAGATAAAAGTGCTCGTATCTGAATGTTCAACAGTGCATTAAAAATCGAAAAAAAATGTTCACAAAGATGGGCCAAAGAGTGGTTACAAAAAAGGGCATAGTTTTCTCACATTAGGCTCGTTTTTTAAACATCCATACAGAGCAGAGCAGAGCAGAAACTGGTAAACAGGTAACTAAGTAAAAATCTCAATTAACTAACTTTCCCACAATCCCATTAATCCGCCCAGAATCAAAATAAGTGTTGCTCCGACATCATTGCCAACGAGAGTTCAACACAAACGACCAGCTAATAATTAACACACATCGTGTAGGCAGTTTTTCAATGACAAAAATCTAATGCTAAGCTTTTTTCGGATCATAACAGAGCCGTGTTCACTCTTAAGATCAAACCTGCATTTAAATGCTACTTAATGCCATTAATTCATCGGCTTGCGCAAACTCGTTGCATTGCATCAACTAAAAGCCATGTAATCCGGATTAGGCATTCTCAAGTAATTTTTCTTTTTCGAGTATCCGGATTGTTGACTAAGTTGGTATGTTGTTGGTCCGCCAATCTGAGTAGCGAATACGCGAAGTCGTTCTTTGGGCATCTGAATACTGCTGTTAAATCTGTGATTTAAATTTTAATTTCATATATGACTGGTAATGGATTTAGCTGGCGAGAGATATGTTTATGATGAAACATGGAAATACACTGAAGTATCTTCCCTTACACCAAGAGATCACCTGGAAATTACTTGGTTCAGTGATTCGTATTCCGCAAATATAAGCTTAAATTGATTAGGTCTTGACAAATGTCGAGAATTCATTGTTCTGTTGAAAAAATGAAAAAAAAAATCAAATCAAATCCGAGGGAGTCAGCATGTGGTTATATAAGATATCAGACAACCTTCCAAGACCTTCACCTTGCCATGTTATTGCATCATTTCGTATCATTTTGAGACGAACAAACCTTTAAGATCGTGCCGGTGTCACTGTGGTTACCAACTAAAGAAAGACACCCAGCCTCAAATGTTTAGCGGTTCCCATATCGCCTAGAAACTGGTTAGCGACTCTTCAGGAATACTTCAAGAGATACAGTCCAACAGCCACTTCAGTCTGTTAATCACCAAGTCCGAGCGTCGGTGGCCGTGGTCGTTCTGTCCCCGCTTCAAGAGAATGGATATTTGATCCTCAGTGTTAAAAAAAACTGACTGTGGGTGTGATGAATCAAATTCTGGTCTGGTAATGCTGCTTCCACCGGCAGATCTATGGCAGCACCTGATGAGTAAGGATATGTCGGTGGTACGAAACCCGAGGCCGAGGGTCCTATCACGCCTGGACCACGATGCGAGCGCGAGGGAATCGGCGCCGTCCGCCAACCATCCATCCTTATCGACTCATTTTTTTTATTCTCCATTTTAACCTATTCTGTTTGTTGTTTTCCCCAGGTCTATGAATTTTTAGTAAGACGAAAAGGACCCCCCGCCCACGTCTCCCGAACTGAGCTACAGCAAGCATATGCCGATGCTTAGCTTGTTGAGGGGCCTATTTCTTCGCCAGATGGCATGGCCGACCTTCACGGTCATTATGCTACCTTAGGCTCCGTCCCCATGGGCATCTGCGGATGCCCTCCAAACCGTCCGTTATATAGGTACTAATAGAACTCCCACTACGGAGATTGGGATGGGATTAAGTAGGGCGCTCCAAACAACAGCAGAATGAGATGCAACTTGTACGTCTCGCCTCTCGGACTTGGTGATCTTACCAAATAGACCGTAGAGTCCCATTTAAATCCATGTACTTGTAATCCATGACGGCTACTTCTGTTGGCCTTAAAACACAGCAGTGCAGCCCACAGTGGTCGAGATTAGTAACGTACTTTTTTCGGTTTTCGACGAATCTCTAAAAAAAACATAAGCGGATACGAAGCTTTAAGTACACTGAATTACATCAAATTTGATACAAAAATCAGTTCAAAATTATCACGCTGAAAATATTGGGAAAAGAACTCGCTGCGTTCAATTTAGCTTGCAAAAGGGAAATGCATGCTTTCTAACTTGACATTTCGCTGCCGCTGCTGCTGCATTCTGCGTTCAATCGCCAGTTTATCGTCCATGCGTTTATATTCGCCTCCCAGGGACAGACAAAAACCCAATTTTAAACTGAACATTATTTAATCATTTGTCACTTCTTACAAGTTAAAATATTGCTTAATCTAATTCTATGCGAACGTCCCGCTCTGTAAACACAATCGCATATGCAGTACAAATTCATAGGCATCAGCTGCTAATCTGGATAAGCCTAAACGAAAACTCATCAAATTCTTTTGCCAATTGCACTTTTTGTTGAAACCTCAGAATCTCTCAATCTTTGTCATGTTGTCTTATCTTCTAATCTTAATTCTAATGCTTATGGCATACTTTGTCTGTAATTTGTCTACAATTATTATTATGGTCGGTTCCATGGCAAACTGCTCTGGTCGAGATGAGTTCATTGCAATCTTTGGATCATACGCTTATTCGACAATACGGGGACCATCGATTGGCATCGTATGCAAGACTTCGTCGAGCAACTGCAGGGCACGATGCAAATGCAGTTCAATCCAGCACGGAGTGTCCTTAATCGATTGTCGCGGATAGTCGGGACCCCAACCCTTGACAAAACTCAATCGTAGAATGCAGAGACGGCGTAAATCATCCACACCTATTCCAGCAACAACACTTAAACCTGTGAAATAATGAATAGAACACGTCAGACTCCAGATCTACAGGACAAGCACAATGTGAAACATACTTCTGTTGGAAACATTATTTTGTGCTGTAGGCAAGCCGGCAACAGCCGCTGCCTGTGCTGCAGCCGCCGCTTGAGCGTTCGAAGCCAACGACTGCATCTGACTATGGCACTGTCGAAGATCAAACACCTATCGAACGGTTTTTTTCTTATATCACACAAAATTCGTCAACTGCAACCAACAATGAGACTGACCTTAATACATGCGGCAGGATATATTTTATGTACCGCGTCGCCAGGCGTCCGACCCGCCTCCCTATCCAAATAGTAGCTCTGTACAAAAACGGAATTTTCACTAAGGCACCGAAGCCAAACGTCGCCTTCTCCTCGCAAGTCAAGTTGAACGCCTTTTCCAATATGCAGCCTGGCAAAAAGGGGAGAGCTATCGGAATTGGAATGCAAATGATTGGTTTCTCAACTATACCTGGCTCTCTCACTTTGCTCGGTTCGGTGAACGTTGCTCAAGGCACCCAAACAAAATCGATTTCCGCCGGACGGATCAACGTAACCGTCAACAATGACATTGGGCTTTGTCGACAATACTTTAAATGTTTCGCCGACTTGTGCGTCCAACTCGAAATAGGCAACCGAGCACCAAAACTCCGGTGCCGGTTGCCGTGACAGTAAACGCTGCGCGGACTGATAACCACCTCCCGATATTGATGCATTTTCTATGGAAGATCAAAGTTGACACAAGTCACATTCCCAACATGAAACCATGTAAACTTACGATAATCACCTTGATTGCGAATGTCGGGCGGTTGCATAGACTGTGTATAGGTCAGGGTGCTAGTACCGGTCCAGGTACCAAGCAACCCGTTGCTACTTGATGCTGCTTGGGGATAGATCTGCTGAACAGGCATGGTCTGACTACTGCCACCTGGTGCTTGTTGTTGTGCATTCGACGATATCGGCGGATTTGCATTGAGCTGACTATTTGGAGGCAACTGTTCGGCATGTGGATGACCCATGTAATAGTTGTTAGGCGGTCCCATATGCGTTGCATCCACCGGTTGGTTGGACTGCGTCGTTATCGGTTGCCCGTTCTGATGCAAATTCGAGGCAACAGTGTGCGGCTGACACGATATACTACTATTGGCCGGATCATGAGGGTGCGGGTATGGCATAGTGTGCGGAGGCATTGCTACGAAGAGTTTTGATTACTATAAATTTCATCTAATCGGAAAACGTATATTGCACATGCAGCACTGGACTATTCAAGCAAATCAATCGGAGAAAATTAAAATAAATTAAAACTACCCTCTTACATGGATGATGCAGAGGAGGCATACGTGGCGGCGGCACCATCCAAGCATTATTTCTTCCGACTACTTCGAGCGGTTCCATTTTTATCAAAACATTGCCATTGCGCGACGAATAAAAAGCATTCGCATGTCTTGGAACACCTTTAAGTTTAGAACGGAAACTATGAAAAAGCAAAATCATAAATAAATCCGAAGTGTTTAAGGCGAAATGCACATAAATGTAATTGACGCTCTGATAGGACTCGCAAATGACGACACATACCTTGATTTGAAGGATACGGTGGGTAGCCGTCGGCATCCATTGCACTGATGGCATTGTGCTGGAGTTTGGCGACTTCATTGGCATCCGCATCATAGCCATTGCCACCGCTACTATATGACCCCCCCGCCGAGTATTCGTCCTTGAGCAAATGCGACGCACTGCCTTGTAGCGATAGACCCGAAAGATCAATACCTGGCGAAAGGACACGTTCGTAGTGATACGGATTGACACACACGGAATCACACTTAAGATCGAAAGCATATTGACAGTATTTGATGTGTTTGAGTTCGTTTTTGTGCAGATCCGGCCATCGCCAGATTCGGGCGTAAATGACATGCGGAAAACCTTTGCGTCCGGCAACCTAGAAATTTAAGAATAAGAAGTGTAAATGGACTTAGATCATTTTGGGAAGCTGGATTTAGGAGCAGTGTCTTTTGGGATTTGCAACGCGCGTCATCGTACCCTGTTCTGGGCAATGACTTACCCAGTGCCTTATACTCTTTTGCCACAGATCAACGCCATATGATTTTATGACCCCCTCTTGGTCGGTCTTAGTTGGAAATGGGGTTCAATGTCATGGCATGTAACGCAATGCAGTTACCTCACCATTCCAAGGCAGCCTCTGCTGCTATTCTTCTTCGCCTGACACGCAGTGAGGAAAATATTGTACTGATACAGGAGCCCTGGGTCTCTCGCGATCTCGTAAGAGGCCTGGCGTCCCCTGATTATACTCTTCTTTATGTCAAAGACCGGGCGAAGCCCCGGTCGTGCATTCTTGTAAGGAATACCGTCAACGCTTTCCTATTGTCAAATTATAGCGACAATGACACTGTATTTGTTTGCCTTGAGCTTAGTACTGGATCGTTTCGGCAAACATGCCGCACGACATTGAAGGCTTCCCTTCCATCAATTTGAGGGAGGCCATTGTAGCGGCAAGAGAAGCAAATGTTAGCGTGATTCTTAGCTGCGACTGTAACGCGCATTATGACGTCTGGGGTAGCTCGGACGCAAATGAACGAGGCGAATCGCTTCTCGAATATTTATGGGAACAAATACATTAATCTGCAATATGGGTCGCGAGCCCACTTTCATAACAAAAAACAGGCAGGAGGTGTTGGATATCTCCCTTGCATCGGAGGATATCATACAGTTGATCAAAACTGGAGAGTGCCATCGGAACACTCATTCTCTGATCACCGATACCTTCAGTATCAAGTCAAATGACCATTAATCGTAGAAGGAGTAACTGGTCTGTGTATCGGAATGGCCTTGTCGAGAGTCTGCCTTCACTGCCAAGTCAACCCTGCAGCAGACATGAGATGGATGAAATGGTCAATTCTCTGATAGGTGCTATGAATGCGGCGGTGTCTGCATGATGTCTTATTAGAAAAAACCAGCCTGGTGGAGCATTAGAAACCAACACGCAGCTCCGGCTCTTTACATTTCTAGAATTCTCATTAAATCCAAGTGATAATGGGTGGGTTCCTGCGAGCGGATCAGGAACCCACCCATTATCACTTGGATTTAATAAGAATTTTAGAAATGCAAAGAGCCTGAGAGTATGAAACATGTATTGAAGAGAGGCTATCATCACACACAATCCATACGTGTTTCGTACACATTTTTTTCCATTGCCTACCTTCTTCTTTCCCTCGTTTGTCAAATTAACTGGCTGGAAGTTGCAATTTGTGTCGGCTTTTTACAATATTTTTTTTGTCATTGCCTACTTTCTCCTATCAGCTGGTACTCCCCCGGTTGCGGTATAATTGAAAATCACAGCTAATTATTTGACAGCCGGGGGAACATTTTTGTGGTGTGTGTTGTTGTTGTTGTAGCAATGGTCGGAATTCGGTGTGTTGGTAGGTTACATGCCTACGGTTCGTCTTCATCCCCGGTGTCGAGGGATAGAAATTAAGCTGCCTCTATTGGGTTCTCTCACAGTGATCTGGGAATCAGGTGCGTGGGTGCAGCTGAGCAGTGAACGTAGACCACGTGAGGGGCTCTATTACATGCAGGACATATGTTTGAGACGCCCTGGTCGATGCGGGATAGGTAGGAGTTCAGTCGTGAATACCAGCCTGACCGAAGTTGGGCTAGTGTCGTTTTCGTAGCTCTCGGAAGTCTTTCCTCTTCCGGAGATTCATTGGTGGTATGGTATGGACGAGAGAACTGGATTCGGACCTAAACCTATGATTGACTGATGAACCTCCTCCTGATGTATCGCTGCGATAGCCGACCTGTGTGCGCTACTATCAAAGGGTACCCTTTTGTACCTCTGGACATGCCTTTCTAGGTCCCTCAGGTCGCGCATGACATGTCTGGAGGGCGGTGTATTGTCCATGAGGTTGGAGTTTGGGTGATCACATCGGTACCAACCCACCAGGTATTGCTTGGTAAGAAGCTGGTTGTGGTCCCTTAAAGGCATCATCCTGGTTTCCCAATGTAGATGGTCCTGGGGTGACATCAGGAGACAGCCAGTAACAGTACGGAGAGCGGCATTTTGGCACGCCTGAATCTTTTCCCACTGTGTGTCACATGTGTGTAATATGTCTTAGTGTGTAAACAGGTACCAAAAATCTTGGCTTACTTCCGTTCTTTACAAAAACTTCAAATTCTCAGTAAAGAGCCAATAGCTTCTTGTGAAAGGCACTTTTATACCTCTGACTCCAACAAACCATAAACACCGACAAAAACAATTGCCAAAAACGGAAACGCAAACCTAATTCAAATTTTTTCGTCCAGTACCGCATCTCAAGTGGAGCTACGAGTTAGACCAATCAACTAATCCGATATATTTACATCGTGGTGAGTTAGCTGGGATTAGTTAATACCGCGAGGTAAACGTAGTGACCATTGCATGCCATGAGTGACATATACATACTACTATGCCTACGGAGTGTCATTTAAGAACGTGAATTCTCCAACATTGTACCGTACTGGATTCCTGGTAGCAGTGGCTTGTGACAAAAAGACTATTTTTAGGACTAGGGTATAAACATTTTACATATCATCCCACTCTCTAGACTGACAACATGCACCCGCCCACAAGACAAATGCTAACGACCTCCACAATCATTTTCCGCAGAATTCCATCTGTATAATAAAATCAAACGACTGCCTAGCGAGTCACTCTCATTCCCTTGATTTCGTACAATCAATCATTCAATTTGCATGCAAATTTCAATTAAATGCCACCCCGGAACGAAAAAGAACCAACTCACCTGCAACCGCCCATCCAAAGTGCGCTGTATCGTCACACATTTGCTGGGATGCGATCCACTTGTTGTGATCGCAGCGATCAGCGAGTCCAGTTCGTCGCGTTTCTCCTTGAGCTTCTTCACCAGCGATTCGATGGCACGTTTTGCGAAACCTTCACTTTCGCCACCCTGCCGGTGGCACATCAACGAGTGGACAATGCTCAGGCAGGCGTCCGCAGATGTTGGAGCCGCCGCCGACGACGATTGTGCCACCCCGGGCGGAAGAACGTTCATTTTGTCGGCCAATGGAACTCTGCAATTTTTTTTATCGATTAGTCAATAGGAAAATATACACAAGAAAAAATCCAGATCGCAATTAATACAACTCACCCTTGTCCTGGCTGGTCATTAACGCTCCTCCGAGTGGCTCCCCTTGCTTTTGGCGGCAAGTCGGTACATTGTCCGACGAAAACTGATGAAGGCGCAAGTACTTTTAATGGTTTTTTTGCACTCGCCCGAGGAATGCACTTGCACTGGGGAGAAAGACTGCAGCGGCAGGTTTGGAACAAAACAAAAACGCAATACAAATAGTTTGGGGACTCTGCTGAAGAGATTCTTTTGTTGAAATGGTCGACCTTATTTTTCTGCAGCCGGCAGCACTAGCGAATAAATGAATTTATGAAAATTTGGTTGCTCATGGCGCCGTTAAAGACCGTTTAATCAGAAAAATCTTTCCTCCAAGTGGAATGAAAGCACAACGACGGCAACCAAGAGACAGCCGGGAGCCAGTGGCTGTCAATTGTTTGGGTGCGTTCAATTCTCCACAATTTGTCCCCCCTTTTGGAAAAATCAGTGGCGTGTTTGAATCGTTTGAATATGTGGACAGGCGGCCCGGCAGCTTAGAATATAGAGCCATGGAATGAGCTTGACCTGTATGTCTCTGGCTCCAACATTTGGCGAATAAGTCGACAGCCAGCCTACTCGGTTGTTGTTTGATACTGACATAATGGGTGGTAAGCATAAAGTGAGTCGAGTGGAGTAAAGCTGAGTTGACAGAATTCCACTCAATTTTCACTATGGAGCGGAGAGTAGTTTTATGCATACAACTTTTTCACTCGATTCACCGAACATAGCAGACTCAGGAATGTCCTCAATAGACTTCACTCTTGAATATATCCTCATTATTATGCATACCACCCAATGTTGACTGTTCTGCCGAATTGTGCATGAATAAAGGTCAATTCTTGTCAGATTATCGACAGTCAGCCTACTCAGTTGGTGTTTTGGTATTGACAAAATGTTGACCGCACTGTCGAATTGTGCATAAACAAACGTCAATTCTTGCCAGTATTTAAATTTCATAATTACTAAACGGTCTACTGAGTTAGCTAACTGTCGACCACATGTCGACTTAGTACCCAGATTTTGGAGCCACTGTTTCTATGGGAACATACAGGACATGCTCATTCCATGCTTCTATGTTCTAAGCCCGGCAGTCACACAAACAAAATTGTCCGAGCCAATGGGCTCATTCACAAAACATTGAGCAGCTACGTAGCGACATCTCCCCTCCATGTCACACGGAGCAACTGCTCCCTGTCATAACCGTCACACACCTGTTTTGTGAATACACCGGCTACATATCGAATTTGAGACAATCAGCTGACATGGCAAACGTCTAACAAACGGGTAACGGCTGTCTGTTTAAATTGTTTCGTTTGGCCGGGTTATACAAATATACAATTAATGAAAACACCACTCACCTTTTAATTTTGCTGCAAAATTCCCGTAAAATAACACGCAGGACGTTGTGTTGTCAAACACTCAAACACTCAACACTCAATCAAATGACATATGACGCGCGCACCATCTGTAATGCGAATTGTGAAAATAAAAATGTATCACGCTCCAAGCCAAGGGAGCGTGGAAAATTTTCGCTCAAAAGGAGAAGTAGCCGCTCAGCAACGGCTCCATGGAGCGATTGCATTCACCAGACATTGGGACAGTAGCACTCCACAGCGCTCAAGAGGGGAAGGACCGCTCAGGGAGCGATGATGATTCCTGAATGCAGGCAATGAAGAAGAAGACACAGGAAGTAGTCATTTCGAAAAATTTGGGAACCATTCGCTTATACATATGTGGTTGGTGGTGGCTGTCGCACGACCCCTATTACATTTTAACAAAAGGGGTAGGGGATTATATTTTTGAGGACTGGAAAATTTGGTGCGAGTTTCGAAATTTATTACTGTTGCAGGTATGTTTAAAGTTCGCAACAGACGATCGATCAAACCCATAGAGAATAACTATGGAGGAGCAATCCGCATATACACAACACTAAACTATTTGAAGCAATTCCAGTCGTAAAAAGTAAGCAGAGAGACACACGCCCTCCACTGCGCAACAACCGCGCAGTCTATATAAAAGCACAGGAAGCACGTAAGATGTCATCCCCTCTCATACTTCTCCTATTGGAACAATAACATTCCAGTCTGTCTCTTTGCCGCGGAACACCCGCCCGGTCCATATAGAAGCAAAAGAGATGTCAAATTTCCATCCCCCTTCCTACTTCCTCACTTGTGCCGAATTGCTTCGTTTCTCTCGCTCTTTTTCATTTCCTCTGATTCTCTCTCTTCAAAGATCAAACCGTACCGTTCGTGACCACCATCGAACCACATGAACTTCATAGGACTTGCTGAATGAAATTTTCATCACTTCCACTTTTCTATAAACGTTTTTAGGGCAGATGCAGTCGCTATGGAGCTCAGTTTATTTTATATTAATATATTCGCCACAGGCAATCGTACCGAACCGTTCGTCACTACACGCAATTGAGAAAGTCGTTTCACACTACAGTCGAAATCACTTGATCTGGCGGGTTATGTGAACAGCAAAATCACATTTGTATGGATCTCACATTTTCATACAAAATTATCTGACCAGATTTGGCCATTTCAGCCATCAGCTTTGATACTTCCCAGTAGCCGGCCACGCTTTTGATCATATGTAGTAAACCTGGGTTGCAGCAGGTTAAGCTCCCTCTGGAGATCGTCGAGAGAAAAAGGTTGAGGCTGCGTTGCTAATTGTCGGAGCTGAGGCTGTTTAAATGGGCGATGATGAGGAGATGGAGATTGTTTCGTCAAATTCTGAGAGGATGTTCTATAATTTCATCGGTTTTTGGAGAAAGATATCAAATCATGACAACAGGATGTAACTGACACATTACGGGTTCCCAGCAAGACATTTGTCTCCGATTCCAGTGAAATCGATAAGTCTTCGATTCCTTACCGGTTCCATTCATCGGTTTGTCTCCGAAGCTGGAAAAATTAAAATGTTTTCAATTACGTATCGAGTTAGCCTGAAATTGAATTCATTTGAAAGCATCTGACATTTAGCGACGTATGTTGTCATATATGAAATATGTTGTTTTTTTTTCTGTAAGCCTTGAATACAATCCGCCGTTAAATTCAAAGTGCCGTGAAATCAATCACGACACTTTTAGTTTCTGGACGAATTGTATATCAGGCTTAGATTCAGCCCATTTATACAGTCATCGATCCGAATTCGATCTCAGTGTCGATTCCTCGTTGGCTGTAGTTATCGATCCGGAATCGATTCCAGTCATCGATCCGGATTCGATTCCACGTTGACTACAGTCATCGATCCCAATTCGACCCCAGTATCGATTCTACGTTGACTCCAGTCATCGATTCGCCATCGACAACCGTCATCGGTTTTTGGATCGATTCCTGTCCTCATTTTCGGTATCGCAAAAGCGGCCATGCCCATACAAATGTCTCCGACGTGTCTCCGATAAAGTCATCGATTCCTTAGTAGACAGTCATCGATCCAGGACCGATCAAATGTCGATTCTTGTCCGACTGGGACTGGGTTGTTTATATCCCGTTTAGTCTCCGAGTTACTGTTTTTTGAGTGCGACGCAGGCTGTCGCTACCCAGTCGGACATTTGTCTCCGATTCCAGTGGAATCGTAAAGTCTTCGATTCCTTACCGGTTCCATTCATCGGTTTGTCTCCGAAGCTGGACACAACAACACATCTACATGTAACCCGAAAGTTACGTTATTTTTTGAGCAGGCCTCGTATTCTTAGACCATTTAGCAATGGACCGTGCTTCGACCATTTAAAAGTGCTCCAACATTTGGGGAATAAGTCGACAGGCAGCCTACTCAGTTGATTCGATATTGACATATATGTTGACTGTTATGTCTAATTGTGTTGTTTTAATAACAACATTACCGATTATTTCAACAACAACAAATAACAACAATAAATTCGATTATGCAGCAGACACTTCGCTGCATTAGATTTTTTCGAATCTGGAGGTCCCCGCCAATTAAAAAATGGTGTTGTTCCTTCAATCAAATTTATTGATGGGTAATTGCACGAAAGATACTTTATACGAGGTTAGCAGTAAATATTAAGATCGTCGCCTAAAAATTAAATTAAAACAGTTAAGCCACACATTCAGATCATTTCTTTCTTTTGGGTACCTTGAAAAATAAATCGTAATTAGCACATAAATTTTCGTTTCTGAATATAATTTATTTGCAGGTTTCCATCTCTCTACTGGTGTAGAAGTTTCATCTGCCCCCATTTTCGCTGCGCCACAAACAAAACTAAAAAGCCGGCTGCCTGAAAATTTATACTTTTCACTCTAATCAATCAATACACCATATTTTTTCCGTTTATTTGATTGATTGATTGATTTTATTCTGTATTGTCCCGCGATGCTTGGGTCACCTTAAAGATGCGCAAACTTTCGTCGAGATGGTTGGCAAGGCAGAAAGTTTGCGCATCTTTAAGGTGATCCAAGCATCGCGGGACAATACAGAATAAAAACAATCAATCAATCAAACGGAAAAAATATGGTGTATTTACGTACATCCCGTCTGTACTGTCAATTCCTGTCAACACTTAATTGTCATTCATAATCACTAAAATGGTCTACTGAGTCGACCACTTGTCGACTTAGTACCCAGATCTTGGAGCCACTGTTTCTATGGAAACATACAGAACAAGCTCATTCCATGGCTATAAATTCAATGCTCGAATTACATCCCCCCCCCCCCCCCCCAACACAGTAAGTCGACAGAAATTTAAAATTCAATAACCATTTCAAAAATATCGTTCATTTTATTACCAAAAATAAGGAAAAACAAGAACTGAAAAGCACTTGGGTTAACATTTTATATAGTAATTAATTAAAAAAAGCAATGTTAATTCATTTCTTAACTTTTTGTTAATTAATAAAATTTGAATGAAAACATCGTCAAATATTTAATAATGACTGTATTTTTGCATTATTTTGCTTCTTCATAAGGTCTCTCACTAATCGGTTTCACTTGCGCTAAATATAAAATTGTTAACGTTAGATAGTAATAAAAGAGAATAAATTTGAATAGTAATGTAAAAACCGTGTAATGTTGTAATAGCAAGCAGCCAGCCTGTTTTAACTATTGCATTGGAAATTTCAACAACAGCTCCTTCAGTAGCTCGAGTCAAGACGTAAGGTGTGGCATTCGTGATAAATGTCCAATTATTATTACTGACACCAAGTAAAATAACGTCATCTTCATAAAGAGAAATTAAACAAATTTAATAGTAATATACGTCGTATTTCAAACATTACACGCCGTTTACATGCTCAACTCCGAGCATTATGTACGATTGTACGTCGCTGAATATTTAATCGGCCCTTATTTCTCCTCACTTCGAACATTTGCCCAAGTACAGTGAAACGCTAGTTGTATCTTACATCCTAACAACATTTTTCTTTTCTTAATTAACAAGACATGTCAATTATTTCTCTACTAACTTTTTAAATGTACATATATATTTTTTTTGTATTGAGTGGTGTTGAAATACAATTTCCGTTGCTTATTGCGAAGGAGCTTTTTCTTTTTGATCGGTATTTTTTGTTGTATTTGCTATAGCGTGTTTGTGGTGAATAAAAAAAATATTATAGGCAATGATTTTTACTGTATATCTGCATTTAATATATATTTTAATAATTATCCGGTTCTATATGATGCTCTGTCTAGATTGCTGCTTTGTTGTCGATATAACGGCATCAGATCCGATGTAGTTGTGGTTGTTGACGTTCCTAATGGTGCTACTTAAGCGGTGTCGTGAATATTCAATCGGAAAATATCGTGAGCACAGAAGAACGACACGTTAGATGGTTTAACCAGGAAAGTTTGCGTGAAAGCATGTGGTGGATCGTCGTCACACTATATGAGACACGGAAGAGATAAAAAAAATATAACATTAAAAAAAATTATTCGGGAGAAAATTCGTTGAATGGGATGTACGTTGTGTAGGCGAGCATGCATGCCTTTTATTCAATTATGATTGTTATTACGCGTTATCAATTTGAATGGAGTAAAGGGATATATGCAAGCTGAATGAATAGGGTGGCTTATGATTTGAAAGGTGATGAGAGTAATAATCGCTGCGCAAGTTTGAGAGGATGAGTAATTTATATACAGTGTCCTGGACATTAGTCAAAAAGCCGTATTTAAGTAGTGCTTTCAATGATGCGTGCTAGAAATATAGCGGGCTATCGCAGTTGGAATCATCCAAGCCCTTAACAGAATGAGCTATCGCTCACGCTGTCTTCCACTCAGAACCAGTCGATTTTATCTATTTTAAAATAATTCAAGTCAACCTTAGAACATACAGACATGGAATGAGCTTGTCTTGTATATCTCCATAGAAACAGTGGCTCCAATATCTGGGTACTAAGTCGACAGGTCAGCTAACTCAGTAGACTGGTTAGTAATTATAAAATTTAAATATTGACAAGAATTGCCAGAATCGACAGTGCGGTCAACATTGTGTCAGTACCGAAACGTCAACTGAGTAGGCTGTCTATCGATAATCTGACAAGAATTGACGTTTGTTTATGCACAATTCGACAGAACAGTCAACATATGTTAATATCAAACAACAACTGAGTAGGCTGTCTGTCGACTTATTCGCCAAATGATGGAGCCAGAGACATACAGGACAAGCTCATTCCATGTACTGTATGTTCTAAGAAGTCAACTCGTGTTAGGTCAATGGACCTAGCAGGCGAGATCAGCTCCCGAAATATTTGAATTATCGGCTTCAAGTCGAATCAGCTGCGAGTGAGTACATCGATTTGAAATATTGCCCTTTCTGAGAAATTTTATTGGATCATGGATATGTCTGTTTTCCAAATTGCAAATGTCAAATTGTTAATTGCCTTGACCCTTCCAGGGGCTTGGGCCCGTCAACATCTCTTGATCTGAATACGGGAAGTATTTTCAGATCCAAAAAATGACAATTGACGGTACATATTTTACCGGAGGGGAAAGCATATAGAGGAAAAATCGAGAAAAGTCAGATTCATGATATTTAATCAGAGTTTGCCAAAAGGTAGCCACTTATATGCTTTGTTGATCTTTCTATCCACCCGCGCCGTCTTCATACTGACAAGCTCGGAGCGCAGTGGGAGTTCTATTAAAGAAGATCGAACCTCCATTCTTTAGGTCCGGAGTCGGCAAACTCCGGCTCGCGGGTCAAATCCGATCCGCTTCGGTTTTTATCCGGCCTGCAAGCTGATATTGTTTTTGACATGAACCAATTACAAAAAAAATAGTTTAAAACAAAGCTTTTCGTTAAAACGTTATTTTGTTGTGTATAAGATTCGCACCTAATGTAATGGTGACTCGGCAAGTACCGAGCAAATGTCGAAGATCATATATCAAGCCCAACAACACCACTAGGTATTTGCTCGGTGCTTGGCGAGAAGCTGCAGCGTGTGGATAGAAGAAGTATTTCCTCGGTATTGTTGTACGATGAATATTTTTCCCAGTCGATGACGCGGGAAAATTTACATGTCTGGTGCAAGTTGCTCGACATTTGACAAACGTTTCGGCAATTGGTGGTACTTGACATTTAGCGAGCATTTAGTTGATACATGCCGAGTTGCGACATCCACGTCTAAATACCGAATTAAACATGTAATTTTTTCCGCAAGAGTAATTCGTTGAAAAAATTGCAAGCAAGGAGACACAGATCAGGTGGACCTGTAGGAATCAAAAGTTACGACCTCTTGGTAACTAGTCATATGATATGACCTGCTCCTCTTGCAGATCAGGTCGACCTACTCCGAGTCCGACAACAGAGTAGGCTTAAGAAATTAGGTTCACAGACCCACTCCGTATATGAAACGAATCTGCCGTCCTGTATGGAAATGGAGTGAAAGAACAGAAGAGTGGGTGAACTAAGTTCGTCGAAGTAACCCCGTTTTCATGGGAAATAGTGGTCCCATCTGGCTGGTACGAACTAAATGACATTGGGGGCTGAGGTGTAATTGTAAATAAGATAATGGAGGACTGGACTTACGTAGGTTGCCTTTTATATTTCGGGATTGGACAACCCTAGTGTTGCAATCTGGCAACTGACAGCTCTATCGTAAAGTTTGTCATTTTTGAGGTTATACGTACTCAGAACGTTTTGACATACGAGCGCTATTTGTGTTTTTTACAGTAACTTAAAAGATTAATCTCGGCCAAATAATGGAATTCAATCGTGAACATTTTCGTGCGATTATTTTTTACAACTTTCGACGTGGATTAACTCAGCAACAGTGCATGGATGAACTGAATTCAATTTTTGGCGATGAAGCTCCATCGAGGAACAGTGTTTATCGATGGTATGGTGAATTCAATCGAGGTCGTAGTTCACTCCAAGACGAATTTCGTGAAGGTCGTCCAAAAGGTGAAGGTCGTCCGGAAACCATTGATGCTGTGCGCGAACTGATATTGCAAGATCATCATGTGACCTATCGTGAGATTGAGAAAACCTTAGGCATTAGTGGAACCAGCATACATTCAATATTGCATGAACATTTGACTGTCAAAAAAATTTGTTTGCGTTGGATCCCACACAATTTCTCAATCGCTCAAAAAAAGGCTCGTGTCGATTGGTCGAAAGAAATGCTCAAAAAATACGATCGCGGTGCTTCGAAACACGTCTATGACATCGTGACAGGTGATGAATCGTGGATTTACGCGTATGAGCCCAAAAGTAAACAGCAGTCGACTGTATGGGCGTTTCAAGATGAGCCAAACCCAACAAAAGTTGTTCGCGCACGAAGCACTTCCAAGCAAATGGTCGCCTGCTTTTTCGGAAAAACTGGACATGTCGCAACCGTACCACTAGAACAACGCAGAACAGTCAATTCTGAGTGGTACACAACCATTTGTTTGCCAGTTGTCTTCCAAGAAATCAGGAAAACCAACCGCCGAAGACGGATCACTCTTCACCACGACAATGCGAGCTCTCACACATCAGCTCAAACAACTGCATTTTTGAGCACTCAAAACATAGATTTGATGGGTCATCCGCCGTATAGTCCTGACTTGGCACCGAATGACTTCTTTTTATTCCCGTACGTAAAAAACAAACTGAGAGGTCAACGTTTTTCAACACCTGAAGAAGCGGTTGCTGCGTTCAGAATGCATGTTTTGGAGACACCTCAATCAGAGTGGCAAAAGTACTTTGACAATTGGTTCAAACGCATTCAAAAGTGTATAGATCTTCATGGGGAATATTTTGAAAAACAATAAAGCGATTTTCAATGATTAATATTTGTTTTTGTTCTCTAATCCCGAAATATAAAAGGCAACCCTCGTACTAACTAGATTAGAAGACATCTACATATTGCAGTGTAGAATAAAATGGATTGTATTTTCAATTGGATTTTATTGATATCAGGTGGAGTGGAGCTTTTATGGCCGGTTTACATTCTCGCCGAGTGTTCGAGGCGAGTATATTCGGCGAGAATGCCCGAGGCAAGTAGCCTGGGCGAGGTGCGCTTTCACATTCTCAGCCGAGTACGAGTCACGAATACTGTTCTGTTGGGCAATGACAAACAACTGATAGTGCGGTAACATACGCGCTGCCAACCACATGTTTCATGTAATTTTCCCCGAAAATTGTTTGCGCGCATTTAGTTAAGGCGAAAACACTAACATAGCCGCCTACCAGGATTTAGGCCTGTTCGGTACTGAGATTTCAGTACCGGTGTTTGATATTTTCAAGTACCGGTATCACAAGCGGTATCCCGGTACTCACAGGTATTCGTTCAGTACCGGTACTAGTACCGGTATTTTAAACCATGAGCCGGTTTTTTTCAGTACCGGGATCCCGGTACTCAGTACCGAGTCTTTTCAGTACCGGGATCCCGGTACTCAGTACCTGTTCTTTTCCGTACCGAGTCTTTTCAGTACCTGTTCTTTTCAACCATGAGCCGGTTTTATTCGGGATCCCGGTACTCAGTACCGAGTCTTTTCAGTACCGAGTCTTTTCAGTACCGAGTCTTTTCAGCAACGAGTCTTTTCAGTACCGAGTCTTTTCAGTATCTGTTCTTTTCAGTACCGGGATCCCGGGATCTAAGTACCTGTTCTTTTCAGAACCTGATATTCAAATACCCGGGATTTCATAAAAGAAGACTCATTCATTGCCGAACCGAGTCTTCAGGTTTTAACATTGAAAATGTTCATAGAGTCGTGCATTGTAAGATTTTTCAGATACACATCGTAGTAGTTAGTACGTACATCGTAGATAGATAATTGATTTATATGAATGAATAGGTTTTGTTAGGATTGAGACGAGCTCAGAGTATTTGTTGTATTGGGAGTAGGATGATTGGTATAATGTGAATATGATATGCATATGAATGAGTATGTCTATGTACATAATATAATAGTACAATGCGTTGCGTTGGTCAATGATATAATTGCTTAGATGGTTTTAGGTTTAAAAACGAAATTGGGTATGTACATGGCTATTTTCGTTTTCCTTCGCATACCTGATTTCGATTTGAAACCGAAATTGTGCATAGACCAAAAAAAAAATGCTGGTTCCAGATATGCTGGGACGAAACGGATGCAGGTACATATAGGAGGGAAACGGGCGACTTAGGGCTATATGCGGGGGGTCGCAACCCCCTAGGGGCGGAGCTAGCCCAGCTCGCTTCAAACCGAAATTGTCCATGCACACTGCGGGTTCTGAATCAACAGTCCCTGGTGTAGTGTTCCACTCGCTATGCTCGCTTCGCGCTTAAAAGATCACAACCCTCAGTATCGCTCAAACATGAACGCTCGCTTCACTCGCTCTGGGTGCAACAGTCTCTTGTGTGGACTCCGGTTGTAAATCAACAGTTCCTTGTGTATTCGAAATAGCTATGGAGTGTCCAGAGCGTGCGAAGCGAGCGTTCATGCTTGAGCGATACTGAGGGTTGTGATTCCTGAAGCGGGGAGCGAGCGTAGCGGGTGGAAGTCCACACCCGCGTCTGTTGATTCAGAACCCGCAGTATCGCACAAAGTGTGCATGGACAATTTCGGTATGAAACGAGCTGGGCTAGCTCCGCCCCTAGGGGGTTGCGACCCCCCGCATATAGCCCTAGGTCGCCCGTTTCCCTCCTTCTATATGTACCTGCATCCGTTTCGTCCCAGCATATCTGGAACCAGCATTTTTTTTTTTGGTCTATGCACAATTTCGGTTTCAAATCGAAATCAGGTATGCGAAGGAAAACGAAAATAGCCATGTACATACCCAATTTCGTTTTTAAACCTAAAACCATCTAAGCAATTATATCATTGACCAACGCAACGCATTGTACTATTATATGATATTATGTATATACGTACATAGACATACCCATTCATATGCATATCATATTTACATTATACCCAATCATCCTACTCCCAATACAACAAATACTCTGAGCTCAGTCTCAATCCTAACAAAACCTATTCATTCATATAAATCAATTATGTATGTACAATGTACAATACATATATCTATCTACGATGTACGTACTAACTACTACGATGTGTATCTGAAAAATCTTACAATGCACGACTCTATGAACATTGTCAATGTTAAAACCTGAAGACTCGGTTCGGCAATGAACGAGTCTTCTTTTATGAAATCCCGGGTATTTGAATATCAGGTTCTGAAAAGAACGGGTACTCAGATCCCGGGATCCCGGTACTGAAAAGAACAGGTACTGAAAAGACTCGGTACTGAAAAGAACAGGTACTGAGTACCGGGATCCCGGTACTGAAAAGACTCGGTACTGAAAAGACTCGGTACTGAAAAGACTCGGTACTGAAAAGACTCGGTACTGAGTACCGGGATCCCGAATAAAACCGGCTCATGGTTGAAAAAACCGGTACTCAAATCCCGGGATCCCGGTACTCAATACCGGTACTAAAAAAACCGGGATACCGGTACTCTTAGTTTTTGGTACCGGTACTGAAAAAAAACCGGTACCAAACCGGGATCCCGGTATTAGGAACAGGCCTACCAGGATTGCCGTTCAGAATCTTCTTTTTTTTGCTATTTTGACTTTATATTCGCAATCAGCGACCCAATCAACTCCCTATCAGTTTTCTTTTCAGTAAGATCGGCCGTGTTTATAAAAAAAAGTGTTGCCATTCTGGATCCCCCATTTGACTTTTTTGCCATTGGACATCAGATTTGGAATCAGCGACCCAAAAAATCCCCTACCAGCTTTTCCCCAGCAAGATTGGCCGTGTTTATAAAAAAGTGTTGCCATTCTGGATCCCCCATTTGAACTTCAGATTCACAATCACCGACCCAAAAAAAAACCCCAATCCATCATCGGCCTCGATCACCCACAACACAAGCTTCACTCCACCCAGCATAAATAAAATCCAATTGAAAATTTACTCCAATTCATTATACACCACAAGATAGCGTAGCGACATCGTACTATGTATATGTCACATCATCTAATCTAATCAATAGTTCAGTTCTCTCATCTACTTTTTAATAGATTAAAACGATCCGATCTGATCATGCTCCGATACCGACAGACGGAACTATTAAACCTATTCACTGTTCATTTTTAGTTTCATTTAGTAGTCCGGATGGCGCAACGGTTAGCATGTTCGCCTTCTACGCACTGGGCCCCGGTTCGATTCCTACTGAATGCAGTAATTTCCAATAAAGAGGGGGATTTACGTACGTATCGGACTATGAACCAACTCAGCTGTTAAATGAGTATGTATGTATGTATGATTATCAGTGAAGAATTCATCAAGCCGGCTTGAATGAATTCGTCAATGATACTCATGTACAGCGTCGATACCAACCCAATCCTGTACTTACGGCTCGACCGCCAGACATCTCTCAGGACGAAAGCAGACTACCTAGAGCGACGAGGACTACACTCACTCAACTTCGACGGGAGAAACGCACGGTGCTTGGGTGTGCACAATGTGTTATCCACTTGGCTCGTGGAGTCCCGCATAATGTGGTACGGGCATAATGTGTTATAGGATAATCCCATCGAAGCAGCTGCTTTCCTTCAACTTGATTCAGAAGAAACAGAAGTGAACGAGCAAATTCTATGATACACACACTCAACCTTGAATTCTACTTGCTACAACAACAACATGAATTGCTCCCAATTCCTAGGAAAAACGGACAGACAAATCGCGACACTCACACACACATATCTTCCTTCTTGCATCGAAGGGGTTGTGGCAACTCTTGGCCGCAATAAACGGGTCGTTCCGGCGCGAAGAACCAGTTGCGATAGGAACGAGGTTTCTTTTTTTCGACAGGTACCCTTTGTAGTGAAGGTTGAAGACATGGCCTCAAAAACGCTCTTCACGAACGGAGAGACATCACAATGTATATTAACGACCTAAACAATTAAGGGAAATTTCTTTTAGTGAACAGTGGATTAAGATTTTTATTGACCCTTGACCTAAAATCACCCCGTCTACTAATATACTATATACCTTTTCCGTCAAGTTAACATATTGTATTTACTAAATTTTCAAATAAAATTGGCACTCTTACGAATCAAATTAACAAAATTTCTAATTAAATAAGACTAGAATATTTGTTAATTGTTAACTTTTAGGAAAAAAAAACTGTCAAAAAAATACAAAGGATGCAATCCAGACAGATGTTATCTTGTCATTCTTAAACTAATGATTAGCAATTGTGATAAATAAGCACACAATCACACTACTAGCATTAATAATTTATTATTTGCATGAAAAGATAGGGTAATATCGAATTTTAAATCTGAATCCAGAATAAGTGAAAGGGATGGTTAATTATAGGCGGATGGAGAATAACACGTTAACGATATTTTATTCTTCTGTTTACCAAAAGAGATACCTACGCTTTTCAATTAAAAAAATATTTATATCTGTACATGAATAGACGGCAATATCCTGGACAATCTGGATAACACGCGGAACGCAAAACGCACAGTTGATCCGAAGGAGAGAAAAAACAAAAACAAAATACAAGCAACAAAGAGCACCAAGTCGATTGACACGCG
Source organism: Chloromyia formosa (assembly GCA_964017055.1). Taxonomy (NCBI): domain Eukaryota; kingdom Metazoa; phylum Arthropoda; class Insecta; order Diptera; family Stratiomyidae; genus Chloromyia; species Chloromyia formosa. The sequence goes on along the minus strand of OZ024813.1, from coordinate 160,341,777 downwards.
TAGCAGCCAATCAAATTGCTGAACGGACTATTATTATACGTCGTGCAGTGACAATCTAAAGATGTCGTGTTGAATAAAAAAGATGTTATCGAGCGATTTCAAGACGAACAATTGCGTGTAGCCGTGCGGTTGATCGTCATCTGTCTGTCAAAAGTTCAGACTATTTTTTAAATTATTGTTTTCCTTTTTCGTTTCGTTATAATAATTTTTGTCTTTAGATTTAGAATTTTGATTGAGTTCAGAAATATAGTTCACTAGATCGCTTCCAATCGGAACTGATTTAATGCCATTTTTTCCCAATGGATACTTACTTGTAATCGTCCTAGAACATTAATTAAAACACCACCGTCAAATGTTGGTTGGCAATCAATGGACGTTATTACTCTATTGATTTTTTGAAACGTTAGACTCTGAAATTTTAAATTAAAAATACAATGGGAACTGGTTAAAATCAATAAATCTTCCGAATCTCGTTTTTCGATAGAACTTACCATTATTTTTTCCATAATTTTTGAGGCTCCTTGACATTGTCCTCCTTCAAATGTCATAAAAGAATCGGTCGGCTGAAAGATAAAGAAAATGTATGATAAATTATAAAAATTTAAGGATGCGCGCATATTGAATCGAGTTCGCGAGTTATCTGCTTTGTAACCGTTGTTTGTTGTTGTCGTAGCGACGGTCAGAATTTCGGTATGTGTGTGCGTGTGTGTTATATGCTTACGATTCGATATCACTATCCTCGGTATCGGGCAACAGCTGCTCCTATGGGGTTCTCCCACAACGACCTGGGAGTCAGATGCGTGGAAGCAGCTGGGCAGTGTAAAATATTGTCCACATTGTGAGGTGTTCTATTACAAGCAGCACATGTGTTTAAAACGTTCTGATCGATGCGGGATAGATAAGGCGCGAACACCTGACCGGAGTTGGGCAAATGTCTTCCTTGTTGCTCTGAGAAGCATTTCGTCTTCTGCAGATATGGCTGATGGTTGGCCAAGAGTACTAAATTTGGACCTAGTCCCGCGATGTTGATGTAGTGTTGCAATGGTTTATTTGCATGAATTGTTGTCAAAGCGAACCCTTTTGCACCTTTGGATATCTTCGAGGTCTCTGAAATCTCGCCTAACATGTCTTGCGGGCGATGTCTTCCCCAGAAGGTTTGGGTGCTCCCTCCGGTAACAACTAACCAAATCCGACTGACCAGTATAGGGTTTCTTTGTCTTTACCGCAGGTGCTAGCACGCTTTAAAAATCGTTTTATTCAAAATCTCCAGTACCTTAGGCCAGAGAGCAAAACTTAGTATCCGTTTTGAAAGGCAACTTTGCCGCTCATTCTTTTTGAGAAAAATTTGGGAGCTTTGATTAATATCAATTAAATTTCTTTAACAGAAGCGTTCTTTTACGTATCTATTGAGTGTAATGTAGGGTAACAAATATGCATTACAAAAACAACAAGCGACTTGTTGTTTGTGTAATGCGTGTTCACCTTATCCTACACTCGGTGGATACGAGAACCACCCGTAATACGCTTCTCTTTTTTTCAGTCGAAGTTGCCCATGCAATAAAGAAAGCAAAGAGCTCTAAAGCATTAGGACCAGACGGCATCTCCATCGTCAAGCTTGAAAATCTCGACTCGCCTGCAATTGAGCACATAGCGGCAACTATAAGCCTCTCCATCTCTTCGTCCGTTATTCCCGAGATATGGAAAAAAGGTAAGGTGATACCAATATTGAACCTGGGAAGGCGAATCTTACCGCCCTATCACTCTTCTGTCTCCTGTTGCGAAAACACTCGAAGCATTACTACTTCCTTTACTCACGACCCATAATCAACTTGCTGACCATCAACACGGTTTCCGGAAGATGCACAGTACCACGACCGCCCTGGATAAAATTACATCCAATATCCACATCGGTCTCAACCAAGCTCGTCCGTGTCACAGAACCATCTTGGTAGTGCTTGACCTATCAAAACCGTTTGATACCATCAATCACTCCCTACTTCTGTCCAACATTAATGGTACATCGCTCCCAACACTAGCAGTGAAATGGAACGCAAATTGTCTTGCTGGCCGGCAATCGTATACTGAATTTAGAGAATTGAATAGGGTGTCCCTCAGGGATGAGTCTTATCACCCACTCTGTTTCAATTCAATTTCATCAGTTACGCCGATTACTTCTATCCTACCTACAGAAAACAATATCCCCCAAATGTGCAAAAGGATAAACAGCTATCTCAACGATGTCAACTAGTGATGGGCATAATGACTCTTTTCGCTGTGCCAGCACATAAGCTCTGACTCTTTCCAATGAGTCGTTCAAAAAGAGTCATGCAAAGAGTTTGAAACTTGGTTAATAACATCATATTCAATAAAAGCCGTAGTTTTTAAAAATTCAGTTTTTTTCCTTTATTTTTTTACCCCCAATTCGAAGTCGGTGGCATTGGGGCATTTAGTTCGAGCCAGCCAGATCGGACCACTATTTCCCATGGAAACGGGGTTGCCAATCTGGGATGGGCAACTCGATTTTTTTTGCCTTTTTTGACCCAAGATTCGGAGTCAGCGACTCTTGTTTTAGAATGTTTTGCTTGTCTTATATATTTGGCGAAACTTGGATGTGCGGTGCGACGTAAGCAAATGACTTGATTCGTTTGCAGTCAGCATCAGCATGGGTTATTGGGCGCGGTCCTGGAAGCCTTCTGATATGGATCTGACTTTTCTGTTTTCTCCTCTATGTGCTTCCCCCTCCAGTAAATTTAGTACAGACAACTGTCAATTTTTGGATCTGAGAAATATTCCCACAGACGGCATACACGGCCGTCTTGTCAAAAAGTTCTGTCAAGTTTTTAATTTCAAAATGGAAAATTTAGTTATTGCGGAATTATTGGATGATTTCGGTGATATCCAAATTGTAAATAGTGTGCAAAGCATACTAAATATAGTGCGCGTTGTCATGGATAACAACATGATAAACGATTGGAGTTTGTTGGACGGGATTGAGCGCGAAAACCGACCCAGAAATGTAAATTATTTCGAACAAACAGTTCCCCGATAGGACGACTTCCTATTCAAGCAGCAGGTTTGTAGGCTAAAGGCGCAGCAAAATATCACTAAACACTTCGCAATACGTCCTGCACGCTGGCTAACGGATGACTGGCTATGTTGCTTTGGTGACAGAGGCGCCGGTGACATCTGAGAACTGTCAAAATAGCTGATTTTAGAAATTGACCGGAAAAATATTCAGATCCAGAGGGGAAATTGTCAGATCCAAAAGTGTCAGTTGTCTGTACTAAATTTACCGGAGGGGAAAGCAAATGGAGGAGAATTTGAGAATTGTCAAACCCTGATCCGCTCGCAGGAATGCAGCCATTGTGTGTATATTTAGAAGTATACACAATGCGTGCATTGCATACTGCATAGAGATGATTATGAATGGATTTAGATGGGATTGGTTTGTCAGATAGACAATGGTGGTCTAGTTTCAGATAGTTATTAGGATGGGATGTGAATGAATGTAATACATAATGTAATACATACAATGCATATGTAATCAGAAATTTTGAATGAGCGTGGATTTTCTATGCGTTGCGTAGTATTTATGCGGGGTTTAATTTGAGTATTCATTTTACAGTGTGTCATTCTTAAATTGAACGACTCGGAGGCTATGCCGTTGTGCCGAATCTTTTGCTCATTCTATTGAGTCGTTCAAAAAGAACGACTCGTTACTGTGTTACACATCACTAATGTCTACACCTTTTTTACCAGCAAGAATTTAAAGTTGTCAGCTCCGAAGTCCACTGCTACCCTATTCACCACCTGGACAAATGCAGTTAGACTTAACATAGATGGCCAACTAATTCCCACCACAAATCACCTCGAAATTCTCGGAGTTGCACTGGATAGCATGGCCACCTCGGCTCATGCTTCAACAGTCTGCAATAAAATGAGAGGCAGGAACAAAGTCCTTAAGGGCTTAGCAGGCAGTTGCTGGGGTAAGGACTTTACTAGCTACGTACAAGGCAATTGGTAGAACAGTGGCTAACTACGCGGCTCCTTTTTGGCCACAAAACTTGAGTGACACAAACTGGAAGAACATTCATTCCTGTCAGAATGCGGCTCTTCGCACCATCACAACTGTCTCTTGATATCACATCAAGATCATCTCCGCCAGGAATCAAAGGCGCTACCCATTAGAAGTCACAATAACTTTCGCTCAAAACAATACCTAGTCGGCTGTTATCGTAGTGATCATCCAACTTTTACGCTTATGGACAAAACCCCGCCCCCTCGACACATCAGGCGAAATCTAAGGAACTTGAGAGGAAAGTCCAAAGGTTTAAGAGAGTTCCCTTCGCTGACACCAACTACAAACTCACCATTGCTCACCATCAGGCTGGTGTTCGCGCTTCAACTCGTACTTATCCCGTATGGACCACAGCATCCAGAACACCTGCCCGGCTTGCAACCGCAACAGTACCCCTCACAACGTTGAGCATATTTTCAATTGCCCAGCAGCTCCAATACAACTCACACCCAGAGCGCTATGGGACAACCCTATTGAAGCTGCTGCATTCCTATAACTCGCTCTTGAAGAAAACAACACAAAAACACATAAATCTGGTGACACATACACTCATACTTGAATTCAACATTGCTACGACAACAAAGATTAATACGAACAAGACCGAGGTTCTTAGCCCACCATTGCGATAAAGAAATCCTACACCTATTGCCATCAATATTAATGGGCAGCCCGTGGAGAACATGGGAAACTTCGTCTACCTGGGTAGCGTTGTTGCTGAAAATGGTGGTACGTAGCAGGAATCGCTCGTCATATCAGCCCGACTAAATGCGCATACGGCATGCTGTCCAAAATCTAAAAGAGCAGTTATCTCAGCATCAAGACCAAGCTGGGCCTGTTTCGCTCCCAGGTGCTGTCTGTGGTTTTATATCGGAATAGTACATGGAAAGTTTCCGTAATAGTTACCAGAAAGCTGTAAGTTTTCGTCAACTCATGTCTTATTATAACATTTCTACGCATTCCCATCAAACTTCATGCATGTACATAGCTTCAGCGGTTCGTAAGATATTCTACGGACGAAAAGATATTTGACTGATTTTAAAAGGGTTTTGTTTTTACTACGATACAAAACCCGAAAAATGGAGTATCGGGCGAGTAGTTCAGTGTGTTGATGCGTCAGTCAGATGTCTCATCAGTCCGTGGGTTCGAGTGTCGCGGGGGCCATGGTTGTATTGTCAGCCTCTTCGGACTTGTCGCAGACTGGGACTAAACGGTGTATGCTAGCAGCATGCGCCGTTCGAAACCAGTTACATGCTAACGAAACGTCGATTAATCCTGCTAGGCGTAAATGACGCACTATGCCTCACTAGAGGGTTTACGGCAAACAGTAGACTAAAAAGGGTGGCCGTGGTAGCTTTGTGGATGAAGCATCGTTCTATCAAGCGAGAAGTGGCGGGTTTAATTCCTGACATGAACATAATCCAAATGTGACTTCTCTCATCGGCTCAGCTGCAAAGAGCAAAGTACTACTCAATTGCCCTAATCCCTTGTGGGGCATAGCGCGTCAACTGTTCCATGTGGCCCAGTTCACGTTTCGTTGGCATAAACTGGTTTCGGAGAATGCAGTTTGCCAGCATGCACCTCCTGCACATCCATGGCCACGAACGTCGTCGTGGACGGGATTCGAACCCGAAACGCCGGTAGTCAAACATGAGACTGATGCCTCACCTCAACACACTGCGCTACCGGTCGCCCCGGAGTACATTGATTTGATAAAAATTAGTGAAGTAAGGCCCCCATAAGCCCATCACCCCATAAAAGGGTCCCTAAAATTGAATGCTCTACTACACGGTACCCAACAACAAAAACGGGGCTGCTTTACTCGAAGAAAAAAAAAAGACTATACCGGGACAGTGACTCAGAAGCTGTATGACAGCATCAGCATTTGACGGCCTAGCATGCAATATGTACAACCAAATATTACCCAAACTGTCTCGTCTCTCCTAGCGGAGCCCGCTCATGAACAACCAAATGAGCGATGAACCACCGCTCCAAGTCCTTGGAGGTTAGGTCCGGCTACAGTCCTGAAAACCTCATTCGCAAACTTCACATCCACCCCACGCATTGTTGTCAATTCCCAAAAACAAATAATTCCGCCAAACTTACGCTGTAGAGACTCGCTAAATTCTGCCTCAGTTGCGGATCGTCGAACATCGCGTAGTATTGCGAAACGAATCCTTTGCCAATTTGATCGTACTGTGGATTAAGTGTCATTTTGGGACTTTTTTTTCGGTAATCGATTGCTAATACAATTACACGGAAGCGATGACGCTTTTTAGCGTTGATTTCTCTTGTCGGCTGTAGAAAAAATCGCGAAAAATCTACACAATTTTTTGTTGACGCGAATTATCTCGCACTATATTGTATCCGTAGTTTGCACACCACACCGCACTGCCACTTTTATTTGTCTGACTGACTTCGACCAAAAGGCGGATGACTTTTTCGGATGAAGTGTGTGGCGGTTGTGATATTTTTGCGGTAGCGTTGGCAGCCATGCTACTGGATCTACTGGAAAGACACCATTTTGTAACGGTCAATCGGGAAGAAAGCAAAATGTTTTATAAGTGATATTCGAAGGCAACCTTTTGGTGTACTTTACTGCGATTTTCATTAATTTGAGCCAATTTTTTAGTTTTCCATTTGCTTTCCACTGTACCACCAATTGCATGCATTAGAACACCGGCGACATTGAACGCACTTCTTGCTGCTACGCATCCGCCATGTTTGTATTGACTGACGAGTCGAGTGTTGTGTTCGGGTCGGGGATTGCAAAAATTACCCCGGAAATTCCGCAAATTTCTCATCAATTTTACTTGTGATCTACTTTTCTGGTTACCTGCATTCAAACGATATTGTTCTCTCATCGCTGGAGCACGCTGGTTCGCAACTATTGTCTGGTAATCGCACCAAGGACTTCGACGGGAAGACGTCTCTTCCATCTCGTCCACCTCTCCGCCGGGACTTTGTGTGGGGTCATTGTTCCGTGTGTGCTACAAAAATCGAAATAGCTCTGTGTCCAGGGAGATTGTCCGTCTCGTAATCCGTGCCACAAGGACTAATCGGAACATTGTGCAATTTCTTCCGACTGTTTTGTGTCTTAGTGCGGGTATAAGAGCGAAAAGAAGGTGAGTTCGATGGCCGGCCGGCAGCCATATGTTTTGTACCACACACTTTCGGCGGGGATCATCGCGCCGGGGGGTGTACGGTGGGCTGGCTGACTCTGTCGGTTGTGTCGTGAAATGATTCAAGGGAAATTCTTGGGAACGTGCGGCAGTAAAAAAACAAATCGACAACAACAAATGTCGAATGGAATTTCGTAATGTCTCGCAGTTCTAGCTAATGGCTCTGATGCATTTTTCGTATGTTCTTGTGTATTTGTAGAAGGCACCGGCGCCATGAACTCGATCCCGCCACCGTCTACGGCGCCCACTTCGGCTGACGCCTGCCTCAGCATTGTCCACTCGTTGATGTGCCATCGGCAGGGTGGCGAGAGTGAGGGTTTCGCCAAGAGGGCCATTGAATCGTTGGTGAAGAAGCTCAAGGAGAAACGTGACGAATTGGACTCGCTGATCACGGCGATCACTACGAATGGCGCACACCCAACCAAGTGTGTTACAATTCAGCGAACGTTGGATGGGCGATTGCAGGTAAGTAAGGGGGACTACACCATCCGAAATTTATGTATATGCTATCGAAACATCAGTTAAGAAGGCAAGGGATGTTGATGCACTCATGTCCTACTAAAGGGGTTAAGGCAATTAGTAAGGGGGAGCATGGTTTTCGTAGACTCCTGGGTGGCTATGACTGATTAGTTTTGACATGGATATGTGTTTTTGGCCCGGGGTTCGAACTTAAATATGCGTCGGGTCAAGCTCAGATCGCCACGCAAATTGCTTGAAAAGCTTTGTTATATGAAGCTCAATCGGATGCTTGAAATGGGTTTTATTGAGGACTTGCAGTCAGCCTGGTGGTCAAAACCAATGAAGTTCGCCTGTGCCTGGGCGCACGTAACATCAGTAAAGGTGGACACACACACATGCGTCCAAAATCAAAATTTGGATTTTGGTCGCAAGTGTGTGTCGGGCTTAAGAGGACATTTTAAGGATGCTTATCCTTGCCACTTATCGATGGATTTTGAGCCGTCTCCCAAGGGCTGAGTTCGTATCAAGCATACGCTTGAAAGACACGCTTTGGCAAGATAGGGAAAAGACAGTCTTCACTGTCCTCAGCATCCCGACGGAATCGCAATCGCCTTTGTCTGTGGCTGCCAACTTTGGTTGGCAATGGTGTCACACCCATCGAGTTTATCCCATGAGCGAGGTAATCTACGGATCCCTTTCGGAACTGACACTGGTTAATTGTAAGTCCATGTTGTTTCAAACGCTAGAAAACTGCTCGCACGTGCTGTAGATATCTTTCGAGAAATGATACCGTCGATGTTGCATTTGGCGAAATCCAATCCTTGCAACACCTGGTCCTGGGAGGTTTGACTGGTATTTCGGAGTTCGAATGTCATTTTTGGGAGCTTAAATAGCCCAAAAGGTGTCGTGATGGCTGTTTTCTCGATGTCGGACTCGGCCACAGGGATTTGGTATTACGCCCTTTTTAAGTCCAACGTGGTGAAGAGTTTTGTGCCCTCCACTCAAAGTGTGTCGTGTGTGTGTGGAACTGGCGGCTGGTCAGGAATTGTAGATGCGTTTAACCCCGCCGTTCGCCTGCCGTTTTCTTGACTGCCATGTGTAACGGGCTCGCGTACTGGCTGCTCGACGGGCGGCATTCTTTCGAACTTTTGCTTGGCGATGCGAAGCTTGTCGGGAGGTCAACGGCGCTGTGGCGCGGCAACTGGCGGGTCTTTTGTTACGATGTGGTGCTCGGTGGTGTGCGCTATCTCGGTTGAGTACTTTCGGTTTCGCGTTGAGGCATCAGTCTCATGTTTGACTACCGGCGTTTCGGGTTCGAATCCCGTCTACGACGACATTCGTGGCCATGGGAGGTGCATGCTGGCAACTGCATTCTCTGAAACCAATTTATACCAACGAAACGTGAACTGGGCCACATGGAACAGTTGACGCGCTATGCCCCACAAGGGGTTAGGGCAATTGAGTGAGTGAGTGATGCCGTGGTGCGCCAAGAAATCTGCCCCGATGATCGATTTACTTACGTCCGCTAAGTGGAAATCCCACGGTAGTTCGCGCCCAAGTCCGAGATCAACATGGAAATTTCGAGTTCCATATGTTGCTATTTGCGACGCGTTTGCTGCATATAGCCGTAGTGATGAAGACTTTAGTGGGCTGTAATGGACGGGATGGTGGGCATCCGAAGATGTCCGCAGGGACGGAGCCTAAGTTAGCATAGTGACCGTGAAGGTCGGGCCGTGTCATCTGACGAAGAAAAAGATCCACCCAACGAGCTAAGCAGCGTCGTATGCTTGCTGTAGCTCAATTCGCGAGACGTGGGTGGGGTTTTTGTCGCTCGTTGCACCTGTCCTTTACGTATTAATAAAAATTCATAGGTCTGGGGTGAATGTGCGCGTTTTTGTGTCTTTGTTTTCTTTGATTTGATAATTGATTTGACTTACTAATTGTTTCCAGGTTCCCAAAGCTCCTAATGTAGGGCTTCTCGCCTCTCTCATTTAGCTTCGGGGTCTGTGACGTGCCCTAGACATGGTTGGGCGGGAAACGAGCGCCAGAGCCTCAACATCTTGGATCCCCGCATTTTCTCCTGTGACACTTCGTCCAGTATGATATTTTCGTTTAATTTGATTTCTCTGATCCATCTGTCTGTGTTGTCACGAGCAGACGCGTGACTTTTAAAATGGTATCGGGTAGGGCCTGAGTTGGTCATAACTATAACTCCTGTCACTGAGCAAGCCTGCCAGCACGCGTCGACTGATCAACTTGGATAGAAAGTCTTGACATTTTGATGTCCGCTCCTGCTATCGTTACAAAGAGGCGGTATTTCAGGCACTGAAAAGCTGCTTGATACGGGCCCCTGTGTTACATAGTTTAAATTTTTGGCGACCGTGTGCCATCCAATCGCAAGTCAACATAGCATCGGAATAGTGCTAACCAGGGATTCAGAGCGGGCACAAAACAGCGTGGAGTGATTTTATCGTTTGTAAAACGCTCCGCTCCAATTTTTTTTTTTATATTTTGTTGTCTTGATTACCACAAAGAGAATTAAGCGTCGATTTACTAAAGTGGCGCCTAGACACTCGCGTATTTTCCACAAAATTCTTAAATTTTTAACAAACATTTCCTTTGCCCTTATTTCAGGTTGCCGCTCGCAAAGGATTCCCTCACGTAATATACGCTCGAATTTGGCGCTGGCCCGATTTGCACAAGAACGAACTGAAACATGTGAAATACTGTCAATTTGCCTTCGACCTGAAATGCGATTTGGTTTGCGTCAACCCCTACCACTACGAACGTGTCGTATCGCCAGGAATTGATTTGTCCGGACTCAGTCTGCAATCGGGTCCCAGTCGTCTTGTAAAGGACGAATACACAGCCGGCTCGGTAGCCGCAGCTGGATTAGATTTGGACGGAAATGATATGGGAACGATTCAACATCATCCCTCCGCTATTGGTCCGCCACAAGGTTATGCATCGTATGCGCAAGGTATTTACACGGTAGTTGAAACTTTGACGAGAGACAACGGGCTGCGCGATTTACGCTCGCTACTTGTGTCGCTGCTTTCGAATTGTCTCGCTCAGTCTTTTAGTTTCCTTTCATTGATTTCACGTCTGCCTGAGTGTGTGTGCTGTGCGCTTTGTGTTTTTACCTTATTTCACGATTTTGTCTTTCTTTTCTTTGTTTTCTTTTTGATTATCTGAAGGCGATCAAATGGGTGCTGTGTATCCTCCACCACCGGGCAAAATTGAACCCAGTGAGGTGGCGAGAAATCCTTGGATGGCTCCACCTCCTCGGTTGCCGCTACACCCGCATTGTAAGAGCTGTTCTCACTATTTTTTCACTATAATAAGTTTTCAGTAGACACGATTTGTAGTTGATAAGTTTTGTAGTTTATTGGTTGCTGGTAGTAGGTGGCCGCTATTTGGTATTTCGCATTACCCGGACAAGTGTGTTGATATCGTTGAACTTTGTTTCTCTTTAGCCAATCTCGCTCACGCCATTCCCTTACAAAGCAAGCATGCTAGCGCTCCCGGACCATCGCCCAATTCCGTGGGTGGTGTTCCGAAAATTGGACAACACTTGCCGCCCGTTCCATCGCAAAATGACCAACAATCGCAGCCGGGACAACCTTCCGCCGGTTATTATCCTCAACAAGCGAGCGAAATGCTTCCCAGCGATACACAACTCACGGGTCCATTGAATAACGTGAATTCACCGCTTTCGCCGCTCGCCCAGCAGAACGGCTACGTAACGGCGGCCAACAATCCATCCACTCAAGTGCCACAAACTTTCACCCAATCGGCAGCGGGCGTTGGGATGAATACGTTGGCCTATACGCAAACTATGCTGCCACCGGATCCACGGGGACATCATACAGGTTATTGTGAGTCCGATGTTGTCCGTGGCAAATCTGGCGGTTTTCTAGAATCCTTCTCGCTCACAGGGAACTCGGCGATATCAGGGGAACTTCAGGCGCCGCGACTTCTTTCCCGACAACCTCCGCCCGAGTATTGGTGTTCGGTTGCTTACTTCGAGCTGGACACTCAGGTGGGCGAAACATTCAAAGTGCCATCGTCAAAGCCGAACGTGATTGTGGATGGGTACGTGGATCCGTCAGGAGGAAACAGATTTTGTCTGGGCGCTTTGAGCAACATTCACAGAACCGAACAGAGCGAAAGAGCCAGGTGAGAAGGAGGAAAGCGTTTTGAATTGAACAGAATTTGAAATAATCTATTAATTTTCTAGACTGCACATTGGAAAAGGCGTCCAGCTGGACCTTCGCGGTGAAGGCGACGTTTGGCTGCGCTGTCTCAGCGACAACTCCGTGTTTGTTCAAAGCTACTATCTGGATCGGGAAGCCGGTCGAACGCCCGGCGATGCTGTACATAAAATCTATCCGGCCGCTTGCATTAAAGTCTTCGATTTACGCCAGTGCTACAATCAAATGCAATCGCTAGCGGCTAATGCCCAAGCCGCTGCAGCTGCTCAGGCCGCCGCAGTTGCTGGTCTGCCCACCCTACCAATTGGGCCATCGCCAAGAAGTATTGTCCCATTTTTGAAGTGTTTCTCTTGACCCCCACTCGGAACAGTAATCAGAAAATTATTTTATTCTATTCAGTAGGTTTAAATGCGGCCGCTGGCATTGGTGTCGACGATTTGCGCCGCCTGTGCATTCTGCGATTGAGCTTTGTTAAGGGCTGGGGTCCCGACTATCCACGACAATCGATCAAGGAGACGCCATGTTGGATTGAGGTTCATCTGCATCGTGCTCTGCAATTATTGGACGAAGTTCTTCATACGATGCCCATAGATGGACCGCGAACAATCGACTAAAAACTATCTCACAACATAAATTTTATCTTTCCTTTGGACGGCAGGGCGATTATTGGTAAAGTTTTACGCTATAAGTTTTTATAAAGGTCAGGACTATACGAATATAAAAATATGTTCACAGGCTACGTACGGGGAAGAGACGTGTGTAAACAACAGGAAGAACATATATCATCTAAGAACCTGGTGAAACACATCCATTATCGAAAATGATGCAATATTTTCACCAAACCAACTACCACTAGAACAAAATGAAACTCTAAGAAAAAATTGCTGTTCTTATCACAAAACAACGAGCGATTCTATCGCTAACCAATTCGTAATTATGATTCTACTACGACAACAAACCAATTAAAATCTCTGCAACAAACCGTAGCGTTTGTTCGTTTAAAATAAAAATATGAACGCAGTGTTGTCATGTTTCGGCGAGATTCTATTCTGCTAACTGTCTTCGCGGACTATCTGCGCTTCTAATAAGCTGATGAACCAAACAGCGCGCGGGACGCAAACAAGATACAACTAACTAACCCGACGAGATTCTAGCCTAATCGTCTTGAAACGATGTACACTGGATGCGTTTAAGGGTAAGTGTTGAAAAGATTTTCTCTTAACCCGTTTTGATGGATTTCCATAATTGATTTTCGGTGTAGATGTTGTTCTGTTCGACCCGAAAAGTGAATGATTTGGTAAAAAGAAGGTTGCCAGTTCTAAATTATATTGACACACATTTTGGCCATTGCATGCAACAATTTCAGTCGAAGCAGGAAAGGTCTAGACAAATGATTAGTACGATAGGACTAAGGTTCATCGATTCATGGAGAGCAAGATGTGAAGTGGAGGTAAATATTTATATATTTTGCAGCAAAAAAGCCTCCTGCTTGGCTGAATCTTGGCATGTCTATTTTCTTATTATTCAATAAAACACCTAGTCGGACTACAGGCAACTGGAGTCAACCTAGATCATATAAAAACTTCGTGTTCCACTCAAGACTTTTTTTATATCAATTACAGATCATGTACAAAATTCTGCGAATCCTCATCGTACAAATTCGGAGAATCACGACATTGTACTCACGGCACGAATTTGATGAATCAACCAGGAACTTGATCTTTTACCAACAACAAGAAATCTACGAATTCTCAAATGAATCTGAAAAGACAAAATAAAGAAACAGGGGTAATCCGTTTTTTGCACGGACATGTAAATAAACGAAACACAAAAGAAACAACTCAGGTTGATCCATCCATCGTTAGGGAGTTTCGCGAGGGAAACTCAAAGTGGATCGTACAAAAATATTGAATTAGAATTAAATAGAGCTACACAGAAAAACTTAAAAACTTAATTACATATACGAGTATACATTAAAAAGCATGTGATTGCAAATGGAACTAAGTACATATAAAAATTTAAAAAAAAGTAAGTACATACACGAAACAAATTATAATGTTTGTTTTATATATATTGAAGTGAAATTCTAAAAATAAAGACGAATTATGAAAATGAAAAGGTAGTTTTGTTGTTTTCTTTTATTATGCTGTACGAAAAAGTGATCCTAATCAAGACTCGGGAACATTCCGATTCGGACGACATCCGTATTTCCTAGATTTCAATTCGTGTCCAAGAATGTGTTCATATCAGCACCATAGGGTTAAAATCGGCTTCAACAACAATCCAGGTCATTGAATCTTTGTTGGTGCTGTTAGCACCAAACATAAATCTCACATGAACGCGTACAACCAGGACCGAACTTCCATCGAACCATCAATTTCATAGTACGTGCTGAATAATAATTCCCCCTATTTCCACCGTTCTATGAAATTGATGGTTCGATGGAAGTTCAGTCGCGGTTGTGCGCCAGCGACAGCAGATCTGCATGTTGTTGTAGTTGCTGCTGCTGCTGCTTTCTGCGTTCATTCTGGTTCAGGCATTAGCTGTAATAGTGTGTGCGCGTGTGTTATGTTAAATCATGTGAAAAAGGTGCATGCATTTTGCAAATGTTGACAGTCTTTTGTTGACACGTGTGAACAAAAACGGGTTTATGTCCTATTCAACTTCTGTCGACGGACTTTTGTCGTTCAACAAAAGTCGCTTCGTGGGAGCGCTGTTTTAGCACATATGAGCAACTCAATAATACGATTGACGATTGTATTAATCTAGATCTAGGGTACCTAATAGCTTCGGCGCACTTTTCGTTTATATTAGTTCGAATTTTAGTATGGATCTAGTAAACACGAAGTCGAGTCTAAAATGGCGATACAGATACATAATACTCAAATTGTTTATCTTTTCATCAAGAGTACCTACTATATATGTAGTCTGCAGTTAGCACTTCATAATCGAAAATTGATTCGAACCGTTTTGTTGTTAGTATTTTGTACCTGTTGGCCGTTTTCCGTGCATTTTTACTACTATTACTTCATAGTTATACTTATACACACACTTAAAATTGACACGACTCTTATCATAAGAAATTTTTAATTAACAGCGTTAGCACGACTTTAACATGTACGAGTATAGTATTAAAAATTAAATTCTTATCGTAAATGATCCGTGTATGATTTTTTGTAGTAGGTATTGAGTATGAAAAATATTGTTGGCGGTTGGGAAAAATTATATCGAAAATATTCGTGATATCAAACGTGAAGTTCGAGGAAGATCCAAAGAGAAAGATTTTACATAAGATGGGAACTTCTTTTATATTAATATTTGTGGCCATTTTAAGTTGTGCTGTGAAAGTGACGAATTCGACTTTTCGCGATAGCTGGAAACAAAAATATCGCAATGGGATACGTCCTCGTATTGATAAAACCGAAATTGACAGTCTGCCTGCGTTTACGTGTGTTAAACACTATAGTTATGTTCTTGTAGGTAGTTTACTGAAAGAGAATTGGGCGTTAAAATGTAAGTATGTACATTTGTTGTTCTAAATATGTTGCCATTGGTGTAAGAAAAGTGAAATGATCGTGCAATGAGTCATAGATGTCTTTAAACTTGGCGGTGTTTCTTTTTTCCAAATACAATTTTATTTAGTTACTTTGCAGAGACGCCGGAACGAATTTTTTTGGGGGACAAACCAGTTTTGTTCGGTTCGATTACCAATGTACCCCATTCATACGCCATACATATTCTGAAACATGTTGAATTGAATTGAAACCATTAGAATGGTTTTCTTGTTAATTCCATTATAGGGATAAAATCAGTACAAATATCCTTTCTTCTTAGTGAGTTAATTTGATTAATAGCTAATTTGGCTAAGGCCTTATTTAGTTAAAAGATGAGCTAAATAGGGAAGCTGTTATTATGAGAAGCCGAAGCTGGCAAGCTTTTAATCTCCAACTCATGAGAGCGTTGAGTGTATTGTTTCAAGTGCTAAGCTCTATCCGTTATTTCTTGTTGTCAGGAGCAAAGTTATTAGCTGGTAAACAAAGTAGCAGCAGATATTCTAATATGTTGCAGCCTAAATCCATTTTGTATGTCATATTATTAGAGACATCGATTTCATCTATTCCACTGTCGTGTTTATAAGTGTTTATTATCCGAAATGCGTGTGGTCACGGTGCAACATCTAGAGAGACGGAGGTTCATTCCTCGACGCGTTAATAAAAACTGCCTGTGGGTAATACTAGAACTCCCACAGTGCTCCGCGCTTGTCAGTATAAAGACGGCGCGGGTAGGAGTTACATGCTAGCAACTGAACCATCCGAAAAATATATGCTATCGAAACGTTAACAAGGCAGAGTAATGCAAGAGATGTTGACGCACGCATGACCCTGGAGGGGTCAAGGCAATTAACAGCATCAACAAAAAGGAAATTCCTTGAGTGTTATGAAAATTGTCTCTAAATTGCGATAGAGAGAATTCTCCTATTATTCGTGAAACAGGAATGTTCCGATAATTCCATTAGTAGTGCAGTGTTTGTAGGCTCTTTATACTTTTTGAAATAAATTAAAGTAAATTAATTAAATTATTATTTTTTGTATATTTCTATTTCACTGGGCAACGCATCGTGGTTCGCATATTGGCTAATAGTGGTTTTACCGTTGTAGCGTATATAGCGAGCGAAGCGATCGTTCTAGGGCGTTATATTGAGGGTAGCAGCTCCTTGAACGCAAACCACTGTGCGTCGTCCGGTCAACTAAGAACGTTTCTTTAAAAATTACATCTTCCTTACCATTTCAGTTTTCGATTCATGGGGCAAACTTCCGTCTGGCATACTCTCTGAAAACGTTTTGTCCTTTGGTCACTTCGATCAGTGCATCCGTATAGAAGAGAATGTTAATAATGAATTAATTGAAGGTCAATATTGTCTTGCTGAAATCAAAATTTCTGATTTCATCGTCGAACTTCCACGTAAGCAGTTTTTCATCGGCATATGCATACCGAAAACGTGTGACATAGTAGAAATTCAAAATGAGTTGATTGATAGTCTGGAGCAGTTTTGGGAAATGGAAGATGTAGCTATTACTAATGTTAGTATTTTTCGAAAGGATCTATGCACTGGGAAGAAGGTTGTGGATATCGATCATGGTGATATTGCAGTATGGTAAGTACACATCTATTGATTTTGACATGAATATGTCTTTTGGCTGGGGGCAGACAAAATTTGGAAAGAAAATGGAATGATCCTGCAGCGATTCCGGTGTGGTCCGGTTGGTAGGAGACAGAAAAGACAATTATTGGTGCGATTCAAGTGAAAAAAAAATGTTTGCTAGTAAAAGATAATACAGTAATCCCTTGACTTACGTCTCCCTTGTTATACGTTTTTTCGACTTACGTCGTTCATTACTTTGAGACCAAACCCTTGAAATTACGTCGTCCGTCCCTTGACTTACGTCGCCGTTTTCAGCGAAGATCTTTCCAAACACTTTACATGATATTATTGAAAATGGAGGATATTGCGCACAGGAGGTGTTTAATGTTGACGAGACAGGCCTGTATTAGAAACGCATGTCCACATTTCTTTCGATTGAAGAAAAAAGAGCTCCTGGCTTTAACGCAGAAAAATCCAGGATTACTTTGCTTCTCGGAGGGAATGCATTAGGTGATTTGAAACTGAAACCTCTTGCTGTTTATCAATCAGAAAATTCAAGAGCTTTCAAAAATGTGTACAAGGAAAATCTACCGGTTATTTGGAGGTCCAACAAAAAGGCCTGGGTTACTTCTAATATATTTTGTGATTGGTTCGATCAATATTTCTGTCCGACAATAAAGAATATAAATAAAGAAATATTTGGAAGCCAATAACCTTTCTCATAAAGCGTTACTAATCATAGATAACGCTCCAAGTCATCCCATAAATCTCAACAATGATGCCATTAAGGTGATTTTTTTTGCCTCCTAATACGACCGCGATTCTTCAACCAATGGATCAAGGTGTTAATGCATCCTTTAAGGCCTATTATTTGCGGCGTACATTTCACCAATTAATTGAAGCTATTGAGTTGGGGGACAACAGTGAAATGTCAATTAAAAAACCAGTCCGAAGCGTATATACCCTAGACTTGTACAGACCTAGTGGTGATACCAAAAGTATCAATTGGCAACGACCATATGCATTAAAAGTGAGTTTCCTATATGGCCAGTTTATAGGGGAGGTTGGCACACATTCAGGAGGACCTTGGCCATTCTAAAAATTAATTAGCAAACCCATTCTACAAATACTTGTCGAATTTTTCAAGTCGCTAGCTTCATTCTATCGAAAGTTATTGCATATTTGAAGTCTCACTTAAAGGGGAGGTAAAGGTTTCGTTTGGTGAACCTTGCACATTTTTAATAACAATCAACTAGATTCCAGTACAAATATTTTACCAAAATTTCAAGTCACAAGCTTAATTTTTTCGAAAGTTATCGCTTATTTGCCACCAACCATCTTTAATGCCAACTAACTTAATCTCACTTCAAACATTTGACCAAAATTTCAAGTCGCTGGCTTCATTCTATCAACAGTTATCGCTTATTTGAATTTTCATTTGTAGGGGAGGTAGGGGTTCCTTGGGTCGGATCTTGCCCATTTTCAATGCCAACAAACTTAATTTTACTAACAACGTTCTGCCAAATTTTTAACTCACTAGTGTTATTTCTATCAAAAGCTATCGTAATTAAAGTAATATTTAATTTTTTTTCAATTTTGTAGGGGAGGTAGGCGTTCCTTTGATCTGATTATGCCCAACTTACTGTAAGAAAATTACCGTTATCGATTTTATTTTTCCAGGGGAGTATAGGATTACCCTCACGAGCAATCTACCAAAGCTAGAACTTTTCATGTTTATTTAATCGGGAGTTATAAATACATTTATTTATTTTACATATGTAGAGGAGGTAGGCGTTCTCTTGGCCTGATCATGCCCATTTTCAATACCAACCAATCATCAGATCATACTTCCAATATTTGACCAAAATTTCAAGGCTCTAGCTTCATTCTATCGAAAGTTATCGTGCGAACGGACAGACAGACAGACGGACAGACAGACGGACATGGCTAAATCGAATCAGGAAGTGACCCTGATCATGTATAAATGTACATTGCTATACCTCCGGAGCCTCCTTTAAGGTGTTACATATTTCCGTCGTGACAAAACAATATACCCTATGCCTATACTAAAAGTCTAGGGTATAATAAATACATTCATATTCAAAAAATGAAAGCTTATACATTTATCGCCTGAAGTTGTTTCTACCCTCGGGTTACGTCGTTTTCGACTTACGTCGCAAATTCTCGGAACCTAACTTCGACGTAAGTCGAGGGACTACTGTATAAGGTATTAGTTGTAAGTCAGATAGCAATTTACGAAAGTAGTTTTGCCTCAACTTCGCTACACACTACTAATCAAATGGTTCGCAACTACCATCGAACTATGACACTTTCATAGAAACGTGCCTCAACAATGTTTGCAGAGGGAGAATGAATTTTTATGAACACACACGCTTCAATATTCTGTTAAGGAATGTCTAAAAAGAGCCAAGCCAAAAATTTCACAGCTTATGGTTCATGCGGTCAGTTGAGTGGTTGTGTAGCTTATGTAACAGCAGTGTGTACCTTCTAAACCTTCCTATAGAAACTTAATTATCCCTTTGGTAATACATATACATATGTATTTTTTTTTATTGTAGCACTATATTTGGCATCATCTTGTTATTGGTACTTATAAGTACAGGATATGATTACTTTACCGAATATTTTATGTGTAAGTATCGGGTTTTCTTGATGTAGAAATAAATTACAAAATATTAATATAAATACATTTTACAGGCGGGCAGATTGGCTTTTTTCGCTCCTTCTCCCTATTGAAAAATTGGCGTGAACTTTTCACGATGCAGAAATCCGTTTCAGCAGATATAGTGGAATGTTTATATGGAATTCGGAGTATAACAATGCTATGTGTGCTGTTTTATTGGTCGTACTACTCAAAGGCATCTCTACCAGTTGCGGAAGGATATGGAAGTTATGAAGTATGTCAGGTAAAATTATTTGGGATAACCAATTTTTCTTCCTCTCCTTACAATTCCTTTTCACTTCTTAGGAGCCGTATTCATAGATAGTGCGAAATTCTTTCGTACATGTTTCTACAGCATCTCCTAGCCAACTTTTGTTGTTGGTATAAGAGCCGCCATAGACTGTGCTATGTGTCGTCAGATCGACCGATGGATCGCCACAAAATATCTGACGATCTCCGCTGCACACAAACTGTACGTTTTTGTGCGATGCGATAACATGGCAATTCAGAAAAATAGGTCTTGATTAAACAACCTATAGAGCTAGCTGCGAAAATTTCCACCTATCTGTTAGGTGACAACGTTTTTTTTAAGTATTTAATCCTCGACAATTTTGCTTCGCTATCATCTTTGCGAAAAAGTGGTGGTTTCCCATTGGGTGCGTTCATATGAACGAATCAGGTTTTTACATTTCTCGAATTCTCCTCCACGTGCTTCCCCTCCGGTAAAATTTGTACGGACCGCGGAAATTTTTTCCTCCGGATCAGAATACTTCTCAGCCTCTAATACCCTGGTATTCCTGAATAGATTACAGGTGAAAGTGGGGTTCGCTTTAGAAACGTTATTGCTAGTTACGCGGGTGTGGGAAAAGTGCATACTGTGGTTACTTTAGTCCCTTTCCACTATCAGCGTACCGCTGTACACTAAGAGACACTAAGATAAACTTTTCCCAGTCTCGCGTAACTGACGATGAGGTTGAAAAAATGAAACCCTACTTTCACTTGCTTTTGTTCAGGTATATTAGCGATTTTGAGGCTTTTTAAAGGGTTTAGTAGAGATTATCCAATTTTGGTTTTGGAGATTATCATTTTTTGAAGATATATTTTGTAGTAAAATTAGAAAAAAATCGATACCAAGAAAAGCTTTCGATGATGAACGGTTGTCGAGTTACGATTGATACACTGTTCGTGTCCAGTGGGCGCGCCTCCCATCCCTCTTCTTATCTTCCACCTGAGCTTCCTCAAACACTTTTCCGGCCCGCACCCAGCATTTTCCTACTCTCGGACATCTCTTGAATAGTGATCGAAAAATTGTGAGTGTATTTTAATGTGGTAGGAGATATTTTTCAATTTTAATCGAATTTTCCGGGAAAACCTTCACTTTTAAGCAAATGTGGCGAAGTAAAATTATCGAGGACTAAGTTCGGAAAATTTTCAGACTAAACAGATCCTTCTATGACTGACGCTTTTTCAGCTACGGTCCATTTCCGGATTGAGTCTTGCTTAAACGCCTGTCATGCTTTTAATCCCTCCTCTCAGGATAACGACCACAATTTCCGACCAGCACCCCGCACTCTCCTAGTGCTAGAATCCATAGAGAAACCGAGGTCTGCTAATTTTGCATACTCAATCACTGCTTAGCAGTGACGTGCAGTGGAAATTTTTCATAGTCAAGCAGTTGGGCGCCCTAAAGCCAATTTAGCATAAACAAAAATGGACTGTATAATAGAATATGGGCAGTCACAAAAACATTTATACCAAGCGGCTTTAAGCCTTAAAGAAGAAATCAGGAAAGATATAAATAAAATATTGGCACATATATTCGGAATACAAAAAAAAAAAAATAAATAAAAAAAATATTACTAAAAAAAAAAATTATAAACAAATATTATGTTAATTAAGACTAAGAAAAATTCAGGGGTATTTGAAATAAATAAATATTCTTTCGCCATTGCCATTTATTTGTATTCCAAATCTATGCGCCGTTCTTTAAGTAAAAACTCTTTAATCACATTATCAAAAAAAATCGTTTTCTCTTCGCATTTGTATAAGAAGATCCTTTTCAACCGCAATTAAAGCAAGATCCGAAAGTCGTTCTTGGGATTGGCGATTTCTCAAAAATGTGTGAACGCGCTTTAGTGTTGAAAATGACCTTTCCGCAGTTGCCACTGTGACTGGAATTGACGTTAATAATTTTGCTAAAATATGAACTTGCTTAAAACCGTTTGCGACATAAGGCCGTTTTTGAAAATAATCGAGAATTTTACTTGGATTCGCGTTTTTAAACTCATCTGAAGAATAAATAACTTTTAGCTCATTTTTCAACTTTATTCTGTCGAAAAGTTGACCGTGATATTCAATAAGTGAGTCAAAATTTTTATCGGGAAAATTTGACTTGAATTTAGAAAAATAATTCGGTTCAAGCAACTCTAAAAATGAAAGATCTTTAAACGAATGGAATCGATCTCGAATTTTCCCGAGAATAACATCTATAATCTCCCGAAATATCCGCCGTAAATTTTGTAAAGGATCTATCGCATTTCTACATTTCTTACGTGGTGGCTGATATTCTGATGTAACTGTCGAATAGAAATTATCAAACTTTTTAGAAAAGTCATTTTCAAGCCAATTTTCAAATTCAATAATTTTTTGGCTTGCATATGAAATGTTTACCACTTTGCTCTGAATAATATTAAATAATATATCAGTTTTCGAAAAAATTTCAGAAAAAATTAACAGATATAATTGAAAATCTGACTCTGCGAATTTTTGTAAGTATATATCGGAAAAAGTCAAGGAATCGCCATCCCAGTGTTGAGAACCATTCGAAATTGTCTCAAAAACTGTACAAATTTCATGCTTATGTTCAAATATAACGTTAATAATACGCGAATGATAATGCCAACGCGTTTTGGAAACCGATGGTAAACGACGATTTACTATATTTGCAAAAAGGTCCGACCTTTTAGTGGATGTATTAAAAAATGATGCGATTTTATTGATGTGCGCGAAAAATAATTTAATTTCCGGAATAAACTCAACTGCTTTAGACAATACTAGATTTAGTGAATGAGCGTAACATGGAACGAAAATTGTCGATTTATGTTTTTCCCGAATTAAAGTCTGAACTCCACGAATTTGAGAACTCATTACTGCTGCGCCATCGTAACATTGTGCAATTAATTTCTTATCGATATTAAAATTTTGCAATTGTTTTAAAATGTGAGAGCTTATTGCTGTAGCTGTACGATTAGCGCTTACATCCAAAAATCCGATAAATCTTTCTTCAATCTCATTTGATATTGTATATCTAAAAATCATCGTTAATTGTTCCCGACCGCTAACATCTGGCGTTTCGTCGACCATTACAGCTACAAATGGAGCCTCCTTTATTTCCAAATTGATTTTATTTCGAACCACATTAGCTATAGCGGAAACAAGATCGTTTTGGATTCTATTAGACAAACCCGAAAACGCTGCATTTGCTTTTATAGAATCTATGTGGGACTCAATTATCGGATCGTACAAACTCTAGAAATTTACGGTTTCGATAAAATTACCACGATTATTTGAAGAAGAGTCTTCATTATTTCCGCGAAAAGGAAGCTCCTGTTTTGCCAAAAAAATTACAGTATCGATTAAACGTTTCAAAATATTACGATTACGCTCAACTTTTTCATTATGCAAACTAACAGATATTGCCACCTGGTTACTAAGCATAAACTCTATACGCTGAGAACCAAAATTATCTAATTTAATTAACGACTGAATATGTTTTTCGGAACTTGAATGCTTTGCTGCTGAGCCCGTAAAATTATTCAAATCACTAAATCCAGCTTTATTCCAAACAGATTTTTCATTCGTGAACAAAAGACACGGCCAGCAAAATAACTTATTTAATTTACAGCTTCCCGTTAACCAAATGCACTTTTCATACGTTTCGATATGGAATTTTCGCGTAATATTTTTTAATTTAAACTCTAAACTAAGATCTGGCTTCGGTCTATCCGATTCTATAATTTCTCTTTTCTTGGCAAAGGAAAGAGTTGAAAATCCCGCTTTTAGTACGAAATCCGTCGCGCAGCAATACTCCGACATAATGCGAAAAGAAAACTTACCACTTTTATCACAAATTAAATCAATTAAATCACTACAAACGGTCAAAAAAACTTCAAATCACAATTTAATCAAAATCACCCGATTGCACTGATTTCCTCTTTTAAATTGCAACGGAAAATCCATTACATAACAAAAACAAAAGCTCTACTGGAAAAATCAAATTCCCATAAACATTCCCTGCATTGGCAACATTTCATTAACAAGCATCATTGGGCTTTATCCCACACACAAAAGCAGTCGCGCCAGTGCTTGACTTGTCTCATATAAATTTGCGAACAAAACAAAAAAAAATCGTTGCCCAATGTACTACCGAAATCCAAGATTCCCATTTTCTGGAATCAACATGTCTCTAGTATTTGGATGCACACATGGTACATGCATCTAAAGATCTAGGCACATTTTCCTATTCTAAGTTTGGTGTCTATGGTGTGCAAAATGTGGGAGGTTTGAATATTATCTAAAGTAATTGAACGAATGTTTTTTAACCAAAAGAAGGCGCGGATCAGAATTTGAATGTGTAAAGGAATATTTGAATGATAATATGTATTCTTCAGCTTAAAGAAAAACATTGACTGAAATGATGGTATGTGTATTGGTGTAAGCAAAGTTTATTATTGAATTGCTTATTTCGGTAAGTCAAGCAGTTTGGAATTGCTTACTACGAGTGCACGTCACTGCTGCTTAGTCTATTTAAGGCTCTAAAAAGGAGAGTACGCTCGCGGCCATTTTGTTGACATCGAATGGAGATTACAGCCTGCATTGACTACAGCAGACAGCACTAATGTTGACAGCTGGGAACTGTCATGTGTATATGCCTGTCACTCTCCATTCGTCGTCAACAAAATGGCGTCGAGTGTACCTTCCTATTTAGTGCTCTAGTCTATTGGATCT